>OY282512.1:22168517-23368517 GCA_958296145.1 Hydrotaea cyrtoneurina
TCAGCAAAAATTTTTTTTCCACAAAAATTTTTTTTTTCAACAAAATTTTTTTTTTCAACAAAAATTTTTTTTTTTTAGCAAAAATTTTTTTTCCTCAAATTTTATTTTTTTTCGAAATTTTTTTTTTACAAAATAATTTTCTCAAAATATTTTTTACAAAATTTTTAAAATTAAGTAACAAATACTTTCTCAAGCAAATTAACGGGCGCCATAGGCGCATTACAACTTACTAGTAAATAAATAAATGACAAATGAATTTCAAAATTGAATAACGCTTAAAACCAAATAATTTTTTTGAATTAATGAATGAATGACTAAAAGACAAGTAAGCCCAGGGCCCTTCGGACCCGTCTTTAAACAGTAGATCATCGGTTGGTAAATATACACAATAATATCGCGCACAGCTCACTGATTACGAGAACACTTCCCCCTGTGTTCCTTCATGGAGTGTTAAGGGAAATAAGAAAGTAAATTATTAAGTACCGCCTTTAAAAAAACTCTCTTCCATATAAAAAATCACACTTCAACAATTTCCCCCACCAAAGAACTTAAATGTTTAATTAAAATATCACCATCATCTATCATCACCGTCTACCTCTCTCTTTCTCGTTGCCTTTTCATTCCCTCATATTTCAATGCTAAACAAAAATGTTTTATTACCCATTTAGCCGGTACATCCAATTCCAATGCCATAACTCACTTCCTTAGTCAATGCTCGGTACATCTTCCCACAATCTTTTGTTTACTTTTTGAGGAGGGAAAGGGGACCAATTGGCTTTTGTCCGTCGGACTATCATTAGTTTTTCGGTTGGAAGGTTGTTGTTAATTTTTCTTGTTTTTGTGTTTTTTTTTGTGCCGCTTCTTTTTGGCCAGGATACTTAACATTGTTGCCGAGTTGGTGGCTGCTAATTATGTTATATGGCTTTTATGCCGGATGGTCTGATGAGCACATGTACGTTTGTATGTGTCGGTGTATGTTTTTGGCTTAAATTAACCTAAAACCTTAATTGTTTTTTATTTTCGTTAAAGGTCATTTATTTCCTCCTCCTTCACCTCCTGTTTCGCTTATGCTTTCGCATCAGTAGAGACAATGTGGCCATGGTTGATGCACATGTAGGGCGACGCAGGAGGTTTGGATTGTTGAACATTTGACTGTGGCACCATTTGTCGTCGTTTGTATGTAAAGCAAACAAGTCGTTAACGATGCCAAAAGATTTGCCAATGCGAATGATATGTGTCCAAATAAATGTATTTCAGGAAAAAGGTCCTTGTTGGGGATCCCTTTAATTCGTTGGCTAATGAATAGTTTTGCACGATTAAATTCACATACAAGAGGCCGTAGAATTAATGTTGCCAATGGAAGTCAGAAGGAAACAACGATCAGAGGTAACAAACAGTTCGTATTTTCTTTAACGTTGATTGTGCTCGGCCAGCACAACTCAACACACTGTTTAGATTTGGACATTATGACATTTTCACAAAGTTATAGCGATTTTTTGTAAACATCGCCGAAAAGTATGCCACGATTTTCATAAGAAGTCAATGTATTTAAAGATATATTATTTGTAGAGCCAAATAAACAGTGATGGAAAAGTAGTGCTAGGGGGCTCAAGCCATCCATGGTTTTTTTTAAAAGTATATTTTTATTTTTCAGAAGATAGCGATAACACCGTGTTACAAAAAATAGATTTTTTTCTGTTCTATGAACCAAATGCACATATTCGGAAAGAGGGGAAAAAATAAAAATACACGTGTATCGGCGATTTTCATGTACACGTCAGAATTTTTTTAAGTTTGAAGTATGAAGCTCGTAGTGGCCTGTGTGAAAGCCTTTGGACCGATTTTTAACCCTTTTTCAGTGATCCAATCGAGCTGATTTTTGGCAGGCACACTCGTGGAAATGTCTGTATCACGTCAAATTTTTTAAAAAAATTTTTATCATTTCTCAGATAAAACTCTTGCGTGACAGACTGACTGGATTCATCACTGTCCTGGACAAATGGCTAAATCAATTCTCAGATAAAACTCTTGCGTGACAGACTGACTGACTGGATTCATCACTGTCCTGGACAAATGGCTAAAGCTGGAATAATGAAAGCCCTTGCATCTTAGACATCCGCTAATAATCCGGATTCTTGGAAATTCGGATTGGATGGGGATAAAAGTGGGGAAAAACGGGTAAAATGTATCCCCAAACGTGATCAAATAAAGTACAAAAGGCGAAAAAACAAAAATGTGTGAAATCAAAATTTATTCGACAGGAATGGGTCAACAAATTGGAAATAATGGAAAATGGGACTAAAACTGTGAGAAATAATCTATAACAGGAGCAAATGAAAGAGAAATGGGGCGAAAAAGACGGGATAAAAAAGTTACAAAAAGTGGGAAAAATCCAAAAAATTAAAACAGACTTATGGCAAACACTAGTGGATATTAGTTGGAGAAGGGTCGAATAAGTGGCAAAAACGTACCAAAACGGGATAAAAAAAAGTACAAAAGTGGAAAAAGAAAAATGAAAAAAAAAAATTTTAATCGACAGGAATGAAACGGAAACGGAAAACGAGCCCACAACTGGTTTAATATAAATGAGAAATAATCTGCAACAGGTGGAAATGAGTTAGAGATGGGACGAAAAAGGGGCAAGACGGGATAAAAAAAGGGAAAAAATATAAAACGAGTGAAACAGATTTTTGGCAAAAACAAGCGGGTAATAGTTGGAGAAGGGTCGAGAAAGTGGCAACAACTTACCAAAACGGGATAAAAAAAGTACAAAAGTGAAAAAAAAAACAGAAATTTGTGAAAAATAAATGTAATCCACTAAACTACTTGCGTGACTGACTGATTCATCCTTTCCTCGCCAATGGCTGATGCTATAACCATGCAATTTGCTGGGAACGTATTTTTCGATATTTGGATAGGAAGGGGATAAAAATGGTAAAACGGGAAAAATGTGGGACCAAAATGGGGAAAATTAAAAAAGTTTCTATAAACCAATGTAATTAAACAAATATTTTCTGTTTTACAGGGAAGTAAAATGTACCCCTACGAAGTAGCGGGTATTTGTTAGTTTATAATAAAAAAACTACATTAAAATAGACTATTTGTTATTCGGTGTGCATAATTTTCCCTTTTGAAACATTTTGTTATTATGAATTTTTTATATAAAAAAAGTGCCAATTTCGGAGAACGTTTTTTTCCGCTTTTTAAATATTTTGAGATTATGGATTTTTTCTATAAGAAAAATGTGCCTACTTCGGAAATCGCCAAATTTACAAATTGTATTTTTTTTTTTGTTTATTATAAAAGCTGCATTAAAATATTCGGCGAGGCGTTGTGCACCATTTTCACTTTTGAAACTTTTTGTGATTTTTTTAAATAAAAAAGTGCCAAATTCGGGGATCGTCAAACTTAAATTTTGTATTTTTTTTGTTAATTAGCCGGATAGCGTTTTTTTTCGATTTTTTTATATCAAAAAAATGTGTCCAGTACAATTTATAGCGATAATTCTAAAATCGCCAAATTAAAAAAAAAAAAGTTTTTTCCTAATTGTAAAAACATAATTCACACTTTTTAAAATTTTGCGATTTTAATTTTTTTTTTTTTCCATATAAAGTGCCATTTGAAGAATAACCGATTTCTTTATTATTACTTTTTTTACCACAGCAATATTGGTAATTTTCTCTATTAATAAAAATTTAAAATTTTCGAAAACTTTTCAAAACTGGCGATTTTCTCAAAAATGAGTACAGAGTGATTTTTCAATTTAAAAATTTCATTTTTATATCATTATAAACAAGTTTCTTGGATTCGGTGGGACACAACCCAGCGCAATTTGAATTTTTGAAAAATTGTGTGTTTAGAATTTTTCTTTATTTTGATTGTCTCGAAATAAGCGATTTTCTAAGTATTGGACTTTTATTTTCGAAACGCACAACATTCTGGGCAATGTTTTCTAGTTATGACAATATGAAATGATTGTCGAAATTGACATTTTTCTTTAAAATGACTGCAGAAGAAACGACTACTGGCAAGAAAAAAAAATAGCAATGGTTTTGTATTTTCGAAATATCTCGGTCAATTCTCGAAATTTAGAAAATATTTTAGCCCTACATATTTTTAAGAAAATTCTCAAAAAAATATCAATTAAATTTGTTTAGACTCTGAAACTGTCATTTGTTTATTTATTTATTTAAATATTCATTAGTCTACGGTACATAAACCCTACAGACCAGCTTACAATTAACTTAAAAATATATATTAAAATCAAGAAATCAATAAATTTACTTAATGAAAATGAAAAATCTAAATAAAAACTCATGTGTAAATTATTAAATTCCCTCATGGACCTCATCGTTCTGATTGAAAAGAGAACTACCATCGCTCTACCTGCATGCCCAGCAAACTCCTAGTAAGCCAGATCCTGGTAAAGCCAGAGACCCAATACGAGACTAACCAGAGTGCTTGAATTCTTCTTTTGCCTTGAATTCTTTTTCTTTGTAACATTTCTCTTTTTTCACTATTAACCCCGCAAGTTCTTACATATTTTTTAGCATATCACTTTTATAACGTTTGCGGAATGAAATCGCAACAAAGCCTACAAAGCAAAATTTAAAATGTAAACAAAGTACCGTTATTTTTCATTAACCACATGTTTTTTGATATTGCTATTTGATTTTTGCTGAAGTTGATCATTTAGAAGAACAACGTCGAAAAACCATTTGTAATTTTTTCGACCATCATCCGGATTGGAAGAAATCCGATATCGTTTCTCTTTTTTGTAGAGCAAGGAGAAAATCAAAGTTGGGTATATAGAACACTGGCGATATATATGTATGAGAAAAGACAAACAACAGAAAGAAAACGTGGTTCTGGAAAAAAGTGTAGTTTGAAAAACTCTTCTATGAGAAGCCGACTTCGAAAAATTACCGATGGTAAAGTCGCTAAATCCCATAGGGAGAGAGCTTGGGAAAAAATTCCAATGTGACGGAAAAACAGTGAAAAAGTATCCGAGTGATATGGGAATTCAGAGAAAGTCCAGAAAAAACAAGCCAAAAGCGTCAGAAGCTCAAGAAGTTACCCAAAAAGTCTCGACTTGGAAGTTTGGTCAAAAATACATTCAAAGCCACCAGCGACATTGTCTGCATCATGGACGATGAGTCATATTTCACATTGGATGGAAACGAATGGCATGGAAAACATTTTTTTTGAAGGAAAAAAACACGTAGACGATCAAATAAAGTATGTGGAGCATTCAAAATTTCCTAAAAAAAAGTTTTATTGTGGCTTGCAATGAGTCAGCATGGAATGTCAGAACCCGTTTGTTTTGAGTCCGGTTTGGCCCTCAACTCTGAAAGATATATTAATTTCTGCTAAACCAAAAGTTGAAGAATTTATGAATAAGAAGCATAGAAACTTAAATGTTAAACGAAAAGTATATGCAAATAACTTCAGACCCAAAACTGCCAAAAATTGTATTCAAAAAATTCGAAAGGAGCTTCAAAACATGCCAGCATCGACATTTTCAACAGCCATGGGAAAAGTTCCTCAAAATTGCCGCAAAGCAGCTCGAATGGGACCAAATATTTTTTTGCAATGTATTATCTTAAAAAAAAATTTAAATAAAAAAAAAACAAATTTCCATTTAGTAATAAATGACAATTCTTTCTTAGTACTAAAGAAAAACCTAAAATGTTCTACCAGCATAAATCAGATAATTGAATATAAACGCCGTTCCGAGGTTAAAGTTGTGAACATTTAATAACACAAAACAAACTCAGTTAACATCAATCTGATCTCATAATCATTGGAAGAATCGCAGATTGCTAAATCAATGCGCCTGATTAAGAAACCACACCATATCAATCGGATGCTTGCACTATTACGAGTTCGTTATCATTGCTGGTGATCTGTTTCGTCCAAACCACAGCGTCAAAAGGTTGTACTGTGCGAAAAACGTGGCAAAATGATCAATCAGTAGCAGTCGAAGATAAACATAAAGTTTTGCCCACTAACCGCGGATATTAACGCAAATTACACAATATTTACAACTTTATTGTGGTCCAACCAGACTTTGAACACAAACCCAAAGGCAACTTCAAGACAATGGACTAAACATCAACCGACAGCGTAAATGCAGACTCCCTCCATTCCTGCCAGCCAGCTAGCCAGCCAGCCAGCAACAACAACTCTGTCATTATCATTATCGCTGCCGCCGCCACCATTAGCAACCGACATCATCACCGTCATCGTCCGCTACTCTCTGACTCTTGGCTGCCATACCCTGGCTGCTCATCTTCATCGTGGTTATCCTTTGCAACGAGTTCTTGCTGTACAAGTCCGTTAACGCTTAATGACAACGCCTGCTTTGTCTGACCAAAAGTGTAAGGGTTAGGGGGCAAAATCCGCGTAGAGGAAGGGCAATGGACACGCCACAAAACAATCGGTAAACATTTTGCAAATTATCTTTGCTGCTGCGACTGGAGATGTTGTCGTTGTCTGCAAGAAGCCACTTGCTCGAAGCCAGTGGAGTAAAGACAAAGTCTGTCCCAATCACAATACTGTGGTTTTACTAGGTATTTCAATCATTATAATAAAAATAATAATAATACACAAAATTATTGTTGTCATTAAAAAGGGGGTACAAGTTCGGCCTGCTCTAAGCTTTTATGTTGGCAAGTGAATATTGAATAACTTAGAAATTACATGAGTTATTATTATTAGCCATTCAAAGGGTTAAATAGTGGCCCTCACTAAATGAAAGCTTAATGTGATAGCCAGTGATGTCATATGGTACAGAGAGAAAGATTCTCAAGGAAAAATGTCAAGGGATTCGAACTCAGGACCCCTTTTTTTTATAAAATATAAAACTTTTTTTAAAAAACGTCTTGGTCATGAATGGGTTAAGAATTAGTTCAACAACTTTTTAAATACAACATCAACAATGTGCCCGCCTTATTGACCCTTTTTGCTACGGCCCTAAAAACAAATGGCCCAAACCAAATGAAAATGAGTTGAGGATGGGACGATAAAACGGTCAAAACGGGATAAAAATGGTGAAACAATTAAAAAAAGGTGATACAAATTTTTTACAACAAGTGGATAATAGTACCAAAACGGGAGGAAAAAGATGGGCAGATAAAGGGGTCAAAACGTGATAGAATGGGACGAAAACTACATGTGGATAATTGTACCAAAACGGGGGAAAAAAGGTCGGAAACAAATTTGTTGGCCACAGCAAATGGATAATATTACCAAAACGGGAAGAAAAAGGGACAAAAAAGGGAAAAATAAAAAAAAAAATTGAAACAAATTGTTGGCAATAGCAAGTGGATAATAGTACCAAAAACGGGATAAAAAGGGACAAAATGGGGATAATAGTACCAAAACGGGATAAAAAATGGGAGAAAAAGGGGGGAAATTAAAATAAAGTTGAATGATTAAATTTTTAGCTGAAATGTAAACTCACATTTTTGGCAACAACTGGTGGAAACGATAAAGGGGTCAAAACGGGATCAACGGGACGTAAATTACATGTGGATAATTGTGCCAAAACGGGAAGAAAAATGGGGGAAATAGTTCTGAAACAAGTTTGATGACCACAGCAACTGGATAATATTACCAAAACGGGATAAAAAGGGACAAAAACACAAAAAGACAAAAAAATAAAATGATACTAATTGTTGACAACAAGTGGATAATAGTACCAAAACGGGAAGAAAAAGGGGATTTAGGTCTGAAACTAATTTGTTGGCCACAGCAACTGTATAATAGTACCAAAACGGTATAAAAGGGACAGCAAGTGGATAATAGTACCAAAGCTTGTAAAAAATTGACAAAAAGGGGAAAAATTAAAATAAAGTTGAATGATTACATTTTTGGTTGAAATGGAAACTCACATTTTTTGCAACAACTGGTGGAAATGAGTTAGAGATGGGACGATAAAGGGGTCAAAAGGGCATAAAAAAGGGACGAAAAGGAGAAAAATAAAAAAATTAAATGATAAAATTTTTGAATGAAATGGAAAAGGGAACAAAAAGATTCCAAAACTGGTGAAATATATATATATGAAAAATAACCACAAAACGTGAGAAGAAGAAAAATAGATTTAAACAGCAGTCGGCATTCTCTTTTAAGGGGGATAAAAAGGTGCACAAAAAAGTACATTAAGGGGTCAAATGAAAAGAAAATTAACAAAAGTGCGAAAAACTACTTTGAGTTTACATGAGGATCGAAAAACTGAAAGAAGGGAATAAAGGGACAAAGGAGGAGCCAAGATAGATGAAATATAAAAAGTTATAGGAAGGGCCAAAAAGGTCCGAAAGCTAAGCTTCAAAGCAGCGGATATAATGTAGCTGGTGTATCTTTATGGTCCTTTACGGTATATATTTGGGCACTTTCAATTTTATACAGATATTATCAAAACCATTAAGCCATTGCAAACTGTGACTCGTGCCTATGTGTCGCTTTTGAAGCATCACCAATTTTACCAAATGACCTAGAGTTTGGTGTAGCCCCCCCCCAACATATTTCAAACTCCCTGGAGAAAACTGAGACCGGACAAAAATGTAATCTTTTTAAGAATTTAATATTCTTCGAACACGAATTGTGTGATATCAATTTTATTTAAATTTTCCTTAAATCAATCCCAGTTTCCGATAATTTCAAGTATTTATTCGAGCTTAAATTAATGCAAAGCGGTCTACCCATAAGTCCATATCGAACTTACTTCTATTCTATTATGAACTTAAATCTAAAAATTCATAAGAAATATCTCAAGGTTTGATGACATTTTTGTTGTCGTCGAAAATTGTACAAGTTTTTATTTGAAGCCACTGAAAGCTTTGGCTAGAAGGAAACGTTTTTTGAAACAAACTCAGCAGCAAGTTTCATGAAAGCTTTTAAAGTCTCTCCGATTGTAGCACGCCACACATTCCCAACTCCCGACTCACTCAACTTGCCTCGAGCTGATATTCTAATCATTTTCGGAACTGCTTTTCCCTGGCTTTCTTTTGTTCCATCACAAATCCCCGTCCAACTACTGTGCCGTTTGCGCCACTCCACAGCTTAAAGAAGTATTTGAGGTTCTAAATTTTTTTTTTGTTCACAAAAGAGTGTCAAGTCTTATCGCAATATTTTAGCACTTATTTTTGGGCAACATCTGCATTACTTTATTGCATAATAATGTCATTCGTTTAAAAGCCAAAATGGAAATTGAAACTGAAACTGACTCTGCAGTCGGCAAAGTATTTCAAATCGAAAGAGTTACGCCCATTTTGCATGTGCTGCGCATTTCTGCCCGAAAAGAAACCCCCGAAACATGGGAAGCACATTCTCTTCGACGACGGTGTTTGACGAAATGTGTAATTAAAATGACATTTCGTCATCAGCAGCCGAATTTTGGTGGCAGTGTGAGTGCTTTGGCTGTTACTAAACTTGATGACAATTTAATTGATGTCAATAGTTTTGTTGTTGGTTTCGTTTCGTGCTGATGTCATTCAAGTGAATTTTGCCCGAGAGAATGCATATCTTTTGGCCAAAATGTTTAAAGATGGAAAGTGTTTACAGCTGCTGCCCCACAACCATCGCCAACACCACCACCACCGTCATCTCTTTGATCCCGCCAATTTAAAGTGCCAGGGCAATTTCGGGTACAATGGCAATTTGTTTCCCCTTGTTTTGCTAAATATGACATTAATTGCGTTGCTATTAATTGGCCTTACTTAAAGATGATTAATATTCTTGTTTTAGTGACCGAGAGAGGGAGAGAGAGTAATTCAGAAGCCTTTAAGCCTTGCGTCTAGCAGGGACCCTCATAGGGATTGTATCTCACTATTGAGAGATACAGATCCTATTTAAAAAATCCTATTTTCAGTTGTGACACTATTGTAATAAGAGAGCGATATACTTTGGATGCGAGAGTCGAGGACTAGCTGCATAACTTTTGCTAATGCCCACTTTCTAAGGCAACTGGGTGTAGTTTCGTGTGATGGTCAGATAGATGTTTATTGGGGTCCTTTTGCCAGGGCAGGTGGATTGGTTGGGTGTGACACCGCCCACTTGTTTAAGGATATGTTTATCAATGCCAAATCTCTCACAGTTCATGTCATAGAACCCTTTGACTTGTAACAATTTCCTGGGCGATAGCAAAATAAGGCTCTTTGAAAAATGCCCCAAAAAAAAAATTAAAGAATTCCCCAGAAAAATCTCATACAAAATTGGGGAATTTTTTATTATGAACAATTCTCGTAAAAAAAATGCCCAAAAAAAATTAAAGAATTCCCCAGAAAAATCTCATACAAAATTGGGGAATTTTTTTATTATAAAAAAATCTCTTAAAAAATTGGGAAAATGCCCTCAAAAATGGGCAATAAAAAATAACCATGAATTTTTAATTATGAAAAATTCCCCCAAAAGAATGGGGAAATGTTCCCAAAAAATGGGCAATGATAAATTCACATTTATCATTGCTTTTACATTTGGAACATTTTTCTTTCTCTTTTGGGTATATTTTCATAAAAGAAGTCAATCCTTAATCGGGCTGTTCCGCAACCTTTTTTTATGTTTTTTTTTTTGGGGTGGGGGGGTTTATTTTCATAATATTTCGGGTAATTTTTCAAAAATTGTTTGGAGGATTTTTCAGAATTGTTTGGGAGTTTTTTGCCCCCAAAAGTGGGCAATAAAAAAATACCCATGAATTTTTAATTATGAAAAATTCCCCCCAAAGAATGGGGAAATGTTCCCAAAAAATGGGCAATGATAAATTCACATTTATCATTGCTTTTGCATTTGGAACATTTTTCGTTTTTTTTTTGGTATATTTTCGTAATAGAAGTCAATCCTTAATCGGGCGGTTGGGGGGGGGGGGGTTTATTTTTCATAATATTTCGGGTAATTTTTAAAAAAAATTTTGGAGGATTTTTCAGAATTGTTTGGGAATTTTTTGCCCCCAAAAGTGGGCAATAAAAAAATACACATACATTTTTAATTATGAAAAATTCCCCCAATAAAATGGGGAAATGTTCCCAAAAAATGGGCAATGATAAATTCACGTTTATCATTGCTTTTGCATTTGAAACATTTTTCTGGGGGGGGGGGGGGTGGGTTATTTTTCATAATATTTCGGGTAATTTTTCAAAAATTGTTTGGAGGATTTTTCAGAATTTTTTGGGGGAAATTTTTTTATTGTGTTTTTGAGGGGATTTTTCATTTATTTTTTGGGGAATACGGCATTTTGGGCATTCTTTATTTTTAAGAGGGCATTTTTCATTCAGCCTACTATACCACTGTGGGGGAATTATTATTTTGGAGATATGTCTGCCATTAGCAATGGACTTGTCTGGAATTTCAGACAGACCTAGCCGATGTGTGTTCGAGTCTAAGTCTGGAAGATGGTCCTAGTTCGTCTATCAAGAGATGGGCTATAAGGGACCGCAAAGGGGAAAAAATGTAAACTGCAGAATTTGCAGAAAAATTGAAACTAACGCTAACTTTGTATTCACTTATTTTTTGACTAACACTCAGGGGCTGCCTGCTATGAATGCATTGGACTGTCTTAGCGATAGGAAGTAAGAGTATTGGAAGGAGGAAGGAGGGAATAGTCAAATATGCCTCATTTTTTAAGTGAATAAATTGGTGGTTCAGACTTATCAAAATATGTTTTTACTTTGTGGTTGTCTCTCATAGAACCGAAGAATTAATTACCTTAATCAAAATAAAACCTTTTTTTCAACCCAGGTTCTATTTTTTCCAAATAACTAAACTATTTGAGGTTCATTTTTAGTCATGTAAGGATTTTAAGTTTGAAAAAAAAAATTAAAAAACTCCCGAGACATCAGAAAACTGTCTTCAATGGGAAACAAATGTTATAGTAGTTGGAATTTGAAAATTAAAAAATAATGCGATATTGGCCATGTTTTCGTTGGTCATATTTCGGAAACCAGCCAAGACATAAAATTGTAATTAAATGAAAGCCTAAGTACTGGACTACAATTTGCGATACAGATATTTCCACAAGTCTGACTGCCAAAAATCAGCTCGATTGGATCACTGAAAAAGGGTTAAAAATCGGTCCAAAGGCTTTCACACGGCCACTACGAGCTTCATACTTCAAACTTAAAAAAAAAAAAATTCTGACGTGTACATGAAAATCGCCGATACATGTGTATTTTTATTTTTCCCCCTCTTTCCGAATATGTGCATTTGGTTCATAGGACAGAAAAAAAATCTATTTTTTGTAACACGGTGTAAGGTCTACGCCAACAGGCCAGCGACGATTCAAGACCTCAAAGATGGAATTCGTGAGGCTATCGAGGGCAGCCACTTTGCAATTTGGTTATGGAAAATTTCATGCAAGGGATATGGTCCTGTAAGCGTGGTGGTGCTGGCCATTTTGCTGATGTTGTTTTTCATTATTAACGGCTTAGCTTCCTCTTTATTATGAAATAAACATCCGATAATTTTTCTCGAAATATGTCATTTTTCTTTGAATACCCAAATAAAAACTATTGTTGGCAAACCCTATATTAATTTTATTTTATTTTATTATTAATTACAATACAAAGTAAATTTATATTCTAATTTTGGGTCCAAGGGAAAACCGAAACCCTATATTAAATCTTGCGAAATTACAATGTTCGTTCTTTAAACATTCTGACAATCTTGGTGTGGCCTCATACCACAAACCCAGGTCCGTATTCTGGTAAGAACATTAACCGTCTAATCGCCAAAAAAAAACACTAAAGAAATCTTCATTAATTGTGTTTAATTTCTTAAGAAATATTTGTTTGTGCATTACTGGTAAAAAAAAGAACAGGTTGCTAGGATTTTCCAGTATTTCTGTAGGGCCGTTTGGAGGGAGGGTTTAAACACAATTATTGCCGGTTAGAGGCTTAAACAATTTCCCAGCAATTGTTTGCCACCAACTTAATACCGTAACCAATAAACGAGTAATTGTAAATTGTCTCCAAGGACAATCCGATCGTTGTCGCATTCGAACATCAGGTCCCGGTTAAAATAATCTCACTGATTCGAAAGATGTTCTCTGATTCGAAAGATGTTCTCTGGTAGAGCCCTGAAATGTTAAGGGCTCTACCAACATACGTTTATCCCACTATGGACCATGTAGACTTTTTCAGTTTCCCCACCCCCTTACATGTAGTTTGTACCCGCCTCCCACCGATAATAGTCTCGTAATCCATTCCCATACAAAGTTATTTACATAATAAACCAGCGCAGGCGGAAAAATCTACTCACACCAACTGTAGAGTGGTTATAAATTTTAAAAATTCCTGAATATAATTTACTGACACTTGGCCGCAAACAAACTTAGCTTAAGCGTGAAAATACAGACAGTGCCGGCACACACACACACACACACATACTCACATTCATTCATGTATTCCTCGAAAAACCAGGGGTGGATGGTGGAAAAAGAAAAATCGAAAGAAAAACCAAAAGAATTTCCTACACGTATGCCAGCCAGCGATAATAAAACATTTTTCCAACGCGGGCGATTTTGCAGCAAGGAAAAAGTATGTGCGAAGACAGTCGGGTCGGGGAAAGATTCCCCAGCAGAGTAGTTAGAGTTGGTGGGAAGAAGCAAAAAAAATAGAAAAAGAAACTAGTGGACTAGTGGAAACTGAAGTACTTCCACAATTCGTAAGAGCCAAAAAGAAAATTTTGACAGGAGAGAGTTTTTTTGTGTGGTCAACTACAAGGCTGTGTGTTGCTTACGATATACGACAATTGAATTTGCTATATATTTGTAAATATACATTTTTAATATTTTGCCATATGGAATTGCATTCAAAAACGAGTTTCGCACAAATGACTTTTACAACTTTATCGAGGTCAGGGGCGCAATAAATGACATCCTGTTGGAACCAATTTGCAGAAAATGTACCGGGTGGTTCAATGTTTAAAAAAAAAATTTAGTAAAGTCATTATCGATAAAAGAACATAACGATTCGTAGGGTTTAAACACAATTATTGAAGATCGCCTTAGGGCGGTCTTGCCGGTTAGAGGCTTAAACAATTTCCCAGCAATCGGTTGCCACCAACTTAATGAAGTAACCAATAAACGAGTAATTGTAAAAGGTGGCGGAAACAACAGAAAAAGGATTCCAACAACAGGTATGGGCGCATCCTTTTTCGGATTGTGTTTGAAGTGAAGACGATATGTGTAACAAAAGCTGTGGAACCGAAGACAGCAAAACTTTTTTTTGGTTTTTTTGTTGTTTTGCTGACATTTCTTTGCCCTGGATATGAAAATCATGACAACATACACACTAGGGTGGAGTGAAAACATGCTTTTTTTTTAATTTGAAAAAGTTAACCTCGGAAAGAGATGTAGTCTGGGGTCCAAATGAGGGGAAAAATAAAGAAAAAAAATTTAAACAAATTTTAGGGGTCGCGCCACTCCCTCGAAATTTGGAAATGATCGCTATTTTGGCGTTGATTTTAGAAAAATCCTAAAAATTAACGACTTAACTTATTCGAAATTTAAAAGTTTGAGCTTGTTCAGTGCCCAAACAAAAGTATTTGAGGCAAATATGAGGATAAGCGACTAATATTTGTAGCTTTGGTGGCGATTTCATTGTTCAGTCAATTTTCTGAAGAAGGGACGACTTTTTGAAATTTTTGAACAATGAGAAATTTTTTTTTAAATTTGTTCATGCCCTTATTTCATTGTTTACGCTATTGCAAACATTTATTGACATAAAACTTTTTAGGATTTTTCTAAAATCAACGCCAAAATAGCGATAATTTCCAAATTTCGAGGGAGTGGCGCGACCCCTAAAAATTTTTTAAAATTGTTTTCTTTATTTTTCCCCTCATTAGGACCCCAGACTACATCTCTTTCCGAGGTTAACTTTTTTTTTTGAATTTCACTGCACCCTAATACACACACATGTGTGTGTGTGTGTGTGTGCGACGTGAACAACTGAGAAAACAACAAACAGATGACCACAACGTGTGGGCATCATTTGCCAATTCTAATGAGCGCCATGAAGGCATCCAACCTGAAGACACCTGAAACCTAGACTGGGTGATTGAAGAATATAAGCAGAAAGCAACAAACAAATAAGTAATCATCCAGAAACGGATGGGGTGGGGTGGGTTGGACCATCACATGTCTGCTTACCACCACAAATAAAAAGAAATGCCACGGAAACGGCGAAGGAAGCAACAAACAGATTACCACCACCTGTGGGCATCATCTCATTTTCCACCCTCTGACCAATATCTGCTAATTATAACTACGAATATAAATGCAAAGCAACAAACCAATAAGTAATTATCCAATGAATGAGATTTGTGTGAAAATCCAGACAAAGCAACACCCAAAGAATAGAGTAAGACCTTTGCCATGGAAACGTTTGGGGGGGGGGGGGGGCAAACAACCAACAAACATTACCACCTCCTGTAAGCCTTTGTTCCCCGAAATTTCATGTTTGACATCCAACCGGAACCTCATACCGCCGATTCGTCAAACTATGAATATGAGTACCAAGCAACAAACAAAACATAACTAATCACTCGTACAGTTTCATACAGTAGACTGGATCGAACTCGAAATGGATTGGAAATCACTTATTTAAACAGGCCAAGACCAACAACAGATTGTAGAGCCAACCTCAGTAAGTACGCATGACTGGATTGCGGTGTTGTTAGCCCGAATTCCATTGTTACCCTAACTTGTTGTGATCTGTTTGACAATTGTTAACTCGCGGAATGAGTTGGAGATGAAATGGTCGATCATGTGCTCGTTCTAAAGAACATGGAGAGTGTCAGCGATTTCTACATCACCCATGCTGGATCATTGGAACGTTTGTGTTGCAACAAACAGCACTGGATTTTGGCTGCCTTAAAATCGTCTCTCTGTTCATTTGACCCCAATGCGAAATCGTTGCCAACTCGCAGTTGAGTACGTCATTCACTGATCGCCACAGGACTTGGCCGACAATCAAATGAATATGAATGACAGAGGTTGCTATCCATCCACCAAAGAGTTGAAAACAAGAAATACCGGTGAAGAGAGCAGAGAACCTTGTGACAATCCTGCTCTTAACCTATCTGAAACAGGTGATCTCTAAGAAAACTCGATGTGAATCGAGAGAAGTTATTACCAGAACAAAATGTAATAAGTTTTGATAAAAGAGCACTGTGCCAGAACCTATCAAACGCCTTGGGAAATATCTAGAACCATGACCTGGCTTTTCCCAAGCCGGTTGCCAGTTCGATTCCCTGTTCCCACAAGGAACGCCATCCGATTTCTACGGAAGCCATACTGTCAATCATCCAAATCTCTAGATACTTTACCAGCTGGGAGGATAACCTTGCACTCCATAACCTTCGAGAGCTCCGAACATATCTAACCTCCAACGCAAACAAAAGACGTAAGCGCCAGTTTCAATAAAATTCGATGGGAAAATTGTCCAACTTCCTTAATCGCAAAATATTAAAAATGAAAAATTTATATTTACAAAGAGATATCCCAAATTCAATTGTAAAGGGTGTTTTTTATTGGGGTATAGAACTTTAAGTTGGCATCACTTTTTTAACTGGCGGCCATTTTGTCAGCTGTCAAGTGATTAATATTTAGTTTGGTTTGCCATTTCATCATGAACAGGTTGACAAAAGAACAACGCTTGCAAATCGTGCAAATTTATTTCGAAAGTAATGGTTCAGTTCGCGAAGTTCACCGCAAGCTCCGTCCGAATGAATCGATTCGCCACCGTGCACAGCAATTGAAGCTTTGTCCATCAACTTTATGGAAGATTTTGCGCAAAGATCTTGGCTTGCGACCTTACAAGATCCAGCTTGTGCAAGAATTAAAGCCGCGAGACCATGCAATGCGTCGTGATTTTGGTGTATGGGCCGAAAATGAGATTCATCTCGATGCTGATTTTCATCACAATTGGAAAATTGGACCTGTAGAATTGGCTTTATTCTAGCCAGCCGCGGCGGCCACATGCCCGAAATCATATTTAAACATTAATGGCATAAAATTATCCTTCCAAAAAAGCCAAATTGATGGACATTAAAACGATTTTCTTGTGTTTTATTTCAATTCGAAGTTATATACCTCAATAAAAAAACACCCTTTATTGCAAACTCCTCACGCATTTCTGCTTGGCCACACACGAAAAAAACACCCTCCTGTATAATTTTCTATTTTCTATTCTGTTACAAAAAAATAGATTTTTTTCTGTCCTATGAACCAAATTTACTTTTTGGGAAAGAGGGGAAAAAATAAAAATACACGTGTATCGGCGATTTTCATGTACACGTCAGAATTTTTTTTTTTTTAATTTTGAAGTATGAAGCTCGTAGTGGCCTGTGTGAAAGCCTTTCGACCGATTTTTAACCCTTTTTCAGTGATCCAATCGAGCTGATTTTTGGCAGGCAGACTCGTGGAAATGTCTGTATCACGTAAATTTTTTTAAAAAATTGATTTTTATCAATTCTCAGATTTTCCTAAATTTTTTTTTTAAATGGTTATCGTTTTTTTTAATGTTTCAATTCAAAAAACATTTTTTTCGTCGTAACGCTTAAGTAGTTTAAAAATTTGGAGTCTCTTCAAGTTATGCTAAGAAACGCGAAAAAAAATATTATTTTTTTTCAAAAATAATAAAAATTGGGGAAAATCTGAGAATTGATAAAAATTGTTTTTAAAAAATTTGACGTGACGTGCACATGAAAATCGCCGATACACATGTATTTTTATTTGTTATCCCCTTTCCGAAAAAGTAAATTTGGTTCATAGGACAGAATGTGTGTAACACGGTGTTAGGTCTCGATATTGCAATTGGGCGGTAATAATTTGCCGGGTGATTTGGGCGAGGCTACAGCATTTCATGTGGATCGTGTCACAAAATCGACTAAATGGTAAAGTTTTAGAAAATTAATTTGATTCATTTCATATGATAACGATGTTTTTATTTCTTTCAGGACTATGCATGCTCAGTGTGCATCGGAAAATGGCAAAGGAAAGAAAAACCGAAATAGTAGATGAAGTCCTCAGGAAATTTGCTGGAAATCCCAGAAAATTGGTTTTATAAAACGCGAAATCAATGATAAAAATTTATAAAATCTATTTTGAGAAACCAAAAAATTATACTTTTAAAGTATCTCTCAATATTCTAGTCACTAAATATGTCCTATTTTTTTTAAAAAAAATGTCCTCGTTTTTTCATTGATTATTGAGAAATTGTCCTCGAAAAAAGACCTAAAAAAATTTCTGGCTACGCCCCTGGATCGTGATCGACACTTACATAGGACAAGTGAGATATGCAAATTACTTTTAGATCTACAAGTTATTAACATGGAAAATATAATTTTCTGGCCACGTTTCATCTTGCATACATCTCAATCTCCTCACACTGCTGTCCTTCCACATGTTTTTTCGCGGTATCGCTACAACACAGCTGGCGTTGCCATAGGCTCGAGTATGCGACATTCTTCAGCTTCGGTGACAGCTTTACAATCCTCATCATGCCATTGGTTCCCCTCGGAACGCTTTTGGTAATCAATTTCTTCTTGGGAGGCTTTTGTGATGGATTCTAGTCTGTGTTTTTCTTATTGAGCGGAGATGTAATCGGTGGGAGGGGTTTTGTCGAGGAGCAGTTGGGTTGGCGTATGCATGGGCTGTCGGTTGTGACAGCAGCGTTGCCCTAAGAACAATGTCATGTCCACGGCCAGGACGGTGGTCATAAGTCTGTTCTAGACGCTCAAACAACGTGTCTTTAGTCTCTTCATCATGTTCTTCCATCAGGATGAAGTAAAAAAAAAAAAAATATTAAACTTGATGTGGTTTGTGGCCAGACTAGATGAAACCAGCGACAAGGTGTCATATTCGGATGTTCACGACCAATCCACATCGGAATATATCACAATATTTCGTCACGACGTCTCCTCGCCTTCGTATTTACTGGATGGCTGAGATGTCAGCCTGGTATTTTTCGAGGACATCCGCCAGTTGGATAGAGACACCCAGCCTTAGGAGTGTTCTTACACTCCAAGTGGATATTCGTAAATCTATCTTTTTTTAAATGTTTGCACACAAGTAAATCGCTTGTTTGGCGGTTGTCTCAAGTAAAGCTTATTTGCTTCGAAAAACAAGTTTATTGGGCTGTGAATTCGTTTTAAGCATTTGAGCAGAAGCATTAGCGTGTTTGGGAAAAAACACGCAAATAAACTTATTAAACTCAACAAAGTCCAACATTTTCAGTGCGACTAAGTGGGTATTTGCAGTTTGCCTCTACGCTCTTTAAGATAACAACAGTTACCGAGAGAATATGAAAAATTCATAAATAGAGATTTTCAACAAAATACAGATTTTGATAATTATAACCTACAAACACATTAATGTTTGTGGTACGGGAAAATATATATTTTTTTATGTTTGCTGAAATTTTTTAAAATTGCCATTTTTTTCAGCGTGTGGATTTGTGTGGTTTTTTTTACGATCAGCCCAAGCCTGAAACCTACAAACATTTTTGATTTTATTTGGACTTAATCAACGCTTTTCAACATATTTTCAATATTTTCCAGCCCCTGGGTTTTCCTCTAAAATGTTTGTAAATTTAAAACAGTTTTTTTCACCGGTTCTCTAATTGATTGAATCTTGAAATATTTTTATTTATCACGTTCTGGGTAAGAATAGGTTTTGTTTTCGATCCAGTCTAATGTTAACCGGCAAACACTTGAATGTTGTCACAGTGACGCTGGTGACAGACACCATCGGTCGGCCTGTCTTTAGGGCACATAGAATTTGGAAATCAATACTAATGTTACGAAAGCAACAAGCAAAGAAAGTTTTGCTCGCAACATGTTCTAATTAAAAGCCTAAACATGATTGAGCACCAGTCTCTCTGTTTGGCGCTTCAAAGGGGGTGATGGGGAGAATCTCTTCGGGCCACCAATTAAAGTTGCTGGTGTCATATTTTGTCCAGAACGTGTCGCTGTTTGTGGGAGGCAACACTGTGTCTGTCCACCTGCGATGGTAATCTGTTTGTTGCTTTATCGGCATTTTCTGTTTGTTTTTGTTTCTAGGGGAATCCCGGAATTCCCTCCCCTTGATGTTGGTGGGGGTTAGATCGTAATGGATTTTTGTCAATTTTATTTGACGTGGGAGTTGCTGTGCACAATCCACAAAAAAAACCAAGACAACACCGGCCTATGGCCAAAATAATTATTCCTACTACCGCATTGCCCTTAATTGCCAAAATGGAAAATTATAGAACGCAGTTTGAGCCTAAATCGGTGACAACGAATACAAAAGTGTTTATTTGAATAGAGATTTATGAAAATGACATCTCCATTCATTGCCCATATTTTCCACATGGATCGGATGGTAACTGGACCAAAGTAGTTCAGCATTGAAATTGACGATTTTTATTGGCCGCCTGAGTAACTGTGTTTGCAATGTTCGGCATTTTCGCAACAGTATGCAAGTTATATCACGATAATATAAGTACAAACTGTGGCCAGACCGAGTCAAGTCTCTACATAGAAGAAAAAAATACTCAGCTTATACTCTTTTTTCTCTCAGAAATCGCTTTTGCAAGTTGTTACAGATGGGGTCCCCGAACAACGAACAATGAACGAGCCCTTGCGAAACTCGCTTTTTCATGAAATTCAATAGAAAACATTCCAACGTTCTTAATCCGAAAATATTAAAAACTAGTAAGTTGTAATGCGCCTATGGCGCCCGTTAATTTGCTTGAGAAAGTATTTGTTACTTAATTTTAAAAATTTTGTAAAAAATATTTTGAGAAAACTATTTTGTAAAAAAAAATTTCGAAAAAAAATAAAATTTGTGGAAAAATATTTTTGCTGAAAAAAAAATTTTGAAAAAAAAAATTTTGTAAAATAAGAAATTTGCAAGAAAAAAAAAAATTTGGAAAAAAACAAATTTTGGTAAAAAAAAAATTTTGGAAAAAAAAATTTTTGGTAAAAAAAAAATTTGGGGAAAACACAATTTCTGTACAAAAAAAATATTATTTTTTTTATTATTATTATTTATAGAATTATTATAGAATGCCTATTTAAATTCCTACGTACTGCGTGACAGAGTCAGTGAATCAGTGAATCAGTGTATCAGTGAATCAGTGTCGAGGGTAAATATATATTAAGATATATATTAAGATTGCAAAGAAATATAACACCGTGTTACACACATTCTGTCCTATGAACCAAATTTACTTTTTCGGAAAGGGGATACAAAATAAAAATACACGTGTATCGGCGATTTTCATGTACACGTCAGAACCGATTTTTAACCCTTTTTCAGTGATCCAATCGAGCTGATTTTTGGCAGGCAGACTCGTGGAAATGTCTGTATCACGTCAAATTTTTTAAAAAATAGATTTTTATCAATTCTCAGATTTTCCTAATTTTTTTTTTTAAATGGTTATCGTTTTTTTTAAGGTTTCAGTTCAAAAAACATTTTTTTTTCATAACGCTTAAGTAGTTTAAAAATTTGGAGTCTCTTCAAGTTATGCTAAGAAAAGTGAAAACAATATTTTTTTTTTAAAATAATAAAAATTGAGGAAAATCTATTTTTTATTTTTTCTTAATTTTTTATTTTTTTTCTTAAGTCTCGACTCAAAACATATTCTCATTTTTCAATTTTTTAAATTTCATTTCAATTGACTTCAAATTATTTTTTTCTTTGCTTTCAACTATTTTACTGACACAACTTTCTCCTTGAAAAATTGTTTTTAAAAAATTTGACGTGATACAGACATTTCCACGAGTCTGCCTGCCAAAAATCAGCTCGATTGGATCCCTGAAAAAGGGTTAAAAATCGGTCGAAAGGCTTTCACACAGGCCACTACGAGCTTCATACTTCAAACTTAAAAAAAAATTCTGACGTGTACATGAAAATCGCCGATACACGTGTATTTTTATTTTTTCCCCTCTTTCCGAATATGTGCATTTGGTTCATAGGACAGAAAAACATCTATTTTTTGTAACACGGTGTAATCAATGATCTCAAACTCGGCTAATAGAATAGCCAAAGTGTATGAAGAATAACCAAAAATTTAAAAATTAGAACTTTATATTTACAATGATTTACCAAATCACAAACGCCACACGCCTTTTTGCTTGACCACAAAGAGAAAACATCTCCTGTACAATTTTCTTTTCGGTGCTAACGACTTTTTCACGATTAGGACTCGATATTGACCTGGATACGAATTCCATTCCACCAACCGATGTTTCTCTATTACACTCGATTTACTTCAGCGTGCGCTGATATGTGGCTGCACGCCACATATTCCAACCATTGCTAAGGGGTTCCTTCCCCCCGCAAGACAAGCAAAGCCGCCAGCCCCCAACATATTTTCGGCGGTTAGCCACATAAATTTTACACGTTGCAATGTTTGTCTTGCTTTTTTTTTTTTTTGCTTTGTGTTATTTACTGAAAAACGTCACATTAAGTAAAAACGTCTTTCTAATCGCCCTCCGGGAAAGGTGGAAACTTACCTACACACACTCACACTCACACACACATATGTGTACGTACATGTCTGCACATATGCATGTGTACATAACTCACAAAATATATGAGATTCCATGTAAGGCCAGCAAATGGAACAAAAAAAAGAGGTAAAACATAAATCTAAACGAACGAAAAAAAAAGAAAATTTAAAAGCAAGAACCGGAGAGCGAGCAACTGGGGAAAATAGTTTTAAGAAATTTGCAATTTAAAAAAAAATATCTTGAAAAATATCAAATAAGGTCGGAATCTCAACAATTGAGTTTTCTCTGCGTTCAAAACAAGTTTGTTCAAATATCCACATTAGAACCCAGTTGTCGTTGAACCAAATTATATTTATGACTTTCTGAATGGTTTGAGCCATGTCCTTCTGTCCGTCCGTCTGTCCTGCTGGTACGCACGATAACTTTCGCAAGTGTGAAGCAATCACTCTGAAATTTGGCATGGCTTAATATTTTCCCAAAACTGCTTACGGGATTGCATATGGGCTATATGGCCACACCCCTTCGGGTACCTCCCATACAAATCTGCTATTTCCCCCACTTTAGAAATCGTGTAATAATGTCAACACGCGCTAGTTCGATCTTGCCCAAATTCCGTATTTAGTAAAGGTATAACTGGACAAAATTTCGAACAAAAACTTGGAAGTCTGGCAACTACCCTTCTGGTACCTCCCATACAAATGTACCATCCCGCCTACCTTAGAAATCGTCTAATAATATCAATATGCCCTACGCGATCTTGCCCAAATTTTGTATTTAGTAAACGTATAGTTTGACTAAGTTTTGGACAAAAACTTGGAAGTCTGGCAACTCCCCTTCTGGTACCTGCCATACAAATGTACCATCCCGCCTACCTTAGAAATCGTCTAATAATATCAATATGACCAACGTGATCTTGCTCAAATTCTGTATTTAGTAAAGCTACAGCTAGTCAAAGGTGTGGACAAAAACTTGGAAGTCTGGCAACTCCCCTTCTGGTATCTGCCATACAAATGTACCATCCCGTCTACCTTAGAAATCGTCTAATAATATCAATATGCCCAACGCGATCTTGCCCAAATTCTATATTTAGTAAACGTATAGTTAGACTAAGTTTTGGACAAAAACATGGAAGTGTGGCAACTCCCCTTCTGGTACCTGCCATACAAATGTACCATCCCGCCTACCGTAGAAATCGTGTAATAATATCAATATGCCCAACGTGATCTTGCTCAAATTCTGTATTTATTAAAGCTATAGGGAGAAAAACTTTCGGACAAAAACTTGGAAGTCTGGCAACTCCCCTTCTGGTACCTCCCATACAAATGTACCATCCCGCCTACCTTAGAAATCGTCTAATAATATCAATATGCCCAATGTGATCTTGCGCAAATTCTGTATTTAGTAAAGCTACAGCTAGTCAAAGGTGTGGACAAAAACTTGGAAGTCTGGCAACTCCCCTTCTGGTACCTGCCATACAAATGTACCATCCCGCCTACCTTAGAAATCGTCTAATAATATCAATATGTCTAACGTGATCTTGCGCAAATTCTGTATTTAGTAAAGCTATAGGGAGAAAAACTTTCGGACAAAAACTTGGAAGTCTGGCAACTCCCCTTCTGGTACTTACATAAAATTTTCGAGAAAAAACTCTACAATATGAGATTTGTATGTTTTTACTCAGGGTGCGATTATATATAAGTCGGTTTACCCGACTGCAACTTTTTCACTGGTTTTATTCCGTTTTGGTCCTCTTTTACCAACAATTTGTTTGATCCTTTTTTTTATTTTTTTTTTCACCTTTTTTCCAATTTTCCAACAAAAAATCAGAATTTTTGATTATCATGTATTTTTGAGTATTTCGCTTTGTTTTGGGGACACATTTTTACCATTTTCCCGTTTTTATCCTATACTAATCCGTTCTTGGCGGATATCTACGCGACACACACTCGATGTTTTGCGCCCTGTTTTTGAAGATCGCATTATCAGCCGCAGAGCTGATGTCGTTAGGCTACTGCAGCCGAGGCAGCCATTTCAATGAAATTATTTTGCACTAGTAAGTTGTAATGCGCCTATGGCGCCCGTTAATTTGCTTGAGAAAGTATTTGTTACTTAATTTTAAAAATTTTTGTTGAAAAAAAAAATGTTTGCCGAAAAAAAAAAATTTTGTTGAAAAAAAAATTTTGTTGAAAAAAAAATTTTTGTGGAAAAAAAAAATTTAGTTGAAAAAAAAAATTTTGTAAAAAAAAAAATTGTAAAAAAAAAAATTGTAAAAAAAAAATTTTGGGAATACACAATTTCTGTACAAAAAAAAAATATTCTTTTTTTTATTATTATTATTTATAGAATTTATATAGAATTATAGAATGCCTATTTAAATTCCTACGTACTGCGTGACATAGTCACTGAATCAGTGAATCAGGGAATCAGTGTATCAGTGTATCAGTGAATCAGTGTCGAGGGTAAATATATATTAAGATTATTAACCGGAAGGATTGTAATTTGAGAAAATATGCAGCAGTTTTTTCTAGAATTTAAAAAAAAAAAAAAATATTTGGCGGACCCTGTACTACTCCTCATATTTCATGATTCTAGCTTCTGCCGATGACAGAATGAATCAGTCAGTCAATCACGTAAGTATTTTATATATAGGTCGATTATTTCTCATTTATATAATACTTTTTTTTGGCCCATTTTGGGCCCTTTTAATTCTCTTTCCAAAACTTCCAATTATTGGTTCGTACCTGTCGATAAAAATTTCTTTTTACACATTTTGCACTTTTTTTTATACCGTTTTGAAAACTTGTTCGTCCCTTCTCTAACTAACATGTAGTTGCCAACATTGTTATTTTGTTTCCTCTTTTTTATCCCGTCTTGGTCCCTTTATCGCCCCAACTCTTAGTGATTCTAACAAAAATCACTACATTTGATTATCTTGTATTTTGCGTATTTCAAAAGGGTTTTGGGGAAAATGGAAATCCACAGAGCAGACGGCCGCAGTATTTTTGTAATATGATTGTCGGTAAATTTTCCAAAGAAAATCAGTGTTTCTTTTGTAGAAAAAGAACACAGCTGCCTAGTATCGGAAAAGATTGCATCCGACTAAAGACCATTTAGTACATAGACGCTCTAAGTCGTTTGTTAAATATTTTCAAAAGAAAGAGTTTTATATTGTCAGCATAAAACCAGTATTTTGTATTTCTGACATCTAGACTGTGTGCTTCCGACCTAAAGCGTCAGAAAACAACTTGGATCGTCTGTCCTCTCTGTGGTCTTTGATCTGACGTAGAAAGTCTGCCCTCTTGATGGATTTTGGCCATATTTTAGATGATATTTTCACCCTCCATACCAAACTTTCAAAAAAAACTGACTTCTTTTTAGAAATACCTTTAATTTTTTAGAAAACCCCTTGGATCCTCTGCCCTCTCTGTGGTCTTTGCTCAATACAAGAAAACTCATAGAGAGAGAAAACCAACCAACTGGTTACACTCAGAAACAAATCGATAGTGCCGGGCGGGAAAAACTCTTCTGAATATGAGTTGCCGTTATATCCGAGGTCAGATTACAAAAAAACAAATATATGTATGTTCATTTACTTTGGCATTATCCAATTATCACCTGTAAATTATTATAATTTAATTGTGTCTGTTCTGGTCGTTTGTGTTGAATTGTTATTTTGCGTTATTTTCACTCCATCAGTGGAGCAAAAAGTAATTACAACAAAACAATGTGCGAAATTGTCGAGTTTGCAATTAAACGCAATCAAGTGCTCCCAATTGATATGAATAACGATTAGAAAAAAAAACACTTTCAGTTTCGAAATGATAATGATCCGAATGAGCGTACGCTGAATCATTTCATAAGAATGTGATGTCGATGAAATGTGTCTGTTGAGTTGGATGTGGAAATGTTCCATCCCACAGAAGAGGCAAAAATGGTCGCATATGTACTTAAAATAACACCAATTATTTATTTAAAAAAAAGTAAAATTTTGAAGAATATTGGCTATGGGTCATGGTACAACAGTGAGCCAAAGCTTTTCCGGTGATCTGGGTTTAACACACAGCCCCCACGAAGCTCCCCAAAGGGGCAACACCAACAGTCAGGCTGGACAGAGTCCAGAGGCTCCCGTGATACCAAAATAAAGTCTTCTTTGATGGACAGACAAATGGTGGCTTTCTTAGATAAAAATCATGAAAATGTTGTAGACATTATTAAATTCAAGGCAAACATCAACAAACATTACTCCCTCGTTCCTCCCTCTTTCCTCCCTTCTTTCCCATGCATTGCATTTATAAGGGGCATCCCCTTAGTCAAAAAAAAAAAAAATAAATATTTTTTCCTTAAAAAATAGTGGCCAAAATAAAGTTCTCTTCAGTATTCCACCCAACTCCCACCACAGTGTTAATAAAATGTTGCATTCAACAGAATTACAAGTCAATTCATGCGTATCCTTCCACCGGCCGACTACTTGTGATGCTCACCACAAATGGGGGCTGCCACAAACTTTAACAACAAATATTGCGACCTTCACTTTCAGCCCTCCCCTTACCAGAAATCCAAACAGACAAAATAAAGTTTAAAAAAAGTCATAAAAGAAATTATGTTAAACAGCAGACAGACCAGAGTTGCCACATAATTTTCGTCGAAAAAACGCCATATTGGGAACTGCAGTAAATCTTAAGTTTCGAAATTATCGAAATGAAATTTGACATTGAAGTTGTGTCATTTCAATTCCGGCCCTATGTTCCTTATAGGAATTAAAGGAAATAATATATATATTAGGGTGGAGTGGAAACATGCTTTTTTTTAATTTGAAAAAGTTAACCTCGGAAAGAGATGTAGTCTGGGGTCCTAATGAGGGGAAAAATAAAGAAAAAAATTTTAAAAAATTTTTAGGGGTCGCGCCACTCCCTCGAAATTTGGAAATTATCGCTATTTTGGCGTTGATTTTAGAAAAATCCTAAAATTAACGACTTAACTTATTCGAAATTTAAAAGTTTGAGCTTGTTCAGTGCCACAACAAAAGTATTTTCAGGCAAATATGAGGATAATCGACTAATATTTGTAGCTTTGGTGGCGATTTCATTGTTCAGTCAATTTTCTGAAGAAGGGACAATTTGACTTATTTTACTTTTTGAAATTTTTGAACAATGAGAACAATTGTTTTAAATTTTTTCATGGCCTTATTTCATTGTTTACGCTATTGCAAACATTTATTAAGTCGTTAATTTTTAGGATTTTTCTAAAATCAACGCCAAAATAGCGATAATTTCCAAATTTCGAGGGAATGGCGCGACCCCTAAAAATTTTTTAAATTTTTTTTCTTTATTTTTCCCCTCATTAGGACCCCAGACTACATCTCTTTCCGAGGTTAACTGTTTTTTTTTTTTGAATTTCACTCCACCCTAATATATATATATTTCAATTCCCACAAATCCCAACCTCCTGCCATTATCTTAATTTAGATGTCTGAAAGCGCGTGTCGCCAAAGCACGTGTTTCGCCCTCTATGACACGCTGATGGCTTCAGTGACATCTTTACAATCCTCATCTTACAATTAGATGCTTAATTGACGGTATGAGTGTAATGGATGTGCCGAAATTCATTGCTTCGTCAGATGTGAGCATTATGAATCATCAGCAACTCCATACGTAGGTCGTAATTTCTTTGTAATCCCCAAAACAAAAGTAAAAAAATTCCATAAATCGTCGGGTCTGGCAACACAGCCGACAACAGACAGACAGTCAGAAACTGCAGCCCAAACAATATTACACATATCAGATATTTTGGGGAATCCCCCCACTCCCCACCAACGAAAAAACCCCAACAGCCACATGCAAATACCAGCCCAGTGAATGGAGAAAGGACATCTCACCAATGTTTTGGCAATGTTTCCCAAAAAACCCACACACAGACTCACTGACACGCACACAGGCACACACATTATTAAATTGAGCATCATTAGCCCACAAAATGTTAAGGACGGACTCAGATGCGGGCTAAAAAACCATCTATGGTTTCGAACAATTTGACTAAGCAAATTTACAATATTTGCTCAAGGGATGTGAACGACGACAACTGCCGATGAGGATGAGAGTCGGTGATTTAAATGTCTGTCTTTGTTTGAGGCACTTTCGCGGGTTGGGGAATTGAATTAAAAGTGGAGTTAAACAAAAATACAGACTGCTCATTTCCTGTTTTTATTGATTCAATTTTATTGATTCGGATCTCATTATTTATAGACAATCACGGGAAGTGGTTAAGCATAATTAATAATTTGTGGCCAATTGATGTTTCCGGCGCTACGTCTGCCGGAATTGTGATTCATTTCATTTAAAGTTATTTCCAAGCATAAGGGCGCGACGCATATACGAATTAAAAGAAATCGTATTTAAAGAAAATATTCCCATCGGTATAATATAGGAATTTTTACACTAAAACGGAGTAACTTTTGACCGCACTACACAGATCCTTGGGGAAAATGCAATATAACAGGCTCCAACGACATCTTTACAGTTCCTTGATCGTGCACAGAGGAGAATGGGATACTAGGGAATCAAACTATATTGTCTCCCTTCAGCATCGTCGGAACATGGGTGTATATTTCCATTCTACAGACATTTTATCGGTACCTGTAGGTCAGGTATTCGTTGTCTGGCCGCTACATTTAGCCGGGATATTTTAAAAGTAAAACAAATATTATTAAAACAAATATTTTTAATTTTTTTTTTTTAGAAAATTTCATTTACAATTTTTTTTTAAAAAATTATTGAATAAAAGTGGTATTGGTTTTTTTTAATAAGTTTGTTAAAAAAAATATTTTTAATTGTTTTGGAAAAAATTTCTAAAAAAAATATTTTAATAGTTTTTTCTTATTTTATAGGAAATGTAAGTAAAAAATATAGAGCAAATTTTTCACAAAGAATAATATTTTTTTAAAATTTATTAAAGAAACTATTTTAATTTTTTTTAAAAATTTATTGAAAAATATATATTTTTTTTATTATAAGTAAAAATGCATGGACTCCTAAAGAAAAACATTTTAAAAAATTTCTGAAACAAAATATTATAATTTTTTTAAAAATTTATTGAAACATTTTTTTTGAAAAAATTTATTAATTTTTTTTTTTGAAAAAATATATTAATTGTATGTTTTTAAAATTTTCTATATATGAAATATTTTTAATTTTTTTTTTAAAAAAAATATTTTTATTTAGGTTTTCCAAAATTTATTAAACAAAATATGTATAAGTTTAATTTTTTTTAAAAAATATATTAAAAAATATTTTTTTTTTTTTAAAAAAATGTTTTTAATAGTTAAGAAAAAAAGATCGATCAAATTTCTAGACTCCTAAAGAAAAATATTTAAAAAAAATTTTTTTTTTAGTGTGTAAAAAAATATCGAGTAAATTTCTTGACTACTAAAGAAAAATATTTTTAAAAAATTTCTTAAAAAAAATATTTTAATTTTTTTTTAAAAAAATATTTTAATTTTTTTTTAAAAAAATATTTTAATTTTTTTTTAAAAAAATATTTTTATTTAATTTTTATTTTGGGTTTAAAAACTTAGTAAACTAAATATTTTTATTTTTTTTTAAAAAATATATTAAAAAAAATATTTTTTTGAAAAAGTTTATTAAAAAAATATCTTAATATATATTTACCCTCGACACTGATTCACTGGTACACTGATACACTGACTCTGTCACGCAGTACGTAGGAATTTAAATAGGCATTCTATAATTTTCTATAAATAATAATAATAAAAAAAATAATATTTTTTTTTGTACAGAAATTGTGTTTTCCCCAAATTTTTTTTCCATTTTTTTTTAAAAAATTTTATTTTTACAAAATTTTTTTTTCAACAAAAATTTTTTTTTTTACAAAATTTTTTTTTCCAAATTTTTTTTTTCAACAAAAATTTTTTTTTAAGAAAATTTTTTTTTTTCAGGAAAAAAATTTTTTTTTAACAAAATTTTTTTTTTCCACAACATTTTTTTTCCATATTTCAACGGGCGCCATAGGCGCATTACAACTTTATAGTTTTTAATAGTTAAGTAAAAAAAGAGAGAGCAAATTTCTAGACTCCCAAAGACAAATATTTTTAAAAAAATTATTTAAAAAAATATTTGAAAATTATTTTAATGTGTAAGTCAAAAAATATCGACTAAATTTCTTGACTCCTAAAGAAAAATATTTTTAAAAAAATAAATAAAAAATGGTTTTTATTTTTTTTTAAATTAAAAAAAAATATTTTTATTTTTTTTAAAAAATTATAAAAAAGTATTTTTATTTTTTTAAAAAATTTATTAAAAAATTATTTTTAATAGTTTTTTCTTATTTAATAGGAAATGTAAGAAAACAAATCTCGAGCAAATTTCTCGACTCCGAATGAAAAATATTTGTATTTATTTTTTTTAAATTCATAAAATTTTTTTTGATGTTTTTTTAAGTTTATTAAAAAAATATTTTTAATATTTTTTTTAAAAATGCAATAAAAAAAAATATTTTGAATCTTTTTTTAAAAATGCAATAAAAAAAATATTTTTATTTTTTTGAAAAACTGTATTAAAATAATAGTTTTAATTTTTTTTTTGTAAAAAATTGTTTTAAATTTTTTTAAAATTTATTAAAAAGTATTTTAATAGTTTTTATAGGAAATGTAAGTAAAAAATCTGGAGCAAATTTCTCGACTCCTAAAGAAAAATGTTTTTTAAATTCATACATTTTTTTTTAAAGTGATTTGAAGAATTATTCTTTATCTTTTTTTAAAAATGCATTAAAATAAATGTTTTTAATTTTTTTTGAAAAAATTTATAAAAAAATATTTTTAATATTTTTTTTTTCTTATTTTATAGGAAATGTAAGTATAAAAATCTCGATCAAATTTCTCGTCTCCAACTCCGGTCTCCAGTTCTTTCCTGCCAGCAGTGAGTACTACCTCTTTACACCTTCCCACTTCTTTCTTTTTGCTACATGTATAGGGGGCATTCCCTGAATGTTAGTCTATTAAAAAAAAAATAGTTAAGATAGAAATTATTGAATTTTGGCTGATGAAAAACGATTGTGGACCACTGTACGTCTACTGCGAATAGATTCATTGCGATTTATTTCACAAACAATTATTGACATTTTTCAATAAAATATTTGTTTGAATTTGTTCGCTTGAAATTTAAGAAGAAAAAGAAATTAACACTTATTTCCCTTAACATTCCATGAAGAAACATACGGGGAACTTCTGTCGACAACAATCTAATGCAACCTCGTGAAAAACAATAAAAATATATTTATAAATAGTTAAAAGTGGAAACGCTGGCAAAAAATTTAAATTTAAAAACATCACGTACTGCCGAATGACATCAATTCACGTTTGACTTAAATGGCAACGATTTCGAAATTCAATAAATCGTGAGCTTTGCTCTGTCACTGTTCAAGTCAGAGGCATTACTTAAACCCGTTTTACTCGATGACTTATTCCCAGATGAATAATTCCCATGAAACATGAACATTTCCCCAAAAAATTCTGAAAAATCTGCCAAATAATGTATGAACAATTCCCTGATGTAAAACGCTCATGACTTTACAAAGTGTTGGGACTTAAATCTAATTCATAAACAGTTTTCCCCGACTTTAAAAAAAAATAGTTGTAAATATAACTTTTTCTGTGTGTTCCAAATTGCTCTATCATTCTCTACAGCAGCCAAATAATATGGATAACAAACTGTTTGACCATTTAAATAATTTTTTTTTTTTACTATTTGAAGGACATGTCATAACTTTTTTTTAGACTGAAGCTGATACTGATCTCTATTTAATTTGGTTTTCTGTTAAAAATTGAAAAAAGGAAATTAAATTGAAACCAATTCCGTTGATTTGAGAAAGTCTATAAGCGGATGTGGATCTAATTGTCGAAATTTTATCCGAATATTTTGTTGTGGTTTATAAAATGCTCACTGCTCGCCCTTTAACCACCGCCAACTACAAGTCCCACCAAGCATTCGCATTAACGCCATTGTATCCTTAACTTAGGCAAATTGTCCAACATGTTCTCAATAAAATATGTCATCTCAACAACAACATTTATGTAAGACTGTCTGCGTCTATGTGATTTTCCGTTGTAGAACTGTAATCTCTGAATGTGCTCACTCCCCCCTGAAGGCTGGCTGCCGGCATTGGCATCCTGGGCCAAAAAATAAGGACTTCTTATCTAGCGGTGAAAAGGCTGTGCCATCCCCCCCCCCCCCCCCCAAACTCACACCCTCGGCAAGAATGCCATGCACGTTGGTATGAACGTGCGCCCATGTTTACACAACCATGTCAAATTATTTGTATATAATTCAACAACATCCGAACATCCTTTATTTCCGTCGTCGTTGTGTGCGCTGTCGTCTTCGTCTTCTGCCTTTTCCTTTTGTATTCGGCATTTTCTGTGTGATTTATGAGCGTTTGCCTTTTTTGGCATAAAACAGGAGACTTTTCAATAAAGCGATACGAGTGAATAGTTGTGAAGGTAATCGTGGCAGTGGGAAACGAGAATTGTTTAGTTTTGACTAAACACCCTTCATATGGGGGGGCAGGGGGCGTGTGTGTTGGTATCCTTTACTACACTCTACTGCACGTTAACTGAAAGGACATCTTTGATAGTTTGGCTTTTGCCAGTTATTTGTGGGCCAACAACGTATTTCGTTGTCTAAGCACATTCTGTGTCCTTTTTAGTTTTTATTTACTTTCCAGATCTCCTCATTTTGATATTTTCCATTGCAATTTCATGTAATTGCTGACTTTTGACTTTAAAGAGAGTGGGCGAAGGGGATGAGACGGGAAGTATCAAAGTATCTTTATCCGTTCGTAGACGTGGCATGGGTGGGAATTGAATTGGATTTGAGTTATTAGTTTTCGATTTGTAAATTAGATATGCAAACCACATGCTGTGTATTCGAAGATGTTTACTTGTATCCGTTTCCGGCTATTTCTTTGGAGTCACTCTCTCGCTCTCTTTTACGAACTACATACTCCTAGTAGTTGGCAGCTGATACTGTATATTAGACTTGGTCACCTGAAAAAGTCACCTAGCCTAAACATAAGTTCGGTTGCTCATCCTATCAACCCATTTTTCCAAGACCTTGGCGACGGTGTCTATGTCACGAATGGCTTGCTCAATATTCGCCCAAAGGACCTGAATATTTAAGGGATTGTTCGCTTAGAATCGGCCCTGGACGGTATCCCACCAAAAAAAAAATCGAACTTCAGTCGAATCGCCACTTTGATTTGGCGCGCAAAAGATCAATTTTAGCTTGGGCTATGTCCAGGGCCATGTCTTCCATCTTCGAGTTCACTCTTATCCGAAATACCGTTTCGAGCTGTATTTTCAAAGAAAATGGCAAAAATAACTAAATAACTAAGGCATCAAGACGAGTGCGGTATTAGTATTAGTATTAGTATTAGTATTAGTATTAGTATTAGTATTAGTATTAGTATTAGTATTAGTATTAGTATTAGTATTAGTATTAGTATTAGTATTAGTATTAGTATTAGTATTAGTATTAGTATTAGTATTAGTATTAGTATTAGTATTAGTATTAGTATTAGTATTAGTATTAGTATTAGTATTAGTATTAGTATTAGTATTAGTATTAGTATTAGTATTAGTATTAGTATTAGTATTAGTATTAGTATTAGTATTAGTATTAGTATTAGTATTAGTATTAGTATTAGTATTAGTATTAGTATTAGTATTAGTATTAGTATTAGTATTAGTATTAGTATTAGTATTAGTATTAGTATTAGTATTAGTATTAGTATTAGTATTAGTATTAGTATTAGTATTAGTATTAGTATTAGTATTAGTATTAGTATTAGTATTAGTATTAGTATTAGTATTATTATTATTAGTATTAGTATTAGTATTAGTGTTAGTATTAGTATTAGTATTAGTATTAGTATTAGTATTAGTATTAGTATTAGTATTAGTATTAGTATTAGTATTAGTATTAGTATTAGTATTAGTATTAGTATTAGTATTAGTATTAGTATTAGTATTAGTATTAGTATTAGTATTAGTATTAGTATTAGTATTAGTATTAGTATTATTATTATTAGTATTAGTATTAGTATTAGTATTAGTATTAGTATTAGTATTAGTATTAGTATTAGTATTAGTATTAGTATTAGTATTAGTATTAGTATTAGTATTAGTATTATTATTATTATTATTATTATTATTATTAGTATTAGTATTAGTATTAGTATTAGTATTAGTATTAGTATTAGTATTAGTATTAGTATTATTATTAGTATTAGTATTAGTGTTAGTATTAGTATTAGTATTAGTATGAACAAATTAAAATAACGTATTGTTTAGATTAATGCTCCCTATGCATGAGCACAATTTCAATGAAATCTATGGGTTAGTTTTTTTTTGGTCAAAAGTGTTTTTTTCTTCGCATTTCCGTATCTTTTTCACTTGGATGTATTCTGCCTTCGAAATGATTTCATTATAACCACATACAGTTTATATAACTTAAGACTTTACAGATTAACGGTCGAAAATATCATTTTGAGGCGGTATCATCGGATTCCAGTTTCTGTTGTAATTTGTTTGTACAAACATTTGCGTGCGCCAAACTTTTGGTTGTGCAAACATTTGCCACATTTGTCATTAGAGATGAATGATCAAAATATACAATTTGATACTGTATCCTCGTATGCAAAATAAATCCTATGAAAATGAAACCGAGTAGCATGGGAAACTCATTGGGTTAAAAGCCGTCAAAAAGACTGACTTTAATTTCTATACTGTCTTCTAAATTCTATCATATTATGATTCTATTATGATTAATTCATATTATAATTCTATCATATTATGACTCCATCATATTATGATTCCATCATATTGTGATTCCATCATATTGTGAGTCCATCATATTATGATTCTATCATATTATGATTCTATCATTATTAGTAATCATATAATGGTGATACTACTACTTCATACCCTGGACAAAAAAAATCCCATACAAATGTGTACATATATCACGCCATATCCGATCATTTTATATACGTGAATTGAGTGAATTTTGTTAGATATCAATTGGAACTGTCGTTTTTTTTTTCTATTTACTTATCAGGAAACTGAAAAGTTATTGCGATGTTGAGATTAGAGGAAATTAATACTTAATCACAAGCTTAACCTTAACTGCGACCCTGAAATAGATATTTTCTAGCCAAATGGCTCTAGCAATTTCGATGATACAACAAAATACTTGCAAATATTTCTCTATGCATTTATGTTTTAGTGAACGAGACCAAATGTCATGCATCTTAATAGCATCACAGTGATTGGCAAATCTATAAACACAGCTGAAATTCATGATCAAGAGTTAAAAGAAAGAAAAAATATTGATTGTATGGACATGGCGTATTTTTTGAAAATAGAAATCATAAGAAATTTGTTGGTTGACAGTAACCCTGATAATGACAGGCGCAGATCTTTGGATGGGTCATACACATTGGAAACAACTAGAAGAAATATGACGTCAAGGCCTGGATTAGAATCCACAAGGAAATAGAACAAAACGTTGGCCAATGACAACATGGAACAGAAGTGCAGTGGTATATGTAGAGACCAGCGGAAGAAGCTGGTACGAAATATAATATGCTGCACAAGGAATTAAGCGGAAATGAAGAAAACAGAAGCAGCTACTCTAATAGGGCTCCACTTTATTCGCACAATATGATTGATAAGATCTTATGTGCGAGCTACAAAAACTGATTTCCCTGGTAATTGGCCCAAACGGCCAATTTGTCTCTATTTATCTGAACGCAACATTAAATGGTTGTTTGTACAGTCCAATAAATAAGATTTCCTGGATTTCTCCTTCCTTTCTTCTCCCGTAAAAAGAGGGTTTCATGCGTTAGGACGTTTTTATATTAAACTAACGATTTGTATCACTTTCAATGTCCAACTCGGACGAAATGAAATGGATCGAACAATGTCACGATATAGTCCCTCGTTAAAGCTGCATATGTACCATTCCTTTTTGAATTAATACACAATTCATTCACGAAATGAATTGGTACAATTTGGAATTAATTATTTTCGAAAAAAAATTTAAGTTTGAGTTTTCAAAGTTTGAAACCACTATATGTCCAATTTTTCAGCAATTGCCTAAGGTATAGACAAATTTGATTGAATCATAATATGATGGAATCATAATATGATGAAATCATAATATGATGAAATCATAATATGATTGTAAGAATGTTTATAGAAAATTTTTTACATTATCATAATATGATAGATGTTGTATTTAAAGATGAAATAAGAACACGTGTGACGTCGTTAAAGAAACATAAGAAGTGATTTGCTTTATTCAATAAATCAAGTGAGACTGAGAAAGAGTAGAGTACGAATATAAACAAACAAGAGTGTAAAACATAACTAGTAAGCAATTGACAGTTAATCTACATTGCAATAGAATGGTGTAGTGGTTCTAACAATAGACTCCAATCATATCATGTGGTTGTGATAATGTATACTTGACGGTCTTGAATAAGACTCTGCGAGATCGTAATATGATTGACTCGAATCATAATATGATTGTTAGAATCCTATCAAGCGATTATAATCTATTCTTGAATACGATTGAAAACATCTTGAGATATTTAAAAACTATATATTTTTTATTGTAAAATGTTAGCAGAGTATTTGATGACAGCCGTAATACTGTTTATAAATACATACCCCCATATTGATAAAACTTTAAAACAGCTTTCCAAGCCTTTGTTAAAAATAAGTGTATGAAAATACAAAAACAATTTTCACACATTTTTCTCAACAACAGTTTGTCGAGCCGCTTTGAAATTTTTATGAATACGTGGCATATAATTTTATATCACTTATATACAATGTGTTAAAAATCGAATGGTGTAGATCCTGGCAGTAGAGGGACCAGTCACATCCACGAATACTTCAATTCAATCCACCACTTCAATTGACTGATGTAACGGTGGCCCCTGCGTGGAGCTGAAACCACTTTTATACACCAGCGATGTTAACAGCGATGAGGACATGGGTGCCACCCAATACATCCAATGATTCGTAAAATCCAAAGACCACAAGGCAGGCCCTAGGGAACGTACGGGATTCATGCAGCCGCCGCTGAGGTTACCCTGTAGAAGAGAAATAAATATGAAATTACTACAAAGAGAGATACTGGCCACCTAAGAGAGAAAGTCAAATTTCGATTTTGATAGTTTTGGGATATTTTGCTTTGAGAGATTTTACAATGTTTGTAAACAAAAAATTGTGTTCTATGAGAAATGTTGATTTTTCATTGTTAAATACACAGATTTGACAGATGACAAGGTACCAGGGCAAAGGCTAGGTTTGGTGTGGTTTATTAAATATTTTTGAAAATGCCAAAAATTATTTTAAAATTGAAAATTAACAAAAAAAATCTGAATCTCATTCACTGTTCCGAATCATGGCCCAATAACTAAGGGTAGAGTCATGTAAACAGCTGATTACACAATTTGACAGAATTTTGATTGTCAAACTAATTGTTGTTTTTTTCAAATGTCGAATACATTTTCATATTAAACATTTAATTCAAAGAATTAGATTTCAAAAAGCCAAACAAAGACGTTTGGGGCTTTCAAAACTATTAGAAATAAAGTCTAGTTCGCAAAAATTGTGCCGTGAGTTGTAACTGCCTGCTGTTTGCCATTTATGTGTCAGAATTTGACAATCAAAATACCCAGAGTTGTATCTGAGTTATTGTTGTTGGACCAATGCCACTACCATTTATTATTGTGCCATGGTTCCGAATCAGAATCTCAATTTTAAACTTCTGAGACTTGTGACTTTCTATCTGAGGACGGCAGTTTAGGTGAGAGAGGTGGTCATTAAGTATTTTACGCAAATTAACGGCATACCTTCATCTTTATTATGAAATAAATATCCGATCATTTATCTTAAAAAAATTAATTTTTCTTTGAATACCAAAATAACACCTCTTGTTGGAAAACCCTGTAGAACGAAGAAAAGGAAAAAATACGTTGAAAAATCATCCACGCTTGAAAATTCGAGCCCTTACCGCGAAAATCACGTAAATGATTTTTTCGAAATTCGTTTTTTAATGAAATTCAATAGAAAGTTGTCCAATGCTCTTAATCACAAAATATTTATTTTATTTAAAGGGTGTTTTTTATTGGGGTATAGAACTTTAAGTTGGCATCACTTTTTTAACTGGCGGCCATTTTCTCAGCTGTCAAGTGATTAATATTTAGTTTGGTTTGCCATTTCATCATGAACAGGTCGACAAAAGAACAACGCTTGCAAATCGTGCAAATTTATTTCGAAAGTAATGGTTCAGTTCGCGAAGTTCACCGCAAGCTCCGTCCATTTTATGCCATTACATCCACAAAAACTGACTGTTTGGTGTGCTCTATGGGCTGGTGGAGTCATTGGGCCATACTTCTTCCGAAATAATGCTGGAGAGTCAGTTACCGTTAATGGAGACCGGTATAGAGCCATGATAACCGACTATTTTGTTCCCGAATTGGATGGCATGAATGTGGATGAGTTGTGGTTCCAACAAGTGGTTGAAAATTGGACCTGTAGAATTGGCTTTATTCGAGCCAGCCGCGGCGGCCACATGCCCGAAATCATATTTAAACATTAATGGCATAAAATTATCCTTCCAATAAAGCCAAATTGATGGACATTAAAACGATTTTCTTGTGTTTTATTTCAATTCGAAGTTCTATACCTCAATAAAAAAACACCCTTTACAAAGATATGGCAAATTCCACAAGATTCCACCACAAGAAAACAAACCCCTCTCCTGAAGAAGTTTATTTTTGGCCCATACGTCATTTTCGCGGTTAAGGCTCGATATGTTGTCAAAATATCTGTGAGCGTTCGTTAATCAAAATAAGCGAAATTCGAGCAAACCGTATACAAATTTGGAACATCGTTGACGATTTGGCCATATCCGTGTAATGGTAGACTTTCATTTCCAATGTTATCAGTTCATGCACATTTGGTCATATTTTCTTTCTGAGTGTATGATTGTGATCATAACACCGTGTTACAAAAAATAGATTTTTTTCTGTCCTATTTACCAAATGCACATATTCGGAAAGAGGGGAAAAAATAAAAGTACACGTGTATCGGCGTTTTTCATGTACACGTCACGTCAAATTTTTTAAAAACAATTTTTATCAATTCTCAGATTTCCCCAATTTTTATTATTTTTGAAAAAAAAAATATTTTTTTCACTTTTCTTAGCATAACTTGAAGAGACTCCAAATTTTTAAACTACTTAAGCGTTACGAAAAAAAAATGTTTTTTGAACTGAAACCTTAAAAAAAAACGATAACCATTTAAAAAAAAAAAAAAAAATAGGAAAATATGAGAATTGATAAAAATCTATTTTTTAAAAATTTTGACGTGATACAGACATTTCCACGAGTCTGCCTGCAAAAAATCAGCTCGTTTGGATCACTGAAAAAGGGTTACAAATCCGTCCAAAGGCTTTCACACAGGCCACTACCAGTTTCAGACTTCAAACTTAAAAAAAAAAATTCTGACGTGTACATGAAAATCGCCGATGATACACGTGTATTTTTATTTTGTATCCCCTTTCCGAAAAAGTAAATTTGGTTCATAGGACAGAATGTGTGTAACACGGTGTAATCTCTATCCATATGACAACAAACAAACCCTGATCATGTACCTGGCATTCGAGTATCATATCGTGCCCTAACCGCGAAAAAGAGAGGGTTTTTTTTTGTGGTCAGTCAAAGATTCAATTTGCCATATCTTTGTAAATATAATTTTTTTAATTTTTAATATTTTGGGATTAAGAGCGTTGGACATTTTCCTATTTATTTTTCTACAATTAAATTTTCTATATCTTTGTAAATATAATTTTTTAATATTTTGGGATTAAGAGCGTTGAACATTCTTCTATTGAATTTCGACAAAAATGACGCTTACCGGTTTTTGCTTAGCATAACGCAAATTGATCTCTTTTTAACTGGTAGATATGTGAATGATGAACAAATAAACTCGAAAATAACTAATTTTGAGTTGTGCCTATTTAGTAGAACGTATGCCATATGAAATACACACAACTCCCGAAACTAGTTCTTTGACTTTCAAACTATAAAATATTTCTTAATTTTTACGATTATGAGTCGATCGTTGACTCTCACTGACAATTACCGCCACACACCAATTAACATTCTACTTACCGCCGAAAATAGCAGAGTGCCCACGGTCAGACCCAAACGTATTGGCAGTGAGTCCAGATTTTTTGCATTACGCTCATCCCAGGCTGCACAGCAGACCGCCACTAAAATACTCGTTATCACAAACTCTATGGCGAATGCCTGGCCGACACTGATGCCATCGCCGGGCATTGTCATGCAGAAACCGCGATCAGTTGCCACAATCCATTTGAGCAAACCGAAGCCCACAATGGAGCCCATAATTTGCCCAGCAATGTAGACGGCCAACAGATGAAATTTGACCGCGCCACAAATCCAACCGGCCAACGTCACAGCCGGATTAATGTGGGCCCCCGAAATATGACCGAAGCACTGTACGGCCACCATTATCATGAGGGCCATATTGAAGCTGTACTGGAAATGCGAATGGGCAAAGAGTTGCGTCTCCAGAGCACCCATGCAGCCGGTGAAGAGCACCATGGCGGTGGCCAACAGTTCGGCAAAGAAACAACGAACGATTTGTTGCGTATCGAATTTCATGCTGGCGAATATTGGGAAATCAACACACCTCAACACACCGCACAACAGACAACAACAACTAATGATGACGTTTGTTTGTTTGTTTATCGTTATGTTATTTTATCCGACCACTCGAGTGCGTTCTCTCTCTATGAGTTTCATTCAGAGACTAATTGTTGGAGTGTTGTTTTGGCTATTAACGGGCATAACGTCGCTTTTATTTGGCCCTGTGCGGGGGAAGGATAGCCAAGCGTTAACATCACACACAGCCAATGAAATTCAAATATATTTTCTGCAATTGCGTTGTTAGTTGAATATGTGTTTAGCCTCATGCTACCGGGCCAACTTATCTGTTTTTGGGGCATTTCTCATGGAGATAAAGATAAATTCCCCCTAAGTAAAAAAGATAACTTTATGATTTATAACCTTAAAAAATGCATCTAAAGATACAGTCGCTAAACGACAACGACCTGATTGTGTTTGATGGGGTTATGAAGTCCAGCAAACTTCCCCTTTGGTTAACTACGACTGAAGTGCGGCACAGCGGTCTTGAACTTTTCTATAACCCAGTCAAGTGGCCACTCGATTATCTTGTCTGGTATCGCTAAAACATAAAAACTTGTCTTAATTGTGTGGACAATTGTTCGTCTGGACAGCCTAAATGTTTATTGAAGACCAACGAAAATTTGCTTAATCAGCGTGGTTGGTACAAAACGGCCAGAAATTTGGAAAACGAAGCAGCCGCGTGTGGCCACTAGATAGCGTGATATCTAGACTAGAAATCGGGGAGAGGTTAAATAAAAAACAAAAACAGGTTAATTCTATCCCACCAAGATGTGGTGAACTTTGAGAAGCGGTAAAAGGGTTGTTGAGTCGGAGTCTGACAAATTTGGAGTCGAGAAAATGTCTCTGAGTTTTTTTACTTTAAATTTCCCATAAAATAAGAAAAACAAATTAAAAATATTTCTTATAATTTTTTTTTTTTTTAATTTGAAACTCGATGACATTAACAGCGCAGAGTCTAAGAATAACGAACGAAAATACAATTTTCTAAATTTTTTTTATGGAACAACTGAGTCGATCGATGGAGTCGGAGACGAGCAATAGCATTAAATCCATAGAAAAATCTTGAGAAGGCTACTCTGATCACACCTCAAATGCATTCTGAATGCTGGCTCTGATCTACAAGCGATGGGAAGAACGTTTCCAGAAACAGAAGAACGGTAAAATGTTTTTTTACGGCTCTATGAAAAAATGCCCCCGAAATCCCAATATGAAAATTTCTCCAAAAATTCTGAAAAATCCATCAACGAATTTATGTAAAATTACACAATGCAAAATCTCCAAAATATTATGAAAAATACCCCAAAAAAATAACATTATAAAAAAACTATATATAAACTATCCCCCCAAAAAAACGAAAAATTCCCCAAAAATAAAATTAGGGAATTTTCCATTGTCCATTTTTTTTCCATTTCCATTTCACATGAAAACTGCCCGAAAAACCAAGAATTTTTTTGAAAAATTACCCAAACCCCCAAAAAAACATCATTAAAAACATATAAATAAAATATGCCCAAAAATATACGACAAATTTTGCAAAAATAAAATAGGGAATTTTTCATAAAAAAATTAAATGTTAATTATGAAAATATCCCCAAAAATAAAATTTTGGAATTTTTCATAGCTTATTTTTTCAAAAATAAAAAAAACTAAATAATACCCAAAAAATATCCCAAGCAATTTATGAAAAATCCCCCAAAAATTATAAAAAATACCCCAAAAAAACAAAATTTAAAAAAAATAATTGACTTTCCCTTTTTCTCAATTTTTCGTATGAAAAGTGCCCCAAAAACAAAAAATGAAATGTTGCCTTAAAAAAATATCCCAAAATTTTTTTAAAAAATTACCCAAACCCCCAAAAATTATGAAAAATACCCCACCAAAAAAAAAACAAAATTTAAAAAAAAATATAATTGACTTAAGTTATGAAAATAAACAACAACAAAATTAGGGACTTTTTTATTTCCCTTTTTTTTTGAATTTTTCGTATGAAAAGTGCCCCAAAAACAAAAAATGAAATGTTGCCTTAAAAAAATACCCCAACAAATTTATAAAAAATTACCCAAACCCCCAAAAATTATGAAAAGTACCCCCAAACAAAATTTAAAAAAAAATATTATTGACTTTAGTTATGAATATATGCCCAAAAATAAACGACAAATTTTCTAAAAAATAAACTAGGGAATTTTTCATAAAAAAATTGAATGTTAATTATGACAAATCCCTCACAAATTATGAAAAATACCCCAAAAAAAAAACAAAATTTAAAAAAAAAATTGACTTAAGTTATGAAAATAAACAACAACAACAAAAAATTAGGCAGTTTTTCATTTCCCTTTTTTAAAATTTTTCGTATGAAAAGTGCCCCAAAAACGAAAAAAATGAAATTTTGCCTAAAAAAATCCCCCAAAAAATTTATGAAAATAAACTCAAAAATTACGAAAAGTAGCCCAAAAAAAATTTAAAAAAAAATATATAATTGACTTTAGTTATGAAAATATGCACAAAAATAAACGACAAGTTTTCTAAAAATAAACTAGGGAATTTTTCATAAAAAAAATAAATGTTGATTATGACAAATCGCCCAAAAATTATGAAAAATACCCAACAAAAAACAAAATTTAAAAAAAAAATAATTGACTTAAGTTATGAAAATAAAAAACAACAAAAAAATTCGGGAGTATTTCATTGTCCAAATTTTTGGAATTTATCATATGAAAAATGATCCCAAAAAAAATTTGGGGAGTTTTCATAGTCCATTTGTTTCAATTTTTCGTATGAAAAGTGCCCCAAAAACAAAAAATGAAATGTTACCTAAAAAATCCCCCAAGAAATTTATGAAAAACTAGTCAATCCCCCAAATATTATGAAAAATACCCCAAAAGACAAAATTAAAAAAAAATATATATATACGGACACTTTTTTTCAGTACCATTCCGCTTCAGTCCTCGTGTGTACTTCTCCCATAGGCGGATACTTCTCATAAGCAGTCCCTTAGGTGTCCGCTTATGAGAGAAGTACACACGAGGACTGAAGCGGAATGGTACTGAAAAAAGGTTTCCGCTTGGGAGGGGTGTGCGCAAGGAGAGAGTACAATCTAATTGACTTCTGTTGTTAAAAAATCGTCCAAAACTAAAAAATTAAATATTGCACAAAATCTCTCAAATCACCCAAATACTGTGAAAAATACCCCGAAAAAACAATGAAAATATACCCAACAAAAAAACGAAGAATTACCCAAAAATATAAAATTGCAGACATTTTCCATATGAATAATAAAATGTCACCAACACATTATGAAAAAATCCACAATATTTTTTTTGAGATTTATCGGGGGATTTTTTTTTGGGGCAAAAAAAAAAAATTTAATGTTACAAAAACATTTAAAAATTTAATGTTTAAAATTACCCGATGCAAAATCACCTAAATATTATGAAAAATACCCCTAAAACACAATGTTACACAAAATCTCTCAAATCACCCAAATATTATGAAAAATACCCCAACACAATAAAAATATCACCAAAAAAACGAAAAATTACCCAAAAATATAAAATTGGAGACATTTTTCATATAAAAAATTAAATATTATCTAAAAAACTCCACAATAATTTTTTGAAATTGTTTGGGGAAATCTCCTTTTTTTTTGCCATTTTTGGTTAGAACCTCGTTTATCACCTCCAACCAAAGGTAGACGTTTACCCACAGCCTCATTTGCACGCACATTTTCCATTGTTGTAATTCCAATACTGCAAGTTCCGACAAATGGACCAGATTTTTTGCATCCATCATATTGTCAGTCTTCAACCAAAAGGACAGTTAAGGCAATCCAATTATTTTGAATACACTTTCCGAGTCTCATTGCGAATTTCAACACAATTCAAACCGACAATCTTACCGAACTTTTGTTTTGCTCAGAATTTCACGGTTAACAGCGATTGACCTTATGTCTGTCGTAAAATTCGAAATCTCATAAATATGTGCCGGCTTTTACTCGGAACTTTCCAAACTGCGTTATTACTGTACTGCTCGTTTTTTACGGGGCGAAAGAAAAGGGCGCGTCACACAATTGTCTCTTGCAAGCTCTGTTCCATAAAATGGAAAGTTTTGCGTTAACTTTGGGAAAATATAATGTTTACTTCATTCATGCTAGCTGGGGGATTGTTTGATTGTTTATCAGACAGTAAACATTGGTGGCACTTTTCAATGTCAAACTGTATGTGGGCTGAGATAAACGCACTTTGTTGTTTGCCAGATTTCAAAGGCAAATTGAACAGAGATAAACTTGTAGTGTCTTACGCTTAGTAAAAAAAAAATAAAAATTATCAGCAGGCGGAAAACAAAACTACAGAATGCATTCATTAATTTGAGAATCATTGCATCGGCTGGAAAGTCTAGATGTCAGTAATTAGACTGGCAACATTTGAAAATGTTGCAAAGAAATTACTCAATTCATCGTATTCTCTCGGTTGTTGTTATTATCTTAAAGAGCGAAAAAAAACACGACAATGCATCTGCTCAAATACTTAATAATAACAGCAATGAAGTTATGCTTACAGCCAAATAAACTTTGTTTCGAAACAATCTTATTTGTGTAAACATTGAAAAAAAAGACAGATCTTTCAGCTTGTAGTATTATTGGGATTTTCTAAATTTTCCAAAACACCTTCACAGTTGGCTGCTTGTGTACACATTGATTTATTTCAGTCGATCTTTAATATCCCCCTACCATGTCTTTGGCTTGGGACTACTTCCCTCCCCCCCTAGCTCAAAGACGTGACCAACCAAGTTTTACGAAAAAATTCGCATATCGAATTAAATTAACTTATTAGCGCGAACGTTTTCATACAAATTGACATCTTTCCATATAAACAAATTAACAGTTTGTTTTTGTTTTTGTTTAATTATTTTTTGTTGTTGTTGTTGTTGTTTTTCTTGTAGTGTTAGCGTGTGTGTTATTATTTCTTTCTTTTGATATGATTTACAAGCGAATACAATATTATTTGACCACAACTACCAAATATAAAATGTTCGGTTGTCGCTCCCCATAAACGATAAAGCAGCGTCGCCGTCTTGCCAATTTATGCCCCAAAACAAAAAACGAAAACAAAACAAAAAAGTGCGTCAAAAAGTGTTGTAAATACATCAATATTTTTCATTAATCCAACCAGAGACCGAAGATATTTATGTATATTCGTATATATACAGATTGTCATAATGCCCAAATGATTGTAAGAAAAAATATATTTGTTATACCTAAGCCAGATGGTAAATCGTGCAGTGTGTTGTCCCGATTAGTTAATAATTTTAACTTAAATATTCGCAAAAATACGTTCTCGTTAAAAAAAAAGAAAATAATTGCAAGCCCAACAATGGAAGCATTGTGGTAGGGCCCTCTAAATACCTGTTGTGCTTTTCACAATTGCAAAGGTCTAACATGAATTACAAAAATATTTCTTTCGAATATTATTCGAGCCATAGATTATTTTTCATTTGAAAAGCTTGGAGAGAGAAAAAAAACGTCCTCTGTAACATATTATATCGCACATATCTTGCAGGTATGTTTGGAGCAGCTTCAAAACATATATATGTTTGCCTGCAAATATATACATGTTTGTGTGTAATCGTATACGGTGTGAGCTCGCAACTGCCCAACAAAAATTTTGGCATTGAGGTCTCCATGAGCGCAACTATCAGTTTAGCGTATCGCAACTTTCACACGGAAATGTGATTGTTCGATTCTCCTTCGGGTCATGGGAGCTCAGGTCTCTATAGCCAGTTGTAAACTGTTGCTTTCTATGAATTTTATTTTTGATTTTTTAGCGGATTCTATGAATTTTATTTTTGATTTTTTTTTAGCTCAGGTCTCTATAGCCAGTTGTAAACTGTTGCTTTCTATGAATTTTATTTTTGATTTTTTTTAGCGGATATTTCTAAGGTTTCTGTTTAATTTTCAGACAATAGTCTTGTTGAAAGTAAACGTTGTCTAGATCAATATTATCCAACTCCGGCAAAAAAAAAATGCATGTTGAAAACGTCCATTTATTGTGTAGAAAACAAAATGTAATTTGTTTATAAGCGCCCCGGTAGGCGAGTTGGTAGCGTGCTTGCCTATCAGCGTGGGGGTTGTGGGTTCGATTCCCACCAGAGGCTTTGGTCTGTCGCTGCAAAAAATCAAGCCAAATAGTCTTTGTCACTCGGTTTACCCTTGGACCCAAAATTAGAATATAAATTTACTTTGTATTGTAATTAAATAATAAAAAATAAATAAATAAATATAATTTGTTTATATTTGTCCAGAAAGAAATTATCATTCCTTGGAAACTAGCAACGATTAGTTCAATTAGTTCATAAAATGATCAGATCCGTTCAATGATCTTATTTTTGTTAGGTTGGCAGAATTTATTTCTTTAAAAAAAATCATATGCTGGAACAGTGCACCATATATATATGGGGTTGTTATGAAATATAACATTTAAACTATATTTTTGTTATAATTTCAAAAAAAAAACTTGTGAATGAGTGCAGAATAATTTTTCATGGACTAAAAATTATGACTTGAATCCCTATTTTTGGAAGACCATATGACCATAGGGTATGATTTTAATTTTGAAAGAAGTTTTTTTTGGGGGTGGAAATCTCCTAAACTTAACTTCCATGGAAATCGTCTGAAAAGGCTCTCAACTACAGGGTTGGCCAAATAACTTTTTTTTTTTTTTTTTGAAAATTCTATAAAAAAAAACTACTGGATATTTTCTCAAATTTCTTTTTTCATTTGAAAGTACAATCCTTCCGTTTAATAATGGAAAATAATTTCATTCAAATGTCTGCCTCGGCTGGCCATTAGGGTGGAGTGAAATTCAAAAAAAAAAAGTTAACCTCGGAAAGAGATGTAGTCTGGGGTCCTAATGAGGGGAAAAATAAAGAAAAAAATTTTAAAAAATGTTTAGGGGTCGCGCCACTCCCTCGAAATTTGGAAATTATCGCTAAATTGGCGTTGATTTTAGAAAAATCCTAAAAAGTTTTATGTCAATAAATGTTTGCAATAGCGTAAACAATGAAATAAGGGCATGAAAAAATTTAAAAAAAATTTTCTCATTGTTCAAAAATTTCAAAAAGTAAAATAAGTCAAATCGTCCCTTCTTCAGAAAATTGACTGAACAATGAAATCGCCACCAAAGCTACAAATATTAGTCGATTATCCTCATATTTGCCTCAAATACTTTTGTTTGGGCACTGAACAAGCTCAAACTTTTAAATTTCGAATAAGTTAAGTCGTTGGCATGTGTGGCGCCGTCCTGTTGAAACCAAATGTTGCCAATATCCTCCTCTTCAATTTTTGTAAACAAAAATTCGATCAAAATGGCCCGATAACGAAAACGAAATAGGCAGTAGTTGAAAAAGAAAACGTTCGATGGCGGACCCTTTACTATGGAATTAGTCTGAACAGACTCTGAACTAATGTCGAATTAGTCATATATTCATGGCATAAAATGGGAGCACAAGTCGTTCCAATAGCATATGTCAAGGAAGATTTCCCCGGGTCGGCCATTGCTTGATTTTATCTATTTGCCGTTGACGTTAAGATCGCTACAGACTTCTTTGTTTGGGATTTTCTAATGCCGCAAGAATACCTGAATCAGACACACATTGTCCAAGCCCTCAAAATAGAATATCCAACAAGTGTGCAAGAACGTAGCGAGCCAGAACAATTGAAAGTAGAGCCAAAAAAAAAAAAATACCTCAAATGGTCATCAAAAATAGCGGCGTCCACTTGACCGATAAAATCGGCAAGAGGCAATCGACAAGCAACTTATACATCCAAATAAATAGTATACATATTATAATTAAAGATATGGCAAAACAATATCGCATGTACATTAGGGTGTCCAAAAAAAAAATCGAATTCCATAGGGGCTCAAACTGATGTTGCTAGCTTATGGACCAAAGTATTTTTGAGAATTTATTCAGAATTTTTCAGATTTTTTTGGAAAAAAAGAGAATTTTAAATCGGGTTTTCATAGGTTTTCCATACTTCCATCACAAGTTGATCAATAAAAAACCTTTACTTGATCTTAAAATCATAATTTCTAAAGCAAACTGTTGCAGTTTTAATTTAATGTATATAATTCATAAGTTCTGATATTTTTTTTCGTTGTTTGGCTGGAATATATATTAATTCCTTCTCCTGATTCATTGAGTTTTCTCAGAGATCCCTCTCTCTCTCTCTATACGAGTTCTTATACAAGGAGTTTCTCTCTCCCTGTCCATTTCGTTTTGCGTTCCCCCGTTAAACGCTATAGAGCCATGATTATTGACTTTTTTTTCGTGTCTGAAGTGGAGGAGGATGTTGGTGTGGATGAACTTCGGTTCCGACAAGACGGCACAATCTGTCATACAGCCAACCAAACAATCAATTGAAGGAAAGTTTTTGGTGAGCCTGTGGCGTGACCTCCAAGATCGTGCGATTTAACATCGCTGGACTATTTTTTGGGGGGGTTATGTGAAGTCGCTTGTCTACGCAGATAAGCCTCACACGATTGACGCCTTGGAAGAGATTATTCAGGGGCCCCAAATGCTGCAGAAATTGGTCGACAATTGGCAGCCGTCGACAATTGGCAGCCACTTGCCCGAAATCATTTCTAAAACATAATGGCCAACCCTTATTTTTATTATAAAGACTAATGCCCAAATTCATCAAAAATTTAAAAATGTGTGAAAATTGTTTTTGTATTTTCATACATTTTTCTTAACAAAGGCTTTTTTCAATATTTATGAATAGGGGGCTAATTCTTGGCCCAAACATTAAATGATATGCGTTTTATTTCTTCTTGAGAACCACACGTCTAAAAAAAACACCCTTTACAAAAACACATGTTTTTTTGGCATTTGTGAGGAAAACTGAAAGACAATTTAATCGTTCTTTTTTTTTTATAAATGTTGTGTTTTCATCAATAGATCATAAAATTCCCATTTATTATCATTGAATCGTTTTGTTAATTTCATAAAACAAAGAAAACAAACATTTCTTTAAAACCTGTTGAAACAAAATCTCGATATTTTCAGAAAAAAACGTGTTCTAATTTCGCAATAACACATCTTGATAATTTGCATATGGTCAGTATGTGCTTTCTCCTGACACCACCCCTCCCACCCAGAAAGTTAACAGTGTTAACAATAAAACACACACACCGCACACACAATTCCCCACAGCCACCCTCGCTAAAATTTAAACTCATGCCCCATGTCCAAATGTGAAAATCAATTTAAAAAAAACACTGAGTGTGTTTTGTGTAAAATGATCATGGGAACCAAACGCTGATTAGCAGATGTATAAAAAGTTAATTGCCTTAATTATAAGCGATTATCACGCTCGTCCGTCGCCCAGTACATTGTTGCAGTTGCAATATGTCTCAAAGTATGTTCTATGGCCTCATCTGCAGCGTAGACTTCAATTGCCGCCTGAAGGTATGCTATGGAAATTACTGTGTTGGGCAAATGAAGGCGAAGCCGATGACAATAAATGTAAACGGACACTGTTAGACGGGGAAAAAATTACTTTTGGAATATGCAGGGTTCTGCAACAAGAGGTGTTATTTTGGTATTCAAAGAAAAATTGAATTTTTTTGAGATAAATGATCGGATGTTTATTTCATAATAAAGAGGAAGGTATGTCCATAGTTTCTACTTCTCAAATGTCACAGAAGAAAAACTTCAAAAGTGACAGCTACCGAAATGCCGGGTGATTCAAAATAACACCTCTTGTTGGAAACCCATTTACATGTACATAGAGTTGGCAGCCCTTACAAGGGACCACATACGTCAGCTAATGGGAAATCATGAGTGTGGCGTAATTTTTATTTCCATCATTCTTGCATGCCACCAGTTTTGACAAAGGGAAATAAGAAAAAATGCTGGTTTTATGCGGACAATATACATGTACGCCCTCTTTTGGAAATATTTGGCAAACGACTAGGGGTGTCTGTGTATTAAATGGTCTGTCAACCAACCCGGAACCTCGACAGGTCCCTGTCCTGGCCAAATCACCAAAGGACACTACCCTGATGAATAATGCCGAGAGTTGCCAACCGAATGACAATCTGGAACCACAGAACAAACTCATTTACATATCCCAGTTAGTAATAACACTTTTTGGGGGTAACCCTGCTTCGAATTTTTTCTGGTTACTCAGCCATTCAAATATTTCGCGTAATAAAATTTCACCATAAAATTGTGTATTTTCGGCTTCTATCTCAAAGATAAGGCAGCCACCATGAATACAAAGCAAATTCACATGTGGGGGACTTGCACCTTAAGTCCAGCAAGGTTGGAAATTTGTTTTGGCCATTGTCGACCATAAAAACGCCGTGGTCAACACTTTTCGGGGTTAATGATAAAACCATGACATTGATTGCTTATGATAAGGGAGAGAATTTGCAAAACTAGGTCAATTCCCCAGGTCAAGTATCAGTAGACAGTGACTTGCGAACCGTAACAGCAGCGCTAAATTATTTCAAATTGATTATCCCCTCTGATGATGGTTGGACGATGGCAAACCGAAATTATTGGGACAAAATTTATAAAAAAAATTGGTAATAATAGAAAATAGAAAAAACAACAACATCGTCATTTTCCATGACCTTAAGCCAAACTAATCTTACTATATGTAGTAATATTAATATATGAATATTTACCCTCGACACTGATTCACTGACTCTGTCACGCAGTACGTAGGAATTTAAATAGGCATTCTATAATTTTCTATAAATAATAATAATAAAAAAAATAATATTTTTTTTTGTACAGAAATTGTGTTTTCCCCAAATTTTTTTTTTCAAATTTTTTTTTTTTCAACAAAATTTTTTTTTTTCAACAAATTTTTTTTTTCTACAAAATTTTTTTTTTCAACAAAATTTTAAGAAACATTTTTTTTTTCAACAAAATTTTTTTTTTGAACAAAATTTTTTTTTTGAACAAAATTTTTTTTTCAACAAAATTTTTTTTTTTCCACAAAATTTTTTTTTTTCAGCAAAATTTTTTTTTCCACAAAAACTTTTTTTTTTCAAAAAATGTTTTTTCCATATTTCAACGGGCGCCATAGGCGCAGTACAACTTACTAGTTAAATAATAATAATAAATACATTTGGGGGAAGTTACAATTTGTTCTTGCGAACCGAGTTTTCCCACTATGGAGCCTTAGAACTCAGTTTCGCTGCGACCCACTCAGTCCATCGTCTCGACTTAAGCTCCAAGTCACTTCGGGTAGGTCTGTGTGAAATTGCACTCATATCGGATAACCCAATAGCAAATGGCAGATTTATTTCCAAAAAAAAAAAATTTCGAATTTCCTCACTGTGTATGGTGACGGATGCGTGATGAGCCTGATTTGCATAACAATCATACGCACCGAAAATCAAGAGAATTACTTAAAAGAAGGAAGAGGATGTAATATAATCAAAGCACGACGGGGATGCAAACCATTTCTCGGGGGTTCGAAACTCGGGTTTGGGTTTTAACCCACTTGGCGCCACCGTCCGTGAAAAATGCAATTGAAAATCAATAACGAACTTTAATCAGAGATAAATAATCAAATGAAATCAAAAAATTCTAAAAAAAAAAATTTCCTCCGCTAAGTGGGTTAAACTGGTTCTTTGATACTCTGGCAACGTGGTTCCAGTTTGGTCCATAAACCATAGGAACAAAAATATTTCCCGATGACCAGTCAACTCGCGAAAACGTGAACATTCTTCGACATGAACGTCCCAGAGACTTGGACACCACAATATCTGGACACAGCTCTCTACTAAAAGATAACTGACACTTTTTAATAAAACTCGCAGAAAATTTGCAACACTTCCCTCATTGAACAACGAATTTTGGTTATTCTTTAGACTTTGTCTATCAATGAAACATTTTTTTTTCATATTGAATTTATTAATAGAAATTCCTGTCAGTGATTCAAAATTATAGGATTCGCAAACGTGAATGAAATCTTGAGTTGACTGTAATTTAGTTTTTATTGAAAACTAAAAAAAAAATAGCTCGCTGAACAGAATTGTGTGTGGGAGAAACTGTAAACACAACTACAACAACTTTATTTAGGTCCTCATTGTGATGATTTCAAAACTTCAACACAATTTGTTTTTTTCTTTTTTTTGTATTTAATTACAATACAATTTAAATTTATATTCTAATTTTTGTTTTCAAGGGCAAAGGGCTTGATTTTTGCAGCGACAGATCAAAGCCTCTGGTTGGAATCGCACCCACCACCCCATGCATGTAGGCAAGCTCGCTACCAAAACTCTTACCGCGGCGCCTCTTGTTAAATGTTAATAAGGGTTCTGTTAGGATTTTGAATCGGTTTGTCAAAATTTTTGTAACTGTGGTTTGTTTCACGGTTCAGTTGGGAGACAAAAAAAGTTTTGGTTTAAAATCGTTTCGTATTCGTACGTTTCCTATTACTAAGAGCAACGACAACTCCCTCCTAGGCAGTGAATGGTGTTTGTGATTGCACAGGCTTCCCATTTTTTTTTTTACAATTACACTCCTCTCCGAATGAACCCTGAATATATTCTTATTTGTCTCCGGTTCATGTCATTGAGACTCGCTGTCATTTCTCAGTTGCCCTATTCAATAACATTCGAACATTCTTTTTTCCAAGCTGACGTAGGTGTGATGAGCCTAATCGTTAACAATCATACGCCCCACATGAATTATGCTCCATATCAATCATACGCATCACAAGCGCTCGATATTTCTTGGATGTGTCTCGATTTGAAGTCATTGCTATTCTTCGCTTTCAACAGCATTGGAGTGCACGCCAATTCATTTGGGTTACCGAAAAAGTTTACAAGTCTGTATAAATCATAGGCTCCGTTTACCGTAGTGAGGTAAGCCTGAGTTTCCTATCAATCATACGCACTGAAAACCAAGAGATTTGCGCAAGTTCCCTTAACATTCCATGAAGGAACAGACGGGGAACTTCTCTCGAATCAGTGATTGTGCATAATTGTGTATACTAGGGTGGAGTGAAAACATGCTTTTTTTTTAATTTGAAAAAGTTAACCTCGGAAAGAGATGTAGTCTGGGGTCCTAATGAGGGGAAAAAAAAAGAAAAAAATTTTAGGGTTCGCGCCACTCCCTCGAAATTTGGAAATTATCGCTATTTTGGCGTTAATTTTAGAAAAATCCTAAAAATTAACGACTTAACTTATTCGAAATTTAAAAGTTTGAGCTTGTTCAGTGCCCAAACAAAAGTATTTGAGGCAAATATGAGGATAATCGACTAATATTTGTAGCTTTGGTGGCGATTTCATTGTTCAGTCAATTTTCTGAAGAAGGGACGATTTGACTTATTTTACTTTATGAAATTTTTGAACAATGAGAAAATTTTTTTTAAATTTTTTCATGCCCTTATTTCATTGTTTACGCTATTGCAAACATTTATTGACATACAACTTTTTAGGATTTTTCTAAAATCAACGCCAAAATAGCGATAATTTCCAAATTTCGAGGGAGTGGCGCGACCCCTAAAAATTTTTTAAAATTTTTTTCTTTATTTTTCCCCTCATTAGGACCCCAGACTACATCTCTTTCTGAGGTTAACTTTTTTTTTTTGAATTTCACTCCACCCTAGTGTATACCCACTGACCGGGGACCTACTGTTTGTTGGTGGTTCCAGCTAATGCTTTTCTAGAGAAGTTTTACCTGGCTGAGAGATTACTCTCTTACTTGTAAAGTCACCAGCATTTACGAGTTAGAAAACAGCCAATGAAAAATGTTTGATGATCTTACCCGTTTATGTGTGATAGTCGCAACAACTACCTACCACACTCCGGCCTTCCACGTGCCCCTGACCTGCTGTCATTTAATGCTTCATTTTCATTCATCATACGCCACCCACTACACTGGCCTGCAATTAAATAAATTAACATTTAAATGTCTTAAGATGACGAACACTCCATTGATGTCTCTTAAAAGAATGAATTCCAATTGGCCTCGATTAAAAAACACTCATTCACACATGTACGTGTTTTTCTCATTTATTTGCCATAAATGATTGTTTTGTTAAAAAAAAAAAAAGAGTAAATTTCTTAAAAAAGAAATGCATTTACACAAAAATTCGAAATATTTTGCATTCTCAATATATTCGTTGGTGGACAAACGGGTCTGGCGACTGTTTGCCCATTTGGACAACTTAAAGTTAATAAATGTTTTGTGGTTCGATGTGTTTGTGTTTGTTTGTGTTTTGTTTATAAACTACGAGCATAATGCCCGAACTTCTTAAAATGCTATGTTGTTGTTATAAGAAGAGAACGACGACAGGATTACAAAATAAATTCTATATTTGGTTTTGGTGTACTTCCTAACTGACATACGCAACTAATGACAATTGTATCATATGGCAACACTGCCCCTACCCGGCATTTCCATATCTAAAAGTCGGCACGAACGAACTGCTTAAGACAATGGCACCTCCTCCATGGTACGCAATTTGTGATGGATGGGCTCCTCCTTGACTTCACGTCGGAAGACAATCTTATAGCCGAAGGCCGTGATGACAGCGCCCGCCATGGGACCCACCCAGTACACCCAGTGCAATTTAAAGTTGGAATTCCACAGGGCGGGGCCAAAGGAACGGGCGGGATTCATACTGGCACCGGTAAAGGGACCCTGCAAACAAACAACAACCCAAAATTTACCAACTGTTACCCCTACACTTCATTGCACAATACTTACAGCGGTAATGGCCAGACAGGCAATTGCCAAACCGAAACGTAGGGGCGTCGAATCGTGGAACTTGGCATTACGTGGATCCCAGACACCGCAACAGACCAATATCAAGATGGCCGTAATGATGAATTCCACAGCCACACCTTGCATGCCCGACATGTCCTTGTGCGGCAGAGTCACACACAAGCCATCGACCATGGCACTGTCGGGCAAGACGACCTTCAGCAAACCGTAACCAATGAAGCCGCCCAACATTTGGCCGCAGAAATAAATGATGGCCATGGGCGCGGACACCATGTCGTAGATGTAGGCGGCCACCGTGACGGCGGGATTCAAATGGGAGCCGGACACACAGCCGAAACACTGGATGACGACCATGACAACCAAGCCGAAATTCAACGTCATTTGCAGATGATTATTGGGGAAGATGTCGGTGTTGACACAGCCCATGCAGCCAAGGAAGACGAGCATGCCGGTGCCGAGTAATTCGGCCAGGAAGCAGCAGATTTTATCGAGAGTGTCCGACTTCATTCTGATTTTATCACGTAAATTGGCACAGCAGCTGGAAAGACAAAAAGACATTTTATTTTCTATAAAATTATTTTTTTTTTAAATAATTTTTTTTAATAATTTTCCAGTTATAAAGGGTGTTTTTTATTGAGGTATAGAACTTCGAATTGAAATAAAACACAAGAAAATCGTTTTAATGTCCATCAATTTGGCTTTATTGGAAGGATAATTTTATGCCATTAATGTTTAAATATGATTTCGGGCATGTGGCCGCCGCGGCTGGCTCGAATAAAGCCAATTCTACAGGTCCAATTGTCAACCACTTGTTGGAACCACAACTCATCCACATTCATGCCATCCAATTCGGTAACAAAATAGTCGGTTATCATGGCTCTATACCGATGGTCTCCATTAACGGTAACTGACTCTTCAGCATTATTTCGGAATAAGTATGGCCCAATGACTCCACCAGCCCATAGAGCACACCAAACAGTCAGTTTTTGTGGATGTAATGGCATAAAATGGACGGAGCTTGCGGTGAACTTCGCGAACTGAACCATTACTTTCGAAATAAATTTGCACGATTTGCAAGCGTTGTTCTTTTGTCAACCTGTTCATGATGAAATGGCAAACCAAACTAAATATTAATCACTTGACAGCTGACAAAATGGCCGCCAAAATGCCAACTTAAAGTTCTATCTTAATATATATTTACCCTCGACACTGATTCACTGATTCACTGATACACTGATTCACTGACTCTGTCACGCAGTACGTAGGAATTTAAATAGGCATTCTATAATAATTCTATAAATAATAATAATAAAAAAAATAATATTTTTTTTTGTACAGAAATTGTGTTTTCCCCAAATTTTTTTTTTCCAAAATTTTTTTTTTTCAACAAAATTTTTTTTTTCAACAAAATTTTTTTTTTTCCACAAACAATTTTTTTTTTCAACAAAATTTTTTTTTTCAAAAAAAATTTTTTTTCCACAATTTTTTTTTTCCACAAATTTTTTTTTTCCAATTTTATTTTATTTCGAAATTTTTTTTTACAAAATTTTTAACATTAAGTAACAAATACTTTCTCAAGCAATTTAACGGGCGCCATAGGCGCATTACAACTTACTAGTACCCCAATAAAAAACACCCTTTATATATTTTTTTTAAACTCATAATTTTTTTGGGAAATTACAAATGAAACATTCGGCCTTTAAAACTTTGACTAGGGATAGTTGTGGTACGGTGGGTATAAGAGAATCAGGTCAAACGTTTTGAAGCCACTAGTAATTTATCATGATATGGCACCATCATGATATGCTAGTAGACACGAACTAAGCTCTCCATAGTGTCTCTAAAGACGCGTTGAGAAGTCTCGTAGAAAACAATGCCATCTAGATTCGCTTAAGCGTTCATGGGACTGTCCTCTGTCGTAATGGTCTTACTAAGGAAAATGTCGCATCCTCAGTCGAGAGACCACCTATAGATCTCAACAACTCAATTTGTACACAAAGTCCTCCCATTACACGCTTACAATGTCCAATGGTTGATAGTATGCGAATTTCGTTAGAGGGAAGTCAGAGGGCAGACTGAAAATGTCACCCAGGAAAAAACTACCCCAACTCGCAAATGAAAGTGGTCACCAAAAGTTACATGGCAAACATCAACTTCAAATTTTTATTTTTCATTCATTTGCGATTTGGGGGGCATTTACATTCTAAAGTTTAAGATTGGCGAAAATTAGCCTCCAAAATAATAAATATCCCGACGAAAATGAACATTTTCCTTCATTTCAGAGTTTTAACGATTTGAGGTTCAATTTCCTGGCGCTCATTCATTCATCACACCGTGTTACAAAAAAATAGATTTTTTTTCTGTCCTATGAATCAAATTTACTTTTTCGGAAAGAGGGGAAAAAATAAAAATACACGTGTATCGGCGATTTTCATGTACACGTCAGACTTTTTTTTTTTTAAGTTTGAAGTATAAAGCTCTTAGTGGCCTGTGTGAAAGCCTTTCGACCGATTTTTAACCCTTTTTCAGGGATCCAATCGAGCTGATTTTTGGCAGGCAGACCCGTGGAAATGTCTGTATCACGTCAAATTTTGTAAAAACAATTTTTCAAGGAGAAAGGTTTGTCAGTCAAATAGTTGAAAGCAAAGAAAAAAATAATTTCAAGTCAATTGAAATGAAATTTAAAAAATTGAAAAATGAGAATATGTTTTGAGTCGAGACTTAAGAAAGAAAATAAAAAATTAAGAAAAAATAAAAAAATAGATTTTTATCATTTCTCAGATTTTCCCCAATTTTTTATTATTTTTAAAAAAAAAATTTTTTTTCACTTTTCTTAGCACAACTTGAAGAGACTCGAAATTTTTAAACTACTTAAGAGTTACGAAAAAAAAATGTTTTTTGAACTGAAACCTTAAAAAAACGATAACCATTTAAAAAAAATATTTAGGAAAATCTGAGAAATGATAAAAATCAATTTTTAATTTTTTCTTAATTTTTTATTTTCTTTCTTAAGTCTCGACTCAAAACATGTTCTCATTTTTCAATTTTTTAATTTTCATTTCAATTGACTTCAAATTATTTTTTTCTTTGCTTTCAACTATTTGACTGACACAACTTTCTCCTTGATTGATACATCATGAATGATTAAGTTTATTTTTTCCTTGGTACAAACCACATTGTGTGTGATTGCAACTATGTGCTTTTCGCATCAAACTTCTTAATGTTTGATTCAAACTGCACTCTGTTTGATTCAAACTGCACTCTGTTTGATTCAAACTGCCATCTGTTTGATTCAAACTGCACTCTGTTTGATTCAAACTGCACTCTGTTTGATTCAAACTGCCCTATGTTCGATTCAAACTGCACTCTGTTTGATTCAAACTGCCCTCTGTTTGATTCAAATCATTTTCTTGGCGAATTTCAATTATTTTCTACGTTGGATTCAAACCACTTTCTGTTTGTTCATCACTTGTTTCTTTATAATTTAAACTCCTTTATGGTTCCTTCAATTGCCTGTCTAACGGTCTGATTCAAACTTCATTCGGTTCGCTTCAGACTGATTTTTATTTTTGATTCCAACACCATTCTATCGAATTCACACATCCATTCCTCTTGATTTAAATCACATTTATTCTGTTCCATACAAAATTGACTAAATGTACGTTCTGTTTGGTTGCAACCATTTCCTTCTCGATTCAAACTAAATGCATTTTGGTTCAATTATTCGTTTGATTACTTCAAACTTCATTCTGTTTGATTGCAACTTAATGTTGGATTCCATTTAGTTTTCGTTTGTGATTACAGTAAATCGGAATCTTAGAACAACAAGGTTCTAACTGACAATTTTTTGTCCATTGAAACTGTTAAACTGTTAAAATTGAAACAAACTAGTTAATAATGGTTGGCAAAAATTAAGGACATATAGGAACAATAAAACTCTAAACTGCCTTGCTGCAGTTGGAAACATGTTGTTCTAAGGTTGCGAAATTTCTAATTGTTACCAACCAGTTTCTCTTTGATACAAACTGAACGCTGTTTGATCAAACATACTTTTCTCTGATCAAACAACTTTTTGTTTGATTTAAACTTTATGTTAAATTCGATTTACTCTCTGTTTGGTTTATAATGTGTTATAACACCTCATTGATTCAAACTACTTTCTTTTTTATTTAAACTTTCGGTTTGGTTCAAACTAAAGACAACTTTAAGTTAAAAGAAATTCTCTGATAAGTTCAAATCACATTTTGTAGCATTCTAATTATTAGAATACTAGTAAGTTGTAATGCGCCTATGGCTCCCATTGAAAAATGGAGAAAAAAATTTTGTTGAAAAAAAAAATTTTTGTTGAAAAAAAAAAATTTTGTTGAAAAAAAAATTTTTGTGGAAAAAAAACATTTTGTGGAAAAAAAGATTTTGTTGAAAAAAAAAATTTGGAAAAAAAAATATTGTAAAAAAAAAATTTGGAAAAAAAAAATTGGGAAAAAAAAAATTTTTGGTAAAAAAAAATTGGGGAAAAAATTTTCTGTACAAAAAAAAATATTATTTTTTTTATTATTATTATTTATAGAAAATAGAAAATTATATATATGCCTATTTAAATTCCTACGTACTGCGAGACAGAGTCAGTGAATCAGTGTCGAGGGTAAATATATACGAGTATTAAGATGAAAATGAATTTGATTCAAAATAAACGCTGTTTCATTCAAACATCCATTTGTTGGATCAAACCACTTTCTGTTAGATTCAAACTGCATTGAGTTTGAATGAAATTTATGTTGGATTACAATTGATTTCCGTTTAATTCAAACTAATTTATATTCTTTATGTTAAAAGAAATTCTCTGATGACTTAAAATCATATTCTTTAGCCTTTTAACTATTAGAATATGCAGTGGTTCAACTTTCGAGTTATAGGAAATTTCCTTCAATACTCGAAGAATACGATTCCATCTTCAGCAACTCGTGTAGAGCGATCTCTGAGAATATTCGTTGAGATTGTGTACTCCCATAATTATTCGATTACACTGTGCAACAGCCATTTTGTTATAAACATAATATAACACCGTGTTACACACATTCTGTCCTATGAACCAAATGCACATATTCGGAAAGAGGAGAAAAAATAAAAATACACGTGTATCGGCGATTTTCATGTACACGTCAGAATTTTTTTTTTTTAAGTTTGAAGTATGAAGCTCGTAGTGGCCTGTGTGAAAGCCTTTGGACCGATTTTTAACCCTTTTTCAGTGATCCAATCTATTTTTTGTAACACGGTGTACTATTTCCTAGTGTATTCATGGCGCCATAAATAAGAAAAAAATTTTTTTTAAATTGTTCTCTACAAAATTGTAACTTTCCTTGAATGTACCGTTGTTTGTTTGACTATAATTTCGGAACAAGGAGTCTGATTGAAGTTAATTACGTCAACTAACTAAAAAGTTTCTTCACAAGATATGAAAACTTGATCGAAATTCTAACTAAGAGAGATTTATAAGTATGCCCTATGGAAATGCCCATATGGGCAACTTATGCACTGATTACACCAGGCGACATAATGTTGTTAAGCAAAAATGAAAAATGAATGGACCCTACTATTATATGAAAGTAATGGTTTCAAAGCAATGGCTACAAACTTTGAAAAAGTTTTTTTTTAAAAAAAAATTTTTTTTAAAGAAATGTATAAAAAAAAATTAAAAATGTCCGAATTTTTTTTTTATTTAATTTCCGAAAATGTATCGCGCATTTGAATAAAACAATTCGTTATTAATGAAAATCAAGGGATAAATGTATAAGTTATGCCTTTTTTTTTGTAAAAAATACCACAATTTGAAATTTTCTGAAAAATTGCTTTCGGTTGGCAAAAAAATAATTTAAAACATTTCCATTTTATTTCCGACTAGCTAGCACTCAATTGAAGAAAACAATTTCTTATTTAAGAAAATCTAGCAATAAATGTATAAGTTATGACTCTTTTTGTAAAAATACCAAAAAAAATAATTTGGAATTTTCAAAAAAAATTATAAAAAAAATTATAAAGTGTCCAAAGTTCTTTTAGTTCTGTATTGAAAAACAAGTGGTTATTTGTAAAAATACCATAGTTTGAAATTTTCTAAAAAATGAGTTTCTATTGCAACAAAAAAAATTTTTTTTTTAAAATATTGATAAAACGTCCAAAGTTTTTTTAGTTTATTTCCAACCAGCTAGCACTCTATTGAAGAAAACAATTCATTATTCTGGGGATAAATCTATAAGTTATGGCTGTTTTTTGTAAAAATGCGAAAAAAAAAAGTGGCCCTCTTCTCATTAAGCAATATTTTTTTATATTATAGTCATGTTTACAACATTTTTGGCTGAAACAATTTCCTTTACTTTGATATGCTGTGCAGTTTGATCGGATGCCTCGTTCCAAAGTTATAGTCAATCCAACAAAGGCACAAAAATGGAAATTTGAAAGAAATGGAAAGAAAAAAAATTGTTTTTTTTTTTTTTAGCTGAACCACATTTTTTTATTTTTGTGTTGCCCATATGGGCATTTCCATACGTCATATGTACAAATCTCTTTTAGTTGGAATTTCAATGAAGTTTTTATTTCTCCTTGAAGTAACTTTTTCAAAAGAAGAGAAAAGAAGTGACGGTTTAAAAAAATCAGGTAAAAAACAATTTTAATTTATCAAAACAGTTTACTGTACGTTTCAAAATCATATTATAAAAGAAGTATTAGGAGTACTGGTCGAAAACTTTTTCAGTCACTTTCTAAAACACTTTTTTTTTCTCCAAATTTTGTCTTCTGTTGAATGTTTTGGTTCAAAAATACTTTGGAGCTGTTTTCTCCAAATTTAGAAGTTTTAAAATGTTTTTTTTTTTCAAATACACACACACACACACCTTTTCTCCGATTCATCTACAGTCATTTTGGAATATTTTTTTGGTATGCCAACACACAATAAACCAGATTTGTTTTCTTTTCAAGATTTGTTCGTTTAACAAAAACAAACCGACCACGTTCAGAAATTCTTTTGTTTTGTTTGGAGTAGCACACGTTGTGGTACCGCTCGCCAGTGCACTTTACTTCCTCACATCTTAACACGACGTCCCAAACTGTGACGGTGTCTGGTGGAAAACTAGTTGGACGACCAGCAAACCAACGGTGCACCGGTGTTGATGGTGCTGGCATTCATGGCTTCAACTTAATCTCGAAAATCCACCAAAAACAACAACAACAACAAAAATGTGTACAAACAACACCACTGAATGAATGTTGTAATACCAGAATTTCTAGATTCGTGTATTCTTCTCAAACGAATCGGATATTTTATACTGTGATTGATAATTGACTGCTTTATGGTCATGTAGTTTTTTTTTTGGTTTTGTTTTTCAAACACTCTGTGTCATCGAAGCTTTTCGGCTGATCGTGGAGGAGGTCTTACTCTTTAAGTGGAAAAGGAAAAGAAGAAGAAAAAGGTCCAACACGATTACGCCATCTGAAGTACGTACTCGTTTTCCTGAATGAAATGTGTGTTGTTATTTCAAGTTTTACATGTGTGATTGCACTTATTGTCAATGACAAGTGGCGCGAATGTACGACGGGCGAATGGAATAGTGTGGAAGGCCAGTAACACAAACGCAGTTGATTAAATTGCATACAATTCATTTTTGATTTGAGATGATTTTATTAAGTAATTCGGTTTGTTGCTCCCCGAATTGGCTTGGATGCAAACAATTTGTCTGTGTGCTTCGAACTACGTTCGGTGTGATGACCTTTAAGGGTGTTCGATTCAAACCGCTGGTGTTTGATGTGAACCACTTGCGTTTAGAAAGGGCTGCCGCTATAATTAGGAAATAAGGATTTTGGGAAAGAATTTTGGGAATGAAGAGCAAGTGCTGGCACACATTCCGTGCCTATGAGTTTATTTACGTTGAGTTCTGCAGCAACCCTTCTAACTAGCCCAACTGCTTAGGCAGCCTAATTAAAATCTCGACAGCTTTATTGCATTTGGATTCAAACCTCTCCAGTTGTATTCAAACATCGGCGGTTTGATTCAACCTTCTGCAGTTTAATTCAAACATCGGCGGTTTGATTCAATACTCAGCATTTTATTTCATACCTCTCCAGTTTTATTCACAATTCGGCGGTGTGATTCAACCATCTGCAGTTTAATTCAAACCTCTCCAGTTTTATTCACACTTCGGCGGTTTGATTCAACCTTCTGCAGTTTAATTCAACTTTAAATCAAACTTCTTCAGTTTTATTCAAACATCTCCAGTTTTATTCACACCTTCTGCAGTTTAAATCAATCTTTGGCGGTTTGACTCCAATCTCTCCCGTTTTATTCAAACTCCTGCAGTTGGATGTAATTTGCTTCAAACTTCTGCAGCTTGTCTCAGTCCGACGGAACATTTATGGTTTTTTTAAAATTCGTTTTGATTTGAACTTCAGCAGTTCGATTTAAACTTCAGCAATTCGAGTCAAACCTCTGAAGTTTGATTCAAACTTCTAGAGTTTGATCTAAGCGCCTGCCCTTCAGAGCAGTTTGACTCGATACGATGCAATTGGATTCGTTTTATTTGGAAGCAGTTTGAATCAAACAGAAGAAGTTTGAATCAATCCGAAGAGGTTTGAATCAAACCAAAGGAGTTTGAATCAATCCGAAGAAGTTTGAATCAAACCAAAGGAGTTGGAACCAAACGAAAAACGTGTGAATCCAACCGAAAAAGTTTAAATCTAAAGGATTTTTTTTTAAAAAATTAAAAAAAAATGTACTATCCAATGAAATAACTTTGAATCAATCTAAAGACGTTTGAATAAACCCAAAGAAGTTGGAATCAAACGGAAAATCGAAAAAGTTTAAATTGAAATGAATTTTTGTTTAAAAAATTAAAAAAATTTTACAATCCAATGAAATAACTTTGCATTAATAGGAAGATGTTTGAATCAATCTAAAGAAGTTTGAATCAACCCAAAGACGTTTGAACCAAGCGGAAAACGTGTAAATCCTACCGAAGAGTTTGAATCAAAAGGAAAACTTTTTTTTTCCAAATGAAAAAATGTTTAGAATCCAATGAAATTACTTGAATTAATAGGAACAAGTTTGAATCAATCGAAATAAGTTGGCATCCCACCAATGATGTATAAATCAAAAGAAAAACTTGTTAACAAATGACAAAATGTTTAGAATCCAATCAAATAACTTTGAATTAATGATAAAGTTTTGAACAGTGCGAACAAATCCTAAACCTAATAAAAATTACATTAAATTCAGATAACACCGGTAGTCCAAAAATCTATTACAAGAGAATAAATGCATGTTCAGTCAAACCAATTTACACAAGCAACATGTCAAGGCAACAACGAAAACTCTACACCAGGCTCCGGCTCGGCCACTCCAAACTCACACATAAAAATATACTCCGGAAAAACTCATGGCCATGATTGCAATGACAGGTGAACTATGAGCCATTTACTTTCATGCTCCAGCAAGATCACTCAATCAATCAATTTAAACGAATTCATACAAAGTCTAGACTAAAATAAATTGGTGCAACATCTGAATAATGTATGAGATATACAGAACTCTTAAGATAGATGATCAATCAAAGGGGAAGCCCCTAGCAGCCAGTCCTTTGTTTTACTATTTTTTTGTAAATTATATTTACAATAAATAAATGAAATAATAAAAATAATAATTTTGGTAAATTTTAATGAAAATAATAAAAAAAACAAATAATAAAAATCGATAAATCCCAATATTTCGCAATTCATTGAATTTTGAATTAAAAGAAGTTGGAATCAAACTGGAGAAGTTTGACTCCAACCAAAAAAAAGTTTGAATCAAACAGCAGAAGTTTGACTCAAACCAAAAAAAAGTTTGAATCAAATGAAGAAAGTTTGAATCAAACGCCAGAAGTTTGAATCAAATGAAAGAAGTTGGAATCAAACTGGAGAAGTTTGACTCAAACCAAAAAAAAAGTTTGAATCAAACGCCAGAAGTATGAATCAAACGCCAGAAGTTTGAATCAAATGAAGGAAGTTGGAATCAAACTGGAGAAGTTTGACTCAAACCAAAAAAAAGTTTGAATCAAACGCCAGAAGTATGAAGCAAATGAAAGAGGTTTGAATCAAACGCCAGAAGTTTAAATCAAATGCCAGAAGTTTGAATCAAATTAAGGAAGTTTGACTCAAACCAAAAAAAGTTTGAATCAAACGCCAGAAGTTTGAATCAAATGAAGGAAGTTGGAATCAAACGCCAGAAGTTTGAATCAAATGAAGGAAGTTTGAATCAAACGCCAGAAGTTTGACTCAAACGACAGAAGTTTGAATCAAACGCCAGAAGAAGAAGAAATGAAAGAAGTTTGAATCAAGCAGAATAAGTTTGAATAGATTGGAATGAATTTGAATGCCTCTCAATGAAATATTATCTCTAGCCCAGCTCTTGTGCTCTTATCAGACAAGTTGCCCATTAGGGTGGAGTGAAAACATGCTTTTTTTTTAATTTGAAAAAGTTAACCTCGGAAAGAGATGTAGTCTGGGGTCCTAATGAGGGGAAAAATAAAGAAAAAAAATTTTAAAAATGTTTAGGGGTCGCGCCACTCCCTCTAAATTTGGAAATTATCGCTATTTTGGCGTTGATTTTAGAAAAATCCTAAAAATTAACGACTTAACTTATTCGAAATTTAAAAGTTTGAGCTTGTTCAGTGCCCAAACAAAGGTATTTGAGGCAAATATGAGGATAATCGACTAATATTTGTAGCTTTGGTGGCGATTTCATTGTTCAGTCAATTTTCTGAAGAAGGGACGATTTGACTTATTTTACTTTTTGAAATTTTTGAACAATGAGAAAAATTTTTTTAAATTTTTTCATGCCCTTATTTTATTGTTTACGCTATTGCAAACATTTATTGACATAAAACTTTTTAGGATTTTTCTAAAATCAACGCCAAAATAGCGATAATTTCTAAATTTCGAGGGAGCGGCGCGACCCCTAAAATTTTTTTAAAATTTTTTTCTTTATTTTTCCCCTCATTAGGACCCCAGACTACATCTCTTTCCGAGGTTAACTTTTTTTTTTTGAATTTCACTCCACCCTATTGCCCATTTATTCCTTAAAGGCAATAGGAAAATGAAAGACACTCACCTAATTGGACTGTTGCTATCATTCGTAGGCCAGCTATCACTACACGATCAATTAGCTATACTTCCCCACCCCCATAATGTCTAACGCAAAAAAAAGAACTCAATTATTCATATGTCAACGATAGCTGCATTTTGTTTCAATTAACACATACTTTGTTTGTTTCTTTTCAAGAAATTCACACCAAATCAAACAAATTAATGCATCATCAACTAGAATTTGTTAGAGCTGCAAACAAATCGCATGCAATTAACACCTGATGCTAAATGGGAAACAAATGTCAGTATTGAATTATTTCAAAACGTACGGATAATGAAAAACAGTCAACAGTCTTGGATGAGCTGAAACGCAAGGGGCGTTTTAAAGTCTTATAAATCGTTTGTTCAAAAATATTGAATCCATTGTGTGAACAAGTCATTGAAAACTGAATAGAAAGCGTGCTGGCATGACTTGGGTTAATTGATTGTCACGGTGACATTTCTAGACAATGACTTGACCTCATTTTCTGTACTGCCTACGGCTAGAATCACTTACCTGTGTTAAAGAAAAAAGTTCCTCAGAAAATGTTAGGATTATTCAGGGTTTTTTCTTTTTAATTTTTAGATGATCCCTTTACAGGGAAGACCTTATTCTTACGCTATTATTGATTTCAAATTAACGAGAATTCAGACAGTTGGTCAGGTAACTATTTCTGCCCCACCGCTTAACGACGGCTCTGCCTCATTAGCGCCACCAGCCGTGTATGCAAAGAAACCATTTCAATTAAACAAACACCACACCATTAATTATGTGCAAATACATATGAAGTGCTACATTTGGCCATATAAATATTGAACTGCAAATAAACATTTTAATCGTAACATTTGCCAATAATTGTCATAAGTGCCTTAAGTAGGTAGCCATAAGTAATCGCCAATGGTCGATTAGATAATCATTTGCCAAGCATATGGACGGACAGAGAGTGTCCAGTCAAGTCAAGTCAAGAAATTAGTAATTGGCGATTATTGAGTACACATTTTTAATGTCGATGGACTAGGGTTTGCTGACATTACACTAATTGCCGATTTTGGCATTTCACAACCTGGCCCCCGTACGATCAACCGCTACATGTTCCCCACATGTCATTGATCCAGCAACATGATTAGATAGCGCCGCAAAACAACAACAACAACAAAAAAATGCAAAGTTCAAATAATAAAGTCAATTATCGTACGTTCTATAAACTATCTGCAGTAATATTTCACTTTCAATCATCAACTCTATCAATGGCACCGTACAAACTGTCAATACTTGCGATACTTGTGAAACGACCAGAGAAGAAGACAACAAAAAAAAAACGACAACAGAAAAAGCCAAATGCAAATTGATTGATTGAACCAGCACTCGAATTACGATATTCAACTTGAAGTGAATTGTACATTGACGCACCATAAAGTGCGTCAACAATGCCGTGCACCATGAACTATTTTAATCGAAACCGAAAGGGAACCATAACAACAGCAACAACAACAGCAACAAGCACATTTTTAAGATACGCATTTCAATAACAATAAATAAATTAAATGAAGAACTGAACAACACGCTTGGAAATATTCAATTGCAGTGATAATATGTGTTGTGGAAATAATTGCAAAGGAGGGCCTGAGCGAGATCAGGCACATACACTCAGAGAAAGATGTTTGGTGGAAAAATTACGAACAAACCTAATTATTCCCAGCTCAAAACCTCCACCAAAGAAAACCAAACGGAGGACCATAGGCAGGCCAGAGACAAGAAGGCAGACAAGAAGTTTGGTAAAGACAGGAATGATTTTGAAACAAACGGACGAAGTTGTAATCAGACAAGAAGAGGTTTGAATCAAACGGAAGAGGTTTGAATCAAACAGAAGAGGTTCGAATCAAACAAGAAGAGGTTTGAAGCAAAAGAAATAAGATTGAAGCAAAGGAATTGAGATTGGAGCAAAAGAAAATCTTTTGAAATAAACGGAAAACATTAGAATCAAGCGGAATAAGTTTGAATCAAACAGAAGAAGTATGAATTAGGCATCGGAAGTTTGAATCAACCTACAGCAGTTTCAACAATACGGAAGAAGTTTGACATAAACGGAGGCAGTTCGAATCAATTTTGAATCCAATCAAAGAAATATGAATCAAATCAAACAAGTTTCAAACAAGCCAAATAGGTATGAATCAAACCAGATAAGTTTGAATTAAACCAGACAAAGTTTGAATAAAACGAAAGAACTTTGAATCAAACTGAAGAAGTTTCAAGGAAAAGAAAACTTTTGAAACAAACTTTGAATAAAACATAAAAAGTTGGAATTAAGCGGAATAAGTTTGAATCAAACAGAAAAAGTATGAATTAGGCAAAGGAAGTTTGAAAACAGCAGTTTCAATAAAACAGAAGAAGTTTGACATAAACGGAGGCAGTTCGAATCAAGTTTAAATAAAATGAAAACGAAAGAAGTTTGAATCAAACTGAAGAAGTTTCAAGGAAAAGAAAACTTTTGAAACAAACTTTGAATAAAACATAAAAAGTTGGAATCAAGCGGAATAAGTTTAAATCAAACAGAAAAAGTATGAATTAGGCAGAGGAAGTTTGAAAACAGCAGTTTCAATAAAACAGAAGAAGTTTGACATAAACGGAGGCAGTTCGAATCAATTTTGAATCCATTCAAAGAAATATGAATCAAATCAAACAAGTTTGAATCAAACCAGATAAGTTTAAATTAAACCAGACAAAGTTTGAATCAAACGGGAGAAGTTTGTATCAAACGGGAGAAGTTTGAAACAAAGGGGAGAAGTTTGAAACAAAGGGGAGAAATTTGAATGAAACGAATAAGTTTCAACTAAACGAAAAACTTTGTTTAGTATAATAAGTTTGAATCAAACGAAATAAGTTTGAATAGAACGGAAAAAGTTTGAGTCAAACGGAAGAGGTTGAAATCAAAAAGAAGAGTTTGGAAATTGAAATCAAACGGGAGAAGTTTAAACCAAACGAAGTGGTTTGAATCAAACCCAAGTGTTTGAATCTAACGAAATACGTTTGAAGCAAAAGAAAAACTGTTGCACTAAACGAGACTTTTGAATGAAACTGAATAAGTTTGTGTCAAACGGAAAATGTTTGAGTCAGGAAGAAGTTTGGGTCATTCAAAATGAAGTAGTTTGAATCAAACGTAAGATGTGGACAGCCGTGGTCTGGTAGATATCATACAAGTAAACCCAGATAAAAACCGACTAAGATCATCAAACATTTGTCTGCGACTGATTTTCACCTCGTAAATGCTGGCGACATTACGAGTAAGAGAGTAATCTCGAAGCCATGTAAAAACTTCTCTGGAAAAGCATGGTGCCGACTTTAAACATTAGGTCCCGTTCAGTGAGTATACACAATTATATCACGCACAGCTCACTGATTCGAGAGAACTTCCCCGTCTGTTCCTTCATGGAATGTTAATGGAAATAAGTAAGTAACAGGATTCTAAGGTGGAAATGGTTTTGGGGAGGCACTAAGCGGTGTTTCTCAAAAAAACCAACTGCCGAAATTTTTTAAAAAAAATGGGTATTTTCTGTGTTTTATCGAATTTTCCAAAAAACAAACGTTTTATAAACAAAAGGAATATTGTAATAAATTAATAATCAGAATAGGGAAATTTTTCGGATTGTTGATGATATTTAAAATTTCACTATAATGAAAGTTTAAGCCAGCGTTTTTAAGATGATGAAGTAAACAAAGAAAGTAGTGGACTATATAGATTACTTTGAGATCAAAACGTTCATTAACTCAGTTTATTTGATTGAATCTACAGCACAATTGCTAGAATTCGCTGAATTTCAGTTTTAAAAAATCATAAATATATTTGTGACTATCACACGAAAATGATTTTTTAAAAAAATATATACTTGAACCCGACAGCGACATTGTTGCTTATCATCCCTCATATTGAGTTGTGTTTTCTTTTTTTTTTTTTTGCACTTAAGACAATTTATACGAAATCAGCCCACTGCGACACTCAACAAAAAAATGCCTGTTAAACTCACAGAGGCACAACAAATTTTAAGAAAAGATTTTAAAGGAATTTTAACACGATTTATATTAAGAGCAATCGGAGATATTTATGACATTACAGAGTTATTTTTTATTATTTTTCATAATTACACGGTTTTCATTTAATTATTGAAATACATGTATATATGTATATACGTTGTATTGGCAGACTGCTGTCGCTGCTGAAACATGTTGAGAATTTCAACAGAATCGTTCAAGTATTTTTTGATAAGAAATATATACAGATTCTACAAGCGAAGACATACGAATTTAATCTGAACACAAAAGGCAAACAATTCAATGCAAATCACTTATTTACAATCATTTTGTTTTTTTTTGCAAACAAGACACTTAAAAGTCGCCTGGTGAGTGATGGAGATTTTTCGCAACACTTGCGACCTAAAAAGAGCACTTGGGTGTTTTTCAGGAGGAGTGATAAGTTGGGATGGCAAAAATTAATCTAGAAACAAAGAAGTGGGCAAACGAGGTACAACACACAAGGGAAGTTTTTTTATAAACAAAAATTTGATTATAAATAAGAATGTCTAGAACTCCCCACTGTTTCGGTAAAAGTAAACATTATTTGGAAATCGAAGATAATCTACCGCAATTTAGTTTGATTCGAAAAACATTTATGTATTTTTAAATTTTTGAACCGAAATATGTTGAAATCGAAATCAGCGAAGCCTGATTGAGAAAAAGAAGAATATGAAACGAACCAAACAAAATTTCAATGGAAGCCCCATAACATTGAGTCTAAGCGACAGAAGATTTAATCTCATAAAAAACAGTTTGAATCAAACAAAAGTAGTTTGAATCAAACGAAAGTAGTTTGAATCAAACAAAAGTAGTTTGAATCAAACGAAAGTAGTTTGAATCAAACGAAAGTAGTTTGAATCGAACAAGTACTAGGTGGATCAAACTAAAATAAGTCTCAACAGAAGTTTGAATCATACAAAATGGAGTTTGAATCAAACAAAAGTAGTTTGAATCAAACGAAAGTAGTTTGAATCAAACAAAATTATTTTGAATCGAGCAAGAACATGTTTCAATCGAACTGACCCATAGCAGCTTAAATCGAACCAATAGAAAATTTAATCTCATCAAAAACCGTTTGAACTTGTTTGAATCGAAATTATGTACTATTGATCAAACTAAAAGATGTTTGAATCAAACCGTATAACAAAAGTTTAAGCAAAACAAACACATTTATATTCCAACATGAAGATGTTTGAATCGAACTAGTAAAAGTTTGATCAAACCAAACGAAGCTTGAATCAAACCACTATAAGTTTACATCGAACCAGACGTCGTATGAAACAAACCAGCAGAAAAGTGGATCCAAGCAACAAAGGTTTGAATGAAAACATTAACAGTTTGAATAAAACAAAAGTAGTTTGAAACAAACAAAAGTGTTTGGATCAAACTCAAAATATGTTTGAAACGAACTAGAAAAACTTTGATCAAACCAATCGAAGCTTGAATCAAACCACAATAAGTTTTCATCGAATCAGAAGTCGTATGAAACGAACCAGCAGAAAAGTTGATCCAAGCAACAAAGGATTGAATAAAAACAGTAACAGTTTGAATCCAACAAATGTAGTTTGCATCAAACAAAAGTAGTTTGAATCAAAGACAAACTGTTTGGATCAAACTCAAAATATGTCTGCTTCGAACTGAAAAAAATTGATCAAACTAAAAGAAGTTTGAATCGAACCAGCAGTCGTCTGAAACGAACCAACAGAACCTTAGATCGAATCTATTGAAATTCGTATACAACCACTTGGCGGTGAACACAATGTGATTGCATAAATTAATATCTGTTTGACATCAGGTACACTTTAAGAAATTTCCATTGAGTAGCTTAAAAAAAATTCCTATAGAAACTGGCACTATTACAAATTGATTATTATGTCATGATTATGTTCGTTTCTATACGATGGATGATGTTCCAGTCCAATAGTTGCCATAATAAAATCTGAACTATTTTTAAGTTGTCGTTGATAAGACATGAATCCGTTCAAGTGTTTAGCCGTGTGTGAATGTGAAGTGTTTTATTTCCTAGTGTAAACGAGTAGTCTATAATCAAATATTAATAAATAAGCAATTATTTAATTTTTTTTTTATTGGCATGTGACTATTGACACAAACATGTTTGTTGTAATTCAAGAGATAGAATTATCGTTGGAATAGTTGGAAGTTTCGAGAAATGCAGTTAGGTATTTGGTTTTTTTTTTGTTCTCTCTATCTCATATAGTTGTGGAGTTATATATATTTTATATTCTACTGACCGTAAGCCGTATGTAGTTTGGATATGAGCGAAATTGGCCCAGAGGAAAATGAGTGGCAGCACTTGAGAAATATGTCAAAATATGAATTTTAAAAAAAATTGATAAACATTTCACCAACAGGTCAAATGATTTATTATGTTTGTTGTAATTCAATCCGACCTGTTGGTCAAATGATTTATTAAAAAAAACTAAATTTGGATCATATGTATGAATTTTAAAAAAAATTAATAAACATTTGACCAGCAGGTCAAATGATTTATTATGTTTGTTGTAATTCAATCCGACCTGTTGGTGAAATGATTTATTAAAAAAAATTAAATTTGGATCATATGTAACCACAATTCATCCAAATTGTATAGCGGTTTTTCAAGCTTCTAACATTTTGTTGCCTTGTGTTATAGTACAAGGTCCACTTTCTTTTTTCCCATAACATCCCATGAAGGCACAGACTGGGAACTGCACGCGAATCAGTGAACTGTGCACGATTAAATTTGCATACACACACACACTGGGATCTACTGCTTAAGGCCAGCTGCGAATGGCTTGAATGAGAGCTATCTCGCTAATTATGACTAGCGAGCTGGTGAATGCTACCGCAATCAATGGAGCCACCGAAAAAAATCCAAGAACGTTTAATGAAACGATTTTAAAGTTCCAGATCATTGGTTGTGGAAATACGGGTTTCTGGCAACTTTTCATTGAACAAAAACGATGCATTGATCGATATGAGACAGTGGACCAGATTCCAGTCTGTAACTTTTGATCTAGTAAACATGTTTGAGTGTTATAAAGAAAATTGGTTGTAGGCAAGGAGTGAGAGATTGTTTTAAGGTATTAACATTTAAAATCGAACAACTGGATATGATTTAGAAATATTTCCAAAGTTTAAGTTTTTTTTTTAACATTTAGAAAACTTTTTTTGAAATCTGTGGAAAAATGTATTTATTCTCATGTTGTTTTTGGGAAATTTAAAAATTTCACAAAAACTTAAAAAACGTCTGTTAAGAAAAATTTATAAAAAATACAAAAACAATTTTCACACATTTTTCTAAAACATATCCAGTCGTTCGATTTTAAATGTCAATACCTTAAAATAATCCCTTACTCCGTGCCTGTAACCAGTTTTTTTTAAAACTCAAACAAGTTTACTAGATCAAAAGTTACTGACTTTTGGTCAATGGAATTGGAATCGGGTCCACTGTACATTTTTCTTAACACAGGTTTTTTTTTTAAATTTTTATAAATACGGGGGGTTTAGACTTTATCGAACTGTAGCTCATAGACTTTAAGATTTTTTGATTATAAATTATAAATTTTTTTCTTATAAATTGCATTTGCTTATCTCAATAATGATGCCACGATCTTATTTGTAGCCAATATAGTTTGTTGTATTTTAAAAAAATATCGATTTAGAAGAAAAATTCACTTTGGACCGGCACAAATATTTAAATTTTTTTTCACATTTCAAAAAACGTTTTCCAGCTGGAAATTTACAGCCAAAAGGCCGATGGTATGTGAGTCTGGACTATTACATGTAGATGGAACCACTTGTCATCCAGGTCTATGTCACCCAATTGAAGCAATGACAGAGGCGCCGACTTTTAGCCATAGGATGGGCTTTCCGATCATCGTTTGAGGAATGTTCATAGTTTTTTGTTTAGTGAATATTTGTGACTCCATTATTTTCGTTAGAAACTTGTCCGAAGTTGTTTGCTTTTCATAAAATCAGATGATGCAACCAGCACAACAGAGTCACGTTATATTCAAAATTTAAATTTTTTTAAAAGACCGGTATTTTGTATATTCCAGCATATGCACTTATCAAGTGAGATTGAAACGCACATGCTTCGCACTAATGCTGTGGCTACACTTTCAAACAACAGACAACTTCGCTGTTTCAATTTTATGATATCTGCAAGGGAACGAGTTCGCGGGTTTGTCCGTCCAACCCCCGGTTCAAACATTTCGTGCATAAATTTAGTTGTACGAAAGCCACCCTAAAACATTTCATTCCCAAGTTGTCATGTCATATCGTATTTTTTATATTATTTTTAATTTCGAACATGTCTCGTGCACTTTAGTACAAACATCTAGTTCCGGTTCTACAATCATTCTTTGGACATTTCTATAAAAACCAAAATTAGATTGTGATACCATTAAACATTTCCCTCATTATCATCGGACTCATATCAAATGCCAAAATTGAGTTCAAACTTCTTTATTTGCATTGATTGTCTTTTCGTATTTATTGGCGGACACAAAGTCCACTTTTTCCAAAGGAATGCCTTTTATGTTTCTTTTCAAGTTTTCAAGCACATGTTATTCTTTAATTTTGTTTAAATATAAAAAAAAAACTTAAACTTAAACTTTACTCACAATTAAAACGGAACAATTATTAACAAATTGGGTTTTCTTTTTTTTTTTGCTTTAGCTTGAGTTCGAAAATCACGGCGTTCGTTAATTTTTACCGGCGTCAGGCAGGGCTGAACGTTAATGACGGCTGTAACAACAGAACTGAGTATAATCAGTTTCAGGGAACTGACCATATAGACCTAGTTCACAAAAAAAAAAAAAAAACACAACAACAATAACAACAAAACAAAAACACCCCAAAGCGTACACACTCGCAGTAAAATATCAGTCCAACAATGGCAGAAGACAAAACAAAAAAAAACAAGAACAATTATTTCATGTTAATGAAAACAAAAATAGAGAATATTCCGAAGAGAGTCATAAACAAAATAAAACGGAAAAAAATACAGCAGTCTGGCCGAATTGTCTATACCTTACGGTTTTAGGTCTCTGTTTTTTTTTTTTTTTTTTTAAAAAAACCCTTGTGCGTAATTCCCCCTTCCATCGAATATTGTTCAAAATCAGAGATGAGGTGGATCGACAGATAAACGGAGGGACGGGAAGGTGGAAGTAGATGAGAGGACAAACGGAGAGATCAATGGACAGATATATACATGCACGGGCGGGTCAATGGACCGAAGAACAGAGCAATGGACAGAAAAACAGAGCAATGCTGGAACTTGAATACATGAACGGGCCGCAAGTATTGATCGACTAAATAAAAAGTAATGGAAAAGGCGAATAAATTGGCGGACCAGCCAACGGAGATATTGGCCGACCAACGGAATTTCAAACCAACCGACGGACCAATTGGCGGATAGGAGTAAACATATTGATGGTCAGGTGGACATATTGACGAACTGACAAATGGAAGTATTGATGGGCACACGGACAAAAATATTGATGGACAGAAAGTTTGATGGGCATATAGACAGAAATATTGATAGACGTATATTGAGGAACGGACAGAAAAAAAAGATGATATATTGATGGACAGAAATATTGATGGACAGATGGTCAGAAATATTGATGGGCATATGGACAGAAATATTGATGGACAGAAAGTTGGATGGACAGAAATATTGATGGACAGAAATTTTGATGGGCGTATGGACAGAATTATTGATGGACGTCTATTGAGGAACGGACAGAAAAAAAAAGATGAACAGAAATATTGATGGACAGATATACAGAAATATTGATGGACAGATGGTCAGAAATATTGATGGGCATATGGACAGAAATATTGATGGACAGAAAGTTGGATGGACAGAAATATTGATGGACAGAAATTTTGATGGGCATATGGACAGAATTATTGATGGACGTCTATTGAGGAACGGACAGAAAAAAAAAGATGAACAGAAATATTGATGGACAGATATACAGAAATATTGATGGACAGATGGTCAGAAATATTGATGGGCATATGGACAGAAATATTGATGGACAGAAAGTTGGATGGACAGAAATATTGATGGACAGAAACATTGATGGACAGAAATTTTGATGGGCATATGGACAGAATTATTGATGGACGTCTATTGAGGAACGGACAGAAGAAAAAAAGATGAACAGAAATATTGATGGACATATTGACAGAAATATTGACGGACAGATGGTCAGAAATATTGATGGGCATATGGACAGAAATATTGATGGACAGAAAGTTGGATGGACAGAAACATTGATGGACAGAAATTTTGATGGGCATATGGACAGAATTATTGATGGACGTCTATTGAGGAACGGACAGAAAAAAAAAGATGAACAGAAATATTGATGGACATATTGACAGAAATATTGACGGACAGATGGTCAGAAATATTGATGGGCATATGGACAGAAATATTGATGGACAGAAAGTTGGATGGACAGAAACATTGATGGACAGAAATTTTGATGGGCATATGGACAGAATTATTGATGGACGTCTATTGAGGAACGGACAGAAAAAAAAGATGAACAGAAATATTGATGGACAGATGGACAGAAATATTGATGGACAGAAAGTTGGATGGACAGAAATTTTGATGGGCATATGGACAGAATTATTGATGGACGTCTATTGAGGAACGGACAGAAAAAAAAGATGAACAGAAATATTGATGGACATATTGACAGAAATATTGACGGACAGATGGTCAGAAATATTGATGGACAGATGGACAGAAATATTGATGGACAGAAAGTTGGATGGACAGAAATATAGATAGACAGAAATATTGAGGGACAGATGGACAGAAATATTGACGCACAAATCGATATATTGACTGACGAAAATGTTAAGGGACGATGTTGACGGACGGATGGAAATGTCGAGGAACGGACAGAAATATTGACGGACACATAGGCGGAGAATTGGGTTAATTGAACGAACATATTGGCGGAAGACGGTAAATACTGATGGACAGACGAACACAAATATTGCTGAAGAGACGGATGTACAAATTGATGGACGGGGAATTTAAATGACCAATGAACATATTGATGGACGGAAGTAAATATTGTTGGACAGACGAACAGAAATATTTTCGAAGAGACGCATATATAAATTGAACGACGAACAGAAATATTGATGAACAGATGGACAGACATTGTGCTGAAAGAGCCGGTGTAAAATTTAATGGGCAAACGGAAGTAATGGAGGCGAAAATTGACGAGCGGACATATTGGCGGATCTATTGCTAGAGGGAGGGAAATGTTGATAAAAAAAATAAACTGATCGGCCGTAAATTTAGATGGCCCGACGGACAGAGAAATTGGTGAACACGGGAATATATTGACAGAGCGACGGAAGGAAATATTGAACAATAAATGGACATGTTAACAGACGAACATTTTGACGAACAGAATTATTGAGGGACCGAAATATTGATGGACCGAGGGACATATTAATGCAAATATTCATGGACATATTACCAGACCGACAGCCCTACTAAGGAAAATATTAAGGTCCAATAAATTGAAGAACGCAAGAAAAATGGACACCAGTGTTAAAGGGCGGCCGGAGAGATGGATAAACAACTTGACGAGTCGACTTTCGGGTAATTTGGTTGAGAAAAAGCTCACCAAGCGATGAGACAACGACAATCACAACAACATCCAAAAATCTCATTACCTGCAGATGTCACAAACGTTTCGACCAGCTCAAAACACCTTTCACCTTCATACCGCATACGGTACAAACATAAAAAAAATAACACCAACAACAACAAAATAAGTAAAAAAAAAACCAAAAGTCAAGCACTGATAAGAAACCGCTCATACACTCGTACACGAGCATGAATGAATTCGAAACGAAAACGAACTCCCAAAAATCAAACAGAAACGCACGCACACACACACAATCATTTTGAAAATCTCTATTTGAACTGACAAAACTGAAATACAGAAATTGAGTCAATTAACTGAATTGTAAGTGGCCCAAAATACAATGTGAGTTATGTGTCGATGGTCATAACCAAATAAATTACCATCAGAAAAACAAAAAAAGGTTAATGTGTTAATCAGATCTTTCGATGTTAAACGTGAGTTCGATGGGAACGACCGTAGGGAAGATAATCCGTGTCCGGAGATGGCCCTCGGCAAATGTCACAAAATGAATGCAGTGAGCGGCAGGGAGGAATAGTGATTTGTGATGGACGGTAGGTTTCAAGTCAACTAGGGCATTGTAAATTCAGCGTAAGGGGTCAAGTTAAAACAAAATAGGATTTTAAAATTTTTGAAAAAAAAAAAGTAGGAAATTTGATAAACAATTCCAGTACTAATGTATTCTTTTTTAGTTTCATTCAGAGATTGACTAGAACAACCAGGGGAAAATTTCCTGGCATTAGTGCACTTGTTGTTCTGGCAAAATTAAATAAAATGGTAGGGACAACTAACAAAAAAAATATATTTTACAATTGTTTTTTTTATAAATCATTTACATATTTCTTTCAATCAATATTGTCATTTTATAATTTTTGTAGATTAAAAGTCATTATACAATTTACAATAGACAATAGGGAGTTCCGACTCTATATTTGTTAAATCGACAAATTGTTACATCTTCCATTTTTGGGCATATGAAAATGTATGATAAAAAATAAAAATATATAAATAATATATTGTATAATTGTTGCATCTACCATTTTTTCCTACTAGAGTTCGAAGCCGAAACAACATTTCTGTCGGCTTATTTTTCATTTAATTTCTCTCTCTTTCGATTAAGAATGTCAAATCGGCATTATATTCTTTTGAAATATTTCTGTTAGCTTAAAAATGTTGCATCTACCACTTCTGTGTGTATATGATAATCATTTATTGATTACACCGTGTTACACACATTCTGTCCTATGAACCAAATTTACTTTTTCGGAAAGGGGGTAAAAAATAAAAATACACGTGTATCGGCGATTTTCATGTACACGTCAGAATTTTTTTTTTTTTTTTTTTTTTTTTAATTTTGAAGTATGAAGCTCGTAGTGGCCTGTGTGAAAGCCTTTGGACCGATTTTTAACCCTTTTTCAGTGATCCAATCTAGCAGGCAGACTCGTGGAAATATCTGTATCACGTCAAATTTTTTAAAAAATTTTTTTATCAATTCTCAGATTTTCCCCAATTTTTATTATTTTTGAAAAAAAAAAAATATTTTTTTCACTTTTCTTAGCATAACTTGAAGAGACTCCAAATTTTTAAACTACTTAAGCGTTACGAAAAAAAAATGTTTTTTGAACTGAAACCTTAAAAAAAACGATAACCATTTAAAAAAAAAAAAAATTTAGGAAAAGCTGAGAATTGATAAAAATCTATTTTTTAAAAAAATTTACGTGGTACAGACATTTCCACGAGTCTGCCTGCCAAAAATCAGCTCGATTGGATCACTGAAAAAGGGTTTAAAATCCGTCCAAAGGCTTTCACACAGGCCACTACGAGCTTCATACTTCAAAATCAAAAAAAAAAAAAAATTCTGACGTGTACATGAAAATCGCCGATACACGTGTATTTTTATTTTTTACCCTCTTTCCGAATATGTGCATTTGGTTCATAGGACAGAAAAAAATCTAGTTTTTGTAACACGATGTCTTGACCGACAGAAAGTTGGATACTGAGAATCATGATTGAAGACAATAAACAAAATGATTCTGAGATATATGACGCCAGAAAGTGTGTATGGACTTTGTACTCCAAAGAGACGCCAACTGAAAAAAGTTAATCTCTTTAAATTGATCCATTGGCCCACTGTAAACATGGATAAAAGGCTATGAAAATTAAATAGAAACTGGATCCCTACAAATACAAACATTTGCTTTTCCAAATAAAATGAAATACTCTAGCGAATCCCCGAGGAGAGTCCACGAAACTTCGTCCTCTCTTCAGGATTCCATACACATAGGCATTTCATTTTAAGTCTGGGCAATATGTCGGGGTTCGGATTCTTCGCTTGTGACTGGCCCAATGGAATTTACTCCAAGCTGGAGTCCAGGTCGATCTCAACAACGTTTTTATGGACCAAATACGCACTAGATCCACAACAAAACAGGCATGTTTGAATGTTGTGTATATTGAATGTTGTGTATATTCTAAAAATAAACCTAGACCGATGGGTTTTTAGGTCTCCCCTTGCTCATATTAAAAAGTAGACGCCTAGGACAATAATTTCAAGGCATTTGAATTTATTTTCCTAGGTGTCTCTGAGGATTTTCCGTAAAATGGAATAAGTCGGTTAGAAAGGCCAGACTTTTTAAAAGAAATTAAACAAAAAATGGCCAATGTACATGCATCTCTGGGGATTTTCCGTAAAATGGAATAAGTCAGTTAGAAAGGCCAGAATTTTTAAAAGAATTTAAACAAATGGCCAATGTACGACTTTTTCGGGAACTCAAGATCTGATGCATCTCTGAGGATTTTCCGTAAAATGGAATAAGTCGGTTAGAAAGGCCAGACTTTTTAAAGATTTTTTAAGATTGAAGACCCTTCTGCCCGACCTCTAAGTAATCTTAGTAAAATCTAATAAAACATGTAGAAATGCCAAACTTCTAAAAAAAAAGTAAAAAAAGGAATGTACGCTTTTTCGGGAACTCACGATTGGAACCTCACGGCTCTGCTCCCGTTAGGCCCACGAGGTTCATCTTTCAGACATAACATCGAAAGCACTTCAGTTGTATTTCTAAAAAATTTCAATTAAACCGAATGTTTAGGTTAGAAATGACAGGCTTTAAAAAAAAAAATAAAATAAAAATAACAAATGGCGATGGCACGACTTTTTTGGGTAATTAAGTTTGGACCCTTACTGCTCTGGTCCTGTTAATGCCATTATCTTCCAGACATAACATAGAAGGCACTTCTGCTCGGCCCTGTGAGGATTTTCAATAAAATCAAAATGTCAAGCTAATAAAAAAAATAATAAAGAAAAAGCGAATGCATGACTTTTTCGGGAATTCTAGTTTGGGTCCTTAGTGCTCTGCTCCCGTTAGGCATACGGAGTTCGCCTTCCGGACATAATGTCGGAAGCACTTCTGCTAGACTTTTGAGGATTAGCAGTACAATCTAACAAGTCGTTTAGAAATGGCAATCAGTTTAAAATAAATATTTAAAAAAAAATCCACGACTTTTTCTGGAACTCAAGTTTGGGTCCTCAGTGCTCTGCTCCAGCTAATGGTATGAGGTTAATTTTCCGGACCCAATAACGAAGGGTCCTTTTGGACTTTTGAGGATATTCAGAAATGTCAATCGTACTTACTTTCTTATGTCAAGGTAGTTACAAAAAATGGCGAATACACGACTTTTTGGGGAAGCAAAATTTGGCATCTCACTTTTTAGGGAACTCAAGTTGGAGCCTTAGACCCATGAGGTTGATCTGTCAGACAGAAGATTGAAGACACTTCTGCTGGTCTTATAAGAAATTTCAATAAAATCGAATCAACCAATGGCAGATTTATTTAAAAAAAATCTATATAAAAGTAAGTGGTGAATAATCTCTGCTCCCGTTAGTCCCTCGAGGTCTATCTTTCAGCCTTAAGCTCAAAGACACTTTGACTGATTCTCTGAAGATTATCAAAAAAATTCTAAGCAGACAGTTAGAAATTTCCGATTTATTAGGAAAAAAAAATTATATAAACTCACTCTAGACTGATAAAGGAAAAAGATAAAAGAGTCACCAAAAAAAGAAAACTATGACATGCAGAACTAGTTTTACACAGATGTGACGTCATTACTCTCGACGTCAGTTGGTCAATCGCCACATAATTCATTCGTTCAGTTATCACACTAGTTTGGACCTTCAGGCCGTAACACTCACAAAAAAAACGGGCCTTATTAATTTACAATCATTTACAACAAATCATTCGCATTTATGGCCCAACTAGCAATGAACAAACACCAACACTCACTCGCCGTAGAACGAAATTAGTTTTGAGATTATTTTGTTGTTGTCTTTTTTTTTTTTATTTGTTTTTTTTCTGATATTTCAAATGATTCGTTTATGATCCAGAAATTGAAACTGAAATGATTGGGCACTTATCAGCAACGACTGGCAGAGGTCAGTGCGGTATGACAACAACACGGTCTCAGCTAATTCAAATAGAAAGAAAGTCAATTTGATTTGATAATAATTAGGCGGCAACATCAACTGCCGATCAGCTAATGTGTATTCAATGTCAACAATCAACAGAAGCTTCGCATAGAAAACCACAATTTAGCCGCAACACTGTGACCAGAAGAGGTGAAGCCATCGATAACGCGCCCCCGTCTCATATTGAAATATTACCAAAACACTTTTTCAAACATTCCCTTGGCACTCACATTTCCAGCGATAAGATTTCGTTGCTCGACTTTAGTTGCTCGCATACTTGACATTGATGTAGGATACTTTGTCATTCGGCCACGAAAACACAAACCACAACAACAACAACAAAGCTCGCGACAGACCGCGAATTTGGAGCAAACAAATAAAAGATTCTCAAATATTTTCAGTCTACTGCTCCAGTAAACCCTACCTTCTGTACTAACTGCGGTAGTTGGTTTATCGCCCGCAAACTTGACGATCTTATCTGCGAACCGCGACGTACGAACACACTTTACACACACACACACACACACATGCAAAATGTATTTTGCCTGGCAATAGGCTACGGAGCTGGTGGGCCTATCTGGGTCTAGTTAGGATTAGAAAAGCCATTAATGGTATTTACTTAACAATCAAACAAAAAGCAGAATGAAAAAACAAAACAAAAACAAATCACTACCAAATATGTGAATTACGAAGTAAATCCTCAGCGTTAACGAGATAGTGAAATGTGCCAGCCAAAACAAAGGAGGGGTATAGAACGAAACAGGGAGTACACTACAGGGTCAAGTCAAGAAAATTTCTATAGATCACTTTGTTCCAGGCCCTATGGTCGCTGGTGTTGCTCATGATGGTAGCTGATCTTTAAAATTGTGTTGTGCGCGAGACGATAATCCATTTACATCTATGCTTTCCTAGAGCAGACCCGATCCTTGATTGTGTCCTAAGTCGAACTGAGTCGCATCGTTGGCATCTCCATTTAGACAATTGTTTTTGGTTTGTTGACATACCCCAGAGACTTGACGTTGCCCCAGGACAAAACGTCTAAGGGTGGCCTCATTTTATATTTTTTAATTTTATTTTTTTTTTGGTTAGCTATGGAACAGTCGTGTATTGGAGCGAGGAAAGTGGGAGTAGTGCTTGTTGATGTTTGCCTTGAATTTGATAATGTCATAGCAGGCCGGAAAAACACTTGCTGGAAGATTATTCCACATACGAACAGTTGGGCTGCGTCGTCCGGTCAACCGGCCATTTGACAATGAACGAATGAGACTCCCAGAAACGGCGAGTACCCCGGCTAAATGGCGTAAAGGGATAGACGACGGACTCAATAAGTTGATAAAGGTCAACAAGTTGATAAGGGCCGCTTACAAATGTTTTTTTTTTTTCCTGACAAGGATTCGAAACTGAACTATCTATCGATTGTTCGTAATCACTGTCAGCCCGATATCTCCCCGGGAGATAATTTCCGGGGACTTTATTTTGTTTTTCGAGAATCTTTCCCATCCTCTTTCTATCATCTTTTTCTAAACAGATAGTGAGAATAATAGTAAGGGACAGACATTTTCGATTATTCGGAGTCCGATTTTTTTTTCTGACTCCCGGTCTGTTTAGAATAGAAGGATTTTATTCTGTGAAAAGTAAATACCCCGAGAGTTTCCATAATCGAGCTATATAGGAACAACGCTGTTTAGGAACAACGTCCTCAGAGTATTTCAGAGAACAGACGTATTGTCTAGAACAAGAATTTATTCATTCGGAGTCATGTCGTCTTTCAAAAACCGTTAGATGGCGCTGAGTGTGAATCATATGGAATCACTGCCAAACTTTGTCAAATGTCACCATCTGGTTAAACAAATTCGAGCTGTGAAAATAAACTGCAACCTCTGCAATCTGTTACAGGTTGAGTCGTTCATGGACTATCCGCTGCCTTGAGAAAGGCTTAGGCTTAGGCAACCTCTCTAACCACCTACATTAGTAGTGATGGGACAAGGGTAAATACCCAAATGGTAAATTGGGTATTTAACCGAAAATACCCAGGTATTTACCCAAGCACCTGGGTATTTACCCAAACTGTGGATATAAATCAGAATAAGGAAAAATTGTAAAAAATTAAAATAATTTAATTTTTTTTATTTTTTAACAAATGAAATAATTTTTAAATTTAATTTAATTGTTCTAGTTGCTTCAGCAACGCTCCCACTCATTACATTGAATTGCCATATGCACGCTGATTCTTATTAAGAATTGTTGTTGTGTTTGATGCAGTCAAAACTGCCTCAACTGAGCAAAACGCAATTCGAAAATGTTCACATTTCTCTCACTCTACATAACAACGAGTATTTGTTAATCAAATGAGTATTTACCCGAAATTAGATAAATACCCGGGTATGCACGTGGGTATAAATGGGTAAATACCCAGCGTTTGGATAAATACCCAGTTGTAAACCCATCACTGTACATTGGCCATTGCTCTGGCGGATCTATACAGTAGATAACGGTTATAAGAAAGTCAGCAAATACCAAAAATTACTTTCTTTTGGGCGATTTTTTATAACCAATTATTGTTTACTAGTAAGTTGTAATGCGCCTATGGCGCCCGTTAATTTGCTTGAGAAAGTATTTGTTACTTAATTTTAAAAATTTTGTAAAAAAATATTTTGAGAAAACTATTTTGTAAAAAAAAAATTTCGAAAAAAAATAAAATTGGAAAAAAAAATTTTGTTGAAAAAAAAAATTTTAGTGGAAAAAAAAAATTTTGTTGAAAAAAAAAATTTTGTGGAAAAAAAAATTTTGTTGAAAAAAAAAATTTGTAAAAAAAAAAATTTTGTTGAAACAAAAAAATTTTGTGGAAAAAAAATTTTGTTGAAAAAAAAAATTTGTAAAAAAAAAAATTTTGGAAAAAAAAAATATTATTTTTTTTATTATTATTATTTATAGAATTATTATAGAATGCCTATTTAAATTCCTACGTACTGCGTGACAGAGTCAGTGAATCAGTGAATCAGGGAATCAGTGAATCAGGGAATCAGTGAATCAGTGTCGAGGGTAAATATATATTAAGATAAGAAAGTAGTTTCTTATATGCGCAGTTGGTTGCTTATCGAAATATATTTTCCACATAAAAATCGTGTACAAAATTTATTTATTTATTTACAAATTTAATAAATTCAGTTAGTCTTACAGTAGACGGATATAAGAACATCTCTTATAAGAAACTATCGCTTATAGGAAACTTCTGCAAAAACACCGTGTCTTCAGTTTCTTATAAACAAATAATTGCTTATACAGTAGAGGGATATAAGAACATATCTTATAAGAAAATATCGCATATAAGAAAGTTCTGCACAAACAACGTATCTCCACTTCACTTTTTTATTAACAATAATAACTTTTACAGTAGAATATAAGAAAATCTGTTATAAGAAAATATCACATATAAGAAAGTTTGGCAAAAATACCGTGACTTCAGTTTCTTATAGACAAATAATTGTTTATACGGTAGACGGACGGAAGAACAAAAAAATTTCTTATATAGTAGACGGATATAAGAACATCTCATAAGAAAATGTCGCAAATAAGAAAGTTGTGCAAAAACACCGTGTCTTCAGTTTCTTATAAACAAATAATTACTTATACAGTAGATGGATATAAGAACATCTTTTATAAGAAAATATCGCGTATAAGGAAGTTGTGCAAAAACACCGTGTCTTCATTTTTTTTAAACAATAACTTACTTTCTTATAAACAACGAAGGCTTATAAAGGGTGTTTTTTTATTGAGGTATAGAACTTCGAATTGAAATAAAACACAAGAAAATCGTTTTAATGTCCATCAATTTGGCTTTATTGGAAGGATAATTTTATGCCATTAATGTTTAAATGTGATTTCGGGCATGTGGCCGCCGCGGCTGGCTCGAATAAAGCCAATTCTACAGGTCCAATTTTCAACCACTTGTTGGAACCACAACTCATCCACATTCATGCCATCCAATTCAGGAACAAAATAGTCGGTTATCATGGCTCTATACCGGTCTCCATTAACGGTAACTGACTCTCCAGCATTATTTCGGAAGAAGTATGGCCCAATGACTCCACCAGCCCATAGAGCACACCAAACAGTCAGTTTTTGTGGATGTAATGGCATAAAATGGACGGAGCTTGCGGTGAACTTCGCAAACTGAACCATTACTTTCGAAATAAATTTGCACGATGTGCAAGCGTTGTTCTTTTGTCGACCTGTTCATGATGAAATGGCAAACCAAACTAAATATTAATCACTTGACAGCTGACAAAATGGCCGCCAGTTAAAAAAGTGATGCCAACTTAAAGTTCTATACCCCAATAAAAAACACCCTTTAAGACAAAATCGCATATAAACAAGAAATTTTAGGAATTTGTTGACTTTATTATATCTGTTAACTACCGAATATGGTTGCTATGTTGCAAAATAAACAAATTCCGTGTTGCCATCAACAAAACAAGTATTTTCCTATACGAACTGATTTTTCAAAGGCCCTTGTCATTTGGGTTCTTTTATCTGTCTTTTTTTCTCTCATAAACGGTTTTCTCATATGAAACACTTTTACAACAAAAACGAAATAAAAACACAAACAAACTTTACAAAACTTTCTTATATGCGGTTATTTTTTTCGTCTAAGACTTGTTTTTATATGCCTTACTTATTATAGCCATTGTTTTTCAAAAGATGCCAACATTTGTGGCTTAGGATTTACGATCAACTCGTCAATTGGTAAATCGAAGTATATATCTTGTAAAGTTTTCAGCCAGTTAGTCTCTTTAAAGTAGTAGTGTTTTATTTTTTTTTTTATCGTGAACACACTTTAACGACGTTGGAATTAACGTTTAATATATGAGTCTTCAAGCATTTGACTAAAACTTAAAACGGCTTAAAAAATTCGATGCCTTTACCTGGCTACTGCCTGATTTCATTTCTTCTGCTGCTTCTTCTTTTGCATTAATTTCGTCTTCTTTTCATTGCAATCGCACAACCGCAAATGTCACCCTGTCCTAATTGATTTTCTGTAGCGACACATACCCACTCATTGCTACTTTCCTGCTATTCCATTACAGCCACTATATGCTGTCGTTAATAGGTTAATGGGCCCGTCCAAAAATCCAATTAAGTCCGACATTTCGCCTCGGCTTTATTTATATTCCTCCCATAATGTTTTCAGCTAAATTGTCTTTATGGTTTAATTATTGGTTCTTAACGTGGTTTATTACATTTATTTGCCATTTATCATTTTGTGCGACGCTCTGTTTGATTGGGGCTTTGACGACACTTCACTTTTGATTTTATATTTGAAATTCTTTGGCTGGCAATATCGCTTCCCGTACTTAATTGCACCGTTTTTATTGAATTATTATTTTATTTTCTATTTTGAATTTACTTAAGCTTTTAGAATATGTTAATTTGTTGTTGTTATTGGCATGATTGTAGGTTTCAGATATCGTCTCGGAATAACTTAAGCTGCATGCATTTAAAATTTTAATAATTATAATATTGATAGATGTTAACAACCATACGGTTGGCGATTATTAATTTGTTGAGTGGACAGTCGGCGTTGGTCAGATAGCAGCGATTTATAATAATCACCACTGATCTTTTCTATACGAAAAGATCACCCATTGATCTTTTCTATACGAAAAGATCACCCATGGATCTTTTCTATACGAAAAGATCACCCATGGATCTTTTCTATACGAAAATATCACCCATTGATCTTTTCTATACGAAAAGATCACCCATGGATCTTTTCTATACGAAAAGATTACCCATGGATCTTTTCTATACAAAAAGGAAAGATCACCCACTGATCTTTTCTATACGAAAAGATCACCCATTGATCTTTTCTATACGAAAAGATCACCCATGGATCTTTTCTATACGAAAAGATTACCCATGGATCTTTTCTATACAAAAAGGAAAGATCACCCACTGATCTTTTCTATACGAAAAGATCACCCACTGATCTTTTCTATACGAAAAGATCACCCATTGATCTTTTCTATACGAAAAGATCACCCATGGATCTTTTCTATACGAAAAGATCACCCATGGATCTTTTCTATACGAAAAGATCACCCATGGATCTTTTCTATACGAAAAGATCACCCATGGATCTTTTCTATACGAAAATATCACCCATGGATCTTTTCTATACGAAAAGATCACCCATGGATCTTTTCTATACGAAAAGATCGCCCATTGATCTTTTCTCTACGAAAAGATCGCCCATTGATCTTTTCTCTACGAAAAGATCACCCATTGATCTTTTCTATACGAAAATATCACCCATGGATCTTTTCTTTACGAAAAGATCACCCATTGATCTTTTCTATAAGAAAAGATCACCCATGGATATTTTCTCTACGAAAAGATCACCCATTGATCTTTTCTATACGAAAAGATCGCCCATTGATCTTTTCTATACGAAAAGATCGCCCATTGATCTTTTCTATACGAAGAGATCACCCATTGATCTTTTCTATGCGAAAATATCACCCATTGATCTTTTCTATACGAAAAGGAAAGCTCACCCATGGATCTTTTCACCACTAATCTTTTTTTTTCTGGGATAATCCATGTGCTATCGTTTTAATCTCAGCTGTAACTGATTAAACAAACAATCACGTCTTTTCCTAGACAATGTCAGTTGGAAATATTTTAATTGTTTATGGCGAATGCTCATACAAACATGTGAACATTTGTAACATTAGTGAACACTTAATTAAAACAATAACGAAAGTAGTAATGAAACGCAGTGGTGAAAATATTTGTTAGCTAGAAATAAATTACATAACTTTTAATGGGAATTAAAAAACCCTGTTTGTACGTACGGGTAAATAAGTGTGTAGAAATCTTTTTAAATGTCATTCGGTTTTTATCTTAAGTTCCCAAAAATTCGTTATCAGTCTTTTCGGATTTTTAGCCATTAAATGATTTTATGATATTATAATCGCCACCCACTGAACATTTTTACAACACTTTCTGTTTTTGTTTTATCTTTGTGTGCCAGTCTTTGTCAGTCTGTTGATATGATTGTCACATGGAGAGGGGGAGAGAGAGAGAGGGAGATGGTGCAATGAAAGTACACAATTATGACATGTGGGTGTCATAATTTGGCAGACTTCCGAAATTTAGGTGGTTAACTGGCGACGAACGCCCCGCACCGCAAACATCGTACGCGGTGATAAATCGATAAACAAGTATTTGCTTTGGTGGCCAAGTTCATTTCGATTAGATCAATAATTTAGTCTCTGATATAAAAATGTACAATATATGCCTCTGTTCGTAATCTGAAGTAATCATAATGTTCTGGTTTTGGCGACAGCTCCCCCCTAAATAAGGGGTATAGTGTTATGCCGCCACGTCTTACGCATGCCAATAAAAAAAACAACTGTAGGAGTGCCAAAATTTATAGGTAAATAAGCCAACAATAAATGCAAATAAAGACAAGGAGATCAATCAACGACTAATAACGATGGGATTTATCACGAGTATATAAAATATTATCAGAATGAACTTTGCTATGGAAAAGGTTCTCCAAAATAAAGTTTCCTGCTAGGAAATGTTCATTTGATTGAAGTATTCTGTAGGAAAAGTTAAGAAAAAGTTCAAAAAACGTAATTTTCTTAAGGAAAACGTCAAACAAATAGCATTTCTAACAGGAAAGTTAAAATAATTTTTCTTTAAAAAAAGTTTAAAAAAAAAATCTACTTTGTTAAAGAAAAGTTTAAAAACATGAACGTTCTCAATGAATATTTCCTTAAGGAAAGTTCACAAAATGAACATTTTTCTTTAAGAAAAGTTCACAATGAAAATTTTTCTTTAAGAAAAGTTCACAAAGAACATTTTCTTTAAGAAAAGTTCACAAAGAACATTTTCTTTAAGAAAAGTTCACAATGAACATTTTCTTTAAGAAAAGTTCACAGTGAACCTTTTTTTCTTTAAGAAAAGTTCACAGTGAACCTTTTTGCTTTAAGAAAAGTTCACAGTGAACTTTTTTTCTTTAAGAAAAGTTCACAGTGAACCTTTTTTCTTTAAGAAAAGTTCACAGTGAACCTTTTTTCTTTAAGAAAAGTTCACAATGAAAATTTTTCTTTAAGAAAAGTTCACAGTGAACTTTTTTTCTTTAAGAAAAGAAAAGAAAAAAAGTTCACTGTGAACTTTTTTTCTTTAAGAAAAGTTCACAGTGAACCTTTTTTCTTTAAGAAAAGTTCACAGTGAACCTTTTTTCTTTAAGAAAAGTTCACAGTGAACCTTTTTTCTTTAAGAAAAGTTCACAATGAAAATTTTTCTTTAAGAAAAGTTCACAAAGAACATTTTCTTTAAGAAAAGTTCACAATGAACATTTTTCTTTAAGAAAAGTTCACAATGAACATTTTTCTTTAAGAAAAGTTCACAATGAACATTTATCTTTAAGAAAAGTTCACAATGAACATTTTTCTTTAAGAAAAGTTCACACTGAACATTTTTCTTTAAGAAAAGTTCTTTACGAAATATTCTTGGTATAAATTTAGTTAATTTTATAGACAATAGCAGACAATGGAGTAAAATCTCTCTCTCTCTTTCTGTCTCTTTGCTGCACCACATTTTCCTCTTTCCGTTGGCCTCTGTAAAATTATGAAATATTTAAACATTAACTTTGATAAAATTCTGTGTGCCTTCAACAAAGTAAACAGTCTAAGATAAATACACATGTTCTGCAGATAAAAATACACACTGCTCTTGTACATGTGTGAGTGTGTGTCGTTATTTTTCTCTGCTCCATATAAAAAAAGAAAAACAGAATTGAATATAAATCTTGTGCGTTTTTTAGTTTTGTAAAAAAAAACATTTATTTAAAAATAAAACTAAAAACAAAACAAATACTTATATTGACAAAGTAAACAGTTGGAGGAGGGCAGTGGGAGAGACAGAGGGAGACAGCGTGTTGTAATCTATTCGATCGAAGTCGTTTTCGGAGTGGCGTTTTGTTTTGTATTCATTCCACTACAAAACAGTCCATTTGGAAACGTTGCAAATTGTTGAATATTCATTAAAGATTACATGAATTCTGTTCCGAGAATACTTAATTAAATTGGGGAAGGTATTGCAAGTTAATTTTATTATTTACGACACACACACACACATACACACAAAACCAATCAAATGAAACAACAGTGATCAAATTAACAAAGAAATCAATACGGAAACTGAAGGATCGTAATTTGCTAGAGAAAAGTTGAAATGAAATGTTTGAGGCGGAGGGCTGGACGGTTTCGAAAAACCATTAACATGAAAATGTGTACAGTCCAAACAATACGTATCTATTGAAAAATCGTTGGTCATTGTGAATTCGTCATTTTGGAATAACCATGAAGTGAAACTCCTACGAGAGTGCGATAACTTATCGCCCTGGCGATGGAAAATTCGGTAAACAAAAGAAACCAATTGTCTTCATCAGTGGCGGCGATCACTGGATCGACATCATCTTCAAAAAAAATGTGCTTAAAAAATAAACCAATTGTCATCATCAGTGATTGCGCTCACTTGACAGATACAATCTTCAAAACTTAACGGAAAACTACGAAAATGTCCAAAAATCATTTAAAAAAGAAATAAAATGTCGTTTAATTTTAGAGATATGTATTGCACATATAAGATCAGGTGGTGTTTTGGAAATTTTCCTCAACACAGGCCAATCTTCTAGAACCATCAAAAAGTAAGATTTCCAATCTTTAGACAATTACTAATTGTGAATGAGTATAAAACCGAAATTTATGTATCGCTAAAGAATACCTTTTGCGCATTTATGAAATTGGACAAGGCCTTCGTTCCGGTTAGGGCCGTTCGGACTACCTGTGTCCACATCAGGTTAGTGAGATAATTAAAGTTGGCGACAATTCACCACTCTACGTGTTGCACTTTCTATTTGCCTAGACTTACCCCATGTTGACCATGCTTTTCTTGAAACCCAAACTATCGCAAAAACTCAAACTTTCTCACGCAATTAATCGCAATCAATAACCGTTTGTCACTCTGGCAACCGCACGAATCGAGTGTCAGCTGAGTTCTCCTACACTTGCCTTTGACTCACATCTTCGGTGTTCTGTGGAGGTGTTTCTTTCGTTCTTTCTACTTTTTTTTTTTTATTCTTCACCCATTTTCTTTTGATATGTATGTAAAAGAAAATATTGGTCATCAGTGCGACGGACGGACAGTGAAAATTCATCGCGATGTCTCTTATGTGCGTGCGTCTGCCTACAACCCCACCCCCCAGTTTATAATTTCGCCATCCATTCCCATGCGTCCATTTCATCAACATTGGCTAAGGTCATTCATTTGTCAAGCAAAAGCACATCCAGCCGAGGCATCAACAGTTTGGAAAGGCGTTTGTTTTTTTTTTTTCTTTTCTTTTTAAATATACATATTCCCCGTATAGTAGAAAGATTTTCTTAAAAATCTCAGAAGAAAAAAAAAACAGATATTTCATTATTTTGCCAAAACGAAAGAAAAAAACTGTAATAAAATTGAAAAATTTATGTTCTCTTAGTAAATTTTTAAAATTCGCAGCAACAAAGAAACACCAAATTTGTGGTAAGCTAAACAAAGACACAGACAGAACGTAAGAGAACTTCCAGTAAGTAAGAAAAGTTCCAGAGGTAAGACAAATTCAGTGCGGTGAGCTTTTAGTAGAGACAACTTTACTGTAGTGAGATATCGATGTGGAGCATCCCTGTCAAAAACTTCGTAGAGAGCTTTTGTAAGCTTTTAGTGTAAAACAGTTTATTGGGGTGAGCTTTTCCTATAGAAAAGTTCACTAGAATGACTTTTCGTGTGGAAAAGTTACCTGTAGTGACCTATTCGAATAGAAAAGTTGTCTTTACAGTGAGCATTTCGCACAGAAAATTTCTCTGCAGTGAACTTTTCCAGTAGAAACATTTTCTATAGTGAAAAGTTCTCTGTAATTAGCTTTTCCTATAGAAAAAGTTCTCTGTAGTGAGCCTTTCCTATAAAAACGTTTTCTGCGAGCTTTTTCTAGAGAAAAGTTATCTGTAGTGAGTTATCTGTGAGTTATCTGTACAGAAAAGTTTTCTGTAGTGCTCTTTTCGAATAAAAAAAGTTATCTGTAGTGGGCTTTTTGTATACAAAAAGTTCTCTGTAATAAGCTATTCCTATGGAAAAGTTCTCTGTAGTGAGCCTTTCACATAGAAAAGTTCTCTGTAGTGAGCCTTTCCTATACAAACGTTTTCTGTGAGCTTTTTCTATACAAAAGATCTCTGTAGTGAGTTTTTCATATATAAAAGTTCTCTGTAGTGAGCTTTTCCTACAGAAAAGTTTTCTGTAGTGCGCTTTTCGAACAGAAAAGTTCTCTGTACTGAGCTTTTCGTATAAAAAAAGTTCACTGTAATGAGATTTTCGTATAAAATGAGTTGTTTGTATACAAATTTCACTGAACTGAACTTTTCGTGTAAAAAAGTTCACTGGATTGAGCTTTTCCTATAGAAAAGTTCTCTGCAGTGAGCTTCTCGTATTGAAAAGTTTACGGGAGTGAGCTTTTCGTGTTGAAAAAAAATGTCACTGTGTTGAGCTTTTATTACCAGAAATATTTTCGTCTAGAAAAGATCAACGCAATGAGCTTTTAGTGTAAAAAAAGATTACTGGAGTGAGCTTTACGTGTAAACAGTTTACCTTTAGTGATTTTTTCGTATTTTAATTACCATGTCAGTGCGCTTTTCGCATTGAAAAGTTTATGGGAGCGAGGTTTCCGTATTGAAAAGAAAAGTTTTTCCTGTAGAAAAGTTCACCATTCTTATAGGAACCCCTACTATTCATTATGCAGCCCATTACATTTTTTTTTTGTGTTATTGTCATGCGATTTATAACCTCCAGTGTTGCCTTCAGGTGTTTGCACTTGTGTCTTTGCAGGAATTTATAATTAAAAAATTTTTTTTTTTGTAAAGTGTAAAATTATAATTTTAAATTTCACAAGTGACAACATGGAACACGTTTCAATGAATTTAATTCTTGTTGTTATATTTAAAACCGCCAACTGACATCGGCACAGTTCTTTCACTCCGTTGCGTTTGGTTGAGACTTTGCACGGTGGTGGGGATCAACTTTTGTTTTTTGACGCATTCACGACACTCATGAGTGGTGGGGGGGGGGGGTTCATAATTTAAATTAAACAACAAAAAAAATAAATAAGTAAAAAACAGATAAAGTAGATATATTTACTTAGAGAGACAGGCAAGAAGCAAGAGGACAACCGCCATAAGTAGAAGCAAATATTTTGAATATAAAGCAAAAGTAAATTCTCGATTGATCAGTCGAACATAGAATACGTTTATAGAAATTTAATTAGAAACCGCAATATTCTGAAGATCATTCGAAATGGAACAAGCAACAGAAAACAACCGACAGCAAACATCAAATGCGAGTGTCGCAATGCCAATGCTTTGACTTTGAATTCATTGTGCGTGTGTCTGTCGATGTCTGTATGTGTTATGCTGAGACTACGCGCCCCTTAAATGCCCCTCGTCGAACGTCATCCACCACTAGTATGCGCACATGTTCTGACAACACATTTTTCAGTTGTTGTGGTTGTTGGTAGTACTCAAACAAATTGAGAAGTGTTTGTAGGGAATTCAACATTCGTTCTAGTGAGAAATAACATGAAATTGGAAGAGATGTGGCCAAAACGGTAATTAGGACTGATCACAGTGGCTGAAATCGACACAAACAATGACAAATAATGGTATTATTGTTAGTAGATTAATTTATTATTTATTTATTAGAAACGATTTACACTGGCAAAAATTTAAACAAATTTTGGAATTCTGTAAAAAGCCAATTGAAGTGAAGGAGTATTCTGACGTAAATAAAAGTTTTCTATACGAAAAGCTCACTTTCCTGAACTATTCTATAAGAAAAGCTCACTTCCCTAACTTTTTTATAAGAAAAGCTCAGTACGGTGATCTTTTCTATAAGAAAAGCTCAGTACGGTGATCTTTTCTATAAGAAAAGCTCACTACGTTGAACTTTTCTATAAGAAAAACTCACTACGGTGAACTTTTCTATAAGAAAAGCTCACTACGGTGAACTTTTCTATAAGAAAAGCTCACTACGGTGAACTTTTCTATAAGAAAAGCTCACTACGGTGAACTTTTCTATAAGAAAAGCTCACTACGGTGAACTTTTCTATAAGAAAAGTACACTACGGTGAACTTTTCTATAAGAAAAGCTCACTACGGTGAACTTTTCTATAAGAAAAGTACACTACGGTGAAGTTTTCTATAAGAAAATCTATATACGGTGAACTTATCACAAATGTGATATTTGTTTTTGGTAAATTGCTTCCATAATTTTTTAATATTTTTAGCAAGAGGAGTATTTTGGCTTGGATCTAACTAAAAAGTATTCGTCTGTTCGTCTTTTCGAATGTACAGAGAACAGAATCCTGGCGTTGAGAATATTGCCTTCATAGTGTCCCAGGAGTCTATGTGCCAATCAAACAAAGTCATTTTTTGTCCAATAATGATTAAATTTTAATATGGAAATATCCGAACAAATTATTTTTTTGCGTAGGTTTACTCAAAGAGGACTTTTACTCCACAGAGCCTTTTGAGTTAAACTTCATCATTAGCAAGAATCAGGGTGAGGCACATGTGGTAACTGTAAGACGGCTACTGTCTCTTCCGAAGTAAAGCATGTAAACCCGCTATACTCAGAGAGCCAATTCGAGACCTCAAAAACTGGGCGAAATCTACCTCTTCACTAGATCGAATGTCGGGTCAAGAGGCGAACACCTATAATTAGCAGTGGTGACAAAAATAAGTAACCTTGACTTTTCTTTTACCAAATAACTTCATCCTTGAACTCACCGGTTATCGGTCACCGCAACTGCAAATGGCTTAAATCCAAATAAAATAGACCACTTATTCTATTAGTCTAATAAATTTTTGAAACAAAGGAAAATAACACGATAAAACCGGTAATACTACTAATCCAAACAAATTTAAGTGGTTATATATTTCTCCAAAAAAAAATAAACCCCCAAATAAATACAAATAACTCAGTCTGACGTACTGAAATGTGCAATTAAAAAACAAACAATTTAAACAATATTATCTTATTTAATTAAGTTTATATATGCCGAGCTTAAACTATAAAATGGTGTGGCTTTAATTGTGCACTGCAAGAAAAAGTGTCGTCAAACGAATGAATTCTTATAGTCTTATAGATTTCATATGTTTCGAACCAACAACACTTTTAATTAGAGGGAATGAACCCAACAAAACCGCTGTAGAATTTTAATTGCTCTTAAAAGTGGTCCGATTCGAGGTAGTGTCTAGCTTGGCTACGCTATCAATAGAAAGAATGAAATCGAAATAAGACGAATGATCGTGCTGAAAATTGTCACACTAAGCCAACATTTCACAACAGAGCCCTATTTCCCATAACATCCCATGAGGAAACAGACGGGGAAAAACTCTCGAATTTGTGAGCTGAGGACGATTTAATTTGTATACCCACGGACTGGGACTGCTACTGTTTAAGGCCGGCTTCGAACGGCTAATGGTTTTTCTGGAGAACTATTCGATTTTAGAATATTTGATTTGGTTTTATCAGAATGTAAACCTGGGTTTACTGTGTGATAGACACACACACACTTTCCATTACACTACGGCCGTCTAACTATCGCCCCTGTTCTGTCTTTCGCTTTTGAGTGAAAGTGACTTTCGCCTGAACTTTTCTATAAGAAACTCTCACTACGGTGAACTTTTCTTATAGAAAATCTCACTACGGTGAACTTTTCTATAAGAAAATCTCACTACGGTGATCTTTTCTATAAGAAAATCTCACTACGGTGATCTTTTCTATAAGAAAATCTCACTACGGTGAACTTTTCTATAAGAAAATCTCACTACGGTGATCTTTTCTATAAGAAAATCTCACTACGGTGAACTTTTCTATAAGAAAATCTCACTAAGGTGAAGTTTTCTTTAAGAAAATCTCACTACGGTGAACTTTTCTATAAGAAAATCTCACTACGGTGAACTTTTCTATAAGAAAATCTCACTACGGTGAACTTTTCTATAAGAAAATCTCACTACGGTGAACTTTTCTATAAGAAAATCTCACTACGGTGAACTTTTCTATAAGAAAATCTCACTACGGTGAACTTTTCTATAAGAAAATCTCACTACGGTGAACTTTTCTATAAGAAAATCTCACTACGGTGAACTTTTCTATAAGAAAATCTCACTACGGTGAACTTTTCTATAAGAAAATCTCACTACGGTGAACTTTTCTATAAGAAAATCTCACTACGGTGAACTTTTCTATAAGAAAATCTCACTACGGTGAACTTTTCTATAAGAAAATCTCACTAATGTAAAGTTTTCTTTAAGAAAATCCCACTACGTTGAACTTTTCTATAAGAAAATCTCACTACGTTGAACTTTTCTATAAGAAAATCTCACTACGTTGAACTTTTCTATAAGAAAATCTCACTACGTTGAACTTTTCTATAAGAAAATCTCATTACGGTGAACTTTTCTATAAGAAAATCTCGCTACGGTGAACTTTTCTATAAGAAAATCTCACTAAGGTGAACTTTTCTTTAAGAAAATGTCAATACGATGAACTTTTCTATAAGAAAATCTCCCTACGTTGAACTTTTCTATAAGAAAATCTCACTAATGTAAAGTTTTCTTTAAGAAAATCCCACTACGTTGAACTTTTCTATAAGAAAATCTCACTACGTTGAACTTTTCTATAAGAAAATCTCACTACGGTGATCTTTTCTATAAGAAAATCTCAGTACGGTGAACTTTTCTATAAGAAAATCTCAGTACGGTGAACTTTTCTATAAGAAAATCTCAGTACGGTGAACTTTTCTATAAGAAAATCTCAGTACGGTGAACTTTTCTATAAGAAAATCTCAGTACGGTGAACTTTTCTATAAGAAAATCTCAGTACGGTGAACTTTTCTATAAGAAAATCTCAGTACGGTGAACTTTTCTATAAGAAAATCTCACTACGGTGAACTTTTCTATAAGAAAATCTCACTACGGTGAACTTTTCTATAAGAAAATCTCACTACGGTGAACTTTTCTATAAGAAAATCTCACTACGGTGAACTTTTCTATAAGAAAATCTCACTACGGTGAACTTTTCTATAAGAAAATCTCACTACGGTGAACTTTTCTATAAGAAAATCTCACTACGGTGAACTTTTCTATAAGAAAATCTCACTACGGTGAACTTTTCTATAAGAAAATCTCACTACGGTGAACTTTTCTATAAGAAAATCTCACTACGGTGAACTTTTCTATAAGAAAATCTCACTACGGTGAACTTTTCTATAAGAAAATCTCACTACGGTGAACTTTTCTATAAGAAAATCTCACTACGGTGAATATTCGAATTTTAATGAAAATCGAATATTTCTTCGACTTTGTTGAATTGTTCTCAGAACCTTTTGAAGCTATAGCAAAAATTTCAGAATTTTAAGGATATTGTTTTAATTTATTGTTCTTTATTTTCCCAAGGATCCCAAACTACATCTCTTTGCGAGTGTGAGATGTTCACCTAAACGCGAAACTAGCTTTTTAATGAAATTTTATAGAATTTTTTTTCCCGCACACACACTTCAAAAACTTGATAGGGCCATATCTCATAACTTGCTACCGCTACGAAAGTGAGCTAACATATACCACAGTTATTTTTTGGGAAAAGTGGGCGGCCCCTTTCTTTAAGAAACCGCCACAATAATGGTCGGATCGTCACATACACTTCTGTTGTTACTTAATTCTAATTCTAGCTCGACATCAAAGTTATTTGTTTTGAAATGAAATTCTTTATTCGTTCAATACTTCGCCATCATCTGTATAACATCTTCAGGAATAAAAACACAGAACTTGAACACAGAAAAAAAACTTGAACTGGTGTTACAATTCAGGCTGTTTGGGAAAAGTGGGTGTGGCACCTGCAACACAGTGATATTTTACAGCAGTCATGTCACTGGCACTTTTCGCTTGAATTTTAACTGAACGTAACTGAGAATGGTTCCTGGATAAACATATGGGTGATAATTAAACTTTTGAACCCCCATTTCTCATGATCTATGTGAGGTATAAGGATGAGATTTGGTACATACGCAATTAAGAGATTAATCTCTGAGCCGTGTTAAGTTGTCCAAGAAACGCTATAGCGGGCGACGTCTTTAAAAAGTGCATACCGTTCAGTGGGTATAGAAATTATATCGTCCACAGCTTACTGTTTCTTACTTCATTGCATGTTAACCCCTTGGACGACCAGAGGCAAACATACTTGCCCAGGGCTTTTAGCCCCATATCATTTTCCACCTAAGAGTTAGAGTAATTTTTATTAGAACTGATTTGTAGCAGAGGTTTGGGGCAACAGAAATGTGGTAACTGGCATGTTCCTATCTTTGCCCATTTTTGGTCCAAAAGAACTTGAAGTTTGCTTCGACAACTTTTTTTACCAGCGTTAACATGCTCGCCATTCTACAGCACAATGACATAATGGAACAATTCGAAGCAAGATAAAATACATGACAAAGCTGTTTCTGGCCGATAAAAAGTATGAAGCAATTTTACATCCGATAGCAATCCGCAGTCCATTGCTTCAAAGTTGATTGGACGAACTGTCAAGGCTAGGAGAGGAGCAGGCTGGCCAATTTTTAAGCGTAACTATTAAAATAAAAGAAAAACAAAAAAGTCTGGTCCTCAAAGGGTTACGGGAGATACGTGCCGACGATTTTGCAAAGAGGAAACACATTTCGGGAACATTTCATTCGCCATAAGTGTGAATTCTTAATGAAAATATTCGGAAACACTAAGGGCCGTATTCAGAAGACGATTGATAAAAAAAAAATTGTGAAAATTCTTTTTGTATTTTCACAGATTTTTCTTATCAAAGTTTCTTAAAGCTTTTATAAAGTTTTATGAATACTGGAGTAATTATTTAACCTGCTTGTTGTGTACTAATGGTTGTTTGGTTCGTAAACACTGTACAGTAGGGTGGAGTGAAATTCAAAAAAAAAAAGTTAACCTCGGAAAGAGATGTAAAAAAATTTTTTAGGGGTCGCGCCACTCCCTCGAAATTTGGAAATTATCGCTATTTTGGCGTTGATTTTAGAAAAATCCTAAAAAGTTTTATGTCAATAAATGTTTGCAATAGCGTAAACAATGAAATAAGGACATGAACAAATTTAAAAAAAAAATTCTTATTGTTCAAAAATTTCAAAAAGTAAAATAAGTCAAATCGTCCCTTCTTCAGAAAATTGACTGAACAATGAAATCGCCACCAAAGCTACAAATATTAGTCGATTATCCTCATATTTGTCTCAAATACTTTTGTTTGGGCACTGAACAAGCTCAAACTTTTAAATTTCGAATAAGTTAAATCGTTAATTTTTAGGATTTTTCTAAAATCAACGCCAAAATATCGATAATTTCCAAATTTCGAGGGAGTGGCGCGACCCCTAAAAATTTTTTAATTTTTTTTTCTTTATTTTTCCCCTCATTAGGACCCCAGACTACATCTCTTTCCGAGGTTAACTTTTTCAAATTAAAAAAAAAAAGCATGTTTTCACTCCACCCTATTGCATATGTCTCCAACTTTATGTTTTCATTTTCACGGACACTCAATTCGAATGCAGGAGATCAGTTAACAGAACTGAGAACAGAATCCAAATCGAATTTCCCCAATAGGTTTTACAATTAATCCAAAATACAAAATAAAAAAAAAATCTATTTAATTAGATCAAATAAATCGCACAACCACTTCAAAAGTGACACCACAACTCGAAATTTTTAACTTTTGTATTTTGTAGTTTCGGAAATTTAAAAATTTCGAGTGTTTGTGCAGAATTCATAAAAAAAAAAAACAGTTTATCGCATTTTCTAAAATATTGAAAATCTTGAGTTGTGGCACCTTTGAAGCCGGCGTGCGAAATGTTAATCCACTATTATTGTTAAACAGATTTAACATCAAACTATCACATTACAAAATGCCACACAAAAAAAAAACTTCATCCAATTACTCATCAAAGCCAAAACAACCGAACATCAATTATTTTTTTTTTTTCAATTCCATTATTTGTGTTCCAAAAAAAAAAAACGAAACACAACACCAACTGATTCAATACACAATTTCCAACATTTGCTTACAGAATTCAAATTATCCCAAAAGTTGAAACAACACCAAAAAGGTACAATCTCTTGTTCTTACAATTACACGGACTTGACGATTTCTGAGACTTTATATTAGCGCACTTTTTTTTTTGTCGACGACGACGTCGTAGTTGTCGTATTGTTTAGTTACGTTACGTTGTTTAATATCAAGTGAAAGGAGGCAAATACTTGTCAGACATTTAAACATCTACGACAAAATCCAGCGATATCCGAATGAATATTCATTCAGACCATAGCCAAACAACAGCGTTGACAGACGCTAGCAACAGCTGCCGAATACCAGCTCATGTTAATCAACAGCCAAACAGCTGTGTGGAACAGCTCACAGCTACCGGCTCCCAAATGCTGATAAGATGAATGGAAAACAACAACAGCAGCGCAGTATGCCTCGCAGTAAAATATTTGTGAGGGCTAAACTTCAGTTTCAATTCTGTGTTCTGCGTCCCAAACAGAATGTCAACAGTCGGTAAATACGGGTAATTGTGTATGTATTGGTGTTAATGTTAACTTAACAGCATTCTGGCGATCGGCCAATGCAGCTGGGTTTTCTTAACAAAGCTCTTGCCTATGTTTGTGCGGAGAAAGCTTTCTTCCGTCGATCATGAACGAAAGCTATCGTTGAAAGCTATTATTTGAACGGAAACGATAAACGAATATGTTTTTGAATTATATATGCGATGATGAGTGGTCGAATTGTAAACAATATCCAGGGTTTTCCAACAAGTGGTGTTATTTTGGTATTCAAAGACAAAATTAAATTTATTGAGATACATGATCGGATGTTTATCTTAATATATATTTACCCTCGACACTGATTCACTGATACACTGATTCCCTGATTCACTGACTCTGTCACGCAGTACGTAGGAATTTAAATAGGCATTCTATAATAATTCTATAAGTAATAATAATAAAAAAAATAATATTTTTTTTTTGTACAGAAATTGTGTTTTCCCCAATTTTTTTTTTACCAAAATTTTTTTTTTCCAAAATTTTTTTTTCCAAAATTTTTTTTTAAAATTTTTTTTTTATACAAAATTTTTTTTTCCCCCAAATTTTTTTTTTCCACAAAATTTTTTTTTTTTCGACAAAAATTTTTTTTTTCAGCAAACATTTTTTTTTAACAAAATATGTTTTTTTTTCACAAAAATTATTTTTTTCAACAAAATTTTTTTTTTTCAACAAAATTTTTTTTTTTCAACAAAATTTTTTTTTTCAACAAAAATTTTTTTTTTTCCAATTTTATTTTTTTCCGAAATTTTTTTTTACAAAATAGTTTTCTCAAAATATTTTTTACAAAATTTTTAAAATTAAGTAACAAATACAAATTAACGGGCGCCATAGGCGCATTACAACTTACTAGTTTCATAATAAAGAGGAAGGTATGCCGTTAATAATGAAAAATAACATCAGCCAAATGGCCACCACGATCACGAAATTTCATGAAATTTTCCATAACCAAATTGCAAAGTGGCTGCCCTCGATGTCCTCGATAACCTCGCTAATTCTATCTTTGAGGTCTTGAATCGACGCTGGGCTGTTGGCGTAGACCATATCTTTCACGTGGCCCCCAAAGTTTTTAAATCACAAGATCTCGGTGGCCAAATGTGATCACCTCTTCGAGAGATAGCACGGTTCGGAAACTTTTCCCCCGCAACAGCATCCAACATCGCAATTGCCATTCATTCTTTTCATTCGGGGGAATTTCTCCACCATTTCTCTTCATTTCACTAATATGACTTTTTGGTGAAAAATACAAATGCATAAAAATCTCTCCACAGGTGCTAAGCAAGTCCCGTTACACACTAGGCAATTTTTATGATTCCCTTTTGAACTTGTCTCTTGTGTTCACACAGGGAAATCCTTTCTCGGCAATTTTTGTTTTCATTATTGCCTTTTCAAATACAAATGACTTTCAAAATATCAAAACACAAAAAGAAATTATCAGTACGAGCAAGTTTCTCCCCTTTCCATTACCCTTACCACTGGCAATTGCAGCAAATAAAAACGGGACCTACTAATTTTGAAAAAAAAACTAAATTTACTCTTGGCATTTCAAAGTCATGGCCGTCGAACCATGGAAACAACTGATATTTTGCTTGGTGCAATGAGCAATTCGATACTTTGTATATAACACAGTTTCTGCAATTCGATAACATGCTTCTTAAACTCAAACCAACGAATCAATTGTTACAATGGCCATAACTTTGAAACGCCAAGAGTAAAAACGTTGATTTTTTTTTCAGATTACTTAGAATTTTAAAACTACATCTATAGTTTTCTATACTCTTGTAGCATGCAACATTCAGCTTGGAACTGCGTGGTGGAGGGTTCGGATAACTGTCAGCGGAAGCACGGAATTTGCCAGCCTTATTGCTCGTCGGTGGGGTGGGATCTTGCCTTCTGTTACCGAATTTGTAGCTACCATAAAATTTTAATTGATAGTACGTGCTTCATGTTTTAATATTCGAGAAATTGTTAGGAGAGGAAAGGACACAAATGAGGGAAGAAATGAAAAAGAATAGTAAAAGGTAATAATAAAGGGTTTGGCCCTTTCCGAAGCATGGTTGGTTTGTGCTTTAGGTGTTAGTTGCACAAACAATTTGCCCGCCCTTCCTGTTTACCTAGTATCCGCCTGGAAAAGTCTGCGGTAAACCCATGTTAGGTATCCCATTCACATACTTCGGGCCTCACAAATCAAACACTAAGAAGATGTTCAGTTCATGCTTTCAAAAATTGAACATTTTATTGGGGAAAACATAATGCAAATTTTAAACATTTTATGACTTCAAATTATCTCATTGCGCATTCTTGTTGTTCAATATGAAAATAAAATAAATTTCGAACTAATAATAATAACAGACCAAATTGTTCCAAATGAAAACAATATACCTTATTACAAGGGGTCAAAAAAAAAATTAAGATTCTTATAGAAAATTCTCTAAACTAATTTAAATTATACAAAACTTAATTCGAACGTATTTCGAGTTCATCAAGATTTTTTCTTTTAAATCCTTAAATAAAATAAAACACGGATCGGAAAAGAGAAAAAAAAACAATTCAATGTTCGTGCTGCAAATCAAACATAAGTAAATGATCGTTACGTATGTGGTGCTAACATAGAAAAACATATGGTAAATCAGTGAGGTGAATGACCAACACTTTCTTTTCTTTTTATCTTTTTTTTTCGCTTTTGCTAATAAATACAGTGTGTGGTCCTAATATTATTACACCTAACTGAGGTAAAAGACCTGTAGGTTCTGATTGATATTGTACCCGATTACGATTCAAATAATTTGTGTAACATTGTGCTCATTCTTTTTGGGAGTGTGATAAAATATGATGACTTTTATGATAAATAATAGATGTTGGAAGGATTAAGATGCCAAAATAAATTGTCGCCGGTAATAATGGTTTGGACCAAGCCCGTGTCAATGACTCTCAAACTGTACAAAATCAACATCGATATTCAGAGCTTTTGGTTCTTGGCGGCGCTAAAATCAGTTTCGAATAGCTTTTTTTTCTTTGTTTTTGCACATCATACTTCTTCCAACAAACTATTTTATTCCATGTTATTGGCCACCGTGATTGCTGATATTCTGCTTCCGCTCCGAGGATTCAAAACCAATTCAAATTTAAATACAAATTTGAACATTTAAAAACCAATAGGCAGAGTACCAGCAAACACTTATTAATACAAATTTAAGACAAACAAAAACTGCCAGTCTCAGAGAAGTAACGGTACACAAATTACTCTCTGAGAACCACCGTCTCTTATTCGAAATTATATTTACTGGTGAAACACTTACTTTGTTGTTGCAGGAATCCCACGTTGAAAGGCCTTTCAGGAGGGGGAGACAACGGCAGAGGCTGTTAGTTTTATGTTGCCAATTTTTGCTTCCTTTTTTTCAGATTGAATTGTTTAATTATTTTCCAGGAATTCACTATTTTCTTTATCTTCCTTTTTTTTTTTAAATCACCACGTTACCACACTCGACAATTATTTTATAATTTGCACTGATAATATCAAATTAGTGAACCGAACTATCGCTTTAGCCACAGAGACGACAACGATCACAACCATTTCTCTTTTTCTTTTCCGATGCCCGACACTAATACATACGCTTTTCCTAATAATAAAAAAAAACTACTTTAACTCTAATTTTATCAAAAAAACAAATTTTGCAAATAAACGGATTTTAGGCCGTAGTTAATCTAATTTCCTCATAAGGATGAAAATTCAACACACAATTTAGGGATGATTTGGCACAAGCGAGTTTAAAGGCGGCGTAATGGAAACTGACGACAGCTTTTACTTTCTGCTGGTGTCTCTCTCAATGAGCACTTCATATCGAATCTAAACAAATGAGTGCGACATTAGAAAAAAATACTAAATAAGAGCATGCAATTTCCAGTGATCTTACCGTGGTCATTGTCCAGCAAGTAAAGAAGATGGAGGAGGAGGAGATAATCAAGCCACTAGCATCAGATTTATGCGTTCTTTCCCCTTCGTTATTCCCCAAACTAGTTTTTGGTGTGCAACCAAACCAACCTCAAAGTTGGGTAACCAAATTTCCCAGGCGATCCGAAAACAAACTAATCGACAACTGATTTATTAACTAATACAGTGACACATTGGCTTTGCACTCACGGGTAACTGTTTGAAATTTATATTTAATTAAATTCAATTAAATAATTAAATTTGAAATAAAAAAAAACCCGCTCAAAAATTTCAGTGTACGAAATTCAACTTCAACACTATTTTTAAATTGAAATAGTATCACGCACTCTGCGGAAAACAAACGCAATTTACTGGGATTACGCAAAACTGATAACCAGGACCAACATGTTATTCCAGGACCAAAATGTCGGATGCATAGGCCAATACAATCACACTTGCAACAATTGCACTAACACCAACAAAGACCTACATGGTGTCCGTCCATAACCAAACCAACAAACACAGCATATAATACCTCGTATTCACTCGCACATAGTACCAAAACCAAACAACTTAACCTATCGTTCATGAATTTAAATAGCTTTCCGTATGACCTAATACATTGAAAGTATAGAAATTAGAATGGAAAATGGAAAATGTCATTATGAAGACGAGGAAAAAAAAAATAAAAAAAAACAATAGCCAGTATTGACCAAATTCAGAAACAACTCAACAACTCCTAATCACTTATCCGCCTACATCTTTTCAGAGCATAGTTTTAGGCTGATAACTAAACTGTAACATTCGACTGTTAAGCCACACAATGCTAATGCTAACTGGCGAATGCTAACAGCGGAAGTTTAGCAAAGTCTGCCAGACATAACATTAACACACACGGAACCAAAGACCAATCAACACATGCAGAATACCATATACGTAAAAGCATATACGAGCGCCACTACACTCTAATGGATTTTTTTAAAGTTATGAAACTTTTTTAGGCAGTTTTTCGAAAATTTTCCGTGAAAATGTTAAAACTCAGTGAAATCTTTGTTAATTAACATAAGGCCATGAAATTGGACATATATCTGTGGTCACAACCCATAACAGCCTAAGTCTGTTTTTCAATATTTTCAGTACAGGAGTTTAAAGTTTTGAATCTTCACTGAAAATCAGGAGAAGGTGTTTTTTGGAAAACTTTGCTACAGATTCCAAGGAAACGAATTTCTTTAGTTAGTTGTTAACAAAAAATAGTTGTTTATTCTCGCAGTCAAAAGATATTATCGAAAAAGACACTTAGGCTCTTATGAATTGTTGAACGAAAGAAAGTCAAAAAGTTCAAGTTGAGTTAGGCTATTATTCCAGATTAAATAAAAAACTTTTTGTTTGGAGAAAGACCTTAACTCAATTTATGTTTATCAAAAAACGAAATTGTAATTCGGAATAAGAGCTTAACTCAAGTTAGGAAAATAAAATTGTTTCTTTGTTTTTTTGGATTAACGACTTAAGTTGATTTAGGCAATAATGAAAAAATAATGTTTATATTTGTTGTAATCCTAAATTGACTTAGGCAGTTATGCCAAAACAGTAATTTAGAAAAATAACTTAAGCTATTAGGTTTTTTAGGATTAATTGCCTTCCTAGAAGAGATACAAACATGAAGAATTTAGAGCAAATAAATTTAGATACGCTGAATACGATGGTGCTAATAACTCAATTGTGTCCTAACTCGAGTTAGGCTGTTAAGGGTTGTGACCACAGATATATTGGGATTGATATTGGAAATTGAAAAAAACTAAAGAAAATATTGGATTTTAATAAAAACAATCCCAGAATTCCTAACACGACGGTGGGAAATCCCCAAAAGGATTTTTTTTGTAAATTTGCTATAGTTTCTTCTATTCTCGAGTGATAAGTGAAAACTATTAAGAAGACAAAATCGGGTTACACTTTGGAAAGTTTTGCTCAAACGAAGGGAAAAATCCCCTAAACTCTTATTTTCTTAAGTAATTTTTCTATAGTTTTCACAATTTTATGGGGACGCAAAGCTGATACGTGAAAACTGTTAAGATATGACTGGGGAAAATATGTAGGGGATTTTGAAAGAAAGCCGGAGACTTCAGCTGAAGATGAATGGTTTCGACACTAAACAAATGGAAACAAACTTGTCATCATCCTCTTCCCCAAACCAATACGTAAGCACATATTTATAGTTTATGTCTTTCACATGTCACAAGTAATAAATGAAAGACAAAAACCAACAGCTCAGACAACCGATTCGAACCACATCTAAAGGATTCCAACTTGTAAAAGGGAGAATCTACAAAAATCCCTTCACTTTGGTCAAATCGAAAGAAAACAAAAGAAACCGCACTAGAACAAAACTTCAAGAAATATTTCATGAAACCAAACCACACATGAGTTAGACAATGAAGAGCTTTTAAATAAATGTTGATATCGAAATAACCTTTAAAGGATTACCCGTTATCCGCTTTAATATTGAAAAAGCTTTAATGTGACTAAGTACTTCGATGATTTGTAATTTTATATCTTCATAATCTTTTCATATGTTTTTTATTTTTCTCTTCTTTCAATTCTTTCGTTATGCTTTTTGTTCCCATTCAGCCCCTAAGGTCACGGCTCATGGCTCATAAATCAACGACAATGTTGCCTGTCACAGTGTCGTCTGGTTTTGATTGGCATCGATGTCTGACGACATACTCGTACAACTCCTTCCAGCTGTAAGGAAATTGTCTTTGAGATTTTTCGGCAAATATTTTTCCACTCGCCGAGGGTGGTTGCACACATCAAAACTGCACTCACAGTCACTTGTCATAGGAATTTTATCATACGAAGCGATTCAGCAAGTTAAAACGGATTCGATCAGTTTAATTTGTAATAAAGCACAATGTAAAAAATTGCTACTTCACCACAGTGTAGAGTAGGGTATACAAATGCACGTTCAGATTTTGAATAATATAAAATGTGACGTATTTGAAGCATACTTTTAGGCTGACAGTTCTCACTGAACATTTATCTGTACGAAGACAACATTGACACAAACCAGCCTAAACAAAGTCTGATCTCTTCCGACAATTCTTACCGATTTCGTTCCGAATTCGGTTCGACTTTTCTGAGGGATATTTTCTACCGACAGGTCTGAACGAATTCTGAATGATTTCCGTGCTACATGTCTGAGGACTAATTTTTGATTTTGTTCAGACATGTCTAACCGAATTCTGATCTCTGTGTCTGAGGTATATTTTGTTCAGACATGTCTGAACGAATTCTGAAAGAAAAAGAACTTTTTCCAAAACAATTCCTGTTCGCCATCAAAAATGCCAGAGAACTAAATGAAGAAAAAAGGTCGAAGACCATTTTTTTTTTAAAGAAAATTCCCACCACAATTTTTCAAATTGCAAAGCGAAACTTTGTAACCCGTTTTTTTGTTAGGTCTTAACCCTCTAACCGGTAACCGTTCCGGGAACGAGTTACAACATTCATATCGCATAATAAACTTAATCCGTAGTCTGTTTATCTCCAGATTTGTTTAAGAAGAAGGGCGATAGTGATATCCATGCTTAGCACGAGATCCAGTGGGCGCCGGCGGCAACCCACACACGGTAATTGGTCGGATATTCCAGGTATAGGAAACCTGCGACAGCATTTCATTAAATATTACGGTGCTATTACGATTACAATTACAAATAATCTAAAAGTAATCAGGATTACTTTCAATTACTATGAATAATCAAAAAGAATCAAAAGTAATCAGAAAATAATCCGACTACTTTCCGAGATTACTTTTGATTCTTTCTGATTATTTATAGTAATCGAAAGTAATCCTAATTACTGTCATTAAAAAATATGGTAATGCAAATGTTTGTCCACATCAAATTGAGTTTATTTTTCATTACGGGTATAAGATTTCAAACTCTCTGATCAGGTTAGCAGAATTCAGGCAAAGTTTTTTCCGTTCAATCATGAAAACATTGTCCCACCCTTAACTCGTACCCCTTAAACAATGCATGGGCAGGGGAAGCCTCACAAAAAAAAAACACCGATGGCAACACTTTAAAATGTAAACAAAACTTTTGCCGCATTAACGCTTTTGTAATGACCGGCCTTGTTGCCAACTGAATGACTTCCGTTTCCTTCCGCAGTCGATTAAAACGCTCAGACTGCGGTAAGTACTTGGAAGCCAATACAAATTTCTGTCTAATCATGTTATTTCATGCCAAAAGGGCAATGATGTGTGTACAAATTAAAAGTCATTGGCCGCCACTTTTCGCTGTTGAAAACGTTACTCCTTTAAACAATGAGACAACGTTTTCCGAAACGGCTAAAATTCAATTTGAGTTTTAAAGTTTTCGGAAATTTCGAAATAATTACAAAGTCAAAGATGATTGTAAGATTTCCAAACTTTTTTGTTTGGCAAGTATGGCCTCTTCGCCTAATGGCAAAACAATTTTCTAAATGAATGAAATCACAATTACCAACGCTTAACTTTCGATATGTTTTGGGTGCTCGGAGAAATTGACGTTGCAAATGTTACCCTTGGAAAACATTCAGCATGGGATGGCCGGAGTCGATGATACGCCGGCACATTCATATGTGCCGACATATGAAACTTTAAGTGGCACAGCAGGAGCAACGCGCAGAAAGAGCAGGAGGCGGTGGTGAATGATGACGGCAGGCAACTGAGTTGCCCAAGGGTGGTGGCAACATGTTAACCTCTCTTTGGTATGTGCAAGAGACAGCAATAATGATTTATGATATTTACAGAACGCCGAACAATGTAAAGATGTAAACATGAAGATGAAGATGAAGGAGCAAGGAGAACTCAGACCTTACCCAGAAACGAGAACTGAGTTCAAGGCTGCCCGCTCTAATAATTTCAATATCGCATGGTCTATTTGTAAGTGGATTTTAGGACGGCACTCCAGCATACTAGAGAAGAGGCAATAGGATTTATGTAGAACTTTAGTTACAGACCACTTAACGGAGCAAATCAAAAGTAGTTCACTTACAAAATGTTGGCGTGTTGGCCACGTATGTCATAACACCACTGTCAGCGATGGGGCAAAAAACAGCCATGATTTGCCAATGTCCAGTGTTTTTAATATTTATGGTGACAACATAGGTTCTCAGAATTCCCATTTCAAGGTAGAGAAAAATAAAGTCCTCGTGGTTTACTTTCTTCTTATGGGAATACTCGTTATGTCCGTGAAGATAAATTGTAAAATTTAACTAGTCAAGACACAAACCGCCTTTTTAACAGAGCGGGTATAGGGAGTTAACAGAGCCATGTTAAGTGGTTAACAATGAAAATGCTGATATATATTTACGATTTCTGACCGATCGGACGAAAATTATCGGAAATAATTTAAATAAAACAAGAGCATCCAACAGGGTATGTTATGGAGTTGACCCTAAAATGAGCATTACTAAGAACATTTGTAACTGGACATAGAGTGACAAAAGAAGGCCCACTGTGGTCGACTGGAAACAGATGCTGGGTCCACAGTAGTACCATCGATAGCTATTGTGATTCCAAATCGATCTGTATATCACACTTATCCAAAATCAATTTCAGCTCTTTGATACCTTGGCTGGTTTCCGAAATATGAGCAAAGTAAATAATTTTAAAAATTGCGGTAACTCCGAAAATCCTAATGTGAGACAAAAAATGTGGCAGCGACATCTTCGTATTTAGTTCCCTTACATCTATTGTAGTACATTACTCTAGCTTTCTTCCAATGGCAATAGCTCTTCGATACCTTGGTTGGTTTCCGAAATATGAGCAAACAAAGACAAGGACAAAGTATATAATATTAAAAATTCCGGTAAAATTCTTTCTTGAGGATAAAAGGGTCACAGCGCCAACATCAGATTTACAACGTCTATCGATGAGCAAAATTACAGACAAATTTATTTTTTTTAAATTTCGTGAATTTTTTCTTGTTTTTTGTCCGAAAATATTTTTTTTCTAATTTTGATATTTCGTTATAGCAGATATTTAGTGCATTCAAAATCAAATGAACAGCCTCGGGAAATTATTGAATTGCTGAGCAGGTTTCCAAGATATGACTAAAAAAAAGTCCATTCTGAAAACACGCTTCATTTTGCAAGTAAAACCTGTAGAAGTTGGCGAGACTCATTCAATCCCTTACAGATGTTGTAGTACATTACTCTAGCTTTCTTTCAATGGCAATAGCTCTTTGATACCTTGGCTGGTTTCCTAAATACGAAACGTTGTTAGTTTTTTAAATACGATTTTAGTTCAAATTAGGAATATTCGGCATGACTTTGGAATTACATTTTTCTTTCGACTCCCTTCTCAGCAAAATTCCTACACTTAGACTTTCTTCTCGGTGAATACACGTTTTCTATGAGGAGAGTACTCGTTTACGACGCTATTCCAAGGAAAGTAATCGCTATTGGAATCTCTTCTGCTGAAAGTATTCGCCATCGATTCCCTTCTCAGGAGAGTACGCGCTTTCGATCACCCTCTCAGATGTGTACTCGATTTCAGATGTCTACATGTTGTCGACTCTCTTCTCAGCAGATTATTAGTTTTTAATTTTCCCTTGTCATTTACAACTCCCTTCTCGGAAAGTTATTCCTTTTGTACTGTGCAAGTACTTGTTTCTTAAAAAATCACGTGCGTACTCCATACATGGCACCTGAGATACAGCATTTTGTAGACTCCACACTATTGACGATTTCAAGACAAAATTTATCATATGAAAAAACGTTACTTTTAAATTCTAGAACAGATGATGTGTTTTCTAAATATTTAATTTTTCATTATTTGTTTTTGCAATTTTTAAGGACAATTTTTCCAGTTCATTTACACAAATTGTTCCAATTCGATTTTGAAGTTTTTTTTTTTATTAACAACAATTAACACAAAATTGGGATTTTTTTTGATCGTTTTTCCTATTTGACTTTGATGTTTTTTTTTTCGTTTTGAATTTCGTAATTGTTAAATCAAAATAATTCCAAATTCAAAATTGTTAAAAATAATTTAAAATCAGATGTTATCCCAAAAAGAGTCAAACCGGGAACTGTAATATGTCTCAGTGTTATCTCACTTCTGAAACTGAACCAAACACCAATGACATTCACGACTGCAATCGTCTGAAGAAATTTGTCATTGTTATACACAGACATACATGAATTGATAAGAACAATTTTCTATAAAACGCAGCGACACACTCATCAGAGCCTCAGTAGTATCAGCAGAACCAGCAGCTCCAACAAAATGAGACTCTCAAAGACAGCTCTATCCATTGCCATGATGGTTCAGGTAGGTTCACAGTCTACATGTGTTTTTGAAAAACATTAAAATAAAATTCATAATTAATAAAACAGTTTTATTTCAAAAGATCTCCATGACAGCAGAACTGACAGTTTTCACACGTAGCGAACAATTCTTCTATGATTTCGGGAATATGGGCATTTTGGCCAAACTGTTAATACCCAGCATTGAGACAGTGCTGAAGGCCACCCTCCCTAACCGTTTCGGGACGAGAACTTTTGTGGCCATCAATCTTAAAAAAGAGTTTAGATATAGTCTCCTAATGTTGTTTTAAGAAAAGTAATTTCATAATATATTTTTAGGACGTTCCGAAAAGGAGATATCGTCCTGGGACAAAAACATCCCAAAAACACACCTGAACAGCAAAATTTGAATAATAAAATCAGAATATATTTTACTTTATTTCAATTAATTTTATTCTTTTATAATATTTACTAGTAAGTTGTAATGCGCCTATGGCGCCCGTTGAAATATGGAAAAAAAAATTGTTGAAAAAAAAAAATTTTGTTGAAAAAAAATTTTATCTTGAAAAATAAAATTTTCGTTAAAAAAAATTTTTGTTGAAAAAAAATTTTTTTTGAAAAAAAAAATTTTGTTGAAAAAAAAAATTTTTGTGGAAAAAAAAATTTTGTTGAAAAAAAAAATTTTGTGGAAAAAAAAAATTTTGTTGAAAAAAAAAATATTAGTTGAAAAAAAAAAAAAATTGTAAAAAAAAATTTTGTAAAAAAAAATTTTTGTTGAAAAAAAAATGTTTGTCAAAAAAAAAATTTGGGGAAAACACAATTTCTGTCCAAAAAAAAAATATTATTTTTTTTATTATTATTATTTATAGAAAATTATAGAATGCCTATTTAAATTCCTACGTACTGCGTGACAGAGTCAGTGAATCAGGGAATCAGTGAATCAGTGAATCAGTGTCGAGGGTAAATATATATTAAGATTGTAGCATAGAATTATTTTAATTAGTTTCTATGGCAAGGTGTGAAACATTTTTTTACAAAACGCCAAGTTGCAGGCAATGCAAAGCTGATTTGTGCGAAATAAACAGTTTTGGGATGATTTTATTCCACGAAACTTACCTTAGCCGCAAATTCAGAAAAATATCTTTTTATTGGTTTTCGATTATATTTTCTATTCTACAACTGTTTGAGTAAAACTTTACTAAATGACACTTTTTTCCACAATTAAAACACTTGTTTTTTGAGCTTTTGTCGATGGTCTTATTAGCAACTCAAACCGCGCGAACTGATTTATGACTTTTGACCTAAGCTTCATGTGTTATATTGACAGCTGTATTACATTTTTTGTAGAGAAGAATATAAATAATGATTTGGGACGGTTTTCAACCAAATCGTGTGAGAATTTTCAGAGATATGATTTTTCAAATTTTTCTGGGATAAAAACATCCCTGTCGTCCCGAAACGGTTAAGATACCTGCTACATCTGACTACAGTGATTACCGTCAGGCATTACAGAGCCTACTCGGTGACATCCAGGAGCACAATGACAAACCCAATCGGTGTTATAAAAAAACCTATGAAGTACTCGCCACAGCCGTTTACATAGTTGACATACTGGAGTATGAAGATCCCACCCCAGAGGGCAAAACGGTATTTGCCCGGTATCAGGAGTCGGGCGGTGATAAATTGAACTGGGGCTTGCATGAATGGTATGACGCCTACACTAAGTCTAACTTTGATGTCGAGTGGATACAAATGAGTCCCTCAGATAAACGCCGAATGGAGGAAATTCTTAAAGAGATTTGTTAGCTAAATTTAAATTCAATAAAAATAAAAACAAAAACAAAGGAAATTCGTTGATCTTCAACTATGGTGGACCTTGTTATGAATTAATCTGGGATTTGTCCGTTACCCATCCGAGGTTACACCACCAAGGATGAGCTCTCTCAATAAAAACAAAGGAAATTCGTTGATCTTCAACTATTACATGTGATGGCCGTATTTCGTTTTTTTTATGGACGATCTTTTTAGGAATTAATCTGGGATTTTTTCCGTTACCCATCCGAGGTTACACCACCGAGAATGATCTCTTTGCTGTCTGTGTTTGTTTTCGTACGAGAGGTTTTCTCAAGACTTCACTGGGCCCTTTTTTGGGCGATCGTGTCGAACGCAAGAGGTAGGGACACACCTCGCTCCGAGCGGGTTGAAAACCATGACCATGTGACAGCACAATGATTGGCTGTCACACCCTTCACTATGTCGCCTTCGTGACGACATTTACCTATAAATGTTGTCTTGTTTTCGTGCACTAACTGGCCCATCTTCACTGTCACTGTTTGGTGCGCTCTCTTTGGTCCGAAGGTGTGATTGGACCTTACTCCTGTCACCGTCAGCTCGGAACCGACTTTTTTTTTTGCCTGCTATCGAAGAATACGACTTGGAGAATATGTGGTTTCAACAAGACGGTGCCACATGCCACACAACTCGACCGAATATGTCTTTATTGCACGGGACATTTCCTGGCCGCGTAATTTCTTGTCGTGGCAACATCAACTTACGTCTTTTTGGCGGTAAGAACTCGTTATTCGAGGAATATGTCGCCCTGTGACATCGGAGACTTAGAGCACATCCAATTCTACAACTCATGAATTAAAAACGTTTTTTTTTGTTTTTTGTTGTGGACCATTTTTCGTTTAACTAACTGGATATCCTTCGGCCCGCTCTCATTCCCAACCCAATAAAACTTGAGAAAGTTGGATTTTTCGTTTTTGCTTTCTTACTAAGTTTACCTTCAGAAACTTTTCTTCCTTTACAACCTTCACCTCCCCCACCCCACCAACAACACTATACAAAACGTCCTTGTGGGTGTTAAATGGCCAATGATGCCATAAAATGTTTCACTAACTGTCGATTATTGTCGATAGCATTTTTTTTTTTTTTTTTTGGTGTCGGTCGTCCTGTGTTTATTTTTTGTTTTTATTCTGAGGTTGTGAGTAAGTGGCCTTTGACTTGTTCACGCACACACAGACACATGCTTAGACAATTGCTGGAAGAATTATCGTTATTTGTTATAACATGCCTTGGGGGGGGGGAATGTTAAAAAAAAAATTATCTGCCATCGTATAAAGACTCAAGTCCTTGTAAACTTAAGTTCTGTGTGTGAGAAAAGTTTTTCTGTCACTGGTTTTTTTTCCTAAAAAAAAGAAGAAGAAGAAGATTGGGTGATTTAAATTTTGTTTTAATATTAAATTGACTTGTGGAAATTGATGGGAATTATATTGAGAATCTTGAAATGTCATCAGTTTATTAGGACGTGCCCTGGGGCGTTTTACCTCAAGGTTCGCAGAAGAAAACTGAACGAATAAAACAAACTTCTAAACTCGGAAATCTACTCTCAGTCAATCCGACTATCAGAGATTATGCATAAAATTTAGGTATCACTAACTGACTAAATAATCTGATGACTACTGAACGACTCACTAAATAACCGACTAATGGATGATTTAATAATCGACTGTCTAAATAACCGACTAACTGAATTACTGTCTCCATAACCGACTAAAGCCTGACTGAATGACTGTATGATTCACCAAATTGTCGGCTAATTATTGAGGGACAGAATATTCCTCAAATCCAAATGAATAACTCTCTGAATAACCGACTAATTACTGATCTGAATAACGACTATCAGAGTAACGGACCGAATGGCTCTTTGAATATCCGACTAACTGAATTAGTGACTGAATAACCGACTAAACGAGTTACAGACTGAATAAACCCATCAAAAGCCTGACTGAATGACTCACTGAATAAACGATTAATGACTGACTGACGGCCTAAATAATCGATTAATGATTGGGAGACTGAACAGTCGACAGAAAGACTGACTGGAAAATCGAATGATTGTCTGAATAACCGACTAATTACTCATCTGAATAACCGATTAACTAAGTTACTAACTGAATAATGGCTATCCGAATAACCAGCTAACTGAACTACTATCCGAATAACCGACAAATGCTCAACTGAATTACTTTTCAAATAACCGACTGATTATCGACGGACTAAATAACCGACTAACTGAATGATTGACAGACTAACCGAATAAAAGACTAATGACTATCTGAATAACCGACTGAAGGTGTGGACAAAATATTGGTCAAACTGAATACCTATCTGAATAACGAACTAACTGAATTTCCGCTGTAATACCCGAATAACTGAATTACTATCCGAATAACCGACAAATGCTTAACTGAATTACTTTTCCGACTGATTATCGACGGACTAAATAACCGACTAACTGAATTATTCACAGACTAACCGAATGAAAGACTGTCCGAATAAAAGACTAATGACTAACTGAATAATCGACTGTCTACGTAACCGACTAACTGCAGTACTGACTGACTATCTGAATAACCGACTGAATGTGTGGATGAATATCGGACAAACTGTAAAACCGACTAAGTGAATTACTATTAAAAAATTACTCAATTAAAGCCTCTCGCATCATGGGAAAAATGTTTGATAAATCTTAAAAATGCATCGACAATTGAGTGACCACAACTCCATGTCATTTGGTGTAGAAGTTATGAGTCCGTAATCAATAAACAAATAAAAGTCATGTATCGATTAAGAATTATTGGAATTCATTTTAATAACTTTTAAAAGTCAATATTATAACTGACCATTTATATCCTAACTTAAAATACAAAAAAGAAAACTAAAACCGATTGAGAAGTATATCAACACGCATAACAAATAACACACACTGACACATAATAATTTTAGCATTTCATTTACCATACACATAACTTAACAATAATTGCCTAGTTTTAGGATCTGTACTTTTGGCAAAGTGGTAAACTTATTTGAATTTTCGATTCGAATACTTTTCAAAACCCTCACACAGCGGATCGTCCATACGCACATGATCGACGGAACTAATGCGAACGGCCACACCGTCAATGCCAAAGATTTTCACACCGACAATGTCGCGCAAAACATTTGGCGTCCTGAAGGCATAGTCGAACAGGAAAACACCGTCTTTGGCCATCCTAAAATGGGTCTCCGCAAAAGCCACAGCCACTTTAAACGGCTTGGAGAAATCCTCAAATGGAAAGGTTCCCTTGTGTTCCTCGGCACCGAAACTGAAAGATTTAAACAATGAAAATTACAACAGCTAAGCAAAGGTTGTACTAGGGCGAAGGCTCTATAAAAAAAAAATGGCCCTAAAACGAAAAAGGGCCAATTTTGTAAGTGATTTTCTGTATTTATAGGGGTGCGACTGGCAGAGCCGATTTTTCATTTGGGGAATTTCCTAAATGCCCCAAAAACAAAAACGAAAGATGGACCAAAAAAATTTCATACAAAATTGAGACTTTTTTATTATGAAAAATATCCCATATAAATTGGGAATTTTTTTAAATAATAATATTGAATTTTTGGGACATTTTTCATAAGAAAAATAACTCAAAATATGAACAATGAAAAATTCCCTAATTGGTTTCAAGAAGTCTAAAGTATTTGGCTCAAAAGGTATTCGTGAAATCTCCGCAATCAGCTGGGAATAGTTGAACAGACAAATACAGCTTATCCGAAATATTTCTTTAAATAAGAGGTCATTGCTGATATGATTAAATTGAACATTCCGGTTTAATTGACGGTTCATTTCTAATTGAGCCCTAGGTTTATGTTCAACACTTAGATTTGAAGGGTAAGGCAATATTTTTAAACGTTGCAATGTAATTACCGATTTTTAGTTTTGTAATTTTTCATATATTAATATGGGCGATTTTTCAGAATTTTTAATGTATCTTTAGAAATTCCATAATTGGGTCAGTTTTCATGGAGCCACTTTTCATAAATAAGTCGGTGGGATTTTTTCAATTTATTTTTGGGAATTCTTTAAATGGGGCATTTTGCATAAAGCCACTTATCATAAATATGTTGGGGGGTTTTATAGAGTTTTTGCAAAAATTTTCATGTTGACCTTTTTGGGGAATTTTTAAGTAATTTTTGGGGATTCTTTAATTGGCTCATTATTCATAGAGCCACTTATCATAAATAAGTTTGGGGGATTTTCAATTTTTTTGCGGAATTCTTTAATTGGGTCAATTTGTATAGAGTTACTTTATTTTTTTGATTTATTTTTGGGAATTCTTTAATTGGGTCATATTTCCTAGAGTTACTTTTCATTAATAAGTTAGGTGATTTTTTCCGAATTTTTGGGGAAATTTCAATGTAGCCTTTTTGGGGGATTTTTAATTTATTTTGGGAATTATTCAATTGGGGCATTTTTCATAGATCCAATTTTCATAAATCAGTTGAGGGATTTTTAAAAAGTTTTGGGGAATTCTTTAATCCAACTTTTTCAACAGAACCAACAAAAAAATTAATTTATTTTTGGGAATTATTCAATTGGGACATTATTCATAGAGCCACATATCAATTTTTGGGGAAATTTTTAGGTTGGGCGTTTTTGGGGGTTTTTTACGTTATTTTTGGGAATTCTTTAAAGGGACATTTTTCATGGAGCCACTTGTCATAAATAACTTGGGAGATTTTTTCAGAATTTTTGGGGAAATGTTCATGATGGCCTTTTATGGGAATTATTTAATCCAGCATTTTTCATAGAGCCACTTTTAATAAATAAGTTGGGGATTTTTAAAATTTTTTGGGGAATTTTTAATTTATTTCTAGGACTTTATAATTGGGCCATTTTTCATAGAGCCACTTTTCATAAATATTTTGGGGGATTTTCGTGAAATTTTCATGTTGACCTTTTTGGGGAATTTTTAATTTTTTTTTTTTTGGGAATTCTTTAATTGGAGCATTTTTCTTAGAGCCACTTTTCATAAATAAGTTGGGAGATTTTTTTTCGAATTTTTGTAAAATTTTCATGTTGGCCTTTTTGGGGAATTTTAAATTTATTTTTGGGAATTTCATAAATATGTTGGTGAATTTTGTAGAATTTTTAATTTATTTTTATTAATTCTATAATTGGGCCATTTTTCATGGAACCACTTTTCATAAATAAGTTGGGAGATTTTTCAGAATTTTTGTCAAATTTTCATGATGACCTTTTTGGGGAATTTTCAAGAATTTTTTAGGAATTCTTTAATTGGCGCATTTTTCATACAGACACTTTTCATAAATAAGTTTGGGGGGTTTTTCAAAAATTTTGGCGGTCCACTTTTCATAAATTGGGGGTTTTTTCAAACATTTTGCGGAATTCTTTAATTGGGTCAATTTGTATAGAGTTACTTTTCATTAATAAATGGGGGGATTTTTCAGAATTTTTGGGGAAATTTTCATGTTGACCTTTATGGGGAATTTTTCATTTATTTATGGGAATTCTATAATTAATTGGGGAATTTTTCAGAATATTTGTGAAATTATCATATTGACCTTTATGGGGAATTCTTAAGTTTTTTTTGGGAATTTCATAAATAAGTTGATGAACTTTGTAGAATTTTTAAGGGAATTTTTAATTTATTTTTAGGAATCCTATAATTAGGTAATTTTTCTTAGAATAACTTTTCATTAATAAGTTGGGTGATTTTCAGAATTTTTGGGGAAATTTCAATGATGGCCTTTTTGGGGAATTTTTAATTTATTTTTAGGAATCCTATAATTGGGTAATTTTTCACAGAGCCACTTTTCATAAATAAGTTGGGGGATTTTTCAGAATATTTGTGAAATTATCAAAATTACAGTTTTGGTTAAGTTATTTTTGGGAATTCTTAAATTTTTTTTCGGCTGGAAGCCACTGTTCAAAGTCTTATCGAACCCAAACCCCTACGACATTTTCCCCAAGAAAACTTTTACTTACACCATCTTATCGGGATTATCTTTTCGACTTTTCGTCGGTAATTTCGATGTCCTTATCACTTTCTTCTTATCGAAGCGCATACTGATGTGAACCTCTTGTCGCTTGCTATTCCAGGCGTTACGAAAGTGCATAATGAAGCGCCCCTTCTGCTCACCCACCAGTTTCACCATAATCACCATTACATGGCCGGGTCGAAAGGCCATCGGTATATCGTGACTGAAATGTACACGGCGCTCGGACAATTGTATCGGCGGCCAGGGCGAGGGAAAATATTTGCGATGATCCACTTGTGTGATTGCCGCCAGATTGCCCATAATTTTCAAGGTGTTCAACTCCTGTAACGGGACACCGTAGGGCACAAAGGTCAGCGGGTCGCCATTTATGCTGATGTGAAATTTCATCTCATCCATAATGAGATTTATTTTAAAATGTTGTAGAAATATTTCGCCGTCATATTCCAGACTATCGATCTCCTGCCAGTCGTCATTGATTTGTTGTTTAATAACAATGAGTTCCTGGCTGGGATGTATCAGCATGTGTAGGCCGATGTCGATAGTTTCGCGTTCGCCAAACGTGCCGGTGGCCAAAGAAATGCTAAACCTGTGCCCGACAAAACCGGTGGTAAGTCTCTGCAATCCTTAGTTTTTGATTAACTTACCAAGATGCCTCACTTTCTGCCTTGGCTCCGATTTCCAAAATGTGTCCAAAATCCAGACATTCAGCCAGTTTCCCTTTAAATACAGCCGACATTTTGTTGACTCGTACTAGTCATCGTCTTTCTTCCAACTGAAAAAAAAATGTCCGTTACACTCAACAACCACATCCATAGTGGAATAGCGTGATAAAGCTCAAAAATAAACAGAATCTCTTGACTCAGTCAATAACGAACTCGAGCAATCTTGCGGTCAATTTTACACTAAAGAGGCCGGCAACATTTACAAGTCGCCCTGGCTGGGTAAAGCACCAAACTGTTCGCACAAAAACTGTTCACTTTTGAGTTTCTTTGATAAGTGGTGGCTTGACTTGCATGCCTGGGAATCCCCATAAATAATTTTTGAAAATCCCTCCTTCCACTTTGTTTTAAAGCTGATATCGCAGTACCATAACGTCATTGTATGTGTGTTTAAAATCATTTGCAAAATATGGCACACAATGAACGACGTCAATTATTTCAATGTTGTCATATAAAGTAAATCCCAAAAAAATGAAATCTATGGAGTTCCAATTATGGCATGGCACAGTGGTTACCAATCGTACATAAACAGACAGTTATTGCGACAGTCAGGCGACAAAGCTCATGAATTTTATGGATTTCAAGCTTGTGAAGTTAATTAGAGAACTCAAATCCTGTTTCAGTCCCGAGTACGAACAATTTTTAAACATCTCTTGTAAGCAAAAAAAAAAAAAAAAACGCATAAACACCGTGTGCTACTGTCGTTTTAACAATAATTGTTTATAAGTAATTGTAAGTAAGTAAATTACACTAGTCAACAGTCAAAATGTACTCGGGATGCGATAATTTTTTCTGTGTAGATAACCTTGACATGAGCTCGAAAAGCGCAATAAAAAATTTTTTTTTCGTTTGGTTTTTGTTTTATTTTTTTTTTTTTAAATTTTAAAAAATTTTTTTTGGTTAATTTGTTTCGTCCGGCATAACTCGAGAACCACTAGCCCGATTTAATTGAATTTAATTGAATTCATGAAATTCATACCTTTACTCAATTGCGAATAAAAGCGAAACGCGTGCATCGATTTTCATGATCTTTGTCTCATTTTGCTCATAGGTTATGTGACTTTACGTAAAAGTAATAAGATTTGACTTTTTTTTTCATTTTGGATTTTTTATGGATTTTTTAAAAAAAAAAAAATTTAAATCTTTAGGCAAAAAATAAGTTTTTTCCTTTATATATTCATTTTTAACTTGGAAACTGTTGCTTGTATAGGAAAACAATATATGAACAGATTAAGGGAATTGTAATTTTAAATTTTTTAAAATTTAATTCAATTAAATCGGGCTAGTGGTTCTCGAGTTATGCCGGACGAAACAAATTAACCAAAAAAAATTTTTTAAAATTAAATAAAAAAAAAAAATAAAAAAAAAACCAAACGAAAAAAAAATTTTTTATTGCGTTTTTCGAGCTTATGTCAAGGTTATCTACACAGAAAAAATTATCGCATCCGGAGTACATGAAATTTTTTTCATTTTGTTGAGTAGTGTTATCTACTGTATGGGACAAAGATAAATTTGAAATCACTTTCGACAAAAGTTATTCTACACTAGACCATTTCGCGGGTGAGAATACAAGATATCATGATACCACTGTGCGTCATTTTATTAAAGAACATAGAAGCCGGTCTTCATTGGCCTGCGCCATGTGACCCAAAGAAAACCGATAAGAAAACAACCCACCAAACTGTTGCGAATTGCAAACGACACTGAAATGAGCTACAACCGAACTGACAGCAAATGTTGTGTTGGTCACCAACTCATTTAACGTTTTGTTTTGTTCATTTTTCAAACTGAGTTTATTTATAAGCCACACAAAAATAAATCGTCTATAAATACCATTTGTGGAGAGTTTTATTACACACACTTGCCAGTGCGCTCTTGAGTTGCAAAATATTTGAGTCATCGTTCATTGTGGATAGTCGAATTAGAAATGAGCTAAGTGATTTGTAAATGTAGTGAGACTTTTTAAAATATGCTAGAAAATAATTAAAACGGAAAAAATTTAAAAAAAATTTAAATACAATTTATGGCGGTATTTTCGTCAACTTAAAAACAAGGGCAGAAAAAATCGCCACTTTTTTTTTTCGAAATATGCAAATTGTGGCGAAATAATTCGATCGAGGTTGCTGTGACCTTTTCAAAAATAAACTAAACAAAAACTCTACTTTGAGAAAATGTATATTTGAGCCTTATTGTAAATCGAAGATGGTGGCATTTTCGAAATTCGCAAACATTTAGGTTGAGCGATGCTAGGAGAGTACAGCCGTCTTCAAAAAAATCGTATATTTCGAAAAAACAAATAGCGAAACGTTTTTTTTTTAATTTCCAAAAATTTTCCTTAATTTTTGGATCGTTGTGAAGCACCTTGTCGCATCGCAATACAGAAATTGGTGGACAAACTCGTGCTATTGGGACAAGTTAGTGGAGTGAAGAATAAAACACGTGTACGTCGCTCAAGAACAACTGAGAATATTTCGGCTGTAGCCCAAAGTGTTGTCCATTCCTCCTCGTTTTTTGTAATTGGGCATTCCCCGAACGTCATTACAACGTATTTTGCATAAAGTCTTAGGTCTTAGGGCTTCTAAAGATTAGTTAACACAAAAACTCAAGCCGGCCGGCCGATCATTAACAACGTCGTGTCTTTGCTGATAGGATCCTTGAAATGCATGAAAATGATTCGGAAATCCATCGAAAACTGATCTTGTGACAAGTTTCCGATTGGAATACAGCGTAAGAACTACTGTTGGCAACCCTGCAATTGAAACCACTTCGGCTATCAGCCCATAGGAAAACACTACGCGTGACGTCATCCGCACAACCTGATGTTTCTATCATTCTTGACTCCGAACGATAACAACATTGTTGCTTGACTTTTTTAAATTCTCTTTTGGATTTGCCGCCAAAAGTCATATGAATTTATGCGTTGACTTTTCGCTTGCGACTCCGTTTGATTTTGTTGACTTTTCTACTTGACTCTTGTTGATTCTTAAAATTGTCGAAAAGCAAAATGTGTGAAGACAAAAAGAAATTTAAAAAAAAAAACTCAGATTTTTGACTTTTTTTACATGAAAATCATGATTTTAAAATCAAGGAATAAGTCATCGTGTAAATCGGGTCTTAGAGATTACTGTCTTCCACGTAAAAACACCTTAGGAATCGAAGAATGCTGCCCACAACGCCACTAGGCACAGTGTAATAAAAACTGTGTTTTTTTTCAAGTTGAGAATAACAAAATAAAAGGAAAATGGATTCACTCGTGTGTGAGATAGATAGGGAGTCATTTGCAAGTAACTTAACCCCGCTTGGCCTTAATACCACCCACAAGTAAGGTTTTGCAAAATGTTCTGCTCCACTTTTATTTGATTTAATTTCCGCCCGGCACACATTCCAATTGCGCATAGTTTTCAAAACCCACACAGGACGAATCCTCCAATTGCACATGATCGATACGGCTGACGGTCACAACCACATCATTCAGACCGAATATTTTCAAACCGCCAATGCTGGAGAGAACATGCGGTGTCCTGAATGCAAATCCGCACAGGTACAAACCATCTTTGGCGATTTTCACTTCTTTTGCGGTGAAACCAAAGGCCAACTTGAAGGGTTTACGGAAATCCTCAAATGGAAAATCACCATCGCGCTCCTCCACATCAAAACTGAAACGAAACGGCATTAATAAATGTTTCCTTTGCGCAGCATATTTTTATGGACCACCTACGTATAGTTTTCGCCATCAGGTGCGGTCTTGGAATTTCGCACCATGATTTTCGCATCAAAACGAACACTCAAATGGAATTCCTGTCGTTCACTATCGCAAATATTACGCAGATGTACGGTGAAGCGTCCCCTTTCATTGCCCGTCAACTGGGCGGTGACCACGACTACGTGGCCCGCCCTAAACGGCATCGGTACATCGTTACTGAACTGCACCCGTTCCTCGACCACCTGAATGGGCGGCCAGGAATAGGGAAAGTATTTGCGATGATCCACCTGTCGGACAGACGCCAAATCACCAGCGATTTCCAGGAATTTCAATAGACTCAAACGCAAACGATATTTGTAACATCCCAGCAGCTGGGAATTTACGCTAATGTGAAACTTTCCATCGGCCATGACAATGTAGATTTTGAATTCCTTTAGGAGTTCGGACGTTGGGAATTCGTGCGATTCTTCGTCGCACCATTCGTCATTGAGATGTCGCTTGAATGTGATTTGCCCGGTGGGAACATCGACCAGTATATGCAAACCTATGCTGATATTTTCCTCGGTGCCGGGCTCTCCGGTGGCGAGAGATATGTGAAACCTAAACGAAAGGAAGTTTTTCATTAATTATCCAAATTGACTGTTTCCAAACACTGTGCACTGTTGGTGTATAGAAACGTGTTTACCTTTCGGCTGCTTCGTTGGGTTGGCCACAAACTTCCAACACATGACCGAAACGCAGTAACTCTGCAAAACTACCGCGAAAAACGGCCGACATTTGTTCTTAATTATTCGGACTGCCTGCCTAGCGCGTCTGTGGTAGGCGAACTAGTAATGATCGCTGTCTGAGTCTGAGTCTGAGTGAAATGTTTGCATTTTTCAAAAATGCAAGTTATTTTAAATCTGATGTTTCTAGAGATTTTTGTGGTTTTCAAACGCTCTTGAGTTTTCTTTTTCTAAACAATCGAAACTGAATCATGGGGACAGAAGAGAATTAATCCCAAAAACTAGGCTTGAACATTTATTACAAATACAAAATACAAAATGTTGTGGGAAAAATCGGAATGTGTGATACCCTACATCAGGCTATTGTATGTTACACCCGCTGCTGTGTTGTGTATGGATAGCTGAAAATCGGAAAATTGCAAATTTCATGATCACCATCAAATTTATTTCTGACATTCTAAAGAAAAAATTCAACAAAAACGGTAGACGCAACTAAAATTTAAGTCGCTATATTTTGCAAGACTCTCAGGTGCCTCTCTTACTCATAAAGTGGTTGGCATAAACAGACGCAGATAAATATTTGCAGTTTTGTAGCAGGATACGAACCTGGGTTTGCTGTGTGATACTTGGACACACTACGGACGTCCGCCCAATTATTGCTCAACACAATATGAATTTCCTATTGTCACAATAGTTTGTCGGTCATCTATAGACATATTTTTGCAACTTAAATTGTCATAACTCGAAAAAGACTCGAACGATTTTGTTGAAATAATTTTTAAAAAATGTATCACTCATTTTTAATCTCATCTCTTTTCTCTTTTTTTTAATTTCTATATTATTTTTAATCTCAGCCTTTGGTGTCTTTTTTTATCTAAATTTAAATGGATAATTGAGTTTTCTAATTTTTTTGTTTTTAAATGCTATTTTTTTCTTAAATTGACATAACTCGAAAAAGACTAAACCGATTTTTGTTGAAATAAATTTTAAAAAATTGTTTACTAATTTACTTTTATACCTAGCCTTTGATGCCTTTTAATCTGATTGAGGTTTTTAGAGTTATAAACAAATTAAATCGACTTTTTTTTTTGGAAATTTTTCAAATGTAATTTTTTGTATTTTAAATTGTCATATTACGATACTAGACTTTGTTGAAATATATTTGAAAAACTTGACAACTTGAAAACTTGTTTCAAATCCCAGCCTTGAGTGCATCTTAATCTGATTGAGTGTTTTAAAAAAATATTAATTGAAAATTTAGTTTTCGTAATTTTTTTTGGCAAATTCTAGTTTTCTCACTTAAATTGTCATAACTCGCAAAAGACACGACAGATTTTGTTGAAATAATTTTTAAAAAATGTATCACTATATTATTTTTAATCTCAGCCTTTGGTGTCTTTTTTTATCTAAATTTAAATGGATAATTGAGTTTTCTAATTTTTTTGTTTTCAAATGCAATTTTTTTTCTTAAATTTTCATAACTCGAAAAAGACTAAACCGATTTTTGTTGAAATACATTTTAAAAAATTTCTTACTAATTTACTTTTATATTTAGCCTTTGATGCCTTTTAATCTGATTGAGGTTTTTAGAGTTATAAACAAATTAAATCGACATTTTTTTTTTGGAAATTTCTTCAAATGTAATTTTTTGGAATTTAAATTGTCATATTACGAAAAATACTAGACTTTGTTGAAATACATTTGAAAAACTTGACAACTTGTTTCAAATCCCAGCCTTAATCTGATTGAGAGTTTTAAAAAAAATATTAATGAAAAAATTAGTTTTCGTAATTTTTTTTTGGCAAATTCTATTTTTCTCACTTAAATTGTCATAACTCGAAAAAGACACAACAGTTGTGTTGAAATAAATTTTAAAAAATCAATCACTATATTATTTTTAATCTCAGCCTTTGGTGTCTTTTTTTATCTAAATTTAAATGGATAATTGAGTTTTCTAATTTTTTTGTTTTCAAATGCAATTTTTTTTCTTAAATTTTCATAACTCGAAAAAGACTAAACCGATTTTTGTTGAAATACATTTTAAAAAATTTCTTACTAATTTACTTTTATATTTAGCCTTTGATGCCTTTTAATCTGATTGAGGTTTTTAGAGTTATAAACACATTAAATCGACATTTTTTTTTTTTTGGAAAGTTTTTCAAATGTAATTTTTTGGAATTTAAATTGTCATATTACGAAAAATACTAGACTTTGTTGAAATACATTTGAAAAACTTGAGAACTTGAAAACTTGTTTTAAATCCCAGCCTTTAGTGTATCTTAATCTGATTGAGAGTTTAAGAGTTTTAAAAAAATTTTAATTGAAAATTTAGTTTTGGTAATTTTTTTTTTTTGGCAAATTCTAGTTTTCTCACTTAAATTGTCATAACTCGAAAAAGACACAACAGTTGTGTTGAAATAAATTTTAAAAAATCAATCACTATATTATTTTTAATCTCAGCCTTTGGTGTCTTTTCGATCTATTTGACCGTTTTAGAGTTATAAACAAATTTTAATAGGGAATTTTGTTTTCGTAAATTTTATTTCTGCAAATGACATCATAACTAGAAAACGACTGCACCAATTTTATGGAATTAATTTTAAAAAAAAATGCTTACTAAATTATATTTTCTCAGTTTTTAGTGTATTGTAATCTGATTGAGAGTTTAAGAGTTATAAAGAAATAAAGAAAAGAAATTGTTTGATACTGAAATTGTCATAACGACAAAAAGACCCCACCGATTGGGTTGAAATAAATTTTAAAAAATTGATCGCTAAATATTTTATCTTTGCCTTAAGGACCTTTTAATTAGATTGATTTTAAGAGTTCTAAAAATTTAAATAGAAAACTCTGTTGTTTTTTTTGACAGAAATATCATAACTCGAAATTGCCTAGAACAATTTTATTGAAATAAATTTAAAAAAAAAGTGTTTGCTAACTTATTTTTAATCTTTGCCTTAAGTTTCTTTTAATCAGATTGATTTTAAGAGTTATAAACAATTTTAAATAGAAAACTTGGTTTTCTAAATTTTTTTTTGACAAAAATATCATAACTCGCAATTGCAACTTCGCAACGTCAAAATTGTTTTGGGTTATTTTAGTTTTACCTGGCCATGTCCACCATTGGTCTGTCTCAGAACAGTTTATCGCACTAAAACAATTAAAGCTTAGACTTTAAACGAATATTCGAGATGCCCATTTCAATTTCCCTCCAATACTTAAAACCAACACTAATCGCAAAACATTCCCCTAATCTCAATGACTTTAACTAATTACACATCTATCATCACTGAAACACACACACCCTTTCCACTCTTCAACCTTGCCCGCATTTGAACCTGCACAATGCGCGGGGGGTGGGGGGAAATTATTATATTACAGGCGCTGTCCATCTGCTTCGAACAATCCATCTCAACGGATTCCAGCATCCACCCTCCAATGCTACGAGCAGATTAAGGCAAAGACCCACTCGCTCACACTCGCACACACACACACACGCAAGTGCCAGAGCATAAAACGAATGAATTTCAGTTGTAGCGAACATACAAAACGGCAATGAAGCTAAGAGGCGATAATACCCCAAAATAAATGACTTGAGATTTCTCAATATTCGAAAATAGAACCGTGTAAATTGTGGAGACAACAAAGCGCAAAACGGATGTTCGCCAAGGGCAAAAACGTCGGACAGTGTCACGAACTAGACTAGAAGGTGGAGAATAAAATTGGGAAGAGTTTTCAAAAGGTTGTTTTTGGGCAGGCTTAGTTAATCCATGCAGTCTTACACTGAAACTTCCATCTGAAGTTAGCCTGTGACATATTTTAAAACGTTCCTTTTTATGGACCCTATTGGTACGGATACGTGTCCGGTGTCGAGTCTAGAGTTGGTAGATCCGGTCCTTGCTAGTTTGTCAGCCCGTTCGTTCCCATTGAAATTCCTGTGGCCAGGTATCCACACTAAAGTTGCCGCTGACAAGAGACTAAGTCTCCTTGCATTGCTTCACCAAAGCCGAGGAGGTCAGCCGGGATTTTACTGAGCGTAAGGCTGCTTGACTGTCAACGCAAATACAGATGCATCCAGAAATGTGTAGATTCATGAATAGCACGCTTCCTTTATGGCAAAAACTTCTGCCTGAACTGACACTGGAGCCGTTCGGCAGACGCTAGTGTGTGGCAGTTTGGCTTCCCTAGAGAATATCCCCGAGCCAACTCCGCAATCCATTTTGGAGCCATCAGTGTAGACTTTCACGTCAACATCGGAAAGAAGGTCCCCTTCGGTACCATTCCGCTCTGGATGGAAAAATTACTTCGAAGAGCCGACCGAAGCTGAGATGAGAGGGTCAGGTAATCTGTGGTTATCTGAAGTTCATCTGGAATGGTCTCCAATTACCCTACAATTACCAGTTGTGTGTAAACGAATAGTAATGTAATCCATTTTGCCCCGCCAAGGACATCGCCGGCATTTACGAGGGAAAATCATTTCCCTTTTTCTTCACCAAAATCACAACCTACAGCCGGAATGCACATCCTTTTCATTGCATCCCGAAAACACTGTGCAAATAGTTTGCGTGTTCCTTTTGCTTGTACAACTACAACTTTAAGGATTCATTCATTCGTTTATTTGTTGTCCCGGGCAATTTGTTGTTGCCGCGCCATGGATTGTCCGTAACATTTGCCAGACTCAACAAACAAATGGCTAAAGAACACATGATCTCCACCATGGCCATGAGATTATCATCGCCAGTGCCACCATCAGCTGTGTCTGTGGTATCGACATTCGCCTACGTTGGCCATCATTTGTCCCATGGCCGGATGGTTGATGATTTGGCGTTAATTTGTCCTCTGCCAAAATAGACGTGGTAGTCCAATGATTTGTTGGATTTGATATGCCATGTAAAGTATGAAAATACTTACTATGGCCCACCAAAAATATGGTCATTAGTCAATTGTTGTGTATATGGGAAAATCGTCTTAAGAGGTGTAGCACCGGGAAAAGTTTGGTATGTATTTATTTGAATTGTGCCAATGATCCTGTTTGCGTTAAAGCTACACGATGACAATGATGATTTGTAGTCTTGTTTGAGGGATTTTCGAAGACCTTAAGGAGTTCCATCAATTAAAAGTAAATAATTTGAAACAATTCTGGTTAAGATTGTTGTATTCTGTTTGGTAATATCATGTGGAATTTCGGCATCTCGCCCAGTCGCTACCTTTGGCCAGCAATGGAGATTCTACCATGGCGTCGTCCTTTATGTGAACAGAATAAATTCAAAATCGTCAATTTGAATGTTGTCCAATGTTTGGTCGCTAAACAAATTTCCCTTATCGAATTTGGGTAGACCTCCGAACTGTATTTGAGTAAAGGTGAGAGGAATTCGTCCTGGACAAACGTATATCTGCTTAGGAGTGGAACACTGGGCCCAAGTGTTCGCTTGTAATCTTTAAAATAAGGTCCAATGGCAGGAGATGTCGTCGGTCTTTTCCGCTTGGTTAACCGCCTTTTGGAATTTCCAACTGCTTAGCAGGACAACATTGACATCAGGTCTAGATCCTTTAATCTTTAAAGAGGTCAAGAGTCTAGAAATGTCGTATGGATAATTCCCTTGGTTGGGAGCCTTTTTCGAGTGTTATCTCCCACTGTTTGGGAGGACCAGACTAAGGATCTTTTCAGCTGATTATAAGATCAGGTATAAGCATTTTCGGTTTTTTTTGGAGATTTTTTTTTTTTGGAATAATGGTCTGGCGAGAAGGGCTCCTAAACGGTTCTCCAACAAGAGATGTTATTTTGAATCACCCGGTATTTCGGTAGCTGTCACCTTTGAAGCTTTTATTATTTGACATTTGACAAATAGAAATCACGCCATTACTGAAAATGGAACGATACACGCTTCAACAACGCATTGAAATTACTAAAATTCACTACAAAAATGGTGAAAATCTTGCAGTCACAGTTCGAAAATTGCATGAAAAGGATATGGTCCTCTAAGCGTGGTCGTGGTGGCCATTTGGCTGATGTGGTTTTTCATTATTAACGGCATACCTTCCTCTTTATTATGAAATAAATATCCAATCATTTAGCTCAAAAAATGTAATTTATCTTAGAATTCCAAAATAACGCCTCTTGTTGGAGAACCCTGTATAAGACGATTGGATATCACCTGTTGCCCTCCGATGGCATAGTATTTTCTCTCGCCTACTTTGTCCAAACAGTTGTAAAATCAATTATTTTTTTATAAAAAAAAAAAATATTTTCAAAGTAAATTCGAAAGGAAAATATTATTAGTCTGGAATTTCGCAGATATTTTTGGTTATCTCAAGACCTTCATACGCCCAAAAATGTTAAGCTCACCTTTACCAAAAGAATTCTAGATTCACATCCGGCTAAGAATATCGGATAGTTTGATTAGAAAAACCATGTAAAAAGTTCTCTGTAAATGGTCACTGTTAAATTAGCCGTTCGGAGCCCAATTTAAACTGTAGATTCCCAATAGTGAATACAGAAATTATATTGAGGACAACTAATTAAATTTTTAGTCATCCACGCTTACCTGTAAAAACATCTCCCTCTCTACAGCATTCAAGGAAGATACCACCTACGATTATGAGCAAAAAAAAACTACAGAACAAAACTCGGCCGTTTATAACAGCGCAAGCAGCATGCCCATAACGCAACAGTGAAGGAATGTTGCGGGTCCGTAATAATAATTGAAATTAGCTTTCGATATGAAATTACAGCTTAAATGAAAAACTCAATAACGGTTTGTTTATTGTCTCCGTTTCTCGGAAATTGAATATTTCCGCCTACCACAATACAGTCAGACATAGTGAGACTAACCGCAAGATCATTATTTAAAGAAATCTAAATATAATTAAATGTTTTTTTTTTTTTTAGTTAATAACTTTATTTAGAAAGTCAAGCGCTTAGCGGTTAGTTAGACAATTCAGTTGACAGTATCTTCTCGAAGGCGACACAAAGACGATGGCGACAGGCATGTCGATAGTATTTTGCGGAAGTTTGGCCGAACATTTACGTTCCGGTCATTGCATGGAAATTTGCGGCAAAGCTACAGCAGAAGCCAAGAGGTAAATACCTTCTACCGGCTAGAGAAGTCAAAGTGGGCACAGGGTTCTAAATTTATTGGACTTCTGGCAGCGATTTGATAGTTGAAAGATTCCTGAGAGAGAGAGAGTTCAATTTGCAATTTGAACAGTTTGTCCTGCACGATATCGTCATTATCTTCCCATTTACAGATTTAACATATCCCTCATGACCGGAGATCCCACTGCCGATAACAACACCAACATTGGTCTTTACATTCTGGTCAATTTCCACAAAGACATGATCACACTGAAGAAGTGTATTGACCATAAATGGGGCGGCGAAGAGTCCAAGGCCTACAAAACCCAACAATTCCTCAGGCAATTCAAGTTGTACATTGTCATGGCCGATGAGAAATTCCACATTAGCATCAATGACGAACCGTTGGGTGTCTACAAATATCGTTTACCTCTGAGCGTATTGAATTTCCTCGAAATCGCCGGTGATGTGGAGTATGTGCGACAAGTGGATCATCGCAAATATTTCCCCTATCTTTGGCCACCCACACAGGCGTTCGAGGAACGACTGCACTTCAGTAACGATGTACCGATGCCATTTCAATCCGGTCACGTAATGATTGTCAGCGCCCAGCTGATGGGCAATGAAAACGGCCGCTTTATCATACATCTGAGGAATGTTGGCGATATGAAACGGCAGGAATTACATGTGAGTGTTCGTTTTGATGCACAACTTGTTGTGAGAAATTCCAAGACCACAGTGGATGGAGAACACTATGGGTAGGTTGTCCGCAGATCTTATGGCAGAGGGACACATTTAATTACCGTTTCATTTTCATAGTTTTGACGAAGAGGAGATCGATGGTGAGTTTCCATTTGAGGATTTCCGTAAACCGTTCAAGTTGGCTTTTGGTTTTGCCGCCAACGAAGTGAAAATTGCCAAAGACGGTTCGAGCCTGTGCGGATTTAGGTTCAGAACACCCCAGGTTTTAGCATTTGTGGGAGGCTTGAAAATATTCGGCATCGATGGGGTGCATGTGAGTGTTAGCCGTGTCGATCACCTGACAATGCAGGATACTTCCTGCCAAGCATTTGAGAATTATTCAAGTTTGTAATGTCAATGAAATGAATTGGCATGAAAAGCAACCGAAAGGTTAACCAATTATTTTAAAGAAAGTGAAAAAGGAAATTGTCGATAATAGCGTTAGCTATTTTTTCCACCAACCCAAGGAAGTTTAAAAAAACTTCAGATTAAAGAAGAGTTGTTGAATTTTATCTATAAATTTGTGAAAAAAATTATCTTAATATATATTTACTAGGGTGGAGTGAAATTCAAAAAAAAAAAGTTAACCTCGGAAAGAGATGTAGTCTGTAAGTCAAATCGTCCCTTCTTCAGAAAATTGACTGAACAATTAAATCGCCACCAAAGCTACAAATATTAGTCGATTATCCTTCTATTTGCCTCAAATACTTTTGTTTGGGCACTGAACAAGCTCAAACTTTTAAATTTCGAATAAGTTAAGTCGTTAATTTTTAGGATTTTTCTAAAATCAACGCCAAAATAGCGATAATTTACAAATTTAGAGGGAGTGGCGCGACCCCTAAACATTTTTTAAATTTTTTTTCTTTATTTTTCCCCTCATTAGGACCCCAGATTACATCTCTTTCCGAGGTTAACTTTTTCAAATTAAAAAAACGCATGTTTTCACTCCACCCTAATATTTACCCTCGACACTGATTCACTGACTCTGTCACGCAGTACGTAGGAATTTAAATAGGCATTCTATAATTTTCTATAAATAATAATAATAAAAAAAATAATATTTTTTTTTGTACAGAAATTGTGTTTTCCCCAATTTTTTTTTTTACCAAAATTTTTTTTTTCCACAAATTTTTTTTTTCAACAAAATTTTTTTTTTTCCACAAAAATTTTTTTTTCCACAAATTTTTTTTTTCCACAAAAAATTTTTTTTTTCAAGAAAAAATTTTTTTTTCAACCAAAATTTTTTTTTTCACATTTCACATTTTAATATTTCAACGGGCGCCATAGGCGCATTACAACTTACTAGCGATTAAATATTTTTGTAAAACAAAACAAACAAATCAAGAAACGCTGGTCGATAATGCCGTGTTAATATGAAAATTAAAAAATATCTGAAATGAATTCAGATGGAAAAAGACACCCTCTTTGGTTAATATCATAGCCTCATGGTATAAACCGGGTACAAACGGGGTTTCTCTATTCTCCAAGACCTTCCACTAGGAATGTGATACTCAAAAAGTCGCAACTGATTTGCACTTCAAAGCCAAGTCTGGAATCACTAACCAGGCAATCTGTCCGCTTCGAAGCAATTCCGCTTCGACTGGCAACACCAATCAGAATGTCTGTCCGCAAAAGACAGCGATCGACGAAAGCAAAAGCCGTCGCCAACAATCGACGAATAGTCACAAGAGTACTAGACAGGTCGATCCGGTATCTCTAGACTGGGTTACAAGCCCAAGGTTCGAATGTGAACCGGTCCGGAAAGCGATTGCGCCCGCCCGTTGGTGGAGGTCTCAACGATACAAGGTATCCGGCAAAATCGGACCGTCACTCGGTTAGTGAAGTGACGGTCTTCGGCAGAAGGGACGTGGTTAGATGTTGAGGTTGCCCTAAGCACCATATACTTTGATGTCGGTGGAGATAATGTCTTCTCTTCTTGTTCCGTCTGCCGTTAAGCAGGCTGGTACCAGGTCCGGATCAAGCTAATGTCCGTCGACAAGACAAGAGTCCGATGAAGGTGTGTTAAGTTTGGCTGGTGGCTAAACTCGCAGAAATTCCACCACTACCCGGAAGCATCAGAGGTATGCAATGGATTCAGGGCCACAAAAGAAAATGCTCTTGCGAGAAATCCTTCTTTCCCTGATGATATCAGCGCTCAATGAAAACATATACTGGACCGTGACAAGGAGAGAAGATCGTTTACCAACGAAGCACGCTTCATCAAATTTCCTCTTTGACTTCCTCTTTCCTAAGAAGCTACCAGATTTGCATCCCTGGCGACGTGGACGATTTTAGGGTGATGTCTTATAACAATGTAGGCGATGTTGACGATTACAAGCATTAAAAGGAGGCCCGAAAAGTCTACCTCATCAAAAGGTCTTGCAATTTTCGCTGCCTCTACTTATTTCCAACTAATGTTCTCTCTGTAGGTAATGGATTGGATTATCATAATAACATTTCATACGGAATGACTCATATACTCGTACGTGAACGTGAACGTCAAACTGGACAAAGGCAATTGATTGTAAATATAAAGGGAATTCCCGGACATGACGATTAACTCGTATCAAACAAACCGAAATGAGAATGCGAATGAGAATGAGAAACGCTACAAGTTGCGATGCTGAATGAGGTTCGTTTACATTGTCCTAATGACTTAGTTCATTATTATTTGAAAAAGAAATCGTATTTTCATGCATCCATTAGTAATCACAATAATTCAAGACTTTGACAAATTATCTAAAAGTAATCAGAATTACGTCCGATTACTATATGTAATCAAAAAGAATCAAAAGTAATCAGAAAATAATCCGACTACTTTCCCAGATTACTTTGAACTCTTTCTGATTATTTTTGGTAATCGTAACTAATCTTTTAAAGTAATTTGAAGTAATCTTGATTACTTTTAGATTATTTGTAATTGTAAACAATTCTCGAAGAGGGTTAGCGCGGTGTGAGAATGTTGTCCACATGCAGGGCATGTGTTGTACACGGTTGGTTTTTCAGTTGACCCACACTACACTCGGATAATGTAAACCATCCCGGGTTTGCATAACTCATTAGCACCAACTCAAGAGCACGTTTACTCTGAGCAATAGGGTGGAGTGAAATTCAAAAAAAAAAAGTTAACCTCGGAAAGAGATGTAGTCTGGGGTCCTAATGAGGGGAAAAATAAAGAAAAAAATTTTAGGGGTCGCGCCACTCCCTCGAAATTTGGAAATTATCGCTATTTTGGCATTGATTTTAGAAAAATCCTAAAAATTACCGACTTAATAAATGTTTGGAATAGCGTGAACAATGAAATAAGGGCATGAAAAAATTTAAAAAAAAATTTCTCATTGTTCAAAAATTTCAAAAAGTAAAATAAGTCAAATCGTCCCTTCTTCAGAAAATTGACTGAACAATGAAATCGCCACCAAAGCTACAAATATTAGTCGATTATCCTCATATTTGCCTCAAATACTTTTGTTTGGGCACTGAACAAGCTCAAGCTTTTAAATTTCGAATAAGTTAAGTCGTTAATTTTTAGGATTTTTCTAAAATCAACGCCAAAATAGCGATAATTTCCAAATTTCGAGGGAGTGGCGCGACCCCTAAAATTTTTTTAAATTTTTTTCTTTATTTTTCCCCTCATTAGGACCCCAGACTACATCTCTTTCCGAGGTTAACTTTTTCAAATTAAAAAAAAAGCATGTTTTCACTCCACCCTACTGGGCAAGCTGCCCCTCTAAGCAAAATTTACCACAAAATCGTGTGTTTATAATTGAATGAGTCTGTTTGTATTCTTAAGAGTGTCGCTGCGAGTAAGTAATTTCAAAATATTGAGTGTTATGAAAAAAAAAATGATTTAAAAATATATGCAGTTGATGCATACAATGTCAACGTGTAAGGTCTGAATATACAAAAATATGTCCACAGCGTTTCAGGGTAAACTGGCGGCCAATTTAGACAGTGGCCATGTTTTGGAAATTGCAGCCCAGGCAGAAAGTGAAGCTCCCTGGTAAGCCCCTAATTTTACTCTCCTCCAAAGAGCAAATTCTAGATCAATCGTCCATTCTTACAGGTTTACCATTTCTCTGGCCACGGCCGTGTTCAATGAAGGCGACGCCACGGATATCGGCCTCCGCATCTCTGTCTATCTCAACGATGATCTGCTTGTGTTCAAGCAGTACGTCAACGGTGAATGGTTGACCGTGGCTAGTGAAGACTTTACCACCACAATATTTCGCCATAAATTTGTACTCCTGATATTCATGGATGACGACAAATTTCAGATCAGCATAAACGCTGGACATTTAATGTTTGTGAAATATGGCTTGGCCGTACAGCGGTTAAGCACAATCAAAATCGTCGGCGATTTTACATTTATCAAACAAATTGATCATCGGCAATATTTCCCCTCGCTCTGGCCGCCCATAAATGTATCCGAGGATCGTTTGCATTTTAGTCACGAAGTGCCGGTGCCTTTCCAGTCCGGTCATGTAATGATCATTACCATGAATGTGCTGGGTAGGATGAATGGTCGTTTTCATCTGCATTTCCGTAATGCCTGGAATTACGAACGTCAAGAGGTTCATGTTAGTTTTCGCTATGACAGGAGACGAATTGTGAGAACTTCAAAATTACCTGCACAAAATCAAAGTGGAAATCCGGATGAAATGGAGTAAGTACGAGAAGGAAAAAATAGTTAAAGTTGCTCTTTGGTCGAGAGAACGTGACGAATTCATCTTCTTTATCTAAAAAGTTCAATGAGAAAGACTCGCACTTATGTTTTACATTTCTCATACTCTGTCCAAGGATCTTCTTCGAGAAGGCCGTTTAGGCGGTTTCTCATGAGAAAGGGAATTTTTTTCATGAGGAAGTGAGTTTTGTCGTGGGAAAGTTAGTTTTCTCATAGGAAAGTGAGTTAGCTCATAAGAATGTAAGTGGGTTTCCTCACGAGAAAACGAGTTTGCTTAAAGGAAAGTATGATTTCTCATGGAAAAGTGAGTTTGCTCACGAGAAAGTGAGTTTGCTTGGGAGACAATGAGTTTGCTCAGAAGAAGGTGAGTTAGCTCTGGGGAATGTCAGTGAATTTCCTCACGAACAAAGTGAGTTTTCTCATGGAAAACTGAGTTTACTCTTGAGAAAGTGAGTTTACTCATGAAGCAGTCAGATTGTTTATGAAAAAGGGAGTTTATTCACGAGAGTGTGAGTTTGCTCATGAGTAGAGATATTTGCTCAGGAGAAAGTGAATTTTGTAATAAGAAAGTTTACCCATCAGAAAGAGAGTCTTCTCTCGGGAAAGTGAGTTTTCTCAGGGGAAGGTGAGTTGCTCAGGAGAAGTTGAGTTTGCTCAGGAGAAATTCAGAGAATTTCCTCACGAGAAAACGAGTTTGCTTAGAAGAAAGTGAGTTTTCAAATGGGAAACTGAGTTTACTCTTGAGAAAGTGAGTTTACTCATAAAGCAGGTTTACTGAGTAGAAAAGCAGTTTCTCATGAGAGAGTGTTGAAAGTTAATGATTATTAACTAAATATAAAAAAATAATAAGTAGGCGGATAAAATTTTGGATTCGTAGCTTTTAATGGAGTACAGTCCATGCTAAAATAGAGCGAGGCAAGTGCCGTTCGTCCCCGCAGCTTTTCAGAAATTTACAACTGTCTCTGCATGTCTTGCTCTGGGGACTATTCGTGGTCTCCAGTCCCCCTCACGCGACGTGTGTTCCATTTGTATTTTTAGTATTTCTTTGGTCTCTCCATGATTTTGCTGTAAACCAGCTGGGGAATCTATGAGGGCTGATCCGGACATCGTCATTCCATGATGAAATGTCAAAATGTAATGAAAACCATTCCTCTAACTGAACTACACGATCTTAAGCACTTCAGTTTACTGCACACCTTGTATCATTCCAAGAGTCCCCAGATCTAAGACCATCTCAAATGGTGTATGCGTTTGATTTAAATTTTTATCGTTATTTTTCTGTTTTTTTTCTTCCTGACAGGTTTGGTCCGGAAGAAACTGATAGTGTATTTCCATTTATTTCCACGTCGCGAACGTTTAAACTGGCTGTAGCTTTTTCTGACTGCTCACTGAGTATGGCCACCGATGGGATATTTCTCTTCGAATATTCCTTTAGAACGCCAAATGTTTTGGGCGATATTTCCGGTGTGAAAATGTTGGGTGTTGATGGCATGCGAGTTTGTGTCAGTGGCATCGACCATTTGAAGTTGGCAGACCCCTCGTGTGATAAGTTTGTATCATATTCGAGAATGACACAATAAAGGTTAGTTTATTTTCAAAATTGTCAGTGTAATCAAAAACAGTTATCAGTTCGTCGAGTTTGGTCTTCAATCTCGCACAGGAGGATGCGTATAATACGAAACTGCTGAAATCAATGACTACTTTTCTTGTTGATTTGGAAAAATAAATACAATCTTCTTAATATATATTTACCCTCGACACTGATTCACTGATACACTGATTCCCTGATTCACTGACTCTGTCACGCAGTACGTAGGAATTGAAATAGGCATTCTATAATAATTCTATAAATAATAATTATAAAAAAAAATAATATTTTTTTTGTACAGAAATTGTGTTTTCCCCAAATTTTTTTTTTACCAACATTTTTTTTTTTCCAAAATTTTTTTTCTTACAAATTTTTTTTTTTCCAAATTTTTTTTTTTCAAGAAATTTTTTTTTTCCAAATTTTTTTTTTCAAGAAATTTTTTTTTTTAAAAAAAAATTTTTTTTTCCACAAAATTTTTTTTTTCAACCAAATTTTTTTTTTCAACAAAAATTTTTTTTTCAGCCAAAATTTTTTTTCAACAACAATTTTTTTTCAACAACATTTTTTTTTCCACAAAAATTTTTTTTTTCAACAATTTTTTTTTTTTTCAACAAAAATTTTTTTTCCACAAATTTTATTTTTTTTCGAAATTTTTTTTTACAAAATAGTTTTCTCAAAATATTTTTTACAAAATTTTTAAAATTAAGTAACAAATACTTTCTCAAGCAAATTAACTTACTAGTTTATATATAAATACATTTTGAAGGGCTACAATTAGAATCATACAGAGCACAGTTGTCTATACAATATCTGCTGCCATCTAGTGGTTACAATTACAAATGCACGTTTACAATTGTTTGAAATCCGCTATAACATAGACATCAACCAGGCGTTGCCAGCTGTGTCAAAGATTACTCATATTACAGATTGATGTGCGCTGAACAGTTACAGTTTGAAAATTACCCGCAACCATTGACACAAACCCCGAAATATATTTCCATATGTGAAAAAAAGAGTTGCCAAATTTGTGTTGGTGTGCAAAAGAAACACCTTTTCATGGATTTTTATAAATACCCAGCAAAAAATTTGAACTACCATGGACAATATTTACAGAATTTTTAAAAAGGTTCCAAAAGTAATTTTTTATTGCTCAATTTCCCCTTCCAAATTTCGATAAATGAATGAATAAGTCTCGGCGATTATAGAAGTAAAAAAAAACCAAGTGAGAAAGTTACAGTCGGGTAAACCTCACCATACAAGTCCCTTATTCCAAAGTATCCGAAATCTAAAAGGGGGCGTGACAAACACCACTATACTACTTTGGATGGAATATCTGGCATGGAATACACAATTTTTTGAGGTACCAGAAGGGGTGTGGCTGGTGGCGAACTGTGTTCTCGATATCTTTATCTCGTTAACAAAATACGTAATTTGGTTAAAGTGTGTGTAGCGTACTAGAAATATTACACGATTTCAAAAGAGGACCGAATGATACATTTGTATGGGATGTACCTGAAAGGCCGTGACCATGTAGCCAATATGCAATCCCATAAGTAGTTTTGTGAAAATATTAACCCATTGCAAAGTTTCAAATCAATTGGGTAGGTCTTTTGAAAGTTATCATGATGGGAACTAGGCGGTCTTAAAAAGTCATGAATCGCCTTAGTAAGAGGCTTTTCAAATCTCGTTTTGGGCAAACCACCTAACCCGCAGCGTTTTGGATTGGGAAGAAAAAAAGATATTTGCGAAAAAGTAGGTGGCGACACTTTTCATCTCTATATGTACAGGGTTTTCCAACAAGAGGTGTTATTTTGGTATTCAAATGAAAATGGAATTTTTTCAGATAAATGATCGGATGTTTATTTCATTATAAAGAGAAAGGAATGCCGTTAATAATGAAAAACAACATCAGCCAAAAGGCCACCACGACCACGCTTACAGGACCATATCCTTTTCATGAAATTTGTCCATTACCATATCGCAAAATCATCAGTCAGGATGATTATTCGATGGAATTCCGGATAATTTTAACGCATTTCAAGGACCCAATCAGCAAAGATACGACGTTGTTGCTGATCGGCCGGCTTGAGTTCTTGTGAACTTTACTGAACTTTTTATAAGCCTTAAGACCGTATTTTGCAAGTCTTTATGCAAAATATGTGGAATTCCAAAGAACGACAAGGAATGGACAAACCTGGGTTTTCTCCAGCACATGGGGCTACAGCAGCATTATTCTCAGTTGTTCTTGAGCGACGTGTACGGGTTTTATTCTTCACATCACTAACATGTCCCAACAGCTCGAATTTTTCCACCAATTTCTGTATTGCGGTCCGACAAGGCGCTTCACGACGACCCAAAAATGCTTTAGTTTTGCGAACTGTGACTGCAAGATTTTCACCATTTTTGCAGTGAATTTAAAGAATTCCAATGCCTTGTTGAAGTGTGTATCATTCGATTTTTAGTAATGGCGTAGTATCTACTTGTCAAATGTTAAAGAATAAAAGCTTCAAAAGTGAATGCTACCGAAATACCGGGTGATTCAAATGTATAACACCTCTTGTTGGTACACCATTTATTATATCAAAATCACTTCAGATCTACAACAAGTAGTTCCTCACAATCGAGGGGGTCAACGAAAAAATTCCCTACCTTAACCTGTATCCCATCAGTTCAATAGTTAAAACCAAAAAGTAATAATTTCGTCCCCACCCTTTTTAGCCTCAGAGCCACTGTGCCAAAGTTATACGGATTGTGCATGTTACATTTTCAAGCATACGACACTCCTCTCTCAACATCTAACGCCCTACTGAAATCGTATTGCCACATATCCTTTTGCATGATCATGACCTTGTGATCAAACGGAAGGATTAAAAGGCAACCCTTTCGAAATCACATCACAGGATTGGTAGAGTTAACATCAAAGCCACACGCAAGAAGAGAAAGAGAATACCAGTGAGGACATTGAATGGGACACTAATACGTAAATAGATCACATAGAACAACAACACGATGAAGCTGAAAATGTCCAACACAGCAACAATGAATGCAAACATTAACGAAAACAACAGCAACAACCACACAGAAACATGACAAATAAATCGTGTCAAAATAAAATAAAAGCAAACCAACCAACAACAAACAGTAACTGACTTAACTCATAAAAACCGGAATCAAACAAAAAATAATGGAAGAAAAAAAAACAACAACAACAATGACCACGAGTACCAATAACCAAAATCACCATACATTGTTGTAACAACCGACAAACACACACAGCTCACGCGGGACAAGGGGAGATATGAAACATAGAAGAATCACATGAAGAAGAAGCATATACCATAAAAAAAAGGAGTGTAAAAGTGAACATTTTACAAACACACACTAAAAAAAAGATTGAAGAGAATGACACACACGCACACAAAAACTACCGGTGAACGTTGACTGAGAAATCGAAAGAGAGAGAGAGTGAGCAGTGGAGGTTGACTGCAGTAATATAGCAACAGCAGCAACATTGACGACACCACAAAAAAGTTATACACAAAAAACTACTTTACATGTTGTGTGCCGTTTAATGTTGTTGTTGTTGGCAAACACAAAAGGGTTGCCACTCCAAAATAGAAAAAAAAACACACACTCAACCGGAGAGTGAGAAACGGACATGCCAAAAATTATGGGGAAAAAACATAAACACAACCATAGTTGCCAACTCTAGTCATTATTTCTGGCAAATTGGCGACTTTAATTTTTTTTATAATTTTAAAAAATACCCTCAAAGAACTAACTTGATGAAGGAGCCCATCGCACACCTTGTGTCTGCGCACAAATTTAAGAAAATTCTTCAATGAAATGCATATTTAGATGATATTTCCATATGACCATACGAGTTCGAGGTTTGTGTGGCTATTTCAAACGGACAACAAATACTAACGTTTCAGGTCATTTTTCTTTCCAATTGTTAGAGCATCTTAAATGGTCAAAACTGAAAGCAATATGTGGCTTCTAGATCGGCTCATTGCGCTAAGTTATGAATTGTAGCAAATTTCTACCCGATCAAACCTCTTATATGGCCACCCAAGCGACAGGGCAACAAACGTTTTTATGTCCGCAATGATCATTCAACACCATTTGTTTCGCAGTTAAGAAGAAATATGTTTGTCGGTGACAGGCCTATATGATCCATTTCTACAATTCTTACTTTCGTACAAATATGGCGAAAGTGTCATGACTGTTCTTAAACTAAATTTAAGCCCCTTATGGTGTCACCGAACCATATTTCGTGTTGTACCCAGATGAATACAACTAATATATAAACCGAAGTGTATGCAAACAACCCACTTGTTTAGTATTGAAAGCTGGCAGCCCTGCCCTCATTCCAGGGACACATCGACAAATGTTCGCTGGGTGATCACAAACAGCAGAGCACGAGAGTTTGTGAGAGACAGAGTCATCTCCCCTGCTCTGCAATACCGATTACCGTTCTCTCATATACTCCTAGGGCGGTGGGGTTGAAGTAGTTGTCTTTGTCTATCATTTGTTGCGCAAGTTTCCGTGAGCGAATGCATGAACGTGTGTGTGTGTGTGTTTGTGAGTGAGAGTACCTCACACAGATACTGAGAGACAGAGAGCGAGTCTTTCGTGGTCCGTATCAGCAAAAAAAAATTCAATTACTCTTCAAAAAGATTTTTTTGTTGCTACTCCACTGACAGTTAAGTTTTTGCTATGCCGTGGTGAACATTATTGAATTAATTCGTGAAAGGACGGACGACGCAGTCAGAAATTAAAAAGAAGAAAAAAAAAGGAAATACAATAAATATCAATCTACTGTGTTTTTGTAATAAGAAAGTAGAGAAGAAAACACACAGAGCCAACAAAAACCAACGAATTTTCTGTGGTAGAGTAAAAACAAAAGCCAGCGAAAAAAAATGTGTGTTGTTTAATAACAAATATTCTTGGAAAATAAACGTGAATTATTCGAAAAATATTGCATTCGAGAAGAAAAAAGAAGAAGAGGAGAAAAATTAAAAATTCAATGTGAGTGTGTGCGCGTTTTTTTTTCTACTTACAAAATAATCAAGTGTATATTTTTGGTGCGCGGCCATTTTTTTTGGTGTGTTCGCTTTTTTTCTTCATCCTCCTCCTCCTCCTCCTGCATCTCCCGTGCGAGTGTTTTTTAGTTGGTTGCTGGCGTTGTTGTTGTGCTGAATTCGTGTGTGTCGAAAAAAATAAGTATTGTACCCGAAGAAGGAAGGAGGCAAAAAGTGAAAGAATAATAATCAAATACAACAACAACAAAAGAAAAGAAAGAAAAAAAAACGATTTTTTTTTGCGAGTGACGACGTTTTTTATACGTCGTTTTTGCCCATTTCAACAAAAAAAAAATAGTGCAAACAGCAAAAAGAGCGCAAATTGACAAAAGAAAAATAAAAAAAAATTACGTGAAGAATAAAGAATTGCGATGGTGATTTGGGGTGTACGAAACAACAACATAAAACAACATGTGTGTGATTTTTGAAAAATAAGAAACGCAAAAGTTTGAAAGGAAAAAAGAAAGAAAAACAAACGTAACCAAGTGGAATCTATGAGATTGGAATCCCTTCATGCACACGGAAAGAAAGAAATCAATACAAGTTAAGGAAAAAGTTCAAGTACCTGCTCCTGCTCTAACTCGCCTTCACCATCGTCATATTACGGTCGTTGTCGTTGTTTTTGCTGTAAGTCCAATTTCCAATTCGATAGAAAGAATCGTCCCTTGAAGTTGGCTGCTGCTGCCCACACTCCGCCCCATTGCATACAAAACCTATTTTGAGAATAACACGTGCTGAGGTGGAACGAAGACATACCCCACAATCACTCCCAAAGAGCAACGTTTTAAAAAGGTTGGTACTGCGTGTTGGCATCAGATTTTTAAGAAAAACAACAACTTTTTATTGTATTTAAAAATATAAAAACATAGTTTTTTTTTTGCAAATCGAAATGAAAAATTCAACTCTGATTTACGACGGCTTAATGTACACTGCTTTTTGCCGACGGCTTATTTAAATTTCCATTAACAACACAAAAAAACAGTATGTGGGATGAAAAAAATGAATTTCTTTAAAAAAAAAGTTTTAAAAAAAATATTTTTTTAAAAAAGTATGTAAGAAAATAATGTTGTTTTTTTGACAAACTTTAGGTTTATGGTAAACAACGCAATAACAAAATTGCAGTTTCCTTTAAAATGATTCGAGGTAGGACGAAATTTTTAAGTCGAAGCTTACAAAAAAACCAACTCGCCCACAAATATTAATCCTATTCACCTCAAATGATAGCAAATGCCGTCATAAATTGAAATAGGCTTTTATTTTTCGGATTGAATGCATTGTGGTTCGGTTTCCAAGTATTTAACGGGTGTTTGACTTAAGAGCATGAGAACTTAAAATGAAGAAATATTTGTTGACTATTTTTTCCATTAAATCTGGCCATATGACGTCAATGGTGGGTTGATTTTTGGCTTTAAATGCTTCTAGATTTTCTGATTTGTCGTCATAAGCAAATGACTTAGCATATCCCCATAAAAAGTAATCCAAAACGCATGAATGAGAGGACAACTTCTGGAAATAAAATTGTCACCAATTTGATTTTTCAATAAATCGATAGATATGCGCGCTCTATTGAAAGTTGTTGGAACCAAATGTCGTTGTTGTTTAATTTTAGGAAAGATAAATCCAGTTATCCCGGCTCCATAGAGCTCGCCAATAACCGTAACGCCAGCTCCTTTCCCCTTGAGAAAGAAATAAGGACCAATAATGTCAATGACAGTCAATTTTAATGGATCTAATGGTGATTCGTTAGCGCCTTGAAAATTGCCTCCGCTCCAAATACAAAAATTTGGCTTATTCACGTAGCTTGCTTGCTTTCTGACCCGGTCGATTATGTTGATCGTGAAGGTGGACAAAAGAACAAATTTACTTTACCGACATTGCTCCAATTTTTTTTATTTGGTGGTAGGGAATTTGGTAAGAAAAAAATTAAACAAAAAATAAATCACCCAAGTCCAAATTTTCCGAGTTACGGACCTGAAAGTCCGGAGATATAATAAGCTCTAACTCCTTTGTTTTACGCTGGATCAGGACAAAATGGGTATCATTTGAAATCTTGTCGAAATACCTTATTTCCAATGGTATTTTCTTTGAAAACCTTTCAGATTCTGCCATGCTAATTGCTAACTAACTAGAGTTTGCAGCGATACTAATGCGCCTGCTTAGGACGTCTGCCTTTTTCCAGAGGTCGGAGTATTTGTCTTTTGTCTTTTTTGGAGTCAATCATCATCCATTTCCACCTTTTTTTGTTGATTTGTCTTATCTGTGGATCATTCTGAAGTTGGTGACATGTTAAGCTTTTAGTTCACTTCAACTTTCCTGTGAAACTTCTGCAAGAGATCGTTGAAAGGAATTGTGTGTCGATTCATCCTTGGATATATTTCAATTCCAGTGGGCTTATGTTTTTGGTTGAGCCTGCTGCTTTTTCCAGAAAACTCCCTGAGGAGGGGATGTGGTGGAATATAACGCTTCAGACATAAAGTCTATTCTGAGGATGCTAGGTTTCCAATTGTCCATCATTTACGAATTTCAGTTCCAACCACTAACGTGTTTATGGATGGCGGTGATGGCCTACTTTTCAAAATCTCTTATCGGTTGATTGTTTGTGAAATATGCCGAGACCATGGTTCCACTAGATCTGCCATAGTAAGTTTTTGGAGTATGGTCACTTTCACAACTGGAGACTCGGTTTTCGGATGATTCAAAAATCCATAAAACTTTGTCCCATAAACTGAAATGTTGGCAAATTATTTGTGGAAAAGAAAAAACACCATCTCAATAAAATCGCCACTTACCTCATCAATTTGTTTTAATCGGAAAATTCGCCATCGCCAGTCGTAGTCTAACATTGTTTTGTTTACAAACATTCGTTGGCATGTTTTGTTCATGTTTTGTTGCGTTCCTCCATTTGTTGGCTTTCTTTCCATAACTACTTTAACTTTTTTTTACGACTTTATTTATGTTCTTACCATTACACCAAAAAAAAAACAAATTATTCATTTTTTATTTATATTTGTTTGTGGTGGTTGTTGTTGTTTTACGGTTCGGTTTTTGTGGTGGGATTGATTTCGTTGTCGTCGTGTTATTTACCTTTCGCTTCTCTGTGTTTGGCCATTGTTGTTGTTTTTTCACATCTCATTTCATTTACATTTTCATATTTTACATTTGCATGTTTTTTTTCCGTTTACTGTCCTCCAAAAATCATCGTCTGTTCTCTGTTGTCTTCAATAAATTCCATTTTTTTAATTCACGTTTACAATTGAAATCAGAGTTTCTTGTTTTGTGAGCTGTGAGTGTTCTTCTTCTTGTTTTTTTTTTTTTTTTTTTTTCAAAATTTCAGTTCAGTTTAGTTTTTTTTTTGTTTGTGACTTCCAAGTGAGAGCGATTGTTGCTGTGTGTGTGTTTGTTTTCTGATCTTTTATTGCTTCTTGTGTTTTTTTTTTCGCTGCGCTGCCACTGCTTTTTGTTGTTGTTTTACAATCGTTTTTTATGGCTTGTTTGTATTTGTGTATTTTTTTTCTTACTGTTCTTGTTTGTTGTCAATATTACTGTTTTTTTGTCGTCTTCTCACTTCATGACTGCTCATGTTGTTGTTGTTGTTACTGCCAGCATTAGCGCCTCCCGTTCGTTCATCTTGTGTCCACTCTTCTTTTTTTTTTTTGAGTTGATTTTTGTTGTTTTGTATTTCGTTTCTTTCATTCGGTTCATTGTATGATGTTGACTTGTTGTTGCTGTTGCTATTGTTCGCATACTCATTCTTTTGTGTCGTTTGTGTGCGTGCTCCCCCTCATCATACCTATATTAAGTTATTTTAGTATTTTTTTTTTTTGCATATTCTGCATCTTCTTTCTCCATCGTGTTGTTGTTATTTTTTCACAATCAATTTGTTTTCCTGTGTGTTTATTCGGTTCTGTTGAGAAATTGCGCTCATTTGGTTTAGTAGGGTTGCCATGCTCATTGAAGTGACTGATGATAAGACGACAATTGGTTGCAACATTGCCACGTAGGTGGTGTCAAAAATAATGCGGGCATAAATTATGTTGTTTGCTATAGTGGGAGAGAATTATAAATTGACTTTACCACTAGTTTGGCGGGTTAGGGAATTAATTATGAAAAAATAACCCCAAGTCCAAACTATAACTCCATTGTTTTACGTCGGATCGACACAAAATAGGGGTATCGTTGGAAAGCTTATAGAAATACCTTTCCAGTCGTTTATGTACAATAAAAACACTATTTGCGGACAGCTCTCGTGAACGGACAGCTCCCGTAGACGGACAAATTTCTCGGTCCCATGCCGTATTTTTAAAGCAAATTAATCTCCGGTGGGCAGACATCACCCGTGGACGGACAAAGCCACTGCGACCGTCGGTGTCCGCCCATTGGAGCACTCACATATACCTATCTTCCAGTAACCCATTTGTAGGCAAATGGGGCTAATCATATACCCGTACATGTGGCCAGATCTGTGTACGTTTTGGTACAGCACCCATAAGATTGTACCTATCGAATTTAGGTTCTGTCGCTGCTTTGATCGAAACCGTTAATAAGCGATTTAGTGGAGTGTCTGACAGTAGACAAGAGACCTGCGTGGGTCAAACTGATATCTATCGGTTCATGTTTTGAAATATCCATTCTTCATTGATATTTTAAAAACGCAATTGGTCGAAATATTTTAAAATCTGCTCCATGGTGAATTTCAGCAATAAACGCTGGAAACCATTTTTAGACTTAGAAAGCCAGGGAACTATACTCAACTCACACTGCTTTGCCCGATTTTTGCACACTCTAATCGGGACTTAGATTTAAAATCCGTCTCCAGACGATTGGGATTACTGTCAGAGATGTTTTTCCCTCTACTACCAGTTGGAGCCGCCGTGTGTGTCTTGTGTGGTAGTCGTACATCACACCAGCAAAGCCCACAGATCACTCACCAACAGAATCCACTTATCCATTTGAAATATTTAATATTCCCTTATATCTCTCACCCCACATAGTTCTCAAATTAAAGACATTCCAAATGACATTGCCCTTCCACTTCATTTCGATCCCAAGTCAATGGAATTAAAGTGCATGTATGCATTATTAATCAACTGTTGTCAAGTAAAAACTTCCAGGGAATATTTCACACCACTTTTAGGCCACCATAAATGTCACGTTCCTGGCTGGTTGGGGAAGTTCGGTTGGCAACAATAAATATACACAATGCAGGTTATTTTCTATTTTTCTATCAACGCTTTGACTTGCTTGACCGATTTCGGACAGTGGAATAAGATCGCCTCATACCAAACATTTCAAAATAGTTTTCTTATCACCTCAGTGAGTATTTGTGAATCGAACCAAAAAAGGAAAATGTAAATCTCTTGAAACTAATTAAAGCCAGCAGTGTGTAATGCATACTCCTCCTCGCCTGGCAGGAGATTGCGCAGGAGTGCATTTGGTCATTGGGGATAGGGTTAAAGGGCGCAGCAACACCTGCTGCCGGAACCTCAAGTGTACTGATGCAGGCATGCATGCATGCATTTGCCAACCAAACTATTATTTTTAGATAAATGTTGACAGTGTTTAATGATGGGGCCCCATACCCATTTAGGTATACATATAGATAGATATATAATTTCAAGGATATCATATTTTAAGGCAACAACATGAAAGCTGACCATCGGGCATTCTTCTTAAAGTGCTGAACTTCTTTGACAAGCTTTGAGGGAAGGGCCTTGATGAACCCTCTTTAAATGGGCTTAGAGTTTTGCCTACAATTCAGGGATCTGCTTACGCCAATCGTTTGTAACTCACAACCTTTATTCGCCTCTCAAACCATTTTTTTAAGTGGGTCGTTCATAGTGGCATTCGTAACCCTAACCTGGTGCGCTTTTATAATCACTGCGCAGTTTCAGATTTTATTTATTGATTTTTCAACGTCAACTGTTTTTTTTTTTCTTCAAATGGATAAAATATTTTTTCTCTCGCTTGTGTAAATAATCATATCTATTCGTTAGGGCGTGGCAAGGATTTCTGAAGAACTGGTAAGCTTTATACATTTTAATGTCAAGCCCTAGATATACATTCACATTTTTTATTTCGAGAAGCCATCGAAGCTAAATAAATGTGGTTTATTTTACCACAGGCGTAGAATTGAAATAACTGTATTGCAGTCAATCCTACGATTCTGTCATTCGTTGTAGAAGTCTCTTTATGAGACGTTTTCTCTGTTTTAAGAATACTCGAATTTACCATTGATCCACCATTAAAGGTTTTTAGAAAGCCAACTCAAATCTCCGTGTGGACGGTCGTGGTCTGATAGGTGGTGTGTGCGATTATCACACAGTAAGCCCAGGTTCGTCAGCAGGAATTGTTCAGCGGCCTTAGACAAGCATTTGCCGTGTGGAGCCGTCTTTAAACTGCAGTTCCAGGACAGTTAATATAAAAATATTGTGCACTGCTCACTGATTTAAAATAAGATGCCCATCTAATCCTGCAAGTAAAGTTAGGGGAAATACGACTCAAAGCGCCACAGTTGGAGTATGTCGTTAAAGGGCTTGGTTCCAATACGTTAACTAATTTATGACATTTTGTTTTCACATCGACGATGTTGTATTCCAGCGGTATTTGCCAAGTCCATCATTGTATCTATCCTTCAACTATTTTTAATAATGGTCTTCTGAGGGACAATTTCAACTTGGTATACTTGAAATATATAGTTTTTCTCCTCTGGGACAATACCAACATTCGCTGGCGATACACAGACTTTCTGTTTAGCCGATTCTTCGTCCAGCATTAGTAATTTTGTCCTCCAGTTGTAGACCACTGCAATAAAGGAAATAATGTTTATTAGATTTCTTTAAGAATATTTCTTTAATTTTAGTCACCATACTCATCTGTAAGTTCCATGATCACCTGTTAAGTTCTATGATTCAAGTTTGCAATTTAGTTTAAAGATTTGGTGAACTTTACTATTCAGCAACAAACATTACAAAAAAAATCGCCAACATCTCGAAAACTAAGCGCGCATTGATATTTTCGATTACACAGGGTTCTCCAACAAGAGGTGTTATTTTGATATTCAAAGAGAGATAAATTTTTGAGATAAATGATCGGATGATTATTTCATAATAAAGAGGTCTTGAATCGACGCTGGCAGTTGGCGTAGACCTCATTTTTCACGGAAGAAGATCTCGGTGGCCAATTGTGATCACCTCTTCGAGAGATAACACTGTCCGGGAAATTTTCAGTTTTGCGAACTGTGACTGCAAGATTTTCACCATTTTTCTAGTGAGTTTTAATAATTTCAATGCGTTGTTGAAGCGTGTATCGTTCCATTTTTAGTATTCGCGTAGTTTCTACTTGTCAAATGTCAAAGAATAAAAGCTTCAATAGTGATAGCTACCGAAATACCGGGTGATTCAAAATAACACCTCTTGTTGGAGAATACTGTATATTAATCCCACAATTATCTATTGCTTTGTTCACATTCTAAACAATAATCACTTTTATCGATATTAGTTTTTCGGGTGGCAAGGATATTTCCGAGATTTTTTTTATACCACAATTGGACGATTGTCTCAATTCAATATAAAATACATGTTAATTTTTAAAATAATCGTCAATCGACTTTGTGCAGCTTAAATTAAAAAAAATTAAAATAATTACCATTTTGTTGGAAATTCTCTGAAAGCCGCCATCATTTTAGGTCTTTTTTACAATTGACATAACCGTTTGTCTCCTTTCCTCTCATTTTGGCTTTTTTAAGAATATAATTCCCTCTATGTGTACCTACTACACTCAAGTTTTCTCCTAGTTTGTGTATTTGGTTTTCTCCTCTTCTTCGGTTCCATTGTTCAGCAATCAGATTTTTAGTATTTTAACTTTGCTCAAAAACTGTGTTTGTTGTTGTTATCCTTTTTAAAGTTTTCCTTAAAATTACACTAAACCACAGACTCCTCACACACACACACACCAACCTACACATGTATTCATGCAACCTCTTTCTAACTTTCTCATCATCCCCACTTTATACTCAAACCCGGCATGTTATTTTATGTTTTCCAATTATTACTTATTCCCCCTCCCCCCAACCCACACGCACACACACAATGCAAACCTACAACTAAGCTTTAAGGATGCTTTGGGACTCTTTCTTATTAAATGCCCGTTTAGTTTTCCTCCAAAATATTGTCAGTTCAGTTATGCCGTTGCAAAATACTACACTCCCACTATTGAGAGAGAGAGAGAGAAGGCGAACAGTTTGGCAACTCTGCACTCTGCTGCTGATTATTGTTGTGCTGCTGCTGCCGCCCGTTTTTTGTCATATTTTTTATGTGTACCACCATTCATTCAAACACATGTATGGATGTATCGTTCAAACGAAGTTTTCTACTTTGTTTACATATGCCTAAATGATGGCAACAGCGACGGCAGCGACATCCAACACACACTCGCATATTTAGTCTGCCTATAAACCGCGCGAAAATTATAATATGAAGTAAAGGAGAAAAAAAAAAACGACGTCGACGTTTACGACAGCGGGGCTGGGGCTGGGGCTGGCTACTCCCTCCCTCATCATCGTTGTTGTCATCGTGTGTGCTCGCAAAAAATCTCTCATTTGTGTTGGCGTTGTTGTTGTTGTAGTATTTTTTGCATGCTTTTTTTTATTCTGACAAGTTTTTTTTTGTATGTATACTATTTTTTATAAGACGAGTACATACACTTTTTGTGTTGTGTCTTGTTGTTGTTGTTGGCAAAGCGAATATGAAACACATGAGGAAAAAAAATATTACGAAAATACGACCAAAAATCAATGTTAATGCTTTTGATTAAACACAATCACTTACTATTCATAGAAGAAGAAAAAAAAACGAAAGAAAATACATTTGAAGAGGAAGATGAGGAAAAAAGATAGATAGGTACGTACTGAGAACAGTGCTGGGGGGTTTTAATGAAATTTTAATAAAAAAAAACGAAAACAAATACCTACATTTGTACATATGTATGTACCGTGTAGTACCTAAAATGTATTTTACTATGGCATAATTCATAATTCGCTTCAAACGTTGTTTGTTTTATCGTTGTTTTTTTGATGGCTTTTAATTAATTATCGTTTTTAATTTTTGTTTTATTTAACTGTTTTTTTTTTCATTCTTTTTTTGTTTGCTTTAAATCAAATATTTAAATTCGTTTCTATTTTTATATGAACACATTAATCATTTAACGTTTTGTTTTATGGGTTTTCGCAAATTATTCGCCATAGTTTTTTTTATGTGTTTTGGTTCTTTTTGATTTTTTTTTTAAAGAAATGAATAAATGCTGCATACACCATTTTTGTGGGGTTTTTAAACACCACACAAAAACAGCTAAACGGTTGTGCTTTGGGGGAGGATGGTCATTTGAAATTTGACAGAGAAATCTGAGATAAATATTGGCTAAATTATTAATCGACATTCTTCATTTAATACATTACCTTTGGAAATTTACTTTGGGAAGCAAGTCGCCTAAGAGGGAATATATACAGGGTGGGTCAAAAATTTAATAACTTTAATTTAATCTGAAAAAATTAACAATACAAATATTTAACCTGTGGCGGCTTTCGGCCCATCCTTTACATACATAGGTAAAGGGTTTCCCAACAAGAGGTGTTATTTTGTTATTCAAAGAAAAATGCAATTTTTTGAGATAAATAATCGGATGTTTATTTCATAATAAAGAGAAGGGTAAGCCGTTAATAATGAAAAATAACATCAGCAAAATGGCCATGAAATTTTCCATAACCAAATCGCAAGTGGCGAATTCCATCTTCGAGAGATGATACGGTCCGGAAACTTTTCCCTTAAAAGAGCAATGGTTTCGTTGCATGTGTGGCACGTAGCGCCGTCTTGTTGAAAGTAAACGTTGTCCAAATCAATATCATCCAACTCCGACCGTAAAAAAGTCATTAATCATCTCTCAACCAACCTTATTTTCGAAAAAGTAAGGTCCAATGACCCCGCCGAACCATAAACCGCACCAAACAGTCACACGTTGAGAATGGAGAGGTTTCTCAACAATAACTCTTGGGTTTTCCGAGGCCCAGATGCAACAATTTTGCTTGTTGACGTAGCCACCGAGGTGGAAATGGGCTTTGGGAATTCCGGATTATTTTTATGCATTTCAAGGACCCAGTCAGCAAAGACACGGCGTTGTTGATGATCGGCCGGCTTGATTTCTTATATTAACTGAACTTTATAATCCTTAAGACCCAAGTCTTTATGCAAAATACGGTGTAATGACATGTGTGGAACGCCCAATTCCAAAGAACGACAAGGAATGGACAAACCTGGGGTTTCTTCAACACTTTGTGCTACAGCCGAAATGCACGGGTTTAATTCTTCCCATTACTAACATTCTCGAATTTTTCCACCAATTTCCGTATTGCGGTCCGACAAGGTGCTTCACGACGACCCAATGCTTTAGTTTTGCGAACTGTAACTGCAAGATTTTCACCAGTTTAGTAGTGAATTTTAATAATTTCAATGCGTTATTGTTGTTCCGTTTTTTGTAATGGCATAGTTTCTACCAGTCAAATAATAATAGCTTCAAAAGTGATAGCTACCGAAATACCGGGAAATAACACCTCTTGTTGGAAACATATTTTTTAAAAGCCGAACCCCGACATAAATCTTGCGCTTTATTTCGCTTAGCCAGTATTTTAGAACATGTCTAAAGCCTATCTGAAACTGTCTGCACAGGAAATCTGTGTTCGCAGAGTCCTTTTGAGTTGTATCATATTTTACATACCTAGGAAATTTTTCTAATGGCTTTGAGGATGTCCGTCAAAAAAATGCGCATTAATCACGTACCCTCGAATATCATATGAATGACAACATTTCCTCCCCTCATGCTAATAGATGGACCTTCCTACATTTCATATTTAAGTCGAAAAAAAAATGCAAGCATAAAGTGAGAAAAAAAAATCACAACAATAAAAATCTAATTTTATTGCAGGTTATAAATTACGCGATCTCTCAGAGCACTTTCCTCACTCTGCCACACGACAGACAAATTAAAATAAATAATTTGTATGTCTTTGTTTTATTGGCATTTGTTGTGGTTGCCTTCTTTATTCTATTTCACATTTGATGAATGAAACGATAATAATGAGGACTTTTTTGTTATTTTTGCTCAGAACAACTACCAATGCGTGAATGTACTACAAACAATATGATTTACGCCAACAACAATGGCAAAAAAAATAGACAGAAATATTAAATACCAAATCCAATGCAGAATTTGTACACACACAGAATAAAAAACCCCGAATCGAAACAATGATGTGATGCCTATGCTTTTTATTCTCTCTTCTCTATTTTTTTTTTGCATTACAGGGTGTTTTCCCACCTCTTTGCTGCATGTCCTCTTTTGTGTTTTTGGTGCAATTCCCAATAAATGAATGCAAAAAAAAAAACAGCAAACACACGTCAACGCACACATTAAGAGCAGCAGCCGATATCAATCGTCTCGTATCGTAAAAACAGACAGAGGCAAACACATACACGCACACGAACAACAAACAGCCGTTTGGCATGCGACTGACATACATAATTGTTTTATGTTTGTTTCTGTTCAGTTTTTTTTTCTTCGTTGCTCGGCGCTTTTTTTCCTCCACTTAATACAATTTGTCGTCCTCGCCATCTCTTAGTTCGTTCGTTCGTTGGTGGTTGTGGTCAACCGGCGTTTAAGGTTTGCACAAAATGGGTTGTTTTGTTGTTTATTGAGTTACGTTTGTTTTTACTTTCATTGTCCGGTAGTATTATTTCCCCCCCCCCCCCCCCATTTGCTTCACTTTTATGTTTACTTCCGAATTAGTTGTTGTTCTTGGCGGCAAGGTAGTAATGACCGATTGATATTGGAATAAATTAAGAAGAACATAAAAGTAGGGGGCACATCAGCTGATTGCAGTGGCAGTGGTTGTCCACACAATGCGATATGTTGTACAAATAAGTCGGATGGGAATGGATGCAATAGTGTGTGGGTGTAAGTTTTTAGCAGGCAATCCTTTGGGTCCATGAACAAGTTAGCTAGGAAAAACCCAAAAACAAATTACAACCAACAGTAGAGCCAGTAGGTCGGACCATCAACTGGATTAGTCGTGTCATTCAACTAGGACAGCACGGGTTGTCCACACTTAAGAATATGTTAGACGACTAAGTTTGATCGGAATGGAAATAAACTTGGCAGAGATTTTGGAGCCCGGGCAGACCAAAACACCAATTATTGAACAAAAAACATATTTAAGTAAAACAGGCAATTTTATATGTTAATTAATTTCCACATTTCTGTTATTTTAAATGAAAGTGTGACCGTGGTGTATTCTGGTAAGAACATCCAAACACGAGCCCAGTAAAACTTCTGTAGAAAAGCCGGTCGGAGCCGGATTTAAAGGTTACATCCTTCAGTGAGTATACATGTTATAGAGTTAAGAGCTTACTGATTTGAGGGAAGTTCCCCCATGGAATGTTAAAAAAAAATAAGTAAGATCTACAAACGTGTATACTAAATTTAGAATTTTGTGTTAAAATAACACAGAGAGGGGTTTGTAAGAGATTTTTTTATTTTATCATTAAACAAAAATCCTAAGTTGTCGTTGTTTATGAGATTTTGTAACAGGAACAGTTAATAGGCCTTTTATAGTCACAAACCTGCCTGTGGATTATTTGATTTAAATATAAACAGAATCTTTGCTTTTGGCTCTGAATATACTCCAAAAATAAAGAAAAAGTATCAATATCGGGAATTATTTCACCATTTAAGGAATTATTTATATAAAAAATACTACAGGGTTCTCCAATAAGCGGTGTTATTTTGAATCATCCGGTATTTCGGTAGCTGTCACCATTGAAGCTTTTATTCTTTGACATTTGACAAGTAGAAGCTACGCCATTACAAAAAATGGAACAACAACAACGCATTGAAATTATAAAAATTAACTACTAAACTGGTGAAAATCTGGCAGTCACTGTTCGCCAAACTAAAAAGTGTCCGGACCGTGTTATCTCTCGAAGAGGTGGTCACAATTGGCTACCGAGACCTTGTGATTTGAGACCTTGCGACTTCTTCCTTTGGGGCCACGTGAAAGATAAGGTAAGACCTCAAATATAGAATTCGTGAGGCTATCGAGGACACTTTGCTATTTGGTTATGGAAAATTACATGAAAACGATATGGTCCTGTAAGCCTGGTCGTGGTGGCAATTTGGCTGATGTTGTTTTTCATTATTAACGGAATAACTTCCTCTTTATTACGAAATAAACATCCGATCATTTATCTCAAAAAATTTCATAACCCCTCTTGTTGGAACACCCTGTACTATTTTAGTTTTCAATTTAAAGTGTTCAATCCAATAGCGATCCATTGTTTCATAACAATAGCAACGGATATAAGAACATCTCTTATAAGAATAAAAAACGCATATATGAAGGTTTGGCAAAAACACCCTGAATTACTTTCTTTTTAACAATAATTGTTAATAAGAAAAAAACGTATATAAGAAAGATATTTTTCATATCCATTCACTATTTTTTTCTTTAACATTTTCACGAGTTTTTCAACAAACTATTCAACTATCGAATTAAAAAGTATCAACTGACATGTTTCCATAGCTTTTACGAGCTCCTTATACAGTATGGTGACAATTTACTGGAAGAAAACGCCAACAAATGTTTTAAAATACTTGGTTTAGGAAAATCGTTACACCCCAAATATGAGCTCGCTTGTAGCCCAGTGTAATAATTAATATGAACACATGTGATTTGCTTTTTGTTCGTTTTTTGATTTTGAAATGTATTTTATTTTTACACTGCAAAATATTCTTATTTTTTCAGCACAAATTGGCGCTTATAATTTTTTATAATAAAAACAGAACAACATTTTCTGTTTTTGCTGAAATATCTCTTAAATCAGTTTGTTTTTGTCGAGTTTTGTGTTTTTTTTTTATTATTAATTCTTTGTTATTTGTGACACAGAGCGCCACAATTACTCGGCTGTTGTTGGTGTTTCTTCAAGAAAATAACACAAAAAAAGAAATAATTTTTCGCTTTTTGCTGATTTGGTGTTAAATGTTGGTTTTTTTCCGCCTTCTTGCTTTCAAGACACTTTTTTTAGACTTCCTATATACGAAACTTAAATTAATGCAGAGTTTTATAAACATATATCACCGGGGGGTTTTCATCACAAATATATACTCATACATACATACACATTTATGTCCATAACTTGTGTGTACATTTCTACGCATAAATGGCAAAAATGGACGTTGGGCCAATGCTTGGTCAACAAAAAAGAAGAAAAAAAAAACAACTCAATATTTTCATGAATGAATTTGAAAGTTTTTCTTTTAGCAATAATTTGTAATAACCGCCACCATTTCTTTTTCGATTCTTTGCAGAGTTGGCCGCTTTTTTTGTTTGCAGGTTTGACGACAAGTCAGTTTTTATTCGCAAATCATTGGAAACGAACTCCCGCCCGAGCTGTAATAAAATTTAAATAATTCGGCAGCAAATCGAGTGAGATACACCCACCCTCAGACATCATAGAGAAAGGGATATTTTAAGCCCGATCTCCTCCCACTACACACATTTTCTCCTTACGGAAAAAACGTCAACAAATTCTCCATTTTTATGGCTGATATTTCAGCCTTAACGGCATTAGCAGCTGCGTCGTCAACCGTCTATCCATCCGGCGCCGCCGCCAATAATTTGCATAATCTACATCATCGCCGCCCCACCATCGATCAATTGCGTTCAATGAATGATCGCAGTGTTTTGTCGTCGCTGAGTCATTTGACAACAGCTGATTTGCGTACGGCGCAGTTGGTGCACGAGTACAATAAACCCTTCAATATCAATGAGTTTCGTCAAAATGTGGAACGTTTGGACTATTCATTGAAAAACGGTCTGGTCGGTGTCAATCTGCAGCAACAACAACAGCAACAACAGCAGCAGCTAGTGGCCGAACATCAACAGCAGCAGCAACAACAGCAGCAGCAGGCGGCCCACGAACAGCAGCAGCAGCATTTGCAACAGCAACAGCAGCAGCTAAAACAATCGTACAGCCCGCCGAATTCACCTCCCACACCGAATATGTCTGAACAACCGGAGCAAAAGGTAAGATAAGTCAAATATGGTTTTATGGGTAGTGTGCTTTAAAAAAAGCTTTCTAAATAAAACTATTAAAGTTTTTTAAGTGGAAACCATCTGAGAATGTTTTCTATGTGAAACCGGATTCATAATTTTTTCCCATAAACTCTCCCTGAAAGTTTTCTAAAGAAAACTCTCCCTGAAAGTTTTCTAAAGAAAACTCTCTCCGAACTCTTTCTGAAAGTGTATAAAGAAAACTATCTCTGAAAGTTTTGTAAAGAAAACTCTCCGGAAGTTTTCTAAAAAACTCTATGAAAGTTTTCTGAAAAGCACTCTCTCTGAAGGTTGTCTAACTAATCCATTCTAATCCATTCAAGTTTTCTAAAGAAAACTCTGAATGAAATTTTTCTAAAGAAAACTCTGAATGAAAATTTTCTACATAAAACTCTCTCTGAATGAAAGTTTTCTTAAGAAAACTCTCTGAAAGTTTTCTAAAGAAAACTATCTAAAAGTTGTCTAAACAAAACTATCTAAAAGTTGTCTAAACAAAACTGTCTCTGAAAGTTTTCTAAAGAAAACTGTCTCTGCAAGTTTTCTAAAGAAAACTCTCTGCAAGTTTTCTAAAGAAAACTCTCTGCAAGTTTTCTAAAGAAAACTCTCTCCAAGTTTTCTAAAGAAAACTCTCTCTGAAAGTTGTCTAAAGAAAACTGTCTCTGAAAGTTTTCTAAAGAAAACTCTCTTTGAAAGTTTTCTAAAGAAAACTCTCTGAAAGTTTTTTTTAAAGAAAACTCTCTCTCTGAAAGTTTTCCAAAAAAACCGTCTTTCTCTGAAGTTTTTCGTAGAAAAACTATCCCCAAAAGTTAAAGTTTGGAATTAACCTCTAATAGTTTTTTATTCAGTTTACAAATTTTCAATTTAACACATCTAGTCCTCCCCCCTTCTCTATTTACAGTACGATCCCAATGCTGCCGTCGAACATCATCATCACCAAAAATCCCATCGTTCACATCATCACACCTCGCCAGATGGTCGGGAGACCAAACCCTACAAATGTACCCAATGCACCAAATCATTCGCCAATTCATCGTACCTCTCCCAGCACACCCGGATACATTTGGGCATCAAGCCCTATCGCTGTGAAATCTGTCAGCGCAAATTCACCCAGCTCTCACATCTGCAGCAGCACATACGCACCCATACGGGCGACAAACCGTACAAATGCCGCCATGCCGGCTGCCCGAAGGCATTCTCCCAACTCTCTAATCTCCAGTCGCATTCAAGGTGCCACCAGACCGACAAACCCTACAAATGTAACTCGTGCTACAAGTGCTTCACCGATGAGATGACCCTGCTCGAGCACATACCAAAGCACAAAGACTCCAAGCATTTGAAGACGCACATATGTAATCTGTGCGGTAAGTCGTACACCCAAGAGACATATCTGGAGAAGCATTTGCAGAAGCATGCCGAGAAGGCGGAAAAGCAACAGCAAAGGCACGCCAATCTCAGTGCACAACATCATGTGCCTGCGGGTGGCATCGGTTTGAGCCTTCAGCGGCAGGTGGTTATGAATGCGGCGGCCGTGGCCGGTGATGCCAATGCGGCCTACTGGGCGAAGGTGGGCGCCGATGGTGCTGTCAATGCTGCCACTTTGGCAGAGGCCATACAACAGCAGCAACAGGCCCAGGCGCAGCAGCAACAGGCACAGAACGGTTACAATTTCTCGACGCTGCAGCATCAACAGCAACAGCAGCAACAAGAATTACTACAACATCATCAGCGTTTGGTCAACGGCACGGCCAATGGCACGGGCGGTGGCGGAGGTGACAGTGCGAACAGCGGCAATACTCCCAACCACTCACAAAGTCCCAACGAACAGGGTGAGGATCTGGTGATACGTCAGACCTCTCAGCAACACCACCAACAACAACAACAGCAGCAGCAACAACAGCAACAGGCCCACTCACCGAACAACATGGTGGTGGTGAACTCTTCCGCCTACGACGTCAAGACGACATCAGCATTCACGCCCATTCCCACAGCGCCGCCACACTTACAGGCAGCCGCCTTGGCCCAACAAAGACCGCCCCCAGCGGCGGCATATATCTACCAACAGAATGCCGCCGCCGCTGCCGGTTTCCCCACGCAACTGATATCACTGCATCAGATACGAAATTATGCCCATCAACCGGGTGCAGCAGCCGCAGCTGGTCTGCTGGCCGGTGATCATTTACTGGGTCTCAGCGTTACAGCTGGAGGTGCGGGCAAAGACAAGACACAATAGTATCACCATTCTCCGTCATCATCGCCATCAGCGTCCAGCACCTGTTCGTCGGCAACATCTTCGGCCAAAAGGCACAAATGTTATAATCCGAATACGACGTCGACGACAGTGGCGCGCTCGTCACCGTACCAAACGCTACAGCCACAATCGCACCAACGACAACAACCCGATTCACTGGTAGCCTCTCCAGCGGAGAGCTGAACAAGGTTAAGTAGAAAGTAAGCGAACCGAGAGAAACAAACACAGAATGGCGAAACAGCAAAACTTATCATTTCACGTAGATTTAGTCGAGAAGAAAAAGAATTAAATTGAAAACGAAACGTAATGTAACAAACAGCAACAACAACAACAACATTAAGCAAATGTAGAGTATATCACTAGATGTATAAGGCATAAACAATTTGAAATTGTTTTATATTTTAGTTTATTTTTTTTTTGGTTTTTATTTTATATTCCACAACTTGTGGAACAGCAGTGAAAAAACGAACATTTATGCGCAAAATGGAAACGAAGAAAGATTTTCAGTTGAGATATAAAGCAAGAGATTTGATTTTGAGAATTTTCTTGGACCGCTGAACAGAATTTTTTCCTGATAGAATTATTAAACAAGCTAGGAGCCGGTTTTAAAGTCTAGGTCCCGATCAGTGACCATGGAAATTATTTGTTCACTGGTTACTGAACATCCCCCGTGGATGTTGAGGGAAAAATGAATTGTTTTTCTTGCGTGATTGACAATTTATGAGGAATTTTTAACGGACACCTTAAACAGGTATCCTAAAATTTATTTTCTGAAGCTTTCTCAGCTAAAAAAATACTCAACGCTGGTTCTCATACAAAATTCTGGGAAAATTCTAAAGCCGAGCTGAACCGACGTTTTTCGAACGCCCATAAATGTGAAGAACGTCGTGAGCGTGTCCACCGAGCAGTGGGGGAAAGCTTGTCTTATGTTCTTGTTTGTTTAGGACATTCTTTATGTCATTCGTCAAGTCTAAGATTGTCTTAATATTCACACTGAACTCAACTCCCGCGTGGTCTTAGCTTTTTTTTTTAAATAGAAACAACGAGGAAATATTTCTAAAAGATTTCTTTGAATTGAAAAGAGGAAAAAATTCGATATATAAATCTTTCTTTGCACTTCATTAGCGCAATTCTTCCCTTCTTATATAAGTTTACTTTTCTTTAAGAAAATGTTTCAAAACTCAGGTTAATTTCATAAACAAACAAAATGTGTGAAAAACACACAAACAAATTAAGAAAACTCAACATTTTTATAAGTTGTCAAAGGTTCTGTAGCTTTATTCCAAGGGTCAAATCCACAAACGTTTATTTATATAAAATTTACAAGAGGTTAACAAAACAAAGTGTTTCTAAACTTATTAATATTATGAGTTTCGGCTTTCATAAATAAAGGGTAAGCCAGAATATTGAAATGTCAACGAACCAAATGATTGTGCAAAGGGCATATGGCCTAAATCTGTTTGGTGACACATTACTATTTTGGCTGCAAAATGCAGATCTTTTATAGACATTCAATGGTACATTCGTAGAATAAAAAAACCCATAGCTGCAATATACAGGAAATGTTCGCATCTGCCCAATAGATTGTCTTTGTACAACCTTGCAATTACCCAAATCATACCATGTCTTGTGGATTTTAAATCTCTTTGAGTTTATGACTTTATCGGAAAGAGGTTTTCATGGTCGTTTGTTTTTTAAAACGACACAGTATTCAGTTGTTTTAGATTTATTAGTATTGCTTTGCTGTATAACTGGTTATCCTTTCATATTCCTTCAAAGGGTTAATACTACGTCTACACCGCATGGTTCGAGAGAGCTTTAATTCCGCTACACTAATAATGTGTGCTACACCTCACATGTGTTCATTTGTGCTGTAAACGTTGCTAAATAAAATCATTTTGGTTGTTTTTGAAATATCTTCCAAGCCCATTTTTTGTTTCCCCTTTCCGATTTAGTTCTTAGGACTTAGGACAACTTATAAACGTTTTGAGTTTGTCAACTCTTATCCAAAGTCTTCTCTGTACTGGATAGAGTTCTGTAATATTTGAGATATTCCATGGATTGGATTGTTTAGTTTTCAAATATTTCATGACTTTTCCAAAAACAATTTTGTATTTTTAGTTTATACCGTATGTTGTGACACTGGTGCACTGATTTCTATATCTCCCGGTGAGATTTAAAACCCGAAACTGTGACTTGATTTAATGGAAATATTATGATGTGATTTTTCATTTTGAGCATTCGGGTTATGTTGATGTTATTGTCGAGTTGAAACGATATGGCATCATTGAATTGTTTAATTCTTGTATTCGATATCGTAGCACTTGAACTCAACGAATGTTTTTTTTTTGTTTACCCTTCCAAACAAAACAACCTTTGCATCTAAAATATTTCCTTTAAATGGCAACAACTACTCAATCCCATCTCTATGGTTTGCTAAATATAAATATTTAAAACTACTTATGTCTCTCTATCCATTCATTCTGCCCCTCATTTAATTTTCTCGTTGATGGCTTATATCGATATTAAGTTCATCATCACCCCAACAACTCACACGAAACATAAAAACGAAAACAAAATAAAATTGTATACTTTATTTGACATGGAAGCAGTACCAAGTACTGTGACCAGTTAAATGTTGCTAATTGAATAACAAACTAAAAAAAAAAATACATAGTCTTAGTTTTCTATTAAAAAATTTAATTATTCTGAACATTTTTAAATAGTAATATTTTACTTTGATTTTAGGTAGTATGTATTATTATTTAAAAATTAAACAAACAAAAAAACAATGTTTTTCTACATACCTGGTCTTGTATGTATTACAAATAACTTTAGATTAATATATACTAAAAATAATAATTATTATTATATATAGAATGAAGAAGAAAACACACAAATCAACCCATACATATAATGATTTATGATGATTAAGTAATATGAAACATACAATACATACAAACATACAAACTTGCATATATATCGCTAATGATGAAATAAGAATTTTTTAAGTTTTAATTTAATATTTTTTTGTTTTTCTAAAATAATAAATTATACATATGCATATATATATTTCATACATATATAATTCATAATAATAAATTATAATTTTATTCTGTATGTATCCACATATATATATATATATAAATATATATTTCTGTATGTATTTTAGCATATAAATAATAACAAACAATCATATGTAAGCTATATAATTTTACTGCTAAATAAAAATTTTTCTTTAAAAGTATTTCATAAAAAAAAATCCATAATACCACTTTGTTTCATTTTTTTTTTCTTCAAAAGAAACCAAAAACTATGAAGTGGCTCCTGTTTGTTGTGTAACACTTTGAAAAGTGTAGAACTACACCAATTCAAACTTTTAAATTCGATACATTACATTTCGACTTCTAGTGCTGTACAGAAGTTAAAATTGACTGGTAATTTGACCTTTTACCCGAGTGAGCCAATTCGCTGTGTGATCAAATGTTCACTCTTGGTTTGGGATTGAGGCCATGAGGGCTTCATGCTTAAATATAAAATTATTTCAAAGAAATTTGGAAAACATTGAACTCTTGTTGTGTTCACTTGTGGATATAAAACTTAAGGAATACTCTCATATAGAGCTCGAAAAAAAAAATTCAATAAATAGATTCGAATTCTATCATAACACTAGGCAACAAAAATGTTTGTAATGAATAACCACTGTACAGTTTTGATCTACTGTGGTCGCCTGAGTTAAAAAGTGGCCGAAAAATTGTTTTGTTTTTTTTTTAATTAAATTTGTTGATACGAAAATTGCACAACTCCGATTTTGTGGAAATACATTTTAAACAATTGATCAGCAAATTATTTTTAGTCTTTGACTTTAGTGCCTCTTAATCTGAATGACAGTTTTAGAGTTAGAAACAAATTTAAGAATATTTTTTTCTTAGTTTTTTTTTTAAATGATTTTTTTAAAAAAAAAAAAACATGTTCATTCGTCTCTCTTGGGCTAATGAAAGTATTTCAGATTACACAATTTACTTACATTTTAACCATTTCCTTGGCAAATACATTTTATGGCGAGCTAAAAAATCATATGAAGTGTGAAATATATTTGACAAATCCACGGAAAGGCTTGGGGCGCAGTCAAAAAAAGGTTACTAAGATAACTTTCGTAGAACAGTCACTTCAACTGCAAGGTGAGATTCTCGAGGCAGTTCAGTCCATACTGAAGGACAATGACAACTGGAGATGGCCTCAGCAATACAAGACCTCACATACACGACTCCCAAAATCAAAAAAAAGGGTTATTTTTTTGTGGGCATACAAAAAGGCGTTTAGCGCTTATGATACCATTTACATTTGATATATCTTTGAAAATATGAATTTTTAATATTTAGGGATTTCCATTGAATTTCATCAAAAATTGAGTTTCGAAAAATGACGTTTACGTCTTTTACGAGATGAGGGCTAGATATGATACATACTACGTATGATACTAGAGATTGTCTGTGATATGTGGAGAAGTTCAAATTTTACAAGATTGCCTTCCTCCTTGAATAAGCATCAAAAATTATCATGCAAATATCACAACGAACGTTTTCGACACTCGTTCACTCGTTAAATTGGGAAACCGCTGCACGCAGATTTCAACATTGATTGTTGCCCGGGGGCCCTTGGCGAGTCATAAATAATTATTTAAATACGAACGTACAAATTGTTTGCTATAAAGTCAGAAATCGTATTCGTTAAACTTCAATCTCGGACTATTCCAGAGTTTATATTGTTCATTCGATTTGACAAATGAATCAAGTGATCATCATGATTAATTAACTGAACTGTCAATATTTCATTAATAATTAAATGAAAAAACCCCAATTTTAATTAAAGCTAACAGAGGGTACGACAAAATGTATGAACGATTTGAATGGAATATCAGATTTAATAACAGTTTTGAATGAAATATCAAATTTGAAAAGTGTTTTGTTTTTATAAAAAAAATATAGTTAGGGTTACCTAAGGATTAGCACAAGATGGAGAATGGTCGCACTCTAGAAGTAATGGCAGCTATATGTGGTACGATGGGAATGTTCTCAATTTAAATAGTTGCATTTCTCACGTCAAAAAACAATTATTAAGGATGATCACAAATAGTTAGTTGGTCATACATGTTATATCAACATAGTTGAAAAATATCAAAAATCTTTACAAAATCAAGTGGCTAGTGTGCAAGCGGCGGCCCTGAGTTCGAATCCGTTGACATCGCGGACTATGCATTTTATTCCATCAAAGCGAAAGTTACCTGTGACTGCTTCGACTTAACATAAAAATGTTCAAAGTATTTTTCAAATTCACTTTCTGGACAATTTTGACAATAGTTTCGAAACATGGCCTTGTTTAGATTAAGCTCCGCTATAAATAAGCAACATTTCACAAAAATCTATTTTTAAATCTATTTTTTTTTTTAAAAAATCAAAAATTTTAATGGGTTAACCCCTTGGTTTTTTTTTGGTCAAAATATTTTTTTTCGAATTTCCGAATCTTTTGACCTTGGATTTTTTTCTGCCTTCAAAATTATGCAATTATAACCAGATGTACTTTATGTAACATTATTCCTCACAGAGTAATGTTAAAAAAATTAAATTTTGAGAGTGCACCAGCGGATTCACAATAATTGCTGGTTGGTTTGCGCAAATATTTGGTTGTACAAATAAATGGTTGCGCAAATATCTCGCTGTGAAACATGGGACTGCCCCAGCCTTTGGATACAAAGTATTAGTATTAGTATTAGAATTAGTATTAGTATTAATAATAGTATTATTATTAGTATTAATATTAGTATTATTATTAGTATTAATATTAGTATCAGTATTAGTATTATTATTAGTATTGGCATTAGTATTAGTACTAGTATTAGTATTAGTATTAATATTAATATTAGTATTATTATTAGTATTAGAATTAGAATTAGTATTAATATTAGTATTATTATTAGTATTAATATTAGTATCAGTATTAGTATTATTATTAGTATTGGCATTAGTATTAGTATTAGTACTAGTATTAGTATTAGTAGTAGTATTAGTATTAGTACTAGTATTAGTACTAGTATTAGTATTAGTATTAGTATTAGTATCAGTATTAGTATTAGTATTATTATTAGTATTAGTATTAGTATTAATATTAGTATTAGTATTAGAATTAGTATTATTATTAGTATTAGTATTAGTATTAGAATTAGTATTATTATTAGTATTAGTATTAGTATTAGTATTAGTATTAGTATTAGTATTAGTATTAGTATTAGTATTAGTATTAGTATTAGTATTAGTATTAGTATTAGTATTAGTATTAGTATTAGTATTAGTATTAGTATTAGTATTAGTATTAGTATTAGAATTAGTATTAGTATTAGTATTAGTATTAGTATTAGTATTAGAATTAGTATTAGTATTATCATTAGTATTAGTATTAGTATTAGCATTAGTATTAGTATTAATATTAGTATCAGTATTAGTATTATTATTAGTATTGGCATTAGTATTAGTACTAGTATTAGTATTAGTATTAATATTAATATTAGTATTATTATTAGTATTAGAATTAGAATTAGTATTAATATTAGTATTATTATTAGTATTAATATTAGTATCAGTATTAGTATTATTATTAGTATTGGCATTAGTATTAGTATTAGTACTAGTATTAGTATTAGTAGTAGTATTAGTATTAGTACTAGTATTAGTACTAGTATTAGTATTAGTATTAGTATTAGTATTAGTATTAGTATCAGTATTAGTATTAGTATTATTATTAGTATTAGTATTAGTATTAATATTAGTATTAGTATTAGTATTAGAATTAGTATTATTATTAGTATTAGTATTAGTATTAGAATTAGTATTATTATTAGTATTAGTATTAGTATTAGTATTAGTATTAGTATTAGTATTAGTATTAGTATTAGTATTAGTATTAGTATTAGTATTAGTATTAGTATTAGTATTAGTATTAGTATTAGTATTAGAATTAGTATTAGTATTAGTATTAGTATTAGTATTAGTATTAGAATTAGTATTAGTATTATCATTAGTATTAGTATTAGTATTAGCATTAGTATTAGTATTAATATTAGTATTAGTATTAGTATTAGTATTAGTATTAGTATTAGTATTAGTATTAGTATTAGTATTAGTATCAGTATCAGTATTAGTTTTAGTATTAGAATTAGTATTAGTACTAGTATCAGTATTAGTGAAAAATGGGACTGCCCCAGCCTTTGGATACAAAGTATTAGTATTAGTATTGTTGTAGTTGAAATATTAGACAAATAGTTTCAATAGACTTTCGAACTTTGAGAAAACCCCATTCTCTGAACCCAATTTCTCCCAAACTAAAAGTTCAATCTAAAAAATGAAAACATGGTCTTGCTCAGAATAAGGAGCACTATTCATGAGCAATATTTCAACAAAATCTATTTTTTTCAAAAAATCTGAAATTTTGATGGGTTAACCCCTTGGTTTTTTTTTTGGTCAAAATATTTTTTTCGAATTTCCGAATCTTTTGCCCTTGGATTTATTCTGCCTTCAAAATTATGCAATTATAACCAGATGTAGTTTATGTAACATTATCCCTCACAGAGTAATGTTAAAAAAATTAAATTTTGAGAGTGCACCAGCGGATTCACAATACTTGCTGGTTGGTTTGCGCAAATATTTGGTTGTACAAATAATTGGTTGCGCAAATATCTCGCTGTGAAACATGGGACTGCACCAGCCTTTGGATACAAAGTATTAGTATTAGTATTAGTATTAGTATTAGTATTAGTATTAGTATTAGTATTAGTATTAGTATTAGTATTAGTATTAGTATTAGTATTAGTATTAGTATTAGTATTAGTATTAGTATTAGTATTAGTATTAGTATTAGTATTAGTATTAGTATTAGTATTAGTATTAGTATTAGTATTAGTATTAGTATTAGTATTAGTATTAGTATTAGTATTAGTATTAGTATTAGTATTAGTATTAGTATTAGTATTAGTATTAGAATTAGTATTATCATTAGTATTAGTATTAGTACTAGTACTAGTACTAGTATTAGTATTAGTATTAGTATTAGTATTAGTATTAGTATTAGTATTAGTATTAGTATTAGTATTAGTATTAGTATTAGTATTAGTATTAGTATTAGTATTAGTATTAGTATTAGTATTAGTATTAGTATTAGTATTAGTATTAGTATTAGTATTAGTATTAGTATTAGTATTAGTATTAGTATTAGTATTAGTATTAGTATTAGTATTAGTATTAGTATTAGTATTAGTATTAGTATTAGTATTAGTATTAGTATTAGTATTAGTATTAGTATTAGTATTAGTATTAGTATTAGTATTAGTATTAGTATTAGTATTAGTATTAGTATTAGTATTAGTATTAGTATTAGTATTAGTATTAGTATTAGTATTAGTATTAGTATTAGTATTAGTATTAGTATTAGTATTAGTATTAGTATTAGTATTAGAATTAGTATTAGTATTATCATTAGTATTAGTATTAGTATTAATATTAGTATTAGTATTAGTATTAGTATTAGTATTAGTATTAGTATTAGTATCAGTATCAGTATTAGTTTTAGTATTAGAATTAGTATTAGTACTAGTATCAGTATTAGTATTAGTGAAAAATGGGACTGCCCCAGCCTTTGGATACAAAGTATTAGTATTGTTGTAGTTGAAATATTAGACAAATAGTTTCAATAGACTTTCGAACTTTGAGAAAACCCCATTCTCTGAACCCAATTTCTCCCAAACTAAAAGTTCAATCTAAAAAATGAAAACATGGTCTTGCTCAGAATAAGGAGCACTATTCATGAGCAATATTTCAACAAAATCTATTTTTTTCAAAAAATCTGAAATTTTGATGGGTTAACCCCTTGGTTTTTTTTTTTGTCAAAATATTTTTTTTCGAATTTCCGAATCTTTTGCCCTTGGATTTATTCTGCCTTCAAAATTATGCAATTATAACCAGATGTAGTTTATGTAACATTATCCCTCACCGAGTAATGTTAAAAAAATTAAATTTTGAGAGTGCACCAGCGGATTCACAATACTTGCTGGTTGGTTTGCGCAAATATTTGGTTGTACAAATAATTGGTTGCGCAAATATCTCGCTGTGAAACATGGGACTGCACCAGCCTTTGGCTACAAAGTATTAGTATTAGAATTAGAATTAGAATTAGAATTAGTATTAGTATTAGTATTAGTATTAGTATTAGTATTAGTATTAGTATTAGTATTAGTATTAGTATTAGTATTAGTATTAGTATTAGTATTAGTATTAGTATTAGTATTAGTATTAGTATTAGTATTAGTATTAGTATTAGTATTAGTATTAGTATTAGTATTAGTATTAGTATTAGTATTAGTATTAGTATTAGTATTAGTATTAGTATTAGTATTAGTATTAGTATTAGTATTAGTATTAGTATTAGTATTAGTATTAGTATTAGTATTAGTATTAGTATTAGTATTAGTATTAGTATTAGTATTAGTATTAGTATTAGTATTAGTATTAGTATTAGTATTAGTATTAGTATTAGTATTAGTATTAGTATTAGTATTAGTATTAGTATTAGTATTAGTATTAGTATTAGTATTAGTATTAGTATTAGTATTAGTATTAGTATTAGTATTAGTATTAGTATTAGTATTAGTATTAGTATTAGTATTAGTATTAGTATTAGTATTAGTATTAGTATTAGTATTAGTATTAGTATTAGTATTAGTATTAGTATTAGTATTAGTATTAGTATTAGTATTAGTATTAGTATTAGTATTAGTATTAGTATTAGTATTAGTATTAGTATTAGTATTAGTATTAGTATTAGTATTAGTATTAGTATTAGTATTAGTATTAGTATTAGTATTAGTATTAGTATTAGTATTAGTATTAGTATTAGTATTAGTATTAGCATTAGTATTATCATTAGTATTAGTATTAGTATTAGTACTAGTACTAGTATTAGTACTAGTACTAGTATTAGTACTAGTACTAGTATTAGTATTAGTATTAGTATTAGTATTAGTATTAGTATTAGTATTAGTATTAGTATCAGTATCAGTTTTAGTATTAGAATTAGTATTAGTATTAGTATTAGTATTAGTATTAGTATTAGTATTAGTATTAGTATTAGTATTAGTATTAGTATTAGTATTAGTATTAGTATTAGTATTAGTATTAGTATTAGTATTAGTATTAGTATTAGTATTAGTATTAGTATTAGTATTAGTATTAGTATTAGTATTAGTATTAGTATTAGTATTAGTATTAGTATTAGTATTAGTATTAGAATTAGTATTAGTATTATCATTAGTATTAGTATTAGTATTAATATTAGTATTAGTATTAGTATTAGTATTAGTATTAGTATCAGTATCAGTATTAGTTTTAGTGAAAAATGGGACTGCCCCAGCCTTTGGATACAAAGTATTAGTATTAGTATTGTTGTAGTTGAAATATTAGACAAATAGTTTCAATAGACTTTCGAACTTTGAGAAAACCCCATTCTCTGAACCCAATTTCTCCCAAACTAAAAGTTCAATCTAAAAAATGAAAACATGGTCTTGCTCAGAATAAGGAGCACTATTCATGAGCAATATTTCAACAAAATCTATTTTTTTCAAAAAATCTGAAATTTGGATGGGTTAACCCCTTGGTTTTTTTTTTGGTCAAAATATTTTTTTTCGAATTTCCGAATCTTTTGCCCTTGGATTTATTCTGCCTTCAAAATTATGCAATTATAACCAGATGTAGTTTATGAAACATTATCCCTCACCGAGTAATGTTAAAAAAATTAAATTTTGAGAGTGCACCAGCGGATTCACAATAATTGCTGGTTGGTTTGCGCAAATATTTGGTTGTACAAATAAATGGTTGCGCAAATATCTCGCTGTGAAACATGGGACTGCCCCAGCCTTTGGATACACAGTATTAGTATTGGCATTAGTATTAGCATTGGTATTAGCATTAGTATTAGTACTAGTATTAGTACTAGTAATAGTATTAGTACTAGCATTAGCATTAGAATTAGAATTAGAATTAGTATTAATATTAGTATTAGTATTAGAATTAGTATTATTATTAGTATAAGTATTAGCATTAGTATTAGAATTAGTATTAGTACTAGTACTAGTATTATATTATTATTAGTATAAGTATTAGCATTAGTATTAGAATTAGTATTAGTATTAGAATTAGTATCAGTATCTTTATTAGTATTAGCATTAGTATTAGTACTAGTATTTGTATCAGTATTAGCATTAGTATTAGCATTAGTATTATTATTAGTATAAGTATTAGCATTAGTATTAGAATTAGTATTTGTATTAGTATTATTATTAGTATTAGTATTGTTGTAGTTGTAGTTGAAATATTAGACAAATAGTTTCAATAGACTTTCGAACTTTGACAAAAACCCCATTCTCTGAACCCAATTTCTCCCAAACTAAAAGTTCAATCCAAAAAATGAAAACATGGTCTTGCTCAGAATTAGGAGCAATATTTCAACAAAATCTATTTTTTTTTCAAAAAATCTGAAATTTTGATGGGTTAACCCCTTGGTTTTTTTTTGGTCAAAATATTTTTTTTCGAATTTCCGAATCTTTTGCCCTTGGTTTTATTCTGCCTTGAAAATTATTCAATTATAACCAGATGTAGTTTATGTAACATTATCCCTCACAGAGTAATGTTAAAAAAAAATATTTTTTGAGTGTGCACCAGCGGATACAAAATAAATCCTGTGAATCATAGCCCATAACAGTCAATGGGTTATCATTTGGTTTGCGCAAATATATCGATGTGAAAGATGGGACTGTGTAGTTGCAAATCCTAAAGTCTGGCTTAAATTGGATAACAACCCAGAATGCTGCAGAGTGATTGTTCTTAATTCTACTAGAAATTCCCAAATTCGCCTCGATCACATTAAGGGTACTATTTTTGAGCGGTCTTTTAGTGCCACTATGGAATTTGTTACCACCACCTCATTTGAAAAACTTCTCCATATCTGTTCGGACATTTAAAAAGGTGGGGGAAACCAAAAATGTTAACAATTTTGGTTGAGGTTGATTTTTTTTTCAAATAATCATAAAGTGCGAGAAGTAGAAAAGTAAATACATTCATGTTGGGAAATGGTCCGGGCACAAGAATCGAAAAAACGCGGCCAAAATGGGGAAAATTAAAAGGGTGAAGAAATATTTCAAACAGATTAATATCCATGGCCAAAAATTCAAAAACTAGGATAAGGGCTTTGATTGAGAATAGTGTTTTTCTGTGAACCAATGCAATTAAACGAATATTTTGTTTTTTACTGGAAAAGGAAAATTTACACACACAAAGTAGCGGATATTTGCTAGTTTATTATAAAATGGTTGAGGTGAGATCTCTGGTTTTTTCTTTAATATTTTGTTACTTGAATTTGTAATAGTTTCAGTAAAATGTGTATTATTATTTTGTTGAAACCATATAACCCTACCATACCCTATTGCATGATTATAGAATGATTGCCATTTTTAGATTCAGACTATTCCACCCCCCGTTCATATTGACATTCCTAATGCATTCATATGTACATATGTACATCTGCTATAATCATCTAAAAAACTGTTAAATTATTGATTTTTTTTTTTGTTATCTCAGTTTCTCTAAAACATAATTAATTATAGTGAAACATGAACAAATAATTATTATTATTAGTATTAGTGACTAGCAAAAAACAAAAACTAAAATTTCAATTAAAATACTATTTAAAGATTAATCAGGATTTTAAATTAATGGACATTTTTGGCAATTAGGTTTTGTTAATATAAAAAATGGGTATGGCAGTTATTGCTGTTTGACCACAACTCTTGAGTTTTTTGAGCCCCACATGCGACAATTTTGCTTGTCGACATAGCCATCGAGGTGTAAATGTGCCTCATCAGCAGTCAAGATGATTTTTCTATGGAATTCCGTATCATTTTCATGCATTTCAAGGACCTAATCAGCAAAGACACAACGTTGTTGACGATCGGCCGGCGCTTGATTTCTTATATTAACTGAACTTTATAAGCCCTAAGACCCAAGTCTGCATGGTGTAATGACATTTGTGGAATGCAAACCTGGGTTTTCTTCAACACTTTGGGCTACAGCCGAAATATTCCCAGTTGTTCTTGAGCGACGTGCACGAGTTTACTCTTGACATCACTAACTTGTCCCAACAGTTCGAATTTTCCATAAAGTTGGCAAAACAAAATATTTAGCACAATCTCCACACTTTCTCTTGGCTATCTATCTACAAAAAAAATAATCCAGCTAGATCATCTATTGGATTCAGTTTTTAAGTTTATTCGAAAATAAAAAAAACAACTGTGCATGTCATACAAGATAATCTGTCACAATCAAAGCGCTTTGACAGTTAAATTAATTGCAATGACTCATAAATGTGTGTCGACCTGTGTAATCAAGTATTTATACTAATTCCCTCGATGTATCTTTTTTGTGTTCAGCATCTTTCGTTCCATTGTTGTTGATTATGTTCGATGCACAGTGGGGTATTTTGGATAGGAAACAAATTGGAAAACAATTCAGAATATGATATTTTTTTTTCATTTTTTTCGACCAAATTTGTATACGTTTTCGTCCGCTACAGAATACAATCGGGGAACAGATGATGAGTTCGTCGGTCTTGGATCTTAGGATCTTATATGGATGGCGGACAAATCTGATACAAAAAGGGAAATACTACTTACTTCCACGGAGGAACTGCTTACGAATTAGTGAGCTGTGCAGGATAAGCGGGACCTACTGTTTAAAGCTCCGAACGGCGAAGGCTTTTTCTCAAGAAGTTTTTACGTGCCTTTTACTCGTAAAGATACCAGCGCTTACGAGGTGGAAAGAACCGCCGATAAATGTTTGATGGTCTGTGTAATACTAGCACACACTGCCGACCATGCCACGGCCGTCCGCAACAAAGGGACAAAGACTCTAAATCATTTTTTGAAAAAAAAAAAAAAATTGATGTGCTATGTTTGGACTACAATTGGGATTAGGATCCATGACTTTGTATGAAACGAACCTTTTTATAAACGAAAAATGGATGCTTGGACCAATTCCAGACAATTTTAAATTTACAAAATATTTTTCAAATATTAACTAAAATGAAAAGCATAATTTTTAATGAAGAAAAAGGTTTGTCAATAGTTGTGTTGACTGGATTGGAATTGAAACCATTTTTCAATTGATGACTAAAATGGTAGAGACACACATTCAGAAGAAATTCGATTAGTGACAAGATCTAATGAAATGGGTCCGATTCGCAGCTACTTTTGAAATGTCTACTAAAATGGTAGAGACAACTGATTATCATTCATTTTTATGAAGACAAAGGGCTCTTACAATCGAGAAATTATTGAATGGGTCTTGCATAATGGTAGAGACAACTGACGTGTGATAACGAGTAATTCACATAGTTCGTACTTTCAATATAAAGGAAGTTCGGCTATCGATAAAATAATGCCTGTACTAATTTCAGAAAATTTTACAATTTAAAATAATTTACGGCATACATTTTTCAAATATTAACTTAAATGGTAGAAAATTAAGTATCAGAAATTTTACAATCAAGAGATTATTGAATTGCAGACATTTTCCAATTAACGACTAAAATGGTAGGGACAGCTGACGAACAATTTACATGCTTTGCTATTCAATCAACATTCGGTTCGATGTTAGATTTCCCATAAAACGAATTGTTTGGTCCATAAAGAATATTTAAAATTGAAATCGCAATAAAATGAAGTTTTCCCAGAAACAGCTTTCTTCCGTCACATGAGTTCCGTCAATTTCAATTTGTCCAATGTATATCGTAAAACTCTGAATATGGAATTGCATTAATTTCACGTGACCGTCTAGAAGCCAATGTATCCACCGGCATCGGTGCCCCATTATGTCTGCTCAAAAAAAAAAATTCCCCAAAAAACAAAATTAAAGATGTCTTGGAAAAAAGTCGAATACAAAATTTAATTTTTCATTAAGTTTTCATAATGTTTTTTTTTAATTTTCGGGGGCCGATTGCGCCGCCAACTCGTCGTCATTGGGGAATTTTTCAAAAATTATATCCGACATTTTAGAGAAGTTTTTAGTAAATTTTCGTGTTGGTCTTTTAGGTAATTTTTGCAAACCTAATTCCAGCAAACCTGCAACCCACTGTAGGTTTATTTACCGCGAAAATGACGTAAGCGAAATTTTTATCGAAACTCGCTTTTTAATGAAATTCGATAGAAAAGTGGTCCAAATTATTAAAAATAAAAACATTATATTTACAAATATATTCAATTGTACCGCAAGAGTTAAACGCTTTTTTTTTACACCCTCTCCTGTACAAAATTCTTTCACGCTTTTTAATGAAATTCGATAGAAAAGTGGTCCAAATTATTAAAAATAAAAACATTATATTTACAAATATATTCAATTGTACCGCAAGAGTTAAACGCTTTTTTTTTACACCCTCTCCTGTACAAAATTCTTTGTGGCGCTTATGTCTTTTTCCCGGTTACGGTTTGAAAGACGTAAGCGCCAACAAGAGAAGTCTACAGGAGACCGTTTTTATTGTGGTCAAGGAAGAAAAGGCGTTTGTGAATTTATTTAAAAAAATATTTTTTTTTTGTTTTAATATTGTAAAATTACAATACAATTGAATTTCCCATATCTTTGTAAATATAAATTTAAAATTTTTTATATTTTGGAATTAAGAGCGTTGGACAATTTTCTATCAAATTTCATTAAAAAGCGAGTTTGAAAAGAAAAAATGGTGCTTACGTCTTTTTTTGCGGTAACGGCTCGATATGTTGTTCTGTATTACAGTCATGGATTTTGTGTGGCCATTGTGCCATATTGAAATGTTTCCAAAACACCCCACTGTGCCACGATGTCACAACACAAACACCAATACCAATACACAAACAAATCAATAATTAAGTATCAATTACGAATCAGCTGAAGAAGATTCATCACCCGACAAATAACGAAGAAAAAACATCAGAAAATTATTTAAAAAAAAAAAAACACCGAAAATAAAACCACCAAAAAGGTGAAAATAATGAATATTTTAAAAAGAAATGACAGAAATCAGCAGAAAAAAAAATAAAACAAACCCGAAAGGAACGTACAAAATTAATACAATGCCGAAAAAAAAACATCAACAACAACAATTATGGCATCAAATTACCCAACCAATGTGGGATACCACAAAAATATTGCATTGATAATTTGACACGAATTGTATATATTGAAGTATTGAAGCAATTGTACCTGAAACGGCAAAATGGAAATAGAACAATTGTTAAAACCCCTCCCCTGATGATAATGATAGCGACTATAGCCACAAGAGTGTAGCAAAAAAAAAAATTGAAAAGGATCTTGGGGTGAATAACATCTCGTTAACCCATCTTAAACTCTGATGATGGCCAATCAAACCCTCGTTGTAAATCCATGCCAAACAGAGTAAAGACAATCTGTGCAGATCTGTGTCATAATCATATTGCTAATCATCTTTCATTCCACATCAGCGCAGACCAAAATTGTGTGAATTCCTTGTGAGATGAAAGCAGATCAATTTGCACAACAATGGATAATTTGCGCAAAAAAAAAAAAACAAAACGCAAAAAACACAAAGGATGTGGTTAGGGAAGAAAGGGTTCACCCAACCCAACATTAGTGTAAGCATACTTGATCCCCTTAGACCTGATCCTTTAAGGGGCTACTTGTACGACAAACCCAACCTTGTTTTGTGTGAAAACAATAGAAAAGGTCTAAGAACAAAAAGAGTTTGTAAATTTGCCACAGAGCCTTGTGAAAGTACTCGCAGGATGTCATTGGATACGCGAAATCTTAGGAATTTGCGAAATTTGCTAAAGTTGTAGTGAGGATTGTAATGCACAGTGGCTTTGAAATGGTTATTAGATTCGATTTAAACCTTGTAACCCTTTCGCCCCTACTGGGATCATATGTCCCAGCGAAGATGCTTATATCACGTATCTCTAACATCATAGATATTATTCCTATAACTGCATTTGCCGTCAAATTTAAATAATCCTAAAAGATTAAGAAAAAAACTCAGGGTTGAAAGGGTTAAAGTAAAAATTCAAATTAAACTCACATTTTGTATAGAGCCAAATAACTTAAATTAGCCAAGTGCTGCTTGCCCACCCAGGGTCCAATTGTTGAAAACGCTGCACAGATTCCACTTCCATCGGCCAAAAGTCTGATCTTGCCAACAGTTTTGAGTTCTGTAAAAAATTGATGGTATACAAGGAGTGAGGAATTAGTTTAATACAATTAAATTGAAATAAGTTTCTAAACGTACTAAAACGTGATAAAAATAAGGGAAACAATTAAAAAGGCTAAAGCCAACAGGTGGAAATGAGTTACAGTTGGGTCGAAAAAGGGACTAAAACGGGATAAAAAGTGAAACCTATTTTTTGCAACAAGTGGATAATACCACCAAAACAGGATGAAAAAGGGAACAAAAAGGGAGGAAAAAATGCTGAAACAAGTTTTTGGCAATGAGTTATCGATGAAACGAAAATGGAGCTAAAACGTACCGAAAGGGGATAAAAAAAGGACAAAAATAAAACAAATTGTTGTCAACACCAGTAGTTGCAAAAAACAAAAAAGGGGCTAAAATGGGGAATATTAAAAAGTTGTGAACATATATTTCAAATTAATATGTACAGAGAATTATTCTTCATCAAATCTTTATATCGCTGTCTTCAATTTGGTTTCATTAATTTCTATGAAGGATTTCTTCATATATATGAAATTTACTTACATATGAAGAACATTTTCATAACAATTTATGAAATATGCTTCATAAACTTTTCATCACTTCATACAAAAAATGTATAGCATCTTCATCGCTTCATAAAACATTTCACAACTATTTTCATCAATGTTCATGAAAAGTATCTTCATGAATATGAAGTTTTCATCAATATGAAGAATTTAATATAAAAAAAAAAAATATTATGAAATACTTCATAAAACACATGAAAAGAGTCATCAATATTGTTCATCGATTTCAAAGAAAAGTTTATAGCAATTTATGAAACCTTCTTCAATAAAAATTTCGCAATAAAAACTGATGAAAGTCTTCTTTATATTAAAGAAAAAGATTCATAGATTTAACTCCTAAGAAACTATTTCTTCAATATGAAAAAGATTTCATAAAAATGTATGAAGTTTTCACAGAAATTGAAGAATTTCGTCATTGAAATTGATAAAAATCATCTTCAATATGTTGTAAAAATTTTTTTAATTTTGAAGAATTGCTTCTTCAAATTTATGAACAACTTCACAACATTGTATGAAACTATCTTCTTCATAACGCTTTTCATAAATTGTTCATCAATTTTCCCTTTTATGCAGACGTCTTCTTCAATTCTATGAACATTTTGACTCCACTGAAATGTTCATAGAATTGAAGAAGACGTCTTCATAAAAGGGAAAATTGATGAATAATTTATAAAAAGCTTTTTGAAGAAGATCTATGACATAAGTGTTCATATGTATGAAGCTTTCCATCAATATGAAGAAGGGTTTTTTCTCTGAGTGTACCTAAAATTGGAAAAATGCTATGAAGTTTCCTAGTCGATGTGAAGTATTTTTTTTTGTTAACCAATGTAATTAAACAAATATTTGCTGTTTTACTGGAAAAGGAAAATTTACGCTTACAAAGTAGCGTGCATTTGGATATTTTTTTAATACTTTCCTTTATAATACAAATTTTCAACATTTTTAGATTTTGAAACTTGAAAAAAATTAAATAAAGAAAGGGCGTAACTTGCATTTTCGTAACTTTACAGGGGAGGGTAAAAACGTTATAACATTAGAAAAACTTCAGACATAAAAATATATATATTTTATTTTATTTTGGTTTTGTTTACGCAAAAGGGCAATAAGTCCGGAATTTTTGATCACAAAGCCCTAAAATTCATACATTTTTAGAGCTGTTGTAAAATTTTTATAAATCATACATAACCAAAAATTTGTATGGGACGAACATGAAGGGCCTTCACCAAATTGTGAAAAAAAAAAAACAAAAATCCTCCATCGATTTTAATCATCTATAGCTTATTAATATTATCTATACTCTTAAAATTTGTAACTTTTTGCTATTTTTAAAAACATTAAAAAAAAAAAAAAAATTATGAAAAACTAGTTTTGCATTAAATTTGTTTATAACTCTGAATGTGTCTTTCGAATTAAAAGGCACTAAAAGCCTTTTTAGCCAGCGATGCAATACGGCACAGAGAAAGAGATTTCGTAAAGTTAAAAATGTCAAGGGATTCGAACTCAGGACCTCTTTTTTTATAATATATAAAACTTTTTTTTAAAAAATATCTTGGTCATGAATGGGTTAAAATCGATGTAGGATTTTTGCTTAGAATATTTTTTTTTATTAAAACAAAAGAAAGAAAAAAATGCATTTGCATTAAATTTTGTTTATAAGTGAAGTGCCTTTCGAATTAAAAGTCTCTAAATGATATTAAAAAATAACGTATGGATCATTAAAACCGTTTCTCCTTTTCTCCTTTTAATCACAATTAGAATATTTTTTCTTAAAAACAAAAAAGGAAAAAAAATGTTTTTCCAATAATTTGTTTATAACTCTGAAAGTGTCTTTCGGATTAAAATTAGTGTCTTTTGAAAAATAGTTTAAAAATAATTCAGTGATCCATTGTTTAGAATGTACTTCAACAATATTTAATTTAAAAATAAAAAAAAACTAGCCCATAGTAAAATAATTCCGACTACTTTTGTACTCAGGGGAACTTACATATACTGAGGGAAAGGCTGCAACCTTAAAAACAAAGAACGCGTCATATTAATTCAATCATTTTCAATATAATACAGGGTTCTCCAACATGAGGTATTATTTTGAATCACCCGGCATTTCGGTAGCTGTCACTTTTGAAGCTTTTATTCTTTGTCATTTGACATGCAGAATCTACGCAATTACTAAAAATGTACCGATACACGTTTCAACAACGCATTGAAATTATTAAAATTCACTACAAAAATGGTGAACAGTTTGCAGTCACAGTTCGCAAAACTAAAGCATTTTTGGGTCGTCGTGAAGCACCTTGTCGGACCGCAATACAGACATTGGTGGACAAATTCGTGCTGTTGGGACAAGTTTGTTAAGTGATGTGAAGAATAAAACCCGTGCACGTCGCTCATGAACAACTGAGCATATTTCGGCTGTAGCCCAAAGTGTTGAGGAAAACCCAGGTTTGTCCATTCCTTGTCGTTCTTTGGCATTGGGCATTGCACAAACGTCATTGCACCGTGCAGACTTTGGTCTTAAGGCTTTTAAAGTTCAGTTAACACAAGAACTCAAGCCGGCCGATCGTCAACAACGTCGTGTCTTTGCTGATTCGAGTCCTTGAAATGCAAGAAAATGATCCAGAATTCCATCGAAAAATCATCTTGACTGTTGAGGCCCATTTCCACCTCGGTGACTACGTCGACAAGCAAAATTGTTGCATCAATCAAGAGTTATTGTTGAGAAGCCTCTCCATTCTCAACGTGTGACTGTTTGGTGCGGTTTATGGTCCGGCGGCGTCATTGGACCTTACTTTTTCGAAAATGAGGTTGGTTGAGAGATGATTAATGATTTTTTGCGGTCGGAGTTGGATGATATTGATCTGGACAATGTTTACTTTCAAGAATCCGGCGCTACGGAAAAGTTTCCGGACCGTGTTATCTCTCGAAGAGGTGATCACAATTGGACACCCCAGCGTCGATTCAAGACCTCAAAGATGGAATTCGTGAGGCAATCGATAACATAGGGCAGCCACTTTGCGATCTGGTTATGGAAAATTTCATGAAAAGGATATGGTCCTGTAAGCGTGGTCATTTGGCTGATGTTGTTTTTCCTTATTACCGACATACCTTCCTCGTTATTATGAAATAAACATCCGATCTTTTATCTCTACAAATTTCATTTTTCTTTAAATACCAAAATGAAAACTCTTCAGTTCTGCAATTGCACATTTTCCGTCATACATCGAAAAAGCTTTAATAGTTTCGGAAATAACTTTAATAGATTTAATGATGAATATGTATGTGAATATAAAACGAATGTCGATAGGTCTGTTGTCATTTCCGAGATCGATAAGGATTCTACCCATGACTTTCTTTCAATTCAAAAATATTGAACAACTCTCTACGAGGCATCCACAAACGTTCATCTTCAGCTTGAGGGCATTCAAATTCACATATGACAACGATACATTCCATGAAACCCCTTTTTCTCTGTCTTAAGTACACATACCAGAGAAGAAAAAGAAAAGGATTTTGCATAATTTACCATTTGTTCATTTTCATCCGCCATTCGACATTCAAAAACAATTCAAAGGGCCACAATAGAAAAATAGATAACAACAATAACAGCGACAAAAAGAAAAACAAAACAAAAAAAAAACATACGATCTTCAAGGTGCGTATAGATAAGGAAAAAAAGGATGTTGTTACGGTAACGGTTAAGGACTATTCTATCATTAAGAATCTGTTTAAGAATCCCTTGTGCAATATTTCTAGGGTGGTGCATATTATGGCTCCTGCAGACAATACAATAAGACTACGGTCGTTTTTTTTTCTTCTTCTCCCTCTCCTTGATTGTTTACCCATAAAACCATTAGGGAAATGGCAAAGGAAGCCAGGAGAGAAAAAAAAATTCTCATAGTTTGCATGACAATGGCCAGGCTAAGCAGGGAAGACGACTCTCCTTGACGATCATGACATAAGACATTTTTCCCCATCATTTTCCTTTTTTTGGTTTGTGAATAGAAGAAAGTGATAATTTCGGCACTTTCCATTGTTTTCCACGACTTGGCTTCGTTTTTTTTTTTTTTTTTGGGTATGAGGAAATGACAGGAAAAATAGGAGGAGATTGTCAGGTAAACAGCATCAACTTTAGCGCTGTACGATATGCTAATAATCTAAGACACAAGATCGTATGAGTTGTTCTGTCTTCCTCCGGGAAGATCTGACAATGGTGTTGTTGTAATTGCAGTTGTCTGATCTTCGGGATAGGCAAATGATTAATGTGGATTTTGATGTTAGATTTGAATGAAAATCACCAACATATTTTTCCATGGGATCTTTGGAGACATTTCATTTCAATGAGGATTTTCATCCACACAGCTGTATATCGTTAATGGAGAAGTAGAAAGGTTTTCAAGTGTTTAAATTATACGAGAGTTCTACAAAACATTGTAAACAATTAATTGTATATGTATGTATTTTTGTTTCGATAATCATTTCCCAATGAAAAACTAAAATAAAATAATACCAATTAAAATTGTAACAAACAATTCATTGGAATTTTAGAACATTTTTAATGAATTTCAATTGTGAATTCTATTTTAAAACACACATACACACAAATTGGTTGAAAAGAGTGAGTGTGAGGAGAACGATCAACTTGGCTGTTCAACTCAGTTGTATCGTGTGAGGGCCGCATAAGGAATACATTCCCCAAGGTTTTAGTGATTCGTCTTGTATTATATTCTGTAATACAAAACCCTTGCTGGATTTTGAATTATTAGCGAAGGTTTTTTTTTAATTCATTATTGAAGTTTTTACGATTACGATTTTATGACTGTTTTATTGTTTTGAAGTAAGATGTTGTTGGGTTTTTTTAATTCTATCACAAGCCAAAATTTGTCTAATTAAGAGCTAAAAATTTGCCGAAGAGGGACAAGACGTAAGAATCAGTAGATGTTGTACAAAATTGTACTAAAATCCCCACACCATTCGAAAACTTCAAAAATAAATTAAAAAAAACCTTCAGATTTTGGGGGTCTTAATTGGTTCAAGATTTAAGTGCTGCACTGTGTTACAGTTTAGAAATGATCTTTTACACATGTCCTTCTCTTACGAAATGTGATGAATATTTTACAGAAAATTGAAAAATTAATTTAAAAAAAAAAATATTTATTTTTAATTTGTTGGGTAATAATTTTAAAACATAAAGACCTTAAAAAAATAGTAAAAATATGTTTTTCACTGATGCGGTTGACAAAGCTAACCTCTGGCTGAAATATTTGCAAAGAATTCATCTTTTCCGGAAAGGTTTTTATGTTTTAAAAGAAAACATTTAATTTTTTGGGTAATAATTTTAGGACATAAAAACCTTAAAATAAAATTGGTAGAAATATTTGTTCTTGATAGGCTGAAAAATTAGCTATCATGTGCCATTTAAATTATTCGATTCTCGTATTCGTTTCAAAAGTTATGATTTTTTCAACGAAAAAAACTCAAATGGCGACTCCGTACTTCGTCGAGGGGCATTTACATTTTTTTTTGGTAATTAATCTGCCATTCGATTGAAATTTGACAAAAACATAGCAGAAGTGCGTTTGGGCTTATGTCTTAAATGGACTAAATTAACCCAGTGGGTCTAGACCGAGATGCGCTACAAAGAAGTTGGAAACCTCGGTAGTAAAAAAAAAATAAAACTTTCGCCAAATGTTTAATTATAACCCAATACGCTTAATATTTTACATGAATAAAATAGTGATCAAAACTTATCAAAATATGGTTGTCTCTAAAAGGACACGAGATATGCACATTTTAAATGGTAAAACAATTTTTTTTTTTTAAAACCATCTTTAGTTTTTGCTTACAACTTAACTATTTGAAAACCGATTGCAGTCAAGTGAAGATGTTTGGTTTGGAAACAGAACTTTTAAAACCCCCGCTTACGACTTTAGAATAATATGTTTAATGAGACGAATGTTCAGCCCGATTCTGAATACTCTCTGGGATGATGATTACCAGGGAATTAACTTTTCCCGCGAATAATAATAAGGGAGAGAGAATTGAGCATTTACGTTCAATAAAATTTGCAAATAAATAATAATTTTATAAGAATCTTAAAAAGTCGAAACAGAAATGCATGGCACAATAACTAAAGGTAGAGTCATGCAAACATCTGATTACATTTTACATTTTTACAGAATTTTGATTGTTTACATTTCAATTGTTGAGTTTTTTTTTCCAATGTCGAATACACCAAAGAATACATATAAAGAATTTTGGGGCTTTCAAAACTATTAGAAATACATTTGTAGCTCGCTAAAAATTGTGCTGTGAGTTGTAACTGTCTGCTGTCTGCCATTTATATATCAGAAATTTTACAATCTGATTTTTTTTTTTGGTCTTTATTATTATGCTACAACAGAAATGAAAATGGAGCTGCAGGACAAGGAGCAGAATAATATAGCGAGAAGAGGGTTGCGGGATGTAAGCAACTTACTTCCCGAGATCATAGAGAGGTCAGACGTCCCAAATCGTTTTTTGACGCACTAGTTCGGCATCAATCTTTAGATGTCAGTAATTGGCAGGGTAACAGTTGAAAACAATTTGAAAGGTTTTAAAAAAAAACGTTTTTTTCACAAAAAATGATTTTTCTTTCAAATACTGGTTGAAATACACGTACGCCTTTTCTTGGAAATGTTCAGCAAACGACTAGGGATATCTGCCCTCTGTACGGTGTTGGCTACTAAGATTGGAATTTTACTATGTTAAGGTTTGAAAAATATTACAGTGCAAATACCTACTGAAGTTGTTATCTTCGCATATTCCGCAAGAGATTAAGTCGTTAGCAGTATCTCCATTGATAAAACTCAGTGCGGCTCTGCATACGTTTCTTTGCAGAATGTGGGCATTGGAAAATAGTGTGGCGTGTCAGCGGCTCCATGTTGTCTATACGAAGTTCTGACAGTAGTCACAGACATATTTGAAGAGCATCTAAAGCATTTTTGGTTCGTTGTGAATCACCTTGTTGGACCGCAATACAGAAATTGGTGGAAAAATTCGAGCTATTGGGACAAGTTACTGATGTGAAGAATAAAACCCGTGCACGTCGCTCAAGAACAACTGAGAAAATTACTGCTGTAGCCCAAAGTGTTGAAGAAAACCCAGTATTGTCCATTCCTCGTCGTTCTTTGGAATTGGGCATTCCACAAATGTCATTACACCGTATTTTGCATAAAGACTTGGGTCCTAAGGCTTATAAAGTTCAGTTAACACAAGAACTCAAGCCGGCCGATCATCAACAACGTTGTCTCTTTGCTGATTGGGTCCTTGAAATGCATAAAATGATCCGGAATTCAATCATCTTGTCCGATGAATCCCAAATTTGTCGCATCTGGGGCTCGAGTTATTGTTGAGAAGCCTCTTCATTCTCAACGTGTGTCATTTTAGTGCGTTTTATGGTCTGCGGGCTCATTGGACCTTACTTTTTCGAAAATCAGGTATCGAGAGATGATTTATGATTTTTTATGGTCGGAGTTAGATGATCTTGATCAGGACAACGTTTACTTTCAATAAGACGGCGCTACGTGCCACACAAGAAGGGAAACCATTGCTCTGTTACGGGAAAAGTTTCCGGACAGTGTTATCTCTCGAAGAGATGATCACAATTGGCCACCGAGATCTTGTGATTTAACAGTAGTCGCACTTCATTTGAGTCCACGTGAAAGAAAAAGTCTACTACGCCAACAGCCCAGCGTCGATTCAAGATTGAATTCGTGAGCCTATCGAGGACAATTTCATGAAAAGGATATGGTCCTGTAGCGTGGTCCTGGTGGCCATTTGGCTGATGTTGTTTATCATTATTAACGGCATACCTTCCTCTTTATGAAATAAACATCCGATCATTTACTTCAAAAAATGTAATTTGTTGGAAAACAATCATATTGGGAACCAATCTGTAATAAATTTCGGATTCAACATTATTCTGTATATTTGAAGAACAAAAACTTACTAATCCAGAAAAAGCAGTCGAAAGCAGTACATCTTTGGCGGAATTATTCTCAAAAAAATTTATCACATTCTCCCCCAAATATTAATTTAGCACGACAGGATTATTACAGAGATACGCTGGTAACAATTCACATCAAGGTGGTATTCTTTTTAATTTTTGCTCGCGCGCCTGTGGAAGGAAAAAACAACAGAGAGTATATACAAGTTTTAGGACAAGAACAAAGTGCTTGGAAGTTATTTATTAATTAAATTAGAATACGTTAAAATGTCAACTTTAGTAAGAAAGTAAGATGTTAAAATATGTAAAAATTCATAGATCGAAGTGATTTCGAACAAATCTTCTCCCTGGGAACACATAATCACATACTAATATACTTAGACACATGGAGTATTGAAATCCCAAAAATATCCGATCAATCCCCCGATTATAAGATTTACTTTTTTCAAATCTCTCGGTTTGGATGACAGTCTTTCTCTTACACAAAAATTTAAATATGCCATAGCGGTAATTTTTTATTTCCTTCGCACATTTAAGCTGTCAAAATGCTCTTTCCTGGTTAAGAGGTTGCGAAAGAAAAAAATTGGCATCCCCTATTATTGATTTCCCCTTGCGTACCATCTCAGACGCAATCATCATTTATCAATTAAATTATTGGCAAACATTAGTTAGGTATTTTTTTTATTATTTCCCTCCCTTGGCAAATGGCATTGCAATTTTGTTTTCTTTTTTTCTTCTAACACTCCATTGTTACGATCGACTTTAAGTGAATGCTGATCGATTGTTTCGAATCCGAAGACAATAGACAGAGACAATGCAAAATTGTTGCTAAATAAATGAAATTTTCAGCACACCAAGGAAAGGATGAATTTGAAAAGTGATTTGTTGGTTTTGCGAATCCTTTATCCTTCAATTTGGTTTTGTGTCGTTAGGATTCTTTGTACGATTGTCATCGATGGTCTTGTGCTGTATTGGGGTTTTGATGGTCGTGTTTTTTTTTTTGGTCTTTGTCTTTGTGATCTTACAAAGGGGATTGTGCTAAATAGGGCAATAAAACGGAGGAAGTTCTTCATATATTGGCAAAATATTCGTTGATGTTGCGATTTTTTCCAAGGGTTAAGGAGGGTTGATGAATATCGCGGTGAGTTCAAGATTTCATATTGCTGACAAGTGTTTGAGGGAGGTTAAGTTTTTTCTATTAAATTGTTCTATTGATCAATTTAAATCAAAAAAATGTTTAAAGAGTCTGTTGTCCATTGTAATAAAACCTAAACTAACGGCAAACATATCTGCTAGACTACTCCGATCAGGTCAATACCAATAAGGGATGTCAATCCCGATATTATTTAAAAAAAATTCCGGGATTTATATAGTAATACAAATATCTGTTTTTTTGTCGTTTTTGCCAGCCGTAATACCATTTTATAAAAACGTCAACTTTACGACACGACTACGCCAACCGTAATCTGGCTGAATAATTAATGCAAACAGCTGATTACAATTTTTGCATTTTGACAGAATTTTGATTGTCAAAATCATTGTTTACATTTCAATTGTTGGTTAAGGTTTTTTTTTCAAATGTCGATAACATTCTCGTATTAAACTTTTAAATCAAAGAATACAATACAAAAAGCCAAACAAACTCTCTCAAAACTATTAAACATAATGTTATAGTTCGATAAAAATTGTGCCGCGAGCTGTAATTGTCTGCCATTTATTCAAAATACCCAGAGTTGTATCTGAATTTTTGTTGTTGGACAATTGCCACTATCTTCTATTATTGTGCCATGACAGTGAAGAAGCATATTAACATTTCAAAAAATTAAAGCATTTCGATGTTGATAACGAATTGTATATCACAAAATTAGAAGACAAAACTTCGGTGTGACAAAACTTCTGAGTAGATGAAAAAAAGTGTAAATTGTGGAAAAAGGTTTTAAAAACCTGTGTTGGTTCCAACAAAAGACATTAATTGTTATGTCTGACATTAGTGGCATTTTTGCACGAACTATCTCAGAAGTTTTTTATGTATACTATTTTTATGCAATGTTTTATAAAAGCTAGAATTTGTAGCACGATAGCCTCACGAATTCTATTTTTGAGGTCTTGAATCGACGCTGGGCTGTTGGCGTAGTAGACCTTATCTTTCACGTGGACCCCATAGGAAGAAGTCGCAAGTTGTTAAATCACAAGATCTCGGTGGCCAATTGTGATCACCTCTTCGAGAGATAACACGGTCCGGAAACTTTTCCCGTAAAAGAGCAATGGTTTTGCTGCTTGTGTGGCACGTAGCGCCGTCTTGTTGAAAGTAAACGTTGTCCTGATCAATATCATCCAACTCCGACCATAAAAAATCATTAGTCATCTCTCGATAGCGCAATCCATTCACCGTAACCGTTGATACAACCTGATTTTCGAAATAGTAAGGTCCAATGACGCCGCCGGACCATAAACCACACCAAACAGTGACACGTTGAGGATGGAGAGGCTTCTTAACAATAACTCTTGGTTTTTCCGAGCCCCAGATGCGACAATTTTGCTTGTTGGCGTAGCCACCGAGGTGGAAATGAGCCTCATCAGTTTTGGATCATTTTCATGCATTTCAAGGACCCAATCAGCAAAGACACGAGGTTTTTATGATCATCCGGCTTGATTTCTTATATTAACTGAACTTTATAAGCCCTAAGAACCAAGTCTTTATGCAAAATACGATGTAATGACATTTGTGGAATTCCCAATTCTATAGAACGACGAGGAATGGACATACCTAGGCTTCATTCAACACTTACGGCTACAGCAGTAATATTATCAGGTGTTCTTGAGCGACGTGCACGGGTTTTATTCTTCACATCGCTAACTTGTTCCACGAATGTCTGTATTGCGGTCCGACAAGGTGCTTCACGACGGCCCAAAAATGCTTAAGTTTTGCGAACTGTAACTGAAAGATTTTCACAAGTTTTGTAGTCAATTTTAATAATTTGAAGCGTGTATCGTTCAATTTTTAGTAATGGCGTAGATTCTACTTGTCAAATGTCAATGAATAAAAGCTTCAAAAGTGGCAGTTACCGAAATACCGGGTGATTCAAAATAACACCTGTTGGAGAACCCTGTACTACAGTTCAAATAAAAACTGTTAACAACGAGTTAATTTGTTTATAAAATTTAACACCAAATGAAAAAAATCCCGCGATCCCGAAAAATTCCCATACGTCTGGCGTCCCGTTTTTTTCGAATGTGTGTTACCTCTCTTTTTAACGATGACGAGATATTCACTGATCCGGTTGTTAAAGCTAACCTCTGGCTGAAATATTTGCAAATTCATCTTGGCCGGAAAGCAATCAATCATTATCTGCGGTCGAATACGTATCTAGTTCGATGCCCCACGTAATTTATCGAACACGTGGAGTTAAAAGGGTTCTTGCAGATCTCAACGTAAGTAAAACTCGGGGCAAGGATGGTATTTCAGCACTTGTCCAATCTAAGTGCGCTTCGACGCTAGATCGTCCATTTTCAACAAGTTGAGGCTGCAAATCCTGATTTACCCCATTATGTTCTACGCTGTCGAAGGTTATGGAGAGCATGGTTAAGTACCATCTGATAAAGTACCTAGAGTCTAACGGCCTTCTGAATGGTCGGCAGTATGGCTTCCGTAGAAATCGATCAACTGGAGACCTGATGACGTTCATTTTGGCCACTATGGAGTCGAGCCATTCGACGCCTTTGTGAAATCAAGGTCGTGGCACTGGCTATTTTCCTGGCGTTCGATAGGGCCTGACACGAAGCACTCATATCAAAACCTATTGCATTTGATGTCGGTAATATCTTGTCTCGATTCATATCGAGTTTTCTCAGGAATCGCTCTATACGAGTTTGTTATAGATGAGCATACACTGATCGCAGGAGTGCCACAAGGTGCTCCTCCTCTTTATACCCACAGCTTCTGTAGCAGTCGCAATCGTCAATCTGATTGTATGCCTTTCAATCAGACCGACTCGATGCCTCATGTAAGTGGGGCCACACCAGTCTCCATTTAATGGAGCTTCGGACAGGCGCCCCACCAATCGTTATTTTTCTATAGTCACGCAGTAGGATTTTGTGGACCTACAAACTCCAGCTGAGTCATTTCGTTTGACATCTGGGACAATCCACGGTTGAGGTTGACTTCCAGAACACAGCATCCGGACATTTGTCGGCATCTTGACTATCGGAGAATACATGTTTATCCTCACCGTGGTGAGGTCGTTATATCTCAGCAATTCTGCTACTTTTCAATGTCCAAAATCATGGCGTGATAAACGTGAACTGAAAACATTGACCCTCGTATTTATACAAATTTACAACAGCTTTACAAATTGTTGTTAAGAAAAATGAGTGAAATTTGTTTTTTATATTCGATATATTTTACTGAACAACATTGCACACGGTTTAAATTTAATTTCAATTTAAAAACTATCCCCCGTATTCATAAAAATTTAAAAAAACCTATGGCAAGAAAAATGTGTGAAAATTGTTTTTGTATTTTCATATATTTTTCTTAACAAAGGTTTTTTAAATTTGTATGAATTGTTTTTGTGTTTTCATATATTTTTTTTCTTATTTCCCGATATTTCGCAATATACAAAAATTGAGTACAAACAGATTCTTAAACTAGTGTAGTGTGACTACCATCGACTGTTGTTCGTATTGTTGTAGGTTTTAGATTAAATAGTCAAGGACTATTGCGAGAAGTACAATATAACCAATAGTGAATCCGGTTATGTCTGAAGAACTCATCGACTTTTTCAAATCCATCGCCAATAATGATACAATTGCCTTCATGTTCGCCTTACAAACAATTAAATACGAAATTCGACTAGACACAAAGTTGGAGTCTGAAATGAACACGATTTTCTACACTCAAATGGACCCGAAGTGTTAAGGAAATCATACCATAAATACAACATGACACTTCAACTACATTCTTCACTAAACCTTCGTCAATATTGAGCATCGCCTCAAAAGCCAAGCAGAAATTCTTTTTCATAAAGTCCAAGACAAAAAAAAAATCAACGCAACAAAGTAGTGTCTCAAAAAAGGAAAGCAAAAAAAAACAACAAACAACTCTAAACTATATTCATTAAGAGTCATCAAACGGCCAACAAAAAATATATTCCCACGTACTACTGTTGGCTGTTGGGCGACGGACGGCTTAAAAACGCGCAACAAGGCTGAGGCTGAAATTCGAAACAGGTTTGCGAGATTCACTTTTACCACAAAGTAGGTACCACATAACCCCCACCACTCACTCACTTATATTCGTGATAGTTGTAGTATCTGGACGACGCAAAAAAAAAAGAGAAATTCGAACACACAAATAATAATAACAGCAGCCTCGACAACAGCAACAACAACGGTAACAATGATAGCGACATCGGATCGGGTCCATGGTACGTACAAAAGATGATGGAAAACCAACAACAACAGCCACATCTTACCACCACCGACACCAACAATAACAGCATTTTGCAGAGGATCTCCACAGACGGGGATCAGGTTGGTTGCTTACTCCTGTGTTTGTTGTTGCTGTTGTCGTTGGTTCTTCATTCCGTTCAACATCACGAAAGCAACACACTCCTACTGCCTTTACCAATTGAGTTCTTATCCGATCTTGCAACATTGTTGCAACAGTTTGATTTTCTAGCTAAAGAAATGTAAACGTGTTTTTGTTGCTGTGGTTTCGTATTTTTTTTCTTTTGCTAACGTTCCTTTGCTGACGGCATTTTTTTGTTCTGCTTGAAATTCTCCACCTTTTTTTGTTCTTAGCGATCCTCATGGAAATGAGGGTGGTATAAAAATGCTGTACTTAACCTATACATGAATTTAAGTAAAATTCTGCTGTTAATTTTTTGCATTTCAAAAATTTTAGTTAGTTCTTGACAACGTTGTTGTCCTGCCAGTTCAAAAAACAAATAGATGATGGAAAGGGGAACCTTTTAATGCACTTGCTTCTCCAGGATTCTCTGCTATGATTTTGTATGCAGAAACCCAATGAAACAGAAAGCGAAGCAACATTATGTAGGTCAGGGCCACTAAGGTTCATTTGTAGTTAAACTCCAGATTTGTAAAGCTCAGTTTCCAATAAAACTCAGTTGAAACTTCAAATAGTATTCAATGAAATTACTAAGCGACAATAAGTGTGGCAACATATCTGTGAAAAAAAAGAAACACCTTTTAAGCAGATGCGACAAAAATGATCGGACAAGTTCAGGAAAAAATCAAAGCAGACGCAGTTAAACGACAACCAAAGATAATGCAATCAAAGCATAATGTCCCTAATTCAATGGTTTAGGACCAACCTAGAGTATTGAGACACAAGGTTCGTTACTGAGATCATGTGATGATATTAATTAAGGTAAGATCTTAGGGTTTTGCTCAGACTAAAAGGGAACTGGAGAAGCCAAGCAGAAGACGGAAAGGCTTGGAATTCATTTATTAAGCAGGCCAAGACCAATAACAGGTTGTAGAGCCAACTTAACTAAGTAAGTAAGTAAAAGGGGTCGAAAGGTTTTCCTTAGATAATGACATAAGACTGGCTGCTATAAATAAACCGTCCCCGACCAAGAGCAATTGCTAACTGGTTCGTGAGATAATCCAACATAGATGGTATATCGGGGAACTCATATCATATACGCAGTTCAATTCAAAGGTGTCACTTGTCTTGCTTTTTCTTTCCAGAAACATTTCCTATGAATCTTAATCCCTCTATATTACTCCTCTATAGCCCCGGAGTAAAATGCGACTCGTGCTCATCGGGCTTTACGTTTTGCAGTCAGGGGTTATCGTACTAAAGCTAGCCTAGTTGATGTCTGGAGGCCTCAGTATATTAAAGTGGAACAGTTAGTCCTTATCACGTTACCGGGAGCAATGACATGATTGGCCTTACTACAATCGTGGGACAAAAATTACCAAAATAAAAGACAATAATATTCCGGAGGTGGACTTCAACTCTTCATGGGGTTTGTCCAAAACGGCAGACAAGAGTGTATCGGAGACTGAGCCTGTCAACATGCCCAGCGATTCGAGCACTCCTTCTGTGTCTGAGACTTAGGTCTCGAAATGCAAAAGGTACAATGATCGGCATCTCTCACTTAGAGTCCTTGAGACATTTGACCGATTCAATCCGCGAAGCATAGATTCTTTCCCAAAAGTGCAGGGGATGTTTCTGATTATCATTTTAGAAACAGGCTGCAATTAATCCGGCAAGATATGCTCTCGATCTCGTACAACATCTCCATTTTAGAGAAATGAAGAGGTGGATGGTAGCTTTTTCAGACAGACTATGCATCTTCGTAATTGCCCCACAACTATTTATGAAGACGTACTTGTGGATTACAACAAGACCACTGAGATAGAACTGAACTGAACGATGTGTGGTAGCAAAGAATGACTTCGTTAACGGAAGTGTCACTATTGAGGTTACAGTTAGCCCTAGTTGGGCTAACGATGTTTCCTCTGACTTGTTTTGATCTTTACAAGCTACAATGATAATGTTAATGACATGATAATAATGACGTACTCCGAACGCTAATATAAACCGCCTGTGGATCACACCAGGACATCAGTCGTAAGTTGTCCGCTCCAAGCGCTTCTTGTCTTGTCCAGACAACGTATCTTGTCTAGATGACAGACTCTTATTCACAATGAATCCATATTCAAAGTCGCGCTTGTTTGAAATATTTACCAAAATACCAATGCAAATTTGAAGGCCAAGTCTAAACCGGAAAACGAACATCCTTTGTGAACTGTGAATTGTATTCAACGCCCTCCCATCCTGAACACACCAACACTTGGATGTGGTTATCTAATGATTTATTTGCGTATGTTGTTTTGTTGGTCTTTTCGGTACAGGACATTCCTCTCTAAGGCTGTTGGTTCCTTTGTCGTTTCTTTCACCCATCAAAAGTGATTAATTTCTGGACTTGCGTGATGGCAACTGTTGCTACAGTATCCATTTGTACGTGTATTGGTTGGATGCTGCTGTCGAATGATCTTAGATTCCTTTTGCGCCCGAGAAATCTTAATAGCATCTGTTGCTGTTGACTGATGTTACGACGTGTTAGTTGTTATTTGTTTTTTCGTTTTTGTCCTTTTCACTTCACACTGATCCACTTTGTGTGTTTTTACTGTCCGCCAGTGCGTCTATGCAACGGAACAACAAACCGCATGTTTTTTGTGTGCCAGAGAGCTGAGTAACGTTGATAAGATTGATAGGCGGATATAGGAGGTATCGCAATATTTTGTCAAGACTGCCAGTCAACAGGTAGTTTCTTTCGATGGGATTTCATTATGTTCGTATTTGTTTTCTGGATACACTTGTTTTTGTTGCTTTCGTTTTTGAGATCGTTTTTTTAGCAAAGAAATATAACTTTAACGCAATGTTTTTAAAAACAAATTATCTTATGCAATACAATACCTAGATTTCATTCCAAAGCGATAAATCTGATGGCGCAGAAGATTTGCTATAACGATTACATCTGTGATGAATTGCCCGAGTACTTAAATAGTCATTTGAAGAACGTACTCCTTGTAACAGGCTGGTGAAGTAACCCAGCTAAAATAGTGATATCCGTTCGGTCGATTGGTGAGCCAGAGCGAAACTTTTTTCATGAAAAAAAAGAAAATTTTTTAATTACGTTAAAATGTATGAAAAACGCTAAATGTTTAAAAAAAACACTAAAACAAAAAAATACAGGGTTCTGCACCATGAGGTGTTATTACAAAAAATACAGGTTTCTCCAACAAGAGGTGTTATTTTGTTAGTCAAAGAAAAATGACATTTTTTGTGATAAATGATCAGATGTTTTATTCATAATAAAGAGGAAGGTATGCCGTTAATAACGAAAACAACATCTGCCAAATGGCCACCACGACCACACTCATATCTATTCCACAACCAAATCGCAAAGTGACGCAAAGCCCTATGTCCTCGATAGCCTCACGAATTCTGTCTTTCAGGTCTTAAATCGACGCTGGACTGTTGGCGTAGTAGACCTTATCTTTCACGTGGCCTCAAAGGAAGTCGCAAGGTGTTAAATCACAAGATCTCGGTGGCCAATTGTAATCACCTTCAAGAGAGATAACACGGTCCGGAAACTTTTCCCGTAAAAGAGCAATGGCTTCGCTGCTTGTGTGGCACGTAGCGCCGTCTTGTTGAAAGTAAACGTTTTCCAGATCAATATCATCCAACTCCGACCATAACAAAGCATTAATCATCTCTCGATAGCGCAATCCATTCACCTTAACTGTTGATCCAACCTCATATTCGAATAAGTAAGGTCCAATGACTCCGCCGGACCATTAGCCGCACCAAACAGTCACAGGTTGAGGATGTAGAGGCTTCTCAACGATTACTCTTGGGTTTTCCGAGCTCCAGATGCGACAATTTTGCTTGTTGACGTAGGCACCGAGGTGAAAATGAGCCTCATCAGACAAATAGATTTTTCGATGGAATTCCGGATAATTTTCATTCATTTCAAGGACCCAATGAGCAAAGACACGACGTTGTTGATGATTGGCCGGCTTGAGTTCTTGTGTTAACTGAACTTTATAATCCTTAGGACCCAAGTCTGTATAAGCCCAAGTGTAATGACGTTTGTGGAATTCCCAATTCCAAAGAACGACGAGGAATGGACAAACCTGGGTTTTCCTCAAAACTTTGGACTACAGCCGAAATATTCTCAGTTGTTCTAGAGCAACGTGCACGGGTTTTATTCTTCACATCACTAACTTGTCCCAACAGCTCGAATTTGCCCACCAATTTCTGTATTGCGGTCCGACAAGGTGCTTCACGACGTCCCAACTATGCTCTAGTTTTGCGAACTCTGTTTCGGCAAGATTTAGTGAATAATTTTTATAGTCAATAATTTAAATTATTTAATTTAATTTATCATAAATTTTTGTTATTAATTATTTTGAGCTCGAGGTCAAAGGTATGTTTTTTGAATTTTAACATACGAGGACGGCGAGGGACGGCGAGGGACGGCGAAGTACGAGTATAAACTTTGTTTATGAAAAAAAGTAAATTTTTAATATGGAATATGAACAATTATGTCATAATGTGTAAAGAAAACACTAAAACAGAAAAAAATAATATAATTTTCCCGCCTTAAAATCGAAAAATCCGGAGAGTAGTCAACATTTGGAAATATTTCTAAAATGTGTAAATGTCCGGAGAGTAGTCAACTTTGAAAATATTTCTAAAATATATCCAATTGTCCAATTTTTAATGTTCAAGCCTTAAAATAATCACACACTCTTGCCCAACACCCAATTTTGTACAGAACTCAAAAATTTCTAGATCAAAAGTTACAGACTGTCATGTTGGCTGATGGAATTAGATTGTGGACCACTGTGCACCGTAGTCGTAGCGCCGATTTTTCATGAATTATTTGGGGGATTTTTCAGAATTTTTGGAGAAATTTTCATTTTAACCTTTTTGGGCAATTTTTCATCTATTTTAGGAAATTCTTAAAACCGAGCAAAAAAAAAAGAATTGGTATTCCTTTTTTAAATTCGTAAGCGGAATTTTTCCAATACTAACCCTACTTTTTACATCGTTGCTTCTTTCAGATAGTCAAAAAGGCTGGGGGGTCATTGTAAGGAATCACAAAAATCTGTTCAAAAAAACCTCCGTTCTGTAATTTATTTCGCACATAAAAACAATTTCGGAATTTGTCGACCAGTGTTAAGGCGGACACAATTTCATTATAGGATTTGCATAAATATTATGAATGATTTTGTCCAACTATAATTTTTGCATTCGTTTTTAGATTCATTTTGCATAAACAAAAGGCATCCAGGCAATTCCAATCAATTCAAATGTTTCGAAATATAATTTAAAAGTTCACAAACAAAAAATATAAATAATTAAATTTAACATTTTTCAATTAATCACAAAATTGCATACAATAAATCTGTGTCGTAGACAACAAAGGAAATAAGAATCAAATCAATGGAAGAATTAAAAACCCTGAGATGTCAAAATTCTTTTTTTTTAAGAAGATTTCAAAATGTTTCCCATGTTAATTAAGAACAAATCTATTTTTATCACACTATTTTGTAATCATTTGTATTGTTTAATACTTTAACCATCGTATTCATAAAATTTTTAAACAATTTTACAAACTTCTGTTGTTTTCATAAATTTTGTCACCAATTTTTAAAAGAGTTTTTGTATTTTTATACATTTTCAGGGTTTGTAAAGCTGTTTTGATTTTTTTGAAATTCGATGAATAAAGTACTAACAATACAAATGACAAAAATAGATTTGTGCTTAATTGATTTCTTGGAAACATTTTTATGAATACGGGGGTTTTTCTTTTGCAGTCATTTTCGAAAACTGTTTCAGGCAATTGTAGAACGACGACGACTATCGTAGGCTTTCGTTTTACCGAAAATCTGTGATCATGTAGGACGAATTGTTCAGTAACAATGAAACCTTCAGTATGGACAGCGGTCTCGAGGGCATGGAATAACAACAACACCAAGGTTTCTAATAAAATCGAATCCACCATTTCGCACATCCGCCAATACCCCTTATTCACCCGCAGTTCGTTATGCAACGAATGCCAAAAAATAAAAAAAATAAATCTAATTCAAATTGTAGTACATCTCACTTTTGTTTTATCGATAAAAGAACAAAAGCGAAATAAAGAGCCCACTCACTCATCAGTATTTGAAATCAAAAACTTTGGAATACATCGGACAAAAAAAAAACACGCGCAACACAGACACACACTTGGCCAAAAAAAAAAACGTTAAGAACATGGTAGTACTTAAAGCGTTATTGCTTTTTGGCCAAGAGTCCGACCGGTTTTCAGTTTTACTAGAATCTTGGCTTAAGTGTTGAACAGAGTTTGTGGTCGATTCGTTCGTAGCAACGATCGTTTATTTCAATTTTATTGTTCGTTAGCTGGCGGTGGTGGCGGCGACGACGACAACGACAGTAGTGGTGCGGTGAGTGTCTCATTTTTGCAGCCCGCAGTTTTAGCAATTAATCATTTTATTGAATTGTTTTTTTTTTTTGTATACGCGTTTGTAAGTTTGGCTTATAAAACGGCACAGCAAAAAAAGAATACGGACCATCATAATAATAAGCAAGCGCGCCGTTAACAACGGCCTGGTCGTATTATAAACACCCTGCATTTGTCCATGAAGTTAAAGAGTTGTGGTGTCGGTTTTCTATTCATTCAAATACTCATTTGCATTCAAATAACAATTTAGAGCCTAGTATAAAATTATAGTTTTTCCAGGGCTTCGACAGCGGACTCCGACTTTAAAATTTCAATAATTGTGTTTCCGTCCACTCTTCCTACACTCTAAAGATAAAAACCTTCATATACAGTGTACTCTCTCATAAGCGGACACCTATGGGACTAAGAGTTTTGTCCGCTCATGAGAGAAGTACGTTTATGAGAGGTATCAGCTTAAGGGAGTTTTCCGCAAGGAGAGAGAGAGTAAACTTTAATCGAATATATTTAAAAAATAGATAGATTGACTTGTTTTCAATACGTTTTATTTATTTTATGGGAAATGTAACTGGCAGTCACAGTCGATACAATTTTTCGATTCCAAACTACTTGTGCTTTACCACTTCGACACTTTGAAGACAACCACCCGCCAAATGCTCCGATTTGTCTCAAACTGTGCGAGGTAATGACCCTACATTCCGGATTATGATATTTCGTAAGCTTTCCAACGATACCCATTTTTCACCGATCCGATGTAAAATAAAGAAGTTAGAGCTAATTTAAAAAAAAACCTTTAAAACCTTCATATGGCCTTCGATGAAAATTGCATGTTGTCACAAAAGAACCATCACACCGAATGTACACTTCATTCAATGGTGTAGGGTATTACCCACAAAATCAACAGAAACCACAACACGGTACCGTACCGCCACTGCCGTTAATAGCAACAACGTCAGCAATCGACAACATTGTCTGCCCGACAGAGTCAGCAATCGTTCCAGCACTTTTTTGTTTGGGGTTGACGGTGCCAAATTTTTCTTTTTTTTTTTCTTCTATAAATTTGGCGCTACGAATCTCATTTATTTGATCGAAACTTAATTTTTGTCAAAAAAAAAAAAAACCAAACACACATACTCACAGAAACTTCAGATATCATGCAGGGGGAAACGAGAGAAACCAAAAGACAGAAGAAAAAAAAACAAAAGCGCTTAAGGCGAAAAACAAATTGAGAATTTAGTAATTTTTTATACTTTTAGAAACTCGGGTTTTTTTTTTTGTCAATCTCACAAAAACAATACAAAGCTTGAGATAACATGTAATTAACAAAAATTAATTTATTATAATCAAATGTTCAAATGTTGATGTTTAAATATGAGCTATTTTTGGTTGTTGTTACTTTGTCGTATTTCTTCTTCTCTGTCAATATTTAAATTTCTTTAATTAGACTGGCTAACCTATGGCACCCGGTATCTCATGGTAACCAGAGGATCGAGTTGGCAATAAATTACCCTTTTGTACAGGAAACTTAATAGTCGGAATTTTTTTTTCAGAGTTTAAGACTACGGGCATTTATTTCCTTTGAATCGATTCAGATGATAACGTTGGTTATTCATTGCATATCAGATATTTTTGAGGGAAGTATAAAGGAAGACAACAAATTAAAATGAATCAAAAAAAAAATGAGGTAATTTTTGGCCATAGCATCGGCAAATGATCTTAGGAGGTATTTTCCGACATTAAAATAAAATACAGTGTACTCTCTCATAAGCGGACACCTATGAGACTGAGAATTTTGTCCGCTTATGAGAGAAGTACACACGAGGACTTATTTATTTGTTTCACCACGCACTACAACATAATTTACATCGTATATGTTTCACTGCGGGCTAGGGGATGGTTTAATTTTGTTTTGACAATTAAATTATTACAAACTAAATTTAAATATTAGATTTTACAAATGATTGAAGAATTTAAATAGCTCTGTTTGGAATGTTGAGGCATTGCTTCTTAATTGAATGTTCGACGGGAGGTTATTCCAGTGACGGATATTGCATATGAAGAATTGTCGTTAAGATACTACAGTGCTAATTCTTGGATTGATCAGTTTCATTCCTCTGCTAGAACGTGCAAATTGTAGGCGATTATATAAATATGCAGGTGCTTTATCATCAATCGACTTCGAGCCAGCGTAAGTAAATTAATGTTTTCTATGAATTGTTATTTTCTTAATCATTCAATATTTAGAAGCAGTGCGAGATACTGAATTTAAACTGTAATCTAGGCCTTTTTAAGAAAAAAAATTTGTACAATTTAAAACAAACCACTTTTTTGTTTAGCTTTTTAAAATACCTTTGTGAATAGTAATATAAATAACATTTTTGGGAAAACTGGTTTCCTGCTCTCCCTTCTAATTTATGTTAAGTTTTATTAACAAATTTAATGATCCGATATTTTGAATGAAAAATTCTGCTTCGCAAACGTACTTAGAAAGATTTCCAATATTTTAAGGGAATCGTATGTTAGAATTGATTTATTATATGCAGAAATGCGAAAAGGAAACTATGAGCATAAAAAGGTTTCCGTTTATGATATATTAGAAGTTAATGGAATATAGCGGGGAAATGAGTCAAATACCAAATGATCGGCTACAACATTTTATAAATTATTTTTACACTTTAGTAGATTTCAATTATCGGTACGTCTTGAATTTCAAACAGTTAGTTATTGAAGAGTAGTCTCAGGCGGCAACTCTGACGGAAAGTACTATCAGACAAATTTGTATTGACTAATAACTATAACTATGCCTTATTTGATAACTGTCTGCAAACCCATAAATTATTTTGTCTAAAAACGTATGGTATTAGTTTGAACAACGCGTTGTTCATTGAAGGAAATATAGTTTTTGGCTTTCGAATAAAGTCTCGATTGAGAGAATCCTAATATTAATAATACGAATTAATTAGGTCAGGTACTTTGTGAAAATCATCAGGCCAGTAAAATGTGTTGTTTAAAAACATATATGGTATTGGTTCAAATAACAAGTTTTACATTAACGGATATATGGCTTTCGGCTTTTGATTAAGAGAATTTCAATATTACAGATTTTAATCCATTGTTCGGAGTTATAGTACGAAAACACAATTTACTGGGGTAGTAAAAACCAACATTTAATTGAATTTCGTTTTTTTTTATATACAAAAAAAAACTAATTTTAACAAAAGCAGAAAAAATCTGCTTTTTTTGGGAAAATGAAATATGTTTCTAACCTTTTTCATGAATCCTTTAATTTTTTTTTGTACAAATTCACACACACATTGTCCACAGTGGAAATAACGACCCATTGTAGAATCCGAAAAAATAAAAAAGCAAAGCTGTTGTGATCACACGTATGCAAATGAGATGAGATGTGAGGAGGATCTTCGGCAAGGACACCCCTGAAAAAACAAAATCTATGTCTCTCAGACGCATGATGCATACAAAACGACCGCGAGACCAACAAAAAAAATGTAGTTTAACCCTTTTTTCTAGCAGTTACCCCCGTTTGAAAACATCCCAAAATGGAACAGATTCGTGAAGCGCATAGTTTATACACATTCACCACTTTTTCAAGATTTTCTTCAACAGTTTTATTTTTTCTAAAATTTTTCTTTCTATTGTCTATTGTCCTACGTTCCTCTACTTAATTATGTTCATCATCATTGTGATTATTAACAGTCACCCCAATTTTGTTTTTCTTCTTTTTTTATGGATGAATTATAATGATCGCGTTCTACTGACACAGCCTTCCAAACATCCTTTAAAGAAAATTAATTTCTTGCATAGAAAATGAGTTAAAAACCGGATTTTTTCCATTTACTTTTCTAGGGAAGTTATTTTTCTTTTACTTTGGGTGAGGGTTTTGTGTGCCTTGGATTGTCTAATGTGTTGAAGTTTGTGTGCATTGTTTTTTTTGTTTTTGCCCTTTCTGAAAGGATGTGATTTTTTTCTTCGTCTTCACCCCAAAGCTTTGGGAGTAAGTTGGAACGTGAGAAAAAAAATGTGAGTGTCACATTTTTTATGTGTCGTATCCTTGCATATTCAAATGAGTTTTTTTTTGTCTTTGTGATGTTACATAATAAATTGAGCAATGGAAATTAAAACATAAATTTTGGGTGATTTTCCTGGTTTCAATTTAAAAAGCCTTTGTGATGCGCATGCGCAGCAATTTAACCTTTTTTTTTTTTTGGCTGAACCAGTTTTTTTTATCACCAGAATTCGTTACGCATTTTTTTTCTCACACAGTTACATTTGGAATTTATTCATACCCCTGACAATCTGACAATCCAATTGTTTTTTTGTCAGGACAAAAAAAAATTTTGATAGAAAACTCTATTTAGAAAAAAAAAGTTTTTTTTTTGTTAAAAAAAAAATTAATTTTATTTTTTGTCGAAAAAAACATGCCGTTTGTTAGGTTTTTTTTTTACGTTATGAGGGTAACATGATTTTATTTCCGGTTTTTCAATCTGCACCTTTTAATTAACACGTGTGCCGTGGAGACTTTCATTACATTTCCATTTAAGTTTTCTCTTTTAAAATCAAAAGCAATGAAAATAAATAGCACAAATGTTTGTAACATTTAAATTATGGAGTCATTTTGTCTTTACTTCAATGCTACACAGTGGGAAGAAAATTATACAATTTAGAATACAAATTAAGCAGAGTATGATCAAAGACCTTACAGAGGGCAGACGACTTGGGACGTCTTTGGTATGACTAGGCCAGAGTGAGTTTCGTACAATTAAGGAACAAACGGGGAACATCTCTGAAATCAGGGAGCTGTGTCTCATATTATTTGAATATTCACTGATGGCCTGAAACATGATGTTTTGTAACACCGCATTGTAGCGGTTACCATCGTCCTGCAAGAAAAGAAACAGTAAACCCGGAATTTCCTGTGTGGGCGAAACTTCCCTCTTGGTTATGGCTTGACGTCCAGCTAAGACCTCTGCCGGTCTTAGGTATACAGAGTCGTAGCAACCGGTTCAGATCGCAACTCCATAACGAAGTCGCTCTGCGATTTAGGTGTTAAACCACAACCCGAAGGTATGTTCCTAGTTGGTCGGGCTAGGACTGATCTACAGTTTAGAGCTTGATCCAATGTCGACAGCTTTACCAGGTGAAACCGTCGCTGGAGAATATTAAATGTTCATAACTGAATTTGAAATGCTAGTCATGCACATACAGTGTGGCCAACAAAGATTCTAGAAGTTCTGTTCCTAGTTGGTCGGGCTAGGTCTGATCTGGATCTACAGTTTAGAGCTTGATCCAAGCGCGTAATGCATTGCGACCGGCTAATACATTGAAAATGTCGTCAGCATCACGAGGTGAAATCGTCGCTGGAATATATTAAAGAATTTGAAATGCTAGTCATGCACATATGTACACATATCACAGTGTGACCAACAATGATTCTACCGGTTGGTAATGCCTTTATTTCCTCGACTCGTACATATAGCCTTTACATTTATAAAACTTCCCAGCCACATTATCTTGTGAATTCTTCAAAATCTATAAGATAATTTTAATCGCCTTATAAAATATATATAAAATGCGTTGAGATTTTTAATTTACACAGATTTGTGATATTAAAATTTTCAAATTCAAATTTTTTGTTTTCTTTCAAACCTACTCAGGGCATGTGATGGAAAATTGTGCATCAATCAATCTGATAAAAAAAAAAAAAAACTGAAAGGTGTGTAAACATCCCCACAAATGTAAAACGACCGGTACCACAGACTGGTGTTGAATCTAATTAAAAGATGCATCCATCCGTCCAAGGCATTCAATCTTAACCCTTACGTGATGCGACAACTTCTTGTAAATTATGAAAAAGCCTTAGCGAGGGTAGTTTTTTTCTGCTTCAACTTCTATTCACTAACCCCCCAAGGCATGACAAAAACGGTGGTGGTGGTGGTGACCCCTCTTAGAACAGTTTTTTTTTGTACGTATGGCTCAAGTTAAAGAAAACCTTATTTCTTATTGCACCCATCATCCACTTTTGTTCTTCTAAATTTCTCTTGTCCCTTCGAAATGCTTCAGGGTAAGGAGTTTTGTGTGTGTGTGTATGTCTGGCGTTTCAATTCAAGATTGCTCTAATGATTTGATTATGCAAATCATTAAATGGATGGGTTTCTTTTTTCAACATGAACCTCTGTGCCCGGTATTTTCCTACTATTCTATTGATTGAAAATTGATCATTGTTCAATTATTTGTTCCTGTCAAACCCATCGAAGATTTCAGTTCATAAATCATGGCGTCTATTATGCGTATGATTTATTAAAATAAATATTTAAACTATTAGTTTTTGTTAGGGAAATGCGTTTTCCTATTCCTTTTTGGAAATAATTCTCAGATATTTGCATACTCTTTGCGGAAGAGAATCTCCTTAAACCGGAGATGCTAAGCAGACGCCGGGCAGTCTGCCTAGATCATCAGCTTTGGTTTCAATCGAATTAATTTGATTCGGATAACAAAAAGTTTCCTGGACATTATGTCCAGTTAGGTTACTTGCTCTCAAATCTAGGAATGGCACATACAGTTTTTTAAAAGGCTAATTACATTTGTTTAGAACAAATTTAAAATGCTTTTGTACTCACAGTTCAAAATAGAAACCGTCTTCAGACAGCCGCGGCGCAACCACACCACAGTCCCCACAATGACAATGACCAAACAACAAGTTTCTTGTGTTAGATAATCCTTGGTCATTCTCAATAGCGAACGACATCTATTTTTCACATAAACCGCTCCGAAGTGAAATTAGTTCCTTTTCAATTCAACAAATAATGTTTGATAGGCGCACGAAATTCGAGAAACTGTTTGTGGCTGTCAAACCAAAGACAGTTTGGATGGATGACGTCAAAAGTCGTTTGCAGGCGGCTGCAAACTCTAGATGTCATTAATTAGCATGGCGCCATTTGAAAGCTTTTTAATTGAAAATACTTGTTATTTGGTAGAAAAACACACCTACTCACTCTGTTGGAAATATTCAGACAACGACTCGGTATGTCTGCCCTCTATATGGTCTTCATGTCAAACACAATCTAAACGACGCAGCCTGGCCAAAAACTTCACAGATAGTAATTGATAGAAGTGCTGATTACTAATTAAATTATTTCGTCTGAATTTCACAATTTTCCCGTTACAAACATCACAATACTCGGTACCGTCCGGTGGAGAAGGTAATATAAGTGGACATTTCGCTTTCTCTTGGCCTTTAGCGCCATCTAACGTACATCCAATTTACTATACGTTCAGCGGAGAATGAGTTACATTTCTGTGGCTTGGTGCTAAAAGGGCCAATGTCAAAATATTCAGTTTTGAGATAATTGAACTTGAATGTTTTAACAAAAACTATTTTAACTACAGCAGACAAATCTTCAAAGTTTTACTTATCAACTTGGGTTTAGATATAGAATATATTTGAATAGAATACGATCGTAAAATTAATTATCTAAAAAGTTGCAAAATTTAGAAGATAAAGATGAAATTGGCCCTTTTAGCATAAAGTAATGTTTTTATTGTGACATTGGCCGTCATAATAAGAACAATACCAAATAGAAAACCATTGTATTTTACTTTTTTATTATGTTGTTGCAAAGTTTATTGTAATCAAAGGATATAAAAACAAGAAATAGTAGTAAAGTAATGCAATAATAGCATATTATTGTGTTAATTCACATTCCTCTTCCATACCTTCATCTGCCAGGTAATCCACAATGTTGTAATTTGCAGTTATTTGTTCCATGAAATGATTGTAGTATGTGCGATTCGTATTGGTAATGTATGGCAAAAGTGCCTTTAAGTCATTCAATTTTTCTGTACTTAAAGGAACAGGTTGCTTGTTGAGTGGTTGAAGCTTGGGAAGATTTCCGTGTCGTGTTTTCTTGTGATTTCTACATATGTCAAGAGATTTAAACTCGCCCTCAAAGGAATGTTTATACAAGATACTTGGAGAGTTTGTTGAATACTGCATCCATTTAATTCGTAACCACTGAACTTGTTCATTTATGGTGTTATTTTTCCGATGTACATAATGATGGTTAAACATGATTTAAAATTTAAAAATTGTGTTTGGTCCAATTCTATTACTTTTATAGGGGGGGTTCTTGGTACCAAACGTATTAAATTTGCCCAATCTCGAGGCAACTCTATATCAGCTGTAGTATGTTTTTTGGTTTTTTCTATTGCCGCATGAATGTTATCCGCTTCCATATGTGTATGGCCCGCCTCAAGAAATTTGTTTTTAACTGTTAACTGTTTACCCTCAGCTTTCAATTCACTTACATTTATCAGTAACATTGTTGAAAAATAAATATAAAGTAGACATTGGCCCTTTTAGCATTAAGTTTTATAGATGAGTTCATAATGACATTGGCCAGCTTTACGCTTATTTAACCCCTTCTGGGTAAAATTTAAGATTGACTGTTTTATAATTATGAAAGAGAGCAAAAAAAGAAATCTAATGCAATGATTAACTCAAAATAGCAAAATATTGACATTGGCCCTTTTAGCACCAAGCCACAGATTTCATCTAGGATCTTTGTGTTTGTAAAGCCCGTCTTAACTGTTAATTGCGCTTGATTTGTTTGTCAATATTTATCGCGCAGTTTTTTTGTTTTTATTAAAAAATAAATCGAATCCAATAATGGACAAAGTCATAAAATCTCACAGTGGATGTCCTTGCCATGGTGAATGTAGAAATTGTACCGCCTGCCATTTTGTCCAGTATCCAGACCTGGTCGAAAGCTCCAGCTGTATGGAATGCCGCAACAAGAGTTCGCTATGGTTTTGCCTCACGTGTGGCCACATCGGATGTGATAGCAGCAATCAGAGTCATGCCTTAGATCATCATACTGAAATCAAGCATGCTTGGATTATTGGATTGGAAAATTTTGATGTATGGGACTGCGGCAACGACAGCTATCTTTCTAACCTAAAAGGTATGTATGTATGATGGCGGCGTCTGCTTTGTATTTTCAGCACATTTCTTTGATCGACAGCTCTCGAGCCTCATCTGAATGTCAATGCCAATGCCGAAGACGACTGTAAGTGTCCGGTTTGTCGCTATCATCAAATACCGAAACTGTCGGACGTTGCAACCTGCATGTCGTGCAGTGGCACAACAAATCTTTGGCTCTGTCTCAGTTGCCGTTACATTGGCTGCGGCCGACTTCAGAATGGACATGCCCTACATCACTACCAGCGTACCGAACACAGTCGAGTCATGCAATTGAAAACATTCCGCATATGGGACTATAAGGAGGACAAATACGTCCACCGACTATACAAGAGTGAGAGTCCACAAAAATCACCTGCCGTTGTCGGTGTGACAAAAGCCGATCTTGGTGAAGACTTCGAAAGACGCATGAAGCGTTTGGAGGATGAATGGAACAACTTTAACACATTGAAGGAAACAAATCTGCAAATGATTTCAATTGAACAGCGACTGTTAATACTAAGTGAGGAGAAGAAAATGTTCGAGGAAAAACTGCGAGAACATGATGTCAAGTAGGTATTTTCATTTCATTTTATTTGTATTCATCTGTGCTTGTAATTTTAGGGGGGGAAAAATTAGATTTGTCACTGATTTCATAACAAAATGAATTTTTGGTTCATTATAAGTTCGTCTGTGACTATACTATACTCTGAGAGGAGAAAATTATAGATAGTCCAAAAATAATTGATTTGCCAGTGCCAATTTGTCCCTAAACCGCATTATGTAAAAGACCATAGAATGTCTACGACAAATATTGGTAATAATAGGAAGTTAGTTTGATCCAATGGGCTAGAGAAGTTTCCATATATCTCCTAATGTCATCCTGGCACAAATCCCAACGTTAAAATCAGTTTGATCTAATGGGCTAGGGATACTTTTAGGAGAATGGCCATGGTGTGATAGGTAGTGTGTTCGACTATAACACTGTAAACCCAGGTTCGAAACCTTGTAAGACTACCAAAAATTTGTCTGCGGATGTGTTCATCTTGCATTGCTGGCGACTTTACGAGTAATAGCCATATAAAACCTCCTCTACACCATATTTATCCACGAATATATGGCTTGTTTTTTTCAGTACCGCCACAACCTTAAATTTGGTTGATTATGTGGTTTGATCGGACGTCTCCTTCTAAAGTTATATTCAACACAATAAAGGTACATTCGACGAAAATGGAAATTTTAACGACAATATTTTTTGGTTGATTTTAAGATACTGATAGCCTCAGTGCTTACGCAAAATAACTCTTTTAATAAAGTACTTAGGAACGACTCCTTTCCAGATCAATTAATCCGCCAGCCTTCAAGGATTTGAAAAATTTACCCACGTATTCATAAAATATTTAAAACAGCTTTATCGACCTTTGTTAACCGTGAACCATACCACTGTTAGAAAAATAATGTCGCCAGGAATCAAAAATGGCCAGAGAAAGGTCATCGCAATGATGATTTAAAGAATTTGGTGAAGTTGTTATTTTTGTTCCATTGACACAATTTTCTTTGAATTACAGTTTTGTTTTTAACAAACATAAAATACGTCAAAAAATATTTTTGTTCTTATGATTTCTAAAAGAATTTTGAAACACTGAACCAAATCAGAACCAGCATTTCAAAAACTGAACCACAGAACCCCAGAACCGAAAGAACTGGAAGTCTGAAATCACTAATATATCATTGACACTGAGGTCGTTGCTTTCGATACTGAAATATAGCGACTAGTCAAGACTCGCATTCAACGAATGAACGCGAACCTTGAAGCGTATGTATACTGAACAGTATTGATGCTTTTTCAGATACCTTTTGGTATTATTTTCTGTTAAAATTTGAATCTGACCCAACTAAGATTTGTCCCAGGTAATCTGATTAACCACAATCGTGTTTGGGCATTTCATAGATGGTCTTTACTAACTACAGATCTCCGTAATTAACTTGTGCAATACACTAACTATCATTGTCATTACAGATTAAATGAATTGCTAAGTCAATTCAGTAGCAATCAGCAGCGAGATATGCTTTCTACCACCACCGACCGCAATCACAATGTAAGAAAGGATAACGTTTCCGATGGATCAATCGCGAAGGATGAATCTACTGCCAATGTTTCCACCTCGTCCACCAACGACAACAAACCCATGTTGACTATAACCGTCTCAGAAAACTTTGAGCCAACACAATGGATACACTTGTGCATGTTGCTACTATTATTATTTTATAATTTCTGTTACTTTTTTATTAAGGCTTTTTCCAGAAATTTGTAACTATACGGAGGTTATACCTTAGGCCCTTATACCATTTATTATATAGAATTAAAATTATTTCGATATTTTCCACTACATCTTTTTAAAAAGTATATGGAAATGTTTTAACAATATTCCAAATTGTGAATTTACCTACTTTGATCTGTATTACTATTATTTAAACAAATAAAAGTCCCTAACAATATTGTATTACCCATATGTAAATCGAGTGAACTTGATCATACGATCAAAGAAAAAATTACTGGTTTATCTTCCGCAATAGAGTGGAGTTATCTATATGCAATATATATGTTAAAAGTAAGCCATACTGTAGTAAAAGTATTCTGTCAGGCCGTTTCATTGGTCATATTAATTTATTCTAAATAGAATAATAGCAGATATGTCTGAGACGTTTAAAGCGTCACTATACATTCAAGTATTTAATTTGTCATTGAATTTACTATGCGACCCTTTACCCGAAAATATCTCCAGAATTAACAACATTGTTTTTTCATAAAAACTTAAATAACTTGTAAGTATACAATAACTTTTTAAACTTACAACTATCGGAGTATTAGAATGTCCGAAATCGTATTCCATACTTAAGTGGAAGAACCGCAGATTAAATACATAATAGGCGCATTTAAATGGACTTTGCAATTTTCCTTTAAGGAGATGATGGTTTAGAAAAATAGAACAAATTCAAAAGTAAATTATTGAATCTACAACTTTCCATTTGGAAATGGATCGTGACAAGTATTTCTGAAGAACGCTCCTCTCAATGGGCCCTAGGGGAACGACAACGCGACCTGAGTCATGTCTAGGGGATGCACATAACGTCTTTGCAAGTTTGTACCCCTGCTCACACCAGAGTTACCTCTGAAGAGAGACTCAGTCCCGCCAGAACCTCCTTACATTGTTTCACTAAAACCGAGGAGGTCACACAGGATTTTAGAGAGAGAGAGAGAGTAAAGCCGCTTGGCTGTTATCGCAGATACAGTTATATTTTAAGGAAGTAGTAGCGAGAAGGGTTTTAAATGCAAACTACTCCCTGGAAGACGCTGGAGACGATGGTAGTGTTCATGTTCGGTTTCCCTCGAGAATATTTCTGAGCCAACTTCCCAATCTATTTTGGAGCCATCCGTGTAAACTCATTAGAGACTTATGACGTTCGCATATTCACCATAGATCTGATACCGTAAATATTTTGAAAAATAAAGCTGTAACTTTCTGAATTTGAAAGCTGAACTTTAAATAATTCGCAAACAGCTAGCAATCACCCTGGGCCTCTTTTCACTGGCATAAATCATAAAGGTAAACTTAACATTTGCGAAGATATAATGATTTGTAGTTGATTTCATTGAATTTCTATCAGTAGGCGTGAATGTGGGCGTGCCATAATCCATACATCAGATAGCCTGACCTTTACTTTAACTCACGGTAAAAGTTTCATCTCAATAGCTGCAGCGGTTATCGAGTTATACAGTTTTCAATTTGAGTCAGATTTAGAAAATCACCTTCTACAAATTGCTGGGCGCCTGGTATCAAAAAATTTAATGTCGACTGTTTTTCAATCGTTGGTTTCGGAACAAATTTTTGTTTCACAACAATTTTTTGTTTCTCAACAAATTTTTGTTTCTCTACAAATCGTGGTTCTCAACATTTTTGGTTATCAGCCGTTGAGTTAATATTTTGGAAAATAAGATGTAACTTTCTCTATTTGAAAGCTGAACTCTACATAATTGGCAAACAGCTAGCAATCACCCTGGGCTACTTTTCACTGGCATAAATCATAAAGGTAAACTTAACATTTGCGATGATATAATGATTTGTAGTTGATTTCATTGAATTTCTATCCGTAGGCGTGAATGTGGGCGTGCCATAATCTATACATCAGATAGCCTGACCTTTACTTTAACTCAGGGTAAAAGTTTCATCTTAATAGCTGCAGCGGTTATCGAGATATAGAGTTTTCAATTTGAGTCAGATTTAGAAAATCACCTACTACAAATTGCTGGGCGCCTGGTATCAGAAAAATTTAATGTCGACTGTTTTTCTTTATTGTTTCGCAACAAATTTTTGTTTAACAACAATTTTTTGTTTCACAACAAATTCTTGTTTCTCAACAATTTTTTGTTTCTCTACAAATCTAGGTTTTCAACATTTTTGGCTGATAGTTGACTTAATATTTTGGAAAATAAGCTGTAACTTTCACTATTTGAATGCTGAACTTTCCATAATTTACAAACAGTTTCCAATTACCCTGGCCTACAGTTTACGTACAAAATCATAAAGGAAAACTGAACATAGCCGAAATATGTAATTCAATTGAAATCAGATAGTTTGTGGTTAGTATTAAATGTTATTGTTGTTAATGAAATGATTCTCCATAATGTGTTGCGTTAGCTTTAGTTAGCATGTCCTGGATGAGTTATCGAATACAAATTAAATCTCTCGATCACTAGCGCTCTCTATTTATTCTTACGTCGAGTCACCACCTTTGCTGTTTCCAACTACGAAAAACATCACAAAAACCTCTTGCTTTTTTCAATTGAAACACATTTAATTTAATATAATAAATATAAACATATAAAAAAGCTATAGTAGAGATTTTATGTAATTAATATATGTATGTGTGTGTAGTTAGTAAGAAAAATGATCTCACATTGGGTTTGTCTACTTTCGATTTGAACAATCCTATGCCATAACTCAACTACGAATACCAACTCTTTGAATGTTCTTAAATATAAATGAAAGAGATTTCTCTATCTCTCTAATGTTTCTTTTTGCGACGATTGCCTTTGGCCGAACTGCTGGGCGTATCCTTGGCTTCGGGCAGCACTACGGTGCCCCCAGCAATTTCATCTTTAAGATCCGATTCGGCAATTTTGCTTTGAGCGTGCATATAGAACATAATGTCGTGTAATTGTTCCTTGATGGAATCTAACTCCAATTCTTTACTTTCTTTGTAGTCCTTGTATTGTTGCTCGAGTTTTTGGTATTTTGAGTGCCAGGACGTTTGATTGTTTTGTAAGGCACGAGATATTTCCTGTTCTTCGGCCAATTGTTTTTGAACTTCTTTTAATCTATCAAAAAAAAAAGAGGGACATTTTAAAAAGTCTGTATATAAGCCCCAGGTCTTTTTACTCACTTTGTGTTGTTTGTTTGCAATTTCCTTTCAAGCGCCTGCTTCTCTTTGCCCAGGGTTTGAATGCGTTGATCCATATCAGCCATCTTGCCGTGGGCCCCATCAATATTTGTACGAAAATCATGCCATTCCTTTTCCAAATGCTCCATGCGTTCTTCGTAATACTTGCGTTGCGTATCCAGCTGCGAGGTAAGCAAATATGTAAATTCCAATTGAATGGAATCGATTTTTTCCTCGCCCTCGTCGTTTGGTGCTTGCGTAGCCACCAGCTTACCATCGGTTTTATTTTGAAATAGGCGATGCACGAAATTATCACCGGCATAATCCCAGACACTCGAGGTGCCCAACTGCATGGCAAATGTGTGATTGGTGGCACGATAGTGGGCCGCTGCATGGCCACCTTGATAACGACCACAGCCAACATGACCGCATATCAGACAAATCCATAGAGAATCCGTGCCTTCGCATTCCATGCAAACGGAATTCTCCACGAGTTCGGGCGTTTGAACGTGGCGACAAACGGGGCAAGTAGAATCACCCCATTTGATGAGGCAGTTGGCATGAAAAGCGTGATTGCAGAGAATAGTGAGGACACCATCGACACTCTCATCCATGCGTTCAAGACAAACTAAAAGAATGATGTATAAGAGAAGTTAAATTAAGAACAATACATATCAAAAAGCCACACTTCGATAATCTTACCCGGACATGTAGGCAATTCGGTGTGGCCCAGTGGTGGTACACCATCCTCCCCCTTCTCCACTTCGGACACCCAAACGGCATGACAGAGAGAATCCGGTTCCAAAGAATTGTAAGCCGCACCATTGTATGTTTGATAAAATTCTAAGGCAGAAGAATTTGAACGAAATCTGTAATGAAAACGTAGTATTAGTATCACTTAATCATTTTTGTTTTTTTGAAAATTGCCACAAATATAATCTACAAACGAAGGCAGACATTAGAGCTAAGAGTCAATGCTTAGACCTCTTCAGAAGTTCTCCACTTACTCCAATAAAACCATAAACTGATTAGGACAGCCATCACGCACAATGCGTATATGTTGAATTTCCGAATGGCAAGGAGCGACGAAACTTAAGAGATCATGGCAGCTCAAGCTGGCCGGTACGGCCAAAAGGCATAGTTCATTAGAAGGGGCATCTTTGATATCCTTGCGTTCGCTACAATATATATAATAATTAAAGCACTAAGCCCTATCTATTTTATATATCTAGATATACTTTTTCTTGTACAAATGGATAATACCATTAGTCACCTCCACGCTGGGATTACCGGAAAAGAAACCAATTTCTTTGGGCAATTCCGAGGCACATTGACCTTCCTCCAACGGTGTAGTTTCACGCGATGAACTTGATGTGGGCATTTCACGGTGACGTTTCTCTGACATTGCCGCGGCAGGCGGGGGCTTTTTATCATTTGCCGAACTCATTTCTTCGCCACCAGACACGACCTCAGACCACAATTTATTCGTATATGTTTCAATGACAATCTGTGATGACTGTCGCAGGCCACGATCACGTTCACGCTCCTTCTGGACACGCGGATTATGGGGATGTTCTGATGAAACGGCACCTGCTTGTTCTGTCGAGAGAAAAGAAAAGTTTAATAGTGTCCGAAAAATATTTTTGGAACAAAGGGGGGATTAAATGACTGTAACGTATTTCAAAGTTTGCTAAAACGTCCAGCAGTAGTTGTCTTTTTATCGGTGAAATGCAAATCATTATTTCTACACGGCTGCAAATAATGTGTGACAATACAGTTTCTTATCCCTAAAAAGGGTCATATTGTCATTTGTAGTTAGAATTGACGATAAAGGGTCCGTCAAAGTTGGCTGTCAATCTCTTGTTAAGGTCGGTATGATGTATTAACGATGGAAAATGCATTCAGTCTAGGTCCAGTATTCGAAAGAATCAGACCACAGCGATCATCTACATGGATTGCATCCTCCATCAGACGAGAGCCCACAAAGATCGAGGGCATGACCTTCCTCAACAGAAGATATATTTTTTTTTTATTGTAGTGTAACTTGAGAACGATAACTTTCTTATCCGAAGAATCGAAATAATTGCTCTCGCTGCTGTTGGAATTCACCCTCACTCCAGCAACGGCCCAAAAACCTATTACATATTTTACCTGATGAACTTGGTGAATCGATTTCGATTTTGATCACACACAACGATATATTATGGAGCATTACATAAAAATTGTTCTCTCAATTGATTTCAGCCAGACGTGAATTAATGCACAACATTTCTTGCAATGTTTTACAATTAATTTTCAATAGTATTTTTTTCCGGAAAAAGAATCAATTCCTTTGTCTGATACTGACACAATCAGCTGTTGTTATGTTTGGTCCAGTGCAGTGAACCGAGCCGTGGTGATTTGGTCGGCGACGGCGGTTTGCCGAAACATTAGTTATTTTAAAATTAATTCTGTCCGTCGACGTGTAGATGGCAGCGCTGTTACCGTTAACGGCTACTGAGTATATAACAGAGATGTTATATCCTCAAGCGTTCAACTGTAGTAATACCTACTCAAGGCTAGATGGCGTTCTCTGTGCTTTTTTAGGATAAGCGCTTTTATAAATGCTTGAAATACAGAGTTTTCCAACATGAGGTGTTATTGTGGTATTCAAAGAAAAATTGAATTTTCTGAGATAAATAATCGGATGTTTATTTCATAATAAAGAGGAAGGTATGCCGTTAATAAGGAAAAACAACATCAGCCAAATGGCCACCACGGCCATGCTTACAGGACCATATCCTTTTCATGAAATTTTCCCTAACCAAATCGCAAAGTGGCTGACCTATGTCCTCGATAGCCTCACGAATTCAATCTTCGAGGTCTAGAATCGACGCTGGGCTGTTGGGGTAGACCTTATCTTTCACATGGCCCCAAAGGAAGAAGTGACCAATTGAAAAAACACGGTCCGGAAATTAATTTAATAATTTCATGGCGTTGTTGAAACGTGTATCGTTCCATTTTTAGTGAAGGCGTAGTTTCTACTTGTCAAATGTCAAAGAATAAAAGCTTCAAAACTGACAGCCACCAAAATACCGGGTGATTCAAAATAACACCTCATGTTCGAAAACACTGCTGATGGCAGAACAAGATACGAACAATAGAGCATTTGTTCAAAACCTTTAAAGTCTCCGGCATTTACGTTGTAAAACGAACGCTGAAAGATTACTAATGTTTTTAGAATTTAGTAAAGTTATTAAAATCGTTGGCTTTAGTATAAGATTTGGCTGCAAAAAGACTTACTGGATTTTATTCGGGACACCCTGTTCTATTTGGACCACCAGAAAATCAGTTTCATTATGAGATTGGAGAAAATAAATGCCATAATTATTCGTTTCGTCAACTACCTTATAATAAATTTAAATATTTTTATATGAAGAACAAGAGATGGGAAGCCATCATGCCCCAAATAATTAGAAAATGTTGTTCTAGGTCACAATTCAATCTAATGATGGTTTGACACCCTAGGTGTAGGGGGGTGGGGGCACTGTACCTAACCCATATGTTTTAATAAATCACGGTGAACACAATAATGTAATTCATACACCACTCCCATCTCTGGTATACATAAATTAAATTAGAGTATGTAGATTTGTATGATTCGGCATTGACAGACACACTTTCAGATGATCTATTATGAGTTGGACTAATTTGATTAAATTTCAAGTTCATGAGCATCATCATCATCAGTTACAGACTACAAGTCACAATCTCTGATGCAGTTCACGTTGGTCTACGAAAATGTTCGGCCGAATATATATGATTTGTTCTATCGTGTTTATAAGTTTTGCCTGCAGAATTTTGGGTGGACACTCGGAGGTAGTATACGAAGTCAACAATTATAGTCATTTAAAACATACAGGGGGGATTTTTATAGAATTCCAATGGTTCCAACGATACTGAGGATGTGACGGTACACAGAAAAATCCAGGCCGATTTGGATGAAATGAAAATAATATTGAAAAATTTAAATCGAAGGTAATGTAAGTGGAAAAGAATTCCAGGACTATTTGAATAGAAAATATTCCTTTTTAGGTTCGAGGGAAATCATAAAATAAATGATACCCAAAGTAAAGGTATGTGTATTTATTCTAAACAAATAATTTTGCTATTCATATAGAGTTTCTTTTAGAGTTGTCAATATTTGATATACGATTTGATGCTATACCAGAGAAATGGTGAGTCTCACACTCCTGTGGGACCTGCAGGTCTTTTTTTTGCCACTCATCCTAACAAATGTCCCTTTCCTTAGTCAAACGTCCAACATCCCCATCAATTGCGATGAAGCTACCGCTTGCATAAAGCGTAATGGCATCTATAAGATCCTGGTCCAGCAGTACAGCAAGGATCCTTTTCTCGTTGAATGTGATGCGAAAACTAAGAATGGCGGCTGGATTATCGTACAGCGACGTCAGGATGGTTCCGAAAATTTCTATCGTGATTGGTTCTACTACAAGGATGGCTTTGGCAGCATTCAAGGTGAATTTTTCATTGGACTGGAAAAACTTCATGCCCTCACCAACTATTTGGGTCCGCAGGAATTGATGATTGTTATCGAGGATGAGGGCGCTTATAAATATTCACGTTTCAATTCGTTTGTCGTTGGTAATGAAGTCGAACTGTATGATTTAAAGTCGGTGGGAAAATATACGGGGACAGCGGGCGATTCCTTGCAAGTGCATGTGGGCATGCAATTTACGACAAGGGATCGTGATAACGACAAAGATGTCAGCAATTGTGCCCAAAGGTTTACGGGAGCATGGTGGTACAACAAGTGTCATTTGAGGTATGTATCTACTATTCCAAATTCAGATACCATAAATGGGTTGCTAAGTTATCCTTCGAGAAAGTTCTATCTGCAGACGTTTGCGAAAAAAATCATCAATTTCCAAAATAATTAGAATGTCAGTTTTTCGATTTTTGGAGATTTTTTGATAGTTTTTTTTTCGATTATAAAAAATTGTGCTAAATATAAAAGAATTTTTGAAAATCGTTATATCGCCTCAAAACTGTTAAAGTTAGCATTTTCCCATGAAATTATGGTAGCTGGCGTTTTTAAAAGCATGACGGAAAATTTAAGCTCGGCCATCATAAGAAAGTCCCCAGAAGTTTTGGAATTATAGCAATTTTTTTTTTAAAAAATCCCCGAAAAACTATTTTCAAGAAAATCCGTTTTTTTAGCGTTTTAGGTTTTAGCGCAAACATTTGAGACAAGGGAAAGTAGTGCTGGATGAATTTGAAAAACATCAATGGCATTTGAGAACACTTTCGAAATAATTTTGTGATTTCCAAAAATCGCCAAATTTCTTGTTTTTTTTTGATTTTTTTTTTGTAAAAGTGCCAAAAAAATTGAGCTTTTTCGTTATTTATAGAAGCAACAACAAATCTGATTGTTGGTTAAGTGAGCAAAATTCAGAAAAAATTTTTTGTTTTTTGATTTTTTCGAAATGAAAAAAAAAAAACAATTTAAAAAAATTTTCGTAATCGAAGTTGGAATTCTCTATTTAGCTCATTTATCGGTCAGTATTTCGAAAAAAAAAAAACAAATGACACTTTTTCCAAATAGGTGATTTTTCGAAAACGACAGATACAACTTTTTCGTAAACGGCACAATAATCTAGGTGGAATTCTCTATTTAGCACAATTTTCTTTTTTAAAAAAAAAGTGTTTTCGAAATAGGTGATTTTTCGAAAACGACAGATACAACTTTTTCATAAACGGCACAATAATCTAGGTGGAATTCTCTACTTAGCACAATTTTCGGTTTTCGAAACAAAAAAACAAATGACACTTTTTCGAAATAGGTGATATTTTCGAAAACGCAAAAAGAACTTTTTCGTAACCGCACAATAATTTAGGTGGAATTCTCTATTTAGCACAATTTTCGGTTTTCGAAAAAAAAAAAAAACAAATAACACTTTTTCGAAATGGGTGATTTTTTCGAAAGCGACTGCACAGATCAGCATAACTTTACATTTTTCGAATTTCGATAGCGGACATAAAACCAACATTCCTGTAAATAAATTGAGTTTTTGAAAACCGCAGCACGGGGATTTTTAAAAAAATTCCTATAACTTTTTGAAAACTGTGCTGGGCGAGCACACAAATTTCACCGTACTTGGAAAAATTACTTATAGGGAATTTTTAAAAAATATTCCCATATTTTTTTTGGAAATTCCAAAATCTGAAAACTGTGCTGGGCGAGCACAATAATTTCACCGCACTTTGAAAAATGACTTATTGGGAATTTTTTAAAAAAAAAATATTCCTATAACTTTTTGAAAATTCCAAAATCTAAAAACTGTGCTTAGTTCTTCTGCGCGAGCACAATAATTTCACCCTACTTCGAAACATGACTTGTGAAGTAACTCGCATTTTATGCCTAGAACAATTTTTTTGAGCGAAAAACATTTTGCAATATTTTTTTTCGTTTCGGAGATTTTTTTGGGAAAACTTTATGTTGGAATAACATTTTTGTAAATCTAACATTTGCGTTGGGCTTGCACAGACTTTTAGGCCCAATAAATGAGATCATAGTTTAACCACGATTATGTAAAACTCACACTGACACTTTAATCAGAAAACATATGTTTCGGGTGAATAATTAAAATAATATTAAGATTTGTAGAAAAATAAGAGAATTTAAAACCTCTGCTACAGTCAACTCGCGGAAATGTGAACTAATTATTGATGAGGGTGTTCCCGTTTTCGAATCCTGCAATTTTGAAACAAGATAGTGTTGGTTTCTCTCTGAGAGGAACTTCTATTCATTAATTCAATAGCCAGTATTTAAAAAATAATGTTTTATTGATTAAAAACAAATTCATTTTGTATAACGAATAACTAAAATTCGTTGTCTAATGCGAGTATAATTAAAAAAATGGCAGTTATCTTTTAAGAGAGACCTCTGTATAGACAATATGGTGTTCAGGTTTCTGGGTCGTTCGTCTTTTAGAATGTTCACGTTTCCGCGAGTTGACTGTAATTAGAACTTGCAAATGTGTGAAATCTCTGAATTGTACATTTGTAAACTTGTAAAATTTACGCGCCTACCACTTTATAATATTCGAAAAAATTGTGTTTCTCATTTATTTGAATTTTTTTTTAACAACTAACAGCCTAATCTCCGTTTTCGAACGACAACGTTTGCATGCTTTTGTTAGAGACAAACAGCTGATTTGTCCACATCTAGTTAATTGATATTTTAATTATATTTTTCTATAGCAATTTAAATGGCAAATATGGCGATCATACATTCGGCAAAGGCGTCAATTGGCATACGTACAAGGGCTCCAATCACTCCATCACAAATGTCAAAATGATGATACGGCGTCGCAGAGAATAAATGGTTAATTATATTGCGAATTAATCCGCTTATTAGTAAAATAAACACAACGAAGTTTTATTCGAAATTGTTGTACAAAACCTTCTCTAAATTATTACGAAATAAAATGTTGACAACTTTAGAAATAGATGATAATAAAACACCTTGAAGCACAACATGATTTTGAATTGGATTTTGTGGTCATTGAAGCAAGTTCGTAACAAATATCGACTGTTTATATTCAATATCCTTTATTTTAAAAAACACAATTGTTTAGTAGAGCCAAAGAAAAACGGTTTATATCTCTAATTCTACAGAAAATTAAAATTGTTTGTTCTACAATTACACCTAACTATGTGAACTACTAAATAAGGTTTTTTTTTTAATATTTGCACCCCGGGACATTTTATGGAAGATAGAGGGTGTTGCTATTCAAAAATTCTTCATGTATACAAAAAGATAGTGGGTTTTGCATCGTAAACAAAAAAAATTGTCCATACTTTTCCCCAAATGCTTTGACAATTTGTGGTGTGGGCCAACATTGTGTTTTTGTTTGCTGCTGCAGACGGCAACAACTTGTGACGACGTTTTTAAAATGATTTTTCTAACTGATTTTCGATATTTTTCTTCTGTTTCGAAGAGTATATGTGTGCTCAACTGGCAACAAATTAGATGTAGGTATAATGGCAGGGTTACTTTATTTTCGATATGTTTCCCACGCTCTGTGTTTTCACACATTTTTTGTTTCAGCGGAAAAATGCCGTTTGGCAACCCTTTACTATCAGAAAAAAGTATTCGGACACATTAATTTGGGGGAACCCCACGCCAATTTTAGTGAGTAAAGGAGCATTATATAACAAAACAAGAAGAAATTTGTTTGCATAAAATTGATTTGACAAAGGTAATTTATTTTCGTCTGCCTGTTTTCATAAAACGAATTTGTTCGTTTTTCACCCCATCTGATCTCGTAAATATTTACACCACCTACATCCGGCCTAAAGTGGAATATAACTCCCATATATGGGCAGGAGCTCCAGGGACATCTTTGCAGCTTCTGGATCGTGTTCAGAGGAGAGCGGTGGTGATGATAGGGGATGGTAGGGTATCCAACTCTATTGTCTCCCTACAGCATCGCCGGAATGTGGTTTGTGTATCGCTATTCTATAGATATTTTAAGGGTATCTGTTCGTCAGATATCCGTCGTCTGGTCCCTGACGTTAGAACATTTAGCCGGAATACGCGGCTATCCAGGGAATCTCATCCGTTCGTTGTCAAATGGCCGGTTGAATGGACGACGCACTATAGAGAAAATTCGTTCCTCAGCCGAACTGTTCGCATGTGGAATAATCTTCCAACAAGTGTTTTTCCTGCCTGCTATGACATTATAAAATTCAAGGCAAACATCAACAAACACTACTCCCTCTTTCCTCCCTCCAATACCCTTCTTTCCCATCGCTAACACAGTGCATTGCATTTATAGGGGGCATCCCCTGAGTGTTAGTCAAAGAAAAAAAAAAGAAAAAAAGATCGCCATAGATCGCAAGATCGTCTTCAATAATTGTGTTTAATTTCATAAATATATGATTATCTCTCTAACCAGCCAAACAGAAATACTGGAAAGTCCTTGCAACCTGTAATAAATACTTTTTTTTTTACGAAATTTAGACATAATTAATAAACACATCCTCAGAGTGGTATTGCCGCTTAGAGGGTTGAACACTTTTCTAAGTAATTCCATAGCTCAAGGTTTCCTTAAGTCGACCTTTTCTACGGGCTAATGGTGGTTCGAGTTATGGAAGTTTGACTGTATTTAGTCGAATATTAATTTAACTAATATCTAATAAAATATTTGCCTTAAATTAGTGTAATGTCCATTAACTTAATGTACGATTAAAGTGCTGGTTAATTAATCGACTGATTTACTGTACAATGCACTAATTAAAAATACACTTGCACGGCTGAATGTTTGTAAGACACTCACTCCTTGAGTACTTGTTAGATACTGATTTTATTTTGTTAATATTTCCTAAAACTAGCATACATTTTCTTAAACTAAACTAATCCTAAAGAAGGAACGAGAACGCGATAGACGCATGCGTGGGGTTGTTTTGTCAACCCACGCACGCATAACATCTTGTGGAAAATTCCACTCGTTATCATGCTCGTCCCTTATTCTAAAAATAGCCCGCCGCTCTATACCACACACGCATGTTGTACTGCCTGCTTATCTTAAAAACCCAAGCTACAACATACGCACATGCATTGAATATATCCAAATTACAATTGTATACATTATTTGAATACATACAAACTACAGTACAGTTATACACATTGTTTTGAATACATTCAATTACCGAATCAAACACAATTTTATACCTTCAGCAGAAAAGGAAAAAACACCATGTGAGGATTTACAGAAATCTGAACATTCTGCGGCCGGCGAACTACAATTATTTGTTTTACATATGTATATCAATATTTTATGACAAATTTAAATCTATTAATTCTATTATATGTGGCCATTTGTCGACATCCTTCAGCCATTCAGGACCATTCCACTTATGCAGTTCCCTTGATGTGAAACCATAAGGATTAGCCCTCACATGCCTCCACAGCAATACATCAGCTTCTTTGCATCCATTAGGTAACTTCGGCTTTGCAGTTACAAAATTGCCAGGGGTTTCAGCAGTCATTGTCTCTTCTCTCACCAGCCCTTCCTTCAAAATCCCGTGGTATAAATCAGCTCCATCTCCAACCGCTGACTTAACCGCAGCCACCCGCAATCCACCGAAGTGTGGAGCTCCCGGGGAACCCACGGCCTTCACCATTGTGGTGATCGGCTCCAACCTTTCATATGGAGAAGCCGCCTTCGTTTTTTCCAATTGAAAATTGTCTTCAATTTTTGGATCTTCGCCAGCACCATGGATTTTCAAGCCACTCGCTTGGAAATTCTGTTCGCTGACATCAACCGGAACCTGCGCGAGATCTTCCTTCGAATCAACACCAGTCATCGAATCATCCATTTCGAAGTCATCGTTAGTTATGGTGTACAACTTCGGATCTTCATCTTCACAGCAGTTGGCTACATTTTGTGACGCTTCCACGTCAGTTTGTTCCGTATTAGCTCTCTTCTTTAACGGTAACCTCGAAACCCGGCGTTGATCTTCATTACAGTGTGTGGATCTTCGGGTCACCCACAGCTCTTTGATGTCTTCCTCATCGATTTCAGTTTTCTTCTTTGACGGTAACCTGGATACCCACCGTTGATCGTCATTACAGCGTGTGGATATTCGGGTAACCCACAGCTCTTTGACGTTTTCTTCATCATCGGTTTCAGCTTTAAACCGGTCATCCTTCTTATTAGCGGGAGCTCGTCTGGGCCACGGCTCACCATTTTGTGTTTCAGCATCGGTTTCAGCTTTAAACCGATCATCCTTCTTATTCGCGGGAGCTCGTCTGGGCCACAGCTCACCATTTTGTGTTTCAGCATCAAACCGGTTATATGCCAGGCGTGCACTTACGGTTGCTTTAGAACACTCCTTATCCCTCTTGACATTTTCGCTTTGACTTGCGATTTCCAATCGCACTTCACGATACTGCCTCCGTATTTTCGTATACGCGTCATAAATATCGTCGTCGTCGAGATTTTTAGCGACAATCCTCCTATATGCCAGGACAACTTCTTGAAACTGGTCCTCTACCAATTGTTGTTGTACCTGCAGCCGTTCGGAACTGAGACTCAGTATGGTATCTCTTGTCGTACTCATAATTGTCGCCAATTCCCGAATTTCTCTTCCAAACCTTTCAACCATTATACTTTGTGGTTGAGAAGGTTGTATGTCGCTTCTGTGGACTGTATTTTTTTGTTGATCTTCGCCAATTCTGCTTGGCTCAGCTTCCAGGACTTTCGTTAACAACTTTTCCTCGAAATTGTCTGTCCCATATTTAGCAATCATTCCTTTTGCCCCTTCGTACAAGGCCTCGGTGGATTTATAAAGATCCATTAGCTCCGGTATCTCCTTATCCGCGGGCTTTCTTTTCAGCGACAGCTTCTCTTTGATAGCGTCACTCCTGTATTCTGCTATCATTCCTCTAGCCCCTTCATACAAGGCCTCGGTGGATTTGTGTGTATCCATCACTTCCGGTACCTCCTTGGATGTGGGCTCTATTTTATTTGTTCAAAACTGGATTTAATAATCCGGTTCGAAGGACCAAAATGTACAATGCACTAATTAAAAATACACTTGCACGGCTGAATGTTTGTAAGACACTCACTCCTTGAGTACTTGTTAGATACTGATTTTATTTTGTTAATATTTCCTAAAACTAGCATACATTTTCTTAAACTAAACTAATCCTAAAGAAGGAACGAGAACGCGATAGACGCATGCGTGGGGTTGTTTTGTCAACCCACGCACGCATAACATCTTGTGGAAAATTCCACTCGTTATCATGCTCGTCCCTTATTCTAAAAATAGCCCGCCGCTCTATACCACACACGCATGTTGTACTGCCTGCTTATCTTAAAAACCCAAGCTACAACATACGCACATGCATTGAATATATCCAAATTACAATTGTATACATTATTTGAATACATACAAACTACAGTACAGTTATACACATTGTTTTGAATACATTCAATTACCGAATCAAACACAATTTTATACCTTCAGCAGAAAAGGAAAAAACACCATGTGAGGATTTACAGAAATCTGAACATTTACTTTTCTCAACATCTACTTAGCGTTTATAGGATCGATAAATGATAACCGGCACTTGTCTTATAGCAAGTTTACATTAGAGATTATAATTAATGTTAGGGCTGTCAGTTTGACTGTTACTATTACAGTTCATTACACAAAATACAATGTTTCATTTAATTTCTTATATAGACATTTTTAATGGAATCTCCTCCATTGGCGGATGTTATGCGTTATCCTTTTTAGCCGAGGTTCGATACATTCGGGAATGCATATTGTACTGGTTGATTGTGGGTTTGGGACCCCCGGAAACTGAAAATACGTGTCATAGGTTAAATACATATACTTGACTAAGAATAATGTTGCTGTTAACCCTGCATCCAAGTGGTGACTAAGTAGTTAAGCTATTTAAAGAATCAGGGGCATTTATAGAAATGTTAATGAGTACCGGTAGTAAGGCGCCTCACACCTCGAAGACTGGGTTCATCACCTGAGAGTTAGTCAAATTAAAAAAAGGAGAATAAAGCTATCGAACAAGACTCAGCTAATCATAAAAAAAAATTTGGTGTCCTAATTGTAAGCGGCTTCCAACAAGAGGTGTTATTTTGGTATTCAAAGAAAAATGAGATAAATGATCGGATGTTTATTTCATAATAAAGAGGGTAAGCCCTTAACAATGAAAAGCAACATCAGCCAAATGCCCACCACGACCACGCTTACAGGACCATATCCTTTTCATGAAATTTTCCATTGCCAAATCGCACAGTGGCCGGCCAATGTCCTCGATAGCCTCACGAATTCTATCTTTGGACGCTGAGCTGTTGGCGTAGACCTTATCTTTCACGTCGCCCCAAAGGAAGAAGTCGCAAGGTGTTAAATCACAAGATATCGCTGGCCAATTGTAATCATCACTTCGAGAGATAATACGGTCCGCAAACTTTTCCCCCGCAAAAGAGCAATGGTTTCGTTGCTTGTGTGGCCCGTAGCGCCGTCTTATTGAAAGCAAAACGTTGTCCAGATCAATATCATCCAACTCCGACCATAAAAAAGTCGTTAATCATCTATCGATAGCGCAATCCATTCAACGTAACTGTTGATCCAATCTCATTTTCGAAAAAGTAAGATCCAATGACCCCGCCGGACCATAAACAGAAACAAACGGTCACACGTTGAGGATGGAGAGGCTTCTCAAGAATAACTCTTGGGTTTTCGGAGCCCCAGATGCGACAATTTTGCTTGTTTACATAGCCACCGAGGTGGAACTGGGACTCATAAGTCAAAATGATTTTTCGCTGGAATTCCGGATCGTTTTCATGCATTTCAAGGACCCAATCAGCAAAGACACGACGTTGTTGATGATCGGCCGGCTTGTGTTTTTGTGTTAACTGAAGACGAACTGTGATTGCAAGATTTTCACCATTTTTTGTAGAGAATTTTAATAATTTCAATGCGTTGTTGAAGCGTGTATCGTTCCATTTTAAGTAATGGCGTAGTTTCTACTTGTCAAATGTCAAAGAATAAAAGCTTTAAAAGAGACAGCTACCGAAATACCGGATGATTCAAAAGAACATCTCTTGTTGGAACGCCCTGTACATTGGAGGCATTGATTGAGCTGGCACTTACAGGAGACATCCTGCGGTGCAATCTTAATATATATTTACTCTCGACACTGATTCACTGATACACTGATTCCCTGATTCACTGACTCTGTCACGCAGTACGTAGGAATTTAAATAGGCATTCTATAATAATTCTATAAATAATAATAATAAAAAAAATAATATTTTTTTTGTACAGAAATTGTGTTTTCCCCAAATTTGTTTTTTACCAAATTTTTTTTTTCTAAAATTTTTTCTACAATTTTTTTTTTTTTTTTACCAAAAATTTTTTTTTTCCACAAAATTTTTTTTTTCCACAAATTTTTTTTTTTCAACAAAATTTTTTTTTTCCACAAATTTTTTTTTTTTTTCAACAAAATTTTTTTTTTCAACAAAAATTTTTTTTTTCAGCAAACTTTTTTTTTCAACAAAATTTTTTTTTTTCAACAAACGTTTTTTTTTTCAACAAAATTTTTTTTTTTCAACAAAATTTTTTTTTCAGCAAAAATTTTTTTTCCACAAATGTTTTTTTCCCAATTTTATTTTTTTTCGAAATTTTTTTTTACAAAATAGTTTTCTCAAAATATTTTTTACAAAATTTTTAAAATTACGTAACAAATACTTTCTCAAGCAAATTAACGGGCGCCATAGGCGCATTACAACTTACTAGTAATTCTATATTTTGGAAAATCTCAGTGGGATTAGAAACTATACGTTGACAACGGGGAACAACTAAATGCGTTAGCTTAAAACTTCCAACCCCGGGATATGGGACATGGAATTCACTGCCACTAATATTGTTATGTCCAACGTAATCTTGTACAAATTTCTCTCGTTAAAAAAACGTAAACGAGCATTTCTGCCCAGAAACTGTCTATCAGTCCATGCAGCCAGGCGAATAGACAGACTCAGAAGGTCAGTGTTCAAAGGCGAAACCATCTTAGGGCCTTACGAGACTCCATCGATATTTCCTGTCAGCCTGTACGGTGAGGATATAACAATGGCAATTTTGATGCAACTGCAAATCATTTTCTAGTGGACCGTGTGGTTAGTGTGGACAGCGGACCATTAACTACAAATATATATTTTTTTGGTTGTCTATATTTACCCGGTTTTCGGTACAAAATTTTCTTAGTCCATTTATTCGTTCTGAAACAAAAGCATTTAATTAATTTTTAAAAAGTATTTTTAAAACATTTCTTACATTTCCGTCACTTTATGACCCGTTTCTCTTAGAGCAAATTCCGCAACGGTGGCGACATTTTTCACATCCATCCAGTTGAACGTCCACTACATTAAGTATATTCCGATAAAGTTATTGTTATTGTTTTCCATGGTTATCGTAACAATTTCTTACAGATGTGTTGGAAATCCCACAGCACCAGGAATTTAATAAAACTAAAGTTACGAAAAACATGTATAAAGTCGTCATTTATCAAATGAACGGTTTCGAAACGTATTCCGCAGATCGATGATATTTATTCGTTGCTATCTTTTTAATAACTGATTGCAATGTAAATGATGGCAGCTGAAAATAGTTTCCAGATGCAATTGTGACAGCAGATATGAATCAGTACATCAGTTGAGGTCATTGTGGTGGACGTCTTGCACGTATGCGAGTGCCTGGCAAAAATAGTTCCAGCAGAGGTGTGGATCGGCAATTTTCGAAAGACGTTCGCATTACATAAAGGGTGTTCTTTATTGAGGTATAGAACTTTGAATTGAAATAAAACACAAGAAAATCGTTTTAATGTCCATCAATTTGGCTTTATTGGAAGGATAATTTTATGCCATTAATGTTTAAATATGATTTCGGGCATGTGGCCGACGCGGCTGGCTCGAATAAAGCCAATTCTACAGGTCCAATTTTCAACCACTTGTTGGAACCACAACTCATCCACATTCATGCCATCCAATTCGGGAAGAAAATAGTCGGTTATCATGGCTCTATACCGGTCTCCATTAACGGTAACTGACTCTCCAGCATTATTTCGGAAAGTATGGCCCAATGACTCCACCAGCCCATAGAGCACACCAAACAGTCAGTTTTTGTGGATGTAATGGCATAAAATGGACGGAGCTTGCGGTGAACTTCGCGAACTGAACCATTACTTTCGAAATAAATTTGCACGATTTGCAAGCGTTGTTCTTTTGTCAACCTATTCATGATGAAATGGCAAACCAAACTAAATATTAATCACTTGACAGCTGACAAAATGGCCGCCAGTTAAAAAAGTGATGCCAACTTAAAGTTCTATACCCCAATAAAAAAACACCCTTTACGTCAATACTTCACCATTGACCAGAGTCAATTGGAAATTGTTGTACTTTATGTCCCACTTCATGTTGTATTGGAAACCACGAATTGGGAATTAGATAATTTTGCAGATATGCCTCTTTCGTAGAATGTGTGTGATTTGAAGTCCTCACTTAGAGCGGTCACAGGTCGTAAAACCATACGAAATCCTCAATTCAATTTTGAAGAGAACTTTTGCTATTCGGTCGCTCACCCAGACGACAGACGTTCGGCGAACATCGGATGAATAAGATCGACAGTCTTTAATAGACTGAACTTCTGCCGTAGATCAATCATGCGCTTACAAACAATTGCTCATCATTTGCATTGTTTACGAACGACATGTGAGCAATATTAGGCGTGTTTTCGTTACATTGCTAGCTTAGATAACACTAGTCAACAGTCAAAATGTACTCGGGATGCGATAATTTTTTCTGTGTAGATAAACTTGACATGAGCTCGAAAAACGCAATAAAAATTTTTTTTTTCGTTTGGTTTTTGTTTTATTTTTTTTTTTTTAAATTTTAAAAAAATTTTTTTGGTTAATTTGTTTCGTCCGGCATAACTCGGGAACCACTAGCCCGATCGATGAATTAATCGATGCACGCGTGTCGCTTTTATTCGCAATTGAGTAAAGGTATGAATTTCAAAAATTTCAAATTTTCATATATTTTTGTCACCCAACAAATTTTAATTTTTTTTGTAATAAAAAAGAAAAAACCTTACCATAGACAAAGTTGTGCATATGTCGAGCAAATTCTTTCAAAAATCACGGACGAATGGTAGTAGTATTGTTCATTTATAATTGAATTTGTGTTGTTTGTCCACAACACCTACTCATCATGACTATTTTTATTTTAGATTTTTAAGAAGATTCGGAAGAGAGCTTGTCAAATTACTTAACGTTTCTGACGACAAATTGTGGATAAGGTGGAATTAATAACCACTATACGGATATGATGTACAAAAAATGTTCGAAATTTTTAAAAAAAACAGACTTACTTACTTCCTTACTTAAGTTGGCTCTACAACCTGTTGTTGGTCTTGGCCTGATTAATAAGTGATTTCCAAGCACTTCGGTCTTCTGCTTGGCTTCTCCAGTTCGTGATACCAAGATACCAAAAATAAACATACGTTAGTCCCAACTCACACTAGGCATTTTTAATTGCCGCAGTTCTCAGTTTGAAGGAAAGAGAGGTAAGGGGAATAGAAATTGAAATTGCTCGTACTGGCAATTTCCTTTTGTGTTTTTCGTATTTTGATATTTTGAATATTTGAAAAGGCAATAATTAATAATTAAAACCAAAATTGCCGAAAAGGAATTTCCTTGTGTGAACACAAGAGGCAAGTTCAAAAGGGAATCATACAAATTGCCGCAAGTAAAATTGCCTAGTGTGCATAGGAACTTATTAATTAAAAAAAATCTGTTTTGGAATAATTAACCACTGTATGTGATGGAAAAAATGGTCGAAATTTTTTTTTTTAAAAAAAATTCTATGCAATTTTTTGACGCAATTTGTCATAACTCGAAACTGACTCGTCCGATTTTGTGGTTATAAATTTTCAAAAATTTATTAGTAAATTGTTTTTAGATTTAATTACACTATAAAACAAACTTTTTTTGTAATTAATAACCACTGCGCAAAAATGACGTACAGAAAATGGTCGGCATATGTTTTTTTTTTTTTCAAATTCAATTGTTTGAGACTTAATTTGTCATAACTCGAAAACAACTTGTACGATTTTGTAGTAATACATTTTAAAAAATTCTTCACTAAATTATTTGTAAACTTTACTTTTAGCTCCTTTCAATCTGAATGACAGTTTCGGCGTTATAAACGAATTTAAGGCAAACAATTCATTTTTCGGAAATTGTTTTCAAGTTGGCTTTTGGAATCTTTGGCTTGTTTTTTATCAATCATAGATAGCCAGACATTTGTATGGGAGGTCTCCGACTTACAAACAAATTTAAGGCAAACAATTATTATTTCGGAAATTTTTTTTCAAATTTCCCTTTTGGAATCTCTTATAGGCTTGTTTTTTTATCAATCATATTTAGCCAGACATTTGTATGGAAGTTACTAGAAGGGGCCTTCACTAAATTGTGAATTTTAGTGAGCCATAACTCATTTTCATTTTAAGGCTTTACGATAAACTTTTGAAAATGGCCACTTTTTGACATTTCCAATTTTTGTTTTTTTTTTTTAATTGTTTGCCCTTAATTTGTTTATTACTCAAGAACGGCCATTCAGATTAGAAAGGCACTGAATACAATAATAAAAGATAATTCGAAGACTAATTTTTTAAAATTTATTTCAACAAAATCTGACCAGAGGATATCGAGTTATGACACATTTTGACCCAAACAAATTGGATTATTTAAAAAAAAAGGTTAAGAAAGAAATCCCATCTGTAGAAAAAAAAATTCTACATCAGTTTTTTTTTGTAACACAGTGTAATCATTCAAATCTACCTGCAACGCTCCCGATTCTGTTGATATGATTCATTTCGACCATTTTTGCCGTCAGACGACCATAGTACATCAGTACAATTTTTTTTGTAGCACAGTGTAATCATTGAAAGATGTCTGCAATGCTCCCGATTCAGTTGGTATGATTAAAAGATGTTGCACCATATTTCAACAGGTGTCTTACAGTGTTGTATTTTAAATTACAAACTTGGCATACATTTTATTTGGCGTTCCAATGTAAATCGTCATTTTGATTTAAAAAAATGTATGGATTTAAATCTAATCTAGGTTCGATACTTCAAGGAACCCATTGTGTTAATGCGATCTTGTGAATTGAACTTCAGGGAAACTGAAATGGGGAAATATGTTGCTTAAGTACCCATATTGACATTTATATACTCATTTAATGCCCAAGAATAAATGTGGTGACTAAGTATTGTATGCATTTTAAGAATCCGAGAATTTACAGAAATATTAACCGAGACTACAAAAATGTTTTTATATTTTTTTTTTAAATTTTCATGGCTAGTTAGAAACAGGCCAAAACTATTTTTTGATCTAGTTTAATTAGTTAGTCTGATTTTGTGTCCTCCCAGCCGGAACTCAAACCGGGGGAATGGGGGGTAAACAAGTTTAGGTCGGAAAGCCAATACGCCAAGCTTTATTACATATAAATTAAAAAAAAAATTAATTCTATTATCTAATAGTTTTTATTATTTAATGAAAAGCAGCAAAACTTTGTGGTCGAGATCTCGAGCGCTGGTACAAAATGGGTTAAGGCATGCATGCGTAAGGCACCTCAGTCGTTTAGTTTATATAAAAATAATTTTCTTAGCCATCACCAGTTGTTAAGACCGTCTGAATCATATTGAAGACGAGTATATTTATGTTGGACACAGGCAGTGACAATCACGTATGTAGGGCAGTGCCCGATAGATATAGGCCACAAGACGCAACATTTGTCATAGGGCTGACCGTCTACGATAAGGCTGTCAAGGGGAAGATTATTGAAGATCTAAGATATGCAGTAATGGCTGACAAAAATACCTCTGGCAAAATCAGCGAATACCGTGTGAAGATCGTGAGAGAATTGGTCATGGTCGTGAAGCGTAGGGAAAAAAAATACCTCTAGATTGTTCATCCGATATAAAGATGTTTTCCTCTACTCCAAAATAGTGTACTCCAATCATTCGTCCTGAAAAATGGTTATAAACATAACCATTTTATTAATTCAAGCAAAAGCTCTACATACAGAGAAAAAAATATATTAAAAATATAATTGCATGCAATAATATATATGTTTGGAGGCGTGCCCAATCATATATATGTAAACATATTATGTTTGCACACAATCATTATATGTTTGGGGGTGTATTTGAGTGTGTCCTAACATATTGTAGGCAAAATAATATGTTAGAACATATTTTTTTATGTTTGGAACAGGCTCCAAACAATTATATGTTGCCTGCCAAATAGGTTTGGAACAATATGTTACAGAGGCCGTTTTTTCCGCCGTGCAGTTACTCAATACTCCGTATTTTTAAAAATATTCTCAAAATTCCACAATTGTATGGGCCGTTTCTTTGAAAGCGATTTGCACATTGGCCCAATTACAAATACTTAGCTGAAGTTATTTTTGAATTTTTAATTTCACGGACACCACTAAGTGATAAAAGACCAAAAACAAAGACCCATGTCTCCCAGTTTCGCCCAAAGTCATGTACTTTTTTTATGGGCCCCCAAAGATTTGTAGCCTCGGTGTAATTTTTGGAAAAAAGTGTTCATTTTCTCAGGCTCACATCTTACAAAATGTTTCTAATTTTGATATACACTCTGAGTAAATCTCTCCGACCATTCACCACTACAGGAGGTCTTCGACAAGGTGACAGCTAACAAAACTCCAATTCCGTTTCTACATGATTCGAGCTTTTTTTTAAAAAAAAAATTTAACTCAATTTAATTGTATAGGCCACCTGTATAGGCTTACAAATTAATATTACTCATACGCTCCAAAAATAGGCTATTGCTCTTCTGGAAATCAAATGTGAATTGATACACTTTTAAGAAATATTCCTAGGATGTTCATATGTTCTAGAAAGTTGTTTATTGAGGTCACAGGTACATTTTTCTAGTTGATTATTTCCTTGAATTTTAAAAGGTTTGCTACCGATGGGCCTGAACAGGGGAAAAAGGTTACAAAAACGAATTTTATTAAAGTTGCGATCAAGGAGTTAAACAAAATTCTAAACGGTTGGCAAGATATGAGCCCCAAATCTAAAAAAAAGTACATGACTTTGGGCAAAACTGGGAGACACGGGTCTTGTTTTTTTTTTGCCCAAAGCTCAACGAAATCAATAAAACCAAAGACACAAATAGTATACTACCCTACTAAGAATGAAACTCCCATCTCCATTTTAGTAGTTTTGACAAATTTTGCTAGTACGTCGTCGCGTCTTAAAATTAAATATTTTTGAAAAATTTCAAAAGTTATTTAAAAAATCATTACAGTTGAAAATGAGTCAGCTTAACACAAAAATCAGAAACTCATTTACGCTTCCGAATCTGGCCTTATCTCGATTTTTAAATTTTGGCGCTTGGCAGTTTCATTTTTCAGAACGGCATTTAACAATTCCCAAGTATATTCCTCTAATCGATGATATTTATTTGTCGCCATCCTTTAAATATTTGATTGATAAAATTTGAGCAGATATAAATTAGTACGTCATTTGATAGCTAGAGTGTCCATGCTTTGCCTTGCTTTGCTAGATTTCGCCATGATCCGATTATGGTTGCTATCGTATGCATGTGCTTATAGTGCCGTCCGCCGTCTGTATTGTGTTTATCGTTTCAACCTTTAAACTCCTAAGTCACCAGTGCGAGTGTTCAGAGCAAACATTTCTTGGAACACTGTCCTGCCAATATTTGATGATTTCATTACGATTTTTGTTGTTGTTTGTTTTACTTTTGCAAAACCGACACCGACAAACATCGACTGTCCGCTTTTTATGTTTACCGAAAGTAGACCCGACCTACTTTTCTTGTAAAACTGCCACGCATACTCGTCCGTGCCGGTTACTGTTGACGCTGTAAACATGTCTAGCTTTTGTGCCTTTTTGTTTCCTATTCTATTTACCTGTATGCATATCATCAGATTTGTATGCATACACGAAGATATGAGGGAAGTATGATCCCCTTGGTTGAGACAAGGGGGGGGGGGGGGGGTCAGGTTTGGGGGGAAACAAAAATGTCTTATATTTGGATTTTAGCCCTATAAAATGGATCTATCATTTTAAAATTTGAGCTGGCAGTATAGTCCGGCCATCGCACTATGGTTTCAAATCCGAATTCTGTGGCCAAAAGTCATTTTTTTTATGTTCTTGAATTTTGATTTTGTTATGCAAATCTAAAAATAGACACTCCAAAACAATAGAAAACAAGTTTTGTTGTTGTAATATATAATTTACCGTTAGGCAGTAAGTCGTCAAAGTTGCATTTTTTTCAGTCAGTTGCAAACCGAAGTGCGTGTAGTGTTTATTGCGCTTATTTCAAGTTCCGAATTCGTTACAAGAAAACAAAATTATAAAAAAGTGTTAAATGGAAAAGATAGATGATGGTAAGTACTTTTAACTTAAAAAACAAAAAAAAGAAACTTCGTTTGCTAAAATCGAAAAAACGACGCATTTCTAAAAGCCCTATTTTTTATTTTATTTTTATTTTTCGATTTGCCTTAAGCTTTACAAATTTTTGTCTAAGAGTGTCCAGTCTAACGTTAAAAATTATAATTACTTTGAAGTGTGTAGTTTTAGAAAATATGTGTGCCAAGTTGCGATTTTTGAGATAATTTCCCTTTTTTTAGGCAACATTTGGTTACAAAATTCGCAACTGTTTGATATTTGGCTCGAGAATCAGAAGAGAGAGGAAAACAATCACTCCCTTTTGGAATATTTTCTTCAAAAAAGTGGTTCCGACACAATTTCAGATAATTACCTAAAATATTATTATTAAATTAGCGTTAAATTGTCTGGAAAATGGGGAAAATGTCACAGAAGGTTGGATATTTGGATATATATATGAATATCATTTTATTTTAACATAACTCCATAATATAACAACTCTAAATAAAAATTGTTGTTCAGAAAATAATAATTTTGCAATAAAACATCAAAAAAGTAATAAAAATTAAAAGTTAAAAAAAAAATACTTTTGGCCAAAGAATTCGCATTTGGAACCATAGTGCATCGGTAAGTTCAGTCTCCATTACGGGACTTTTAATAGCCGAACGAGGCTCGCTGATTTGATTGTCCACAGCTGATCAGGTGTTCGCACGACACTCGTTACAGCAAATTTCATCTTCAGCGAAACTGTATGTTTGTGGAATACTCCTTCAGCTACTGTCGTTTTGTGCCACCTGTGCAACATTCTCAAATTCAAGACAAATGTCCACAAACTCTACTTTCCCGTTCCTCCTTCAAATCCTCGATGTTCCAGAACTGATTCACATACTCTCTCCTAAGACAACAGCGGTTGATTGTGACTGGGTTGCCATATTAAAACAGCTAAATTTACTAAAAATGCAGTATGATTTCGTTATTGCGCATTGAGAATAATCTACAAGTTAATTTGAATTACGACTGCTAATGCAGTCGAGATCTCTACCACAAAGTTTTGCTGTTTTCCATTAAAAAATAATAAATAAATAGGAATGGAATTAAATATTTTTTTTTTAATTTATAATTAAGCTTGGCGTATTGGCTTTGCGACCTGAAAATTAGACTATAAATAGCCTATTGTTAAACAAATTAAACTAAATCAGAAAATTATTTTGGCCATGAAATTTTCGAAAAGATAGAAAAACATTTTTGTAGTCTGGTACACAATGGGTTACGGATCATTAGGAAAAAAAATGCCCAGCACTATAAATTCAATATAATCAAAGACATTACAAAGTCAGAAAGAAGATTTGGCAAATATTAGTAACCCAAATATAGCAGATGCTGGCTGAAAGTTTATAAGTTAAAGTTTCCTTTTTTTTTGTGGATTTTTCTGTTAAGTGTTTCCTGTCCGACTGACTTAAAATCAAATGATTCATGCGTACCTCGTATTTGTCTGTAAATACATAGATACTCATGTGCTTACAAACATATACGAGTATATTAGAATGGGTTGAGTAAAGAGTGATGCGAGAATTTGCTCGACAAGACAGAGCGGGATGTAACTGTTACTTTTTCTAGAATCTTCAAGGAAGTTGGTTATGATGGTGAACAGAGACCAGATAAAACATAGTAGTGTGCAACTGAAGAGGCATAATTCATATACGAGTTTATTTGTTAAAGCGATTCACCAAACACATATCTACCAGCTCATAAAAGAGATCAATGTCTCTCTTCATGTGGTATGAGAAACTCATACCATGTGTATGGTGAAAATGAAAAATTTACGCGATATAATTGCAACTGTTGGATAAACGATACAATAAGTCCCTGAAGAATGTGTACAACACTTCAGGAAGTGCTCAAGAATGCCAGGTATCACTGGAGGAGATAGCGAGACATTCGTCGGTTACACGTACAATTTATTTGTTGTCAGTTGTTCTCTTTGAAACAAAAGAAAAAATATCGAAAATCATCTGAAGAGACTGAGTGTTTACATATGCACGTGCCTGTTCATTTGAAAAATGTCGTCGCAAGAATAACTTCTCTCAAGAATTGTTGCCGTCCGCAGCAGTAAACAAAAACACAAATTGTCAAAGCAAATTTGTTACGTCAACATTATGTTTTTTTTGTACTTCAAACACGTCCGAAGAATTCTTTATTGACAATAACCAAATTGGCACCAAATTAATACGACAAAACAGTTATGGGATAATATTATCCCATAACTTGAATGAGTTGGTAAAGCACAAGTTTGTCAATAAAAAGAATTTTCAAAGTAGGAAAAAAGAAAAATGTTTGAGATTTAATAGTTTTTTTTTTGGAAACCCTACTGGTCACTTGGCTCTGAGCTCATGCGCTCGCAGACTGCCTATGACATACAGCAACTTCTTAAGAAGATGTGGGGAAGAAGGAGACAACTTTGCCATTGCCCGGCTTTTGTGGATTTAAGACGGAAGATGTCTGGTCTACAAATTCTAGCAGACAAAACCAGTCTCTCCAAAGGCGATGTGGATATAATTCACTGCTTCATTTTGGCGAAGGGTTGGGTTAAAAAAGAGGCCACCAGAACCGGGAAACCTTGGATATTTTTTGGGCGACGAATACTCCGTGTACTACGGCTTAAATTGTGTCTGCAAGTCCTTAAGAATTCTCAACGTGTCTGCCATCAAATTTCCATGTTCAACTAAACACGGAGTTATGCCGTTAAACTACACCGTAAGACAAATTTCAATTTTTTTTAACACATGAGCAAGACCTTATACACGTGAAACTAGAGGCTCTCTGGAGTAAAACTGCGTTTACAGTTTTTCATTCTCTGGTCATTTGTCCTTTTTAGAGGACTTTAAAGTTTTAAAGGACATTTAAATAGAAAAAAATATTTTATATATTTCTACTCATCCTACGATGCTGAGATAAAAAGCAAATGAAAGAGGAGGCTCCCCTCGATTTGGCAAAAATATTTGTGTTGTTATATCAGGACAAATTATCGTTGGTGGAATAGTCAGACTATGCGTCTACTCCTATTAACCTAAATCTTCCCACTTTCTTTAAAGTAAACGATGTTCCTTATTTACGTTCGACCTTTCGTGTATTTCATTAGAACAGATTTGAGGGTTGGACTTCCATTACATGGCAGATTCACTGTCCCGCTGATTTAATCGGGTCCTGCTTATAGCCATGCTCCTTGTGACGTCCCGAAGTCTGAAGTTATGTAAATCGATATAGTCCAAATTTGATTGTTGGGTTGGTCACGACCCACCTTAATGTATGTCGTGTGCACTCATGTCTGAAAAAGTAATACATCTAAATATGGTTGCACATACGGAGTCCATTCTATGTTCGTTCTATTGAGATTTGTTGTCATAACCAGCGGCAAAAGCAAGGCCTCCTTAGGGAGCAGCAAGACATGCAGCTTGCATTCAGTTCAAATGCATGATGGACTTTTTTGGCAAGCCTTCTAGATGCCTAGCAAGCCTACAAATCATAGACAAAGAAGAGGGATGCACTCGGAAAAAGTGATTTGACCTATTGGTTGGTGGAGGGGATGGAGGAGGGCCAGAAGGTGGTGGAGGGAGATAAGGTGGAGGAGGGCCAGAAGGTGGTGGAGGGAGAGAAGGTGGTGTTGGGGGATAAGGTGAAGGAGGGAGATAAGGTGGAGGTTTGGGAGTTGGGGGATAAGTTGGAGGAGGGACAGAAGGTTGGGGATAAGGTGGAGGAGGATGGAAGATTACAACCATTTGGTACTTGAATTTCGTTAAGGAAGTCGGCGGTGCTCTGGCTAGCTGTTCAAGGTTGTCAAGGCAGTGGCAAAATAAATGTTCCGCTGGTTCGATGCAGGCTCTACGATGGTCCTTGCGATATATACCCATACGATTTCCATCTTGCCTATCGTACAGTGCGTGTGAGGTCTCCCGTGAGAATGTCTAGTCTATTTTTTTTTTAACAAATCCCTGTAACGATCTGGTCTTTTTAGGGTTTGTATCTGGCCATAAAGAGCGACTTACAGTTTGTATATGATCCCACCGTCACACAGTGGTCCAGAATCTAATTCCATCGTCCAAATCTCTGTAATTTTTGTCGGAGCTATTGTAAATCTTAAGGAAAGCCATCTTCAAAGTGTGCTTTTCAGGTACAATTTAAGTCTACTGGAAGGCCTTCCAGTTGATCATTCCTGAAAAGGCCTTGCCGATTGTCCTGTTGCCCATATATGGACACCACAGACACACATGCAAAGTCATTCACAATTTGGTTTGCACTTTTGTTGTGTGTCTGTGTGTGGTTGGCTTTGTTTCCGGTTGGCTTGTTGTTTGTTTGTTTGTTGTTCACTTTGCTCTACTGTGCTATAAGACAATTTATATCTGAATGATGAATGCAACGAGGACAACGAGTGGTAGCAAAGGCTGTTGCAGCAACAGCAGCCGCTGGTTGTACTGCTCATCCATAAACATTCAACAGCTATAACAGCCTTTGCAGCCCCCTTATCCATTCGCTCGGCGCAACTCTTGTGTTTCCTTTTTTCCTACAAAAAGTGTGTTACTCATTTGCATTTGTTTGGGTGCGGGCGTGTGTGTTGAAGTATGCCACTGAAGAACAATAACAACACTTCAATCTTTAACACAATGTCATTGTTGACGATGTTGCTGCTGTAGCGCTGCCAGTTGAAGATTCCGATGTTGTTGCCATTTCTTTTCATTCGTTCGTGGCACCGTGGAAATCCAAACTGCGGCTGTTACATCTGCGAATATACTCAAAGCCATCGAGAAATCGTATCGTATTTGGAAGCCGTTCTCCATTTGTCCCTTAATGGTATCGTGAGGGAAATACTTTGAAACACAATGAGTTGGGATTTAATTGACTTAATTTTGGTGGCAAATCGTAACATTAGAATGGGTTTAAACGTTTAACTGGGACAATGCATGCATTTCTTCTGTTCTCCTGGTTGGAAACACTGTGCTGTGAAAGTTGTTGGCTTGTTTGCATTTGCAATCTCAGCCACTTCATTCAAGGCTCAAGTGTTGTTTGTTGTTGCTGCATGGCATTGCACATTTTTTCACTTCTCTAGTTTCGCACTCTCGCTCTCTCTCTCTTGGTCTCTCTGTAGGTGCACAACTACGTATGAGTAAGTTTGTTTAGAATTTGAATTGATTCGTTTTGCATTGAATGCATGCACACACACTCTCACACACATATCTTCATGAATACACGTATGAGCATCTTTTTTGACTTTTTTAACTTGAACACACACACACTCAAAGATGTTGCAGTTTTATAATCCTTTTTTTTCCCCAGAGCATTTTAAATATTCAATAAGTTTTTAAAGTGTTTTTTTTCTTCTTCTCACTCACTCTTTCGGTCTGCCGCTCAGTTCACAGCCCGCAATCACCGGCTGTGAATGGAGAATTCGGCAACAAAAAATGCAAATCAAATAAAAACTTCAGAAAAGTCCCTAAAATACACACACATACTTGTGTACATTTGGGCGGAGATATTTTGTACAATTGTCAATACTTTTGGATTTGTTCGTTATTTTGTTGAAAGTTTTATTATGCAGAAATTAAGTCTCTTCGAGTTGACAACAAGAAAATCCTGATCAAATTAGAAATAATCGTGTAACAGAAATAACAAAAGTAAACATGGTTAATAACAAAAAAAATAGGTTTTTGATTTTACCCAAAATTTAAAAGGGGTAGCGAACACCGGTTTAAGGGGTATCAAGGTTATCATGGGGGGCCAATGTTTGTTTTCTAACTTAGGATGTTTTTAATAAAAAAAAAAACATTTTTTTTTTAAATTTGCAAACAATTAACTTTGGTTTTGAGGTTTTTTGGTCATAATCATCCGACATCCCCAATTTTTGTAATTCGCATGAGTTTTTAAATTCCCTTTTCTATAAATTTGGTGCTATGTGATTCGAGGGGATTTGCTATTTCGATCTTCTTGTAAATATGAGCTGTGTTCAATATGACAAGAGAAAAACAGATGTTACGACCATAAATACATGACAGCTGTTTTTGATATGTTATTTATGTGTGAAAATTATTGAATAAAGAAACTTAAAAATGCCCGCAAACTTTTCTATTATTCAGCAACGACACTTGAGAGAAGAGAAGATCAGAAGACGACATTTGCGAGGAGCTTCAATTACTGGCTTCATTTATTTTCCAATTGATGTTTTGATCAAGAATGATAGGCAAAAAGATTACGCCATCTCGCGCAGAGAATTGAAATGTCCTGCTCAGGTTGATCAAATGAAGTCACTCGAAGTGTGCTCTTATTGGCTGATAGTCAAAGTGGTTTCAATTGCAGGGTTGCCAACCATAGTTCTTACGCTGTGTTTCAATCTGAAACTTGTCACTCGTTGTACATACAAATAGAGTTGGTAACCCTTACAAGGCACAAACGACGTCATCTAACGGGAAAACATACGCATGGCGTAATCTTTGTTTCTACCACCACTCTTGGTTTTGATTGTCGATCACGATCATATGTTTTGTGTGGCGACTCAGAGAATTTCTGTTTATTTTAGAAGATGGTAACCTTGACATTTCGAAGATATTTGCCAAACTACAGAAACATGAATAATTTAAGTGCCTTTATAATTAGAAATATATGTGAGAGTATCGCTTAAATTTACTTTTTTTTTATAAAAAACATATTAAATTTGACTTGAGTTTTATTTATTTTCCGTTTAGTCTTTAATATTAGTATGCAAATGATCTTTCTCATTGCTTCCACTAGGTCATATACAGTCGAAACGAATTCCAAAAAATTTTTGCGGATCCAAAATACGGAACACCGAATTTTCGAAAATGTTTCACATTCGACCAAAATCGAATAACAAAACAGGGACAATTGTGCAAAATCGGTCCACCCTAGGTTATGATGCTACTTTTGATTTGTGATTCTCGTAATGGGAATAAAGAGAAAATTTAAATACAGTCAACTCGCGGAAACGTGAACTAATTATTGTTGAGGCTGTTCACTAGGGTGGAGTGAAATTCAAAAAAAAAAAGTTAACCTCGGAAAGAGATGTAGTCTAGGATTTTTCTAAAATCAACGCCAAAATAGCGATAATTTCCAAATTTCGAGGGAGTGGCGCGACCCCTAAAATTTTTTTAAAATTTTTTTCTTTATTTTTCCCCTCATTAGGACCCCAGACTACATCTCTTTCCGAGGTTAACTTTTTTAAATTAAAAAAAAAGCATGTTTTCACTCCACCCTACTGTTCACGTTTACGATTTCGTTGACATTTGTATTTGTAATGTTGAGTTAGTCGTATTTTAACTGTGAATTGAATCTGTGATTTAGGACTGGGGTATTTTCGTGCGGAAGGAATTTCAAAACCCTGGAAAAGAATTCTCACAAATGGGGGAAAAACTGCCTACGAACAGCACTGAAGTTTCGCTAGTGCGATTTGTGGTACGCTGCCATTATCAAATTTTTATAGGCGTTGTATTTGTTCAAGGTGTAGCTGACACTTCAATTGTTATTGGCAGGAAGACAATTCACACGATAGACTTTATGATGGACAGACGTATATATTCGCCCATGTGCCATGTTCCGAGAGTTTTTGAATTCCCATACTTTATTAGATTCCCATTTTTTCCAAAATGGTGTGCTCAATTCCGAGCGAAAGTGTGGTTCGAAAGAATAGCTTTGTTCAATATGTTACGAACTGTGTTCAATAACTATCAACAAAAAACATACGTTTTATTTGCAAATTTAACAACAAAATTAAGAAAAAATGTCTGATGGCTTGTTAATTGCCCTGGTTTCATCATTCGTGTTGTTAATTTTTTAATGAATATGTCCACCAAAGTATAAAATTTATGTTTATTTTAAGAAACCTTTTCAACAACTAGAACACTCTGGGTAAATTTCGTCAAAAGTTGCTCTTGATAAAAGGAGCCTTTTTATTTTCTTTAATTTTACTAGAAAGCTAATCTTAATACTGTCTTTTTTAATTAAATGTTGTAAAAACAAGTTAAATATTAACTCTGCGTTCTTTTTTAACTTGTATGTGCTCAGAAAAACACGTACAATCTCATTTCTTTTTCGATCCACAAGGCTATATGTGCTCGAATTATATTCCCAATATTTATTTGGGTATTCGGAATGGAGCACACCAAATGTGGGAAAATGTTTCACATTCGAGCAAACTCGAAATGCAGCACATGGGCGATTAGAAATAATGCATTGGAAGCTACTGCACAAAACCTCTTGTCCGTTCCTGATATGTATCCTCTTTACTCTGCCATAGGGATTTTCAAAACTTCACTTGACTAAAATCGGAATAAAAAAATTAGTTATAAACAACGGCAAGTTATTGGACGGGTCACAGGTTATGGATAGAGCAAAGCTGAGAATATATTGAATAAACAGCCGCCGAATATGTGTATTGATATTAATGGTTACGTAGGAGTTATAAATAAATCCGAAACATATCATTGTCGGGGCAGGACGATGCCAACCTCTCAACCAAGCATCTATTCTACAATCCTCTACCCTGTCACTGAACTAAATCCACTTATTCGGGGAATAGATTTTATATGAGAGAACCAATACCCTGTAAGTGGTTCGTTTTTTGACAACCCATGGACTTTTGGTCATCCCCCCGTAAACAGGAAAACAACTAAAATAACTGCACTTCTTTATTTTCTATTCGATGCATTATCATCTTCTTGAATAAAAAAATATTCGCTTTTAAAATGGATTAAGCACTCTAATGTAGCCATTTTTATTCACCTGTTAACTCTTTCCGGCGCGGTGGTATGAAAACTATACCACTTATCTAATTAATTTTCCTACATTCTGTGTGCAATGGTATATGGTGGTGGTATAAAAATCATACCACATCCTTGCGCGAAATCCTGTTTTTTTTTTTTACATTTTTTTCAATAAATTACTTCTATAAATAAAAGCAAATAAAAATTTTCTTTAATTTTTGCCGATTTTATATAGTGCGCCGGAAAGAGTTAAAATATTTGTATTCTTTTTTCAATTGTAACTAGATTTGATCCGGCCAAATTGATCATCATTTATAATTCTTTGGCCATTGAAATTTACACATGTATGTGTGGAAGCAGCATAGTCCAAATAATTTCCATTATTTTCCACCCCAAAAAATTAAATTTTATATTTTCTAGTTTTGCATAAATTACAATGAATATTATTTCTACCTCAAAATGTTCAAAAGCTACATCACAATCCAAGCATAGTTGGTGGGTAAGCCTGCTAAATATTCTCTTTATCTATCACGAAATATCCTTAAAGTCACATGCTCCCCTCCCGAAGGCTATTATTTGCATACACATCACACAAAATAGTAAAATAAAATGCTACCTTGAACCACAAAAGTCCTCAAAGGAATAGACAGATTGTAACACAATCGACGATGACGAGAATGACGTTGGCGTCATTCGTGACGACGTCGTCGTCGTCACGTCGGCCATGATGATGACTTTGCGGGTTATGAGCGGTGATGCTGCGAAGCTCGAAAGTAATGCGATGTTGCAATGTAACGATTAAATGTGGCTTGCCAACAGTCTCCTTCCCTCCAGCCGCTGGTCCTGTCCAGCATCGAATAACTAACACTAGTTGCATAATAATGAAGAACAACAGAACATAATTTAACATAGACTTAGCAGAAGTGTTAACACTACACGCTAACAGCGCATACTCTCAGAGAAGGAAAGGAAACACGGCCAACGAATGAGAACAATGTGAGAGGTTATTTGTTGTAAAACATACGATGTGCTTGTTGATGTTGCCGTGTAACGCTGGCGCCGAATGAAGTAATAAAACGAATGAAACGAACCAACATTAACAGTAACAACAACAACAGCAATACTTAGTAATGCAACATATCGCTCATTTACTTGAATAGTGGCATAACTCAAAATAGGATTTTTTCCGGAGAGCCGTTTAAAATAGTCAATTTCGTCGTACTTTCCAAATATAGAAAAATAACTGCAGGCTATTTCAATAATATGGAGACCTGTCATATGAATCCATAATACTCAGTAGAACAAAAGCCAATTTAAATTAGAGATTTACAGCTTTTCCAAGACCAAAAATATATAAAGTGAATTTTGAATTATGCCACTATTCAAGTAAATGAGCGATATGTATATGTGTATAAGTACAAGCGGAGCGTTATAACATGACGAGTTTATTAAAACACTTGCATGTGTTCGAGAATTATGAATGAATCAGTGTTGCCATATTGTGCCCAGAGTGTCTTTAGGATGCATAAATTACTAACTTCCGTACGTGGCATGGCAAGATATGACAATTTTGCAAATAGGTTTGGCATTTTATGTGAATCGCCTACTAGTAAGAAATTACTTGTAAACAATTCCTGGCAAGTAGTATGTGTACCTCGGAAAAATTACAAAAAGAAACGAATAGGCTGAGTTTAGAATTGGCGTGGCTAATATGCCAGTCGACCACTTTAGCTAGTCCGAATGTCAGTACTCGAGTCATTCGTTTGATGTTTCACTCGCTGATAGAATTTTCTGGCATCTACTTCTATAGACCTCTATCTCCTCACACTGTCGTCAATCCATCTCTCTCTACTTTTTTCGGAATAGGCCATTCTCCTCTCTCCTCAACTCCCGGCATCGCTCCAACACAGCTCGCGTTGCCATAGTCTGGAGTGTCGCCTTGTATGCTGCGTTCTTAGCTTCAGTGGCGACTATACACTAATTATCGTACCATTGGTCCCTTTGTGGCCGCTTTCGGTAACCATTTTCTTCTTCGGCGGCTTTTGCGATGGAGTCCTGTATATGCTTCCACTGAGCGGAGATGTCATCGGGAGCGGAGGGGGAGTCTTTGCCAGAATCAATTGGGTCAACTTGTTGGAGTAGGCATTGGCTGTCTTTTGTGAATGGAGCTTCTCGACGTCTAGCTTTCTCTTGTTGTTGCTACGTTCTGGACAGCCAAGTAACTTTATGGATATTGCGATGCTTAAATTTGGTACTGCTAATAACCATGTTCCTTGCGACGGCGAAATCAATCAGCCTCCTTCCGTTGTCGGAGGTCTCTTCATGGAGGCTGAATTTGCCGACGGTAGGACCTAGAACGATTTTAATGTCATGACCAGGGCAACGGTCATAAGTCTGTTCTAGGCGCTCATAGAACGAGTCTTTAGTCTCATCGTTCAAAAATTTAGCCTTGATGCGGATTGTGGCCAGCCTTTCATCGACTGGCGTGAAACCAGCCACAAGGTGTCGTATTCGCTTATTCACGACAAATCCGCATTCGAATTGGTGATTGCTTTCATGGCAGCTGTAAAAAATGTCGCAATCTTTCATCGTGTTTCCTGGATGGCGGTTATGTCTGCCTTGTATTTTTTGAGGACATCCGCCAGTTGGATAGAGGCACCTGGTCTTTGGAGTGTTCCTACATTCCAAGTGCATATCCATGCGGTGGTCGTCAACATAAGTGGAAGTCCTCCTTTATCCGGATTTGGCACCGGCAAGTCATACAATTCGACCAGGCGGAGTTGTGGTAAGGGGAATGGAGAGGAAAAAACAAATTGGTAATTCCTTTGGTGTTTTTTCGTAGTGCGAAGTTGGCTGCAGATTATTTCGACATTTTGAAAGACATTAAATGGAGAATTAGTGTAAGTTTCAATTTATGGTCGGATAGGATCATTTGTATCGAAGGTATTGGAGGGAGGAAAGAGGGAGTAGTGTTTGTTGATGTTTGCCTTTAATTTGATAATGTCATAGCAGGCAGGAAAAACCCCGGTCAACCGGCCGTTCGGCAATGAACGGATGAGCGATTTCAAATCAAACTGCCATATTCCAACTTTGTCCTTAACAATCACGAATGAACAAATTTAGATGTATTTAACTAAGAAAGAACTTTACAATCTTTCAAAATATCATGGACAGGTTTCAGTTTGCGAACGAGAAACAAACAACCAGAGACAATTCCTAAAATTAACCAACAAAAAATGCGCCTTTTATGAAAGCAATAGAGATTAAAAAAACTTTGTGGAGGGCAGACGACCTTAAGCGCCCTTTACGCGATCAAAATGCATGAACACCGTGAAAACACTGGATATTAATGAAAAAAAAATGTTTAATGCATTTCGATTGTTCGGCGAAAAACTCCTGATATCAGCGATTTTTTTTATAGAAATTCAATGGTACGTTCGTAGAATAAATTCATTTATAGGAAAAGTCGTGCCAAACTCCCCCTGCACTGGATTGTCTTTGTATAAAACCACAACGTTAATTTAAATCCATTCAATTAAACGCAAAACCCAATTTGTCTGGTCTGGCAACACACACAAGAGAGCGCCCCCACTGAATAGAGGAAACAGTATAAGAGCTATAGAGAGAGCATAGTCTGTTAAGCGGAATGTTGTTATGGTATCAACACACACTACCAACGGAGACTTACTGCAAACAATACCACAGGCGGGCAAACATTTCACAGCAGTATCGGTTGTAAGCCACAGTAATACACAACACTGGTGCCGGATGGTCGTTGTGAGAGTGTGCGTGTTTCTTGGTTGTTTTTTTTGGTTTGGTCAAAACGTCAGAAAGTGAATGAAAAAAAAAAACAAACAAAAAATAAAATAACATATTGCAGTGGCACAACAGCACACAAAAAAAGCGTACATATTTAATGAAATGGAAATTAAATAAAAAAAAACAAAAAAGAAGAGAAACGTAAAGTTAATTAAGAATAACAAAAAAAAATATATGAAAATTAAAACTAATAAAACAAGAAAACCAATAACCGCTCATTAAAAGTTAAAACAATTAAATAGATATTGATTTTGTGTGAAGTTTGAAAGAAATACCACTAAAGTTCATAAGTTCACATTTTCAATATTTCTCTGGTTTTCGTGGAATAAAGACTTTCAAGTTGTAAGTAAATTAGTATGTACGTTTGTATGTACATTGAGCAATTTAAATACCTTAGTATATACATATGCATGTGGATGTATGTTGATATGAGTATGTGCATGAATATCAAAAACACATAAAAAAGCAACAACAACGACAACAACTTGAGATTATTGTTACATTTTCTTTGACTGCTGTTTTGTGGTGGTGGTTGCTGTTGCCTTTGGTGTTATTGTACATGGATTTGAGAGTTGAGAGTTGACTGGCGTTGTCGGCGTCGTTGTCGACGTCATTCATTGTCATCGTTGCTGTCGTCGACGTCGTCGTCGTCGTTCCCGTTACTGTTTGCCAATCTTTTCTATGCTGCTGGTCTCGTTGTGCCATTACTTGACAAACGACACCTGAGGTAATATCCAAATACCGACGACTACATTGACATTATACATATATTACCCCCACTCTCTCTCTCTCTCTCTGAAAACGTAACTGAACTCACATCGTCGTTGTCGTATACATTCACAATCAAATTCATTTCTTTTTTATTGTATCCTTCGTTGTTGTTGTAACTGTTTCCCTCCCATAACAAAACATGTCATCCTTTCCGCCCATTTCGGTCCCAAAACACCAATAAAAACAAAAACCCAAGCTAAAAAAGAATCAATTTAATCTGTGTTAGTGTGTGAACGTGCTTGTGTGTGTGTGTGCGTGTTTGTGTGTCGCTGGGCCGATCGGTCGGTGAGCTGGGTTCGTTTGTTTGTTTTCATTCAAAAGTGTAGACAATTTCTGAACACAACAAAAGATTTATTAAATCTGACTTTTTCATTTACAACTCCTCAGAGATTATGGCACCTATTTCTGTTGTTGTTTTTAACAAACAAACATCAACAACAACAACAGCAGACAGACACAAACGAACGACCGACGGACGGACGGTAACAGCAATATTTTCTCATGAAAATGTCTGCCTTCAATTGCCGGCGTTGCGCCTCGCCCCGTTCTCGTCCTCTCGCCTTCTCATAAAAACTTCATAAAAGTCCTGTAGTCTATAAAAAAAACACAGACTATTTTAAACCCTCTACACAGTTTTCTTTTTATTACCGCCAAACAGTTGAGGGTAAAACAGTAGCATCGGCCAAAAATGTATGAGTAAGGCTTAAGCCTAACCAGGCGAACCGTCCGAAGGGTGATCGGAGAAGAGTGGACACAATTTCCGCAGACAGGCTGCTTTGAAAGCTGCCTCACGAGAGTCAAAGGTAATGTGGTATTGTGAGAGACTACAGAATAGGATAAAATGAGTGCTAGTTTACGGCAATGTTGAGGGTAATGAGATCGAGGATGAGAATATTAGGCTCAGCCAAGCAGATTCGGAATACCGGCACGACAAGATGCAGAAACCAAAAAAAAAAAAAACAATTGAAAAGAAAGTCGACGAGAAAAGCTACACATGTAAACTAGGTTTGTATACATACAATTAAAGCTTGAACACTTTTCTTTTGAAATAAACAACTTGTGCTTGAAATACAAAACACTAAGAAAACCAAAATTTTTTGCAAAAAAAAAAAAAATGTTTGTGGCACATCTAAACGTTTTCCAAAAAATCTGAAAAATCTCAACAATACTATCAAAATCAGGTTGAGCAAAAAAAAAACATTACCCTATGTATATTTATTCCTTATCGGTGTTAAATTCAAAGACGATCTAGCCTTATACAGGGTTCTGCAACAAGAGGTGTTATTTTGGTATTCAAAGAAAAGTGGCTTATTTTTTTGATAAATGATCGGATGTTTATTTCATAATAAAGAGGAAGGGTATGCCGTTAATAATGAAAAACAACATCCAGCCAATTGGCCACCACGACCACGCTTACAAGACCATTTCCATGAAATTTTCCATAACCAAATCGCAAAGTGGCTGCCCTATGTCGTCGTTAGCTTTTGAAAAACACCCCATGCATAAAATGGCTGGCATTTACGAGGTGAAAACGACCACTGCAAGATGTGCTCACCAGGACATGTGTTAGTCTCACTCACTATCTATCGCGCCTTTTGGGGCGTATAATTAATATCCTGTGTCAGAATTGCACATCACTTATACGCGGGGGGGGGGGGGTGGATAACAAATTAAATAAACGCGAGTTAATCGACAGATCTCCCCAGATATTTCATCGAACTGTCAATAATTTGAGTATTACCCCTTAAATGTTTACAAAATGTGTAGACTAAAAGAAAACTGTTCCCATGGCAAAGCTCAGCGGGTTGTTTCAAAACCGTCCCGCTCAGAAGTGTTTGAACGAAAACATTTCTCAGGAGTTTTTTTTTTTCATTTCCATTGAGTTATAAGTTTCTGTCGATGAGCTGAATCGCTGCGCCTTTAAATTGCCTCCGAGGTGCGGAGAGACTTTGAGATGCCCTGCTATTTACTAACGCTCTACTGCCAGCGGTCGTTCTTATTTTATTTATGAGTGTATTTAAGTTTATTGTTAGTTTCCTCATTTGTTTATGTGTGTGCAGCTTTTTAACTAACTAAGGAGCAGCACCAACAGCAGTGGTAGTAGTAGTAGTGGGTAGTAGTTTCTATTGTGTGACTGTCTGTCTCTTGGCCTGCCTATGTCTGTGTCTGAGTGTGTGTGTGTGGATTTGTATTTGTTTCTACTAAGTCAAGTTCCGAGCTATTGTTGGTGTTGCTTAGTTTTCTGGTCGGTTTGTTTGGTTGGTTAAGTTACGGGTTCAGGTTTTTGGGCTTTCCTTTGCGTTCGGAGGGGGTTTGCAGTTGCTGGTTTCAACCGGTACCGAAACATTTGTTTTTGTTAGGTTTGTAAATGTCTAACTTTTTGGCTTCAGTAAGACACACAGGCACACACACACACACACATATCGCCACCCGAAATCCAAAATGACTTAACAAGCATTTTCACGACATCACAAGAGAACCCAAACATTGTTGTTAAAACCTAAACACTCTTCATGTTACGCCATTTAGGAATTCGCCTATAAAATTGTTAATTTTAAATATTGAAGTGTACAATTCTGCAGAGACATGTAGTTTAGGTTATTTTACAAGAATCAATCAAAAACACGATTTTCGGTTTTCTGATGATTGGTCGTTTTGGATTTCAGTTGAGGATATACAAAATGCGTGTGCCGACATGTCTACAATCAAATGCCGATGTTGTATTTGTTCGTGTGTGTGCGTGTGTGTTTATGCAAAATTCTGTTTGTTTCACACTCGCCTCTCTGCTCAACACTACAAACTTGGCAAATTTGCTTTGTTAATATAAACATACACACATGCACACACACACCCAACCGGATAGTAATCAACCTTTTCAACTTAAATTCGCAACTCTTCATCTTCGTCTACTTCGGTTAACGTCGCCGCATCGCCTTCCTCTGCCTCAATAACGTCGCCGCATCGCCTTCCTCTGCCTCAATGGTTTCTCCTTCTCTCCCACGGCCCCCCTCCCACCAATCACCTTCTAGCTGTAACACTGCTACTGGTATATTGACCCACTCGCCCACTTAGTTATTGGTACGTATGAGTGTTGTTCGGTCGGTTGGCTTTATGAGTTGTTTGTTGTTGTTATTTGTCTTCTTCGAAACTAACGTGTGTCTGTTGTGCACCAGCTGAGAGTATACATTGTGCTCTTTTGCCTACGGTACCCGTGAGTGTGTGCGTATGAGTTGAATGGTCTGCTGGTCGGGTTGGTTGTTCGCTGGGCTTTGGTTTGATTTGATTTGGTTTCGTTTCGTTTGGCTTGGCTTGCATATGCACTTTCACTTTCATTCGTTTGTGTTTTGTATTTGGCATTCAATGTTGTTGCTGCTGCCATTGGCATTTGTTGCTGCTGCAGTAGAAGTTGAGTGCAAAACCCGAAGAAGAAAAAGAAAAAACAAAAACAAACCGTAGAATCAACAGCAATAACACGAGTGACAATGGGAAAAACCTGTTTTGCAACTGCAGTGTTCAGTTTTCCAAATGACATCCGACCAACTGAAGAGAACTGAGAACTCCTGTAAAACTAAGAAAGAATAGTTATGACACTTCACAACCGCAAAATGACACAAAGCTATGACACAGAGGCTTAGCTGTCAGCTAAGCATGTGGCCCGCATAGGGGCCACGACGCCTGAATTGTAGAAAACCCTAAAAAGGTGGTCGCATTATTGTCGGCCATGTGCATTAACGTTTTGATTTCGCAGAATATTCGGTTGTTGTGTTGAAACATTGCCAAAAACACACACACACAAAATGAATGTATGAAATTAAGGTTAAAAAACAGGAAAAGAAAATCTGGTCACAGGCTGAACCGTTCAAGGAAAACTTCCTTGGTGGGCTGTATTAATTTATTACTTTATTACTTTATTAATTTATTAATTTATTAATTTATTAATTTATTAATTTATTAATTTATTAATTTATTAATTTATTAATTTATTAATTTATTAATTTATTAATTTATTAATTTATTAATTTATTAATTTATTAATTTATTAATTTATTAATTTATTAATTTATTAATTTATTAATTTATTAATTTATTAATTTATTAATTTATTAATTTATTAATTTATTAATTTATTAATTTATTAATTTATTAATTTATTAATTTATTAATTTATTAATTTATTAATTTATTAATTTATTAATTTATTAATTTATTAATTTATTAATTTATTAATTTATTAATTTATTAATTTATTAATTTATTAATTTATTAATTTATTAATTTATTAATTTATTAATTTATTAATTTATTAATTTATTAATTTATTAATTTATTAATTTATTAATTTATTAATTTATTAATTTATTAATTTATTAATTTATTAATTTATTAATTTATTAATTTATTAGTTTATTAGTTTATTAATTTATTAATTTATTAATTTATTAATTTATTAATTTATTAATTTATTAATTTATTAATTTATTAATTTATTAATTTATTAATTTATTAATTTATTAATTTATTAATTTATTAATTTATTAATTTATTAATTTATTAATTTATTAATTTATTAATTTATTAATTTATTAATTTATTAATTTATTAATTTATTAATTTATTAATTTATTAATTTATTAATTTATTTATTTATTAATTTATTAATTTATTAATTTATTAATTTATTAATTTATTAATTTATTAATTTATTAATTTATTAATTTATTAATTTATTAATTTATTAATTTATTAATTTATTAATTTATTAATTTATTAATTTATTAATTTATTAATTTATTAATTTATTAATTTATTAATTTATTAATTTATTAATTTATTAATTTATTAATTTATTAATTTATTAATTTATTAATTTATTAATTTATTAATTTATTAATTTATTAATTTATTAATTTATTAATTTATTAATTTATTAATTTATTAATTTATTAATTTATTAATTTATTAATTTATTAATTTATTAATTTATTAATTTATTAATTTATTAATTTATTAATTTATTAATTTATTAATTTATTAATTTATTAATTTATTAATTTATTAATTTATTAATTTATTAATTTATTAATTTATTAATTTATTAATTTATTAATTTATTAATTTATTAATTTATTAATTTATTAATTTATTAATTTATTAATTTATTAATTTATTAATTTATTAATTTATTAATTTATTAATTTATTAATTTATTAATTTATTAATTTATTAATTTATTAATTTATTAATTTATTAATTTATTAATTTATTAATTTATTAATTTATTAATTTATTAATTTATTAATTTATTAATTTATTAATTTATTAATTTATTAATTTATTAATTTATTAATTTATTAATTTATTAATTTATTAATTTATTAATTTATTAATTTATTAATTTATTAATTTATTAATTTATTAATTTATTAATTTATTAATTTATTAATTTATTAATTTATTAATTTATTAATTTATTAATTTATTAATTTATTAATTTATTAATTTATTAATTTATTAATTTATTAATTTATTAATTTATTAATTTATTAATTTATTAATTTATTAATTTATTAATTTATTAATTTATTAATTTATTAATTTATTAATTTATTAATTTATTAATTTATTAATTTATTAATTTATTAATTTATTAATTTATTAATTTATTAATTTATTAATTTATTAATTTATTAATTTATTAATTTATTAATTTATTAATTTATTAATTTATTAATTTATTAATTTATTAATTTATTAATTTATTAATTTATTAATTTATTAATTTATTAATTTATTAATTTATTAATTTATTAATTTATTAATTTATTAATTTATTAATTTATTAATTTATTAATTTATTAATTTATTAATTTATTAATTTATTAATTTATTAATTTATTAATTTATTAATTTATTAATTTATTAATTTATTAATTTATTAATTTATTAATTTATTAATTTATTAATTTATTAATTTATTAATTTATTAATTTATTAATTTATTAATTTATTAATTTATTAATTTATTAATTTATTAATTTATTAATTTATTAATTTATTAATTTATTAATTTATTAATTTATTAATTTATTAATTTATTAATTTATTAATTTATTAATTTATTAATTTATTAATTTATTAATTTATTAATTTATTAATTTATTAATTTATTAATTTATTACTTTATTAATTTATTAATTTATTAATTTATTAATTTATTAATTTATTAATTTATTAATTTATTAATTTATTAATTTATTAATTTATTAATTTATTAATTTATTAATTTATTAATTTATTAATTTATTAATTTATTAATTTATTAATTTATTAATTTATTAATTTATTAATTTATTACTTTATTAATTTATTAATTTATTAATTTAGGTCGTACCCAGACTTAAAAGCGGTTCAACCAATTACAAATTGCCCACATTATTTCCAAAAAAATTTCCCTATTCCCCTCCTCGGTGAAGTGTTACCACTGAACGTTTTTGGGGCAAAACTGGGGACGTTTGTAAACAACGTGTTGATTATGGTGGAAACCAATTGAACATCCATGAACATGAACACATATACCAGTGAGCACATTTCTGAAAACATTTTTATGTTGGCTATTAATTTCATTCTGAATTTAAATTGTCTACCGTTCTTTGATTTGCAACAATTAAAAACAAATGAGTTACAAACTACACCCCTGACAATAATGGCCAACACAGTCACGCACACATACATAAGTACTTACATATACGAGTATACAAATGTTCGTTTATAAACCGAGAAGGAGGGGAGGGTACAAAAAGCCTTCGGGTAGGCCTTTATTTAGAGTCGATTGAAATGTTAGTCCCATTCATCCAGGAGAAATTCCCCGTTTGTTTTTTAATCGGCTGTTAAGGGAAATTGGTACGAATTGTACAAGGCTTGTTATCCTTCTGGAAGACGGAGGGGGTGACTGGTATTTTTTCCTAGGAAGAACTCACTCTCTAAGAAGGGTAATGGACATTTTTAGAGATCTGCCCAGAATGAAAGGCATTTTTTGTTGTCGAAGGCCTTCTCAATTCCCCCCGCCCTGCCTTCGAACATGTAGAACATTTGCATGTACATAGGAGGTGTGCCAGTTTATGTACGCTCCGAGCATTACAGTAGAACATCATCATTTGATGGTGTTGCTGCTGATGTAGCCAACGCCTCCCCCACCACCATCAATTGCTTGTTTTTTGTCCACTCTCTTTATTTGAAAAGAGCGGCATCCTTGTGGCTGCTGCAGTTTTCCCTTTTCGCATGCCCTGCACCATTAGTTGCACATTTGTATGCATTTTACTGCATTGCCGCCAGTAGTTACTCGGGGGCACTTGCATGAATTCATGCAACGGCAACATTTAAAGCCACAACAACAGCAACGACGATTGTTGTTAAGGATGATTATCAGGACAATGATGAACTTTACAAAAATGCTTCTCCATTTTTTTTTGTTTTTGCTCAGTTTTGGTGGCGTTGTGTTATCAGCAGATACTACAACAACTGAACAACTTAAATTACAATAGTTATTGTTGCATAACCCAGCGACATGTTTTTTGTTTTTAGTTGCGGTTAGACATTTGCTTTAAACGGTCGATGTAGATTTCAGGCAATCCATCTTCTCTTCTTGGAGAGTTTTAGCATGATCTCGTTCAGAGTATTATGAAATAATTGAGAAACAAAAACAAGACAGATGAAAACGGAAGTAAATCCCAAACATTCATGTCTTTCATATTTTTGGAAATACTTTATTAAAACTTGTGGAACTGGTATTAGGTTGTCGGCTGAAGAGGAATTTAATATTATGCGAGCAAATTATTGAATTACATTCTACAATACAACGTGCTGAACTGGAATTCGATTGTCTGCTAGAAAATATTTTTAAAACGATCTGCAATACAACCTGGTGAAGTTTAAGATAATTTCCGTTCCCTATCATGAAGAGAAAGCTTTAAATTGTGGTACAGTTTGGTGTTTTGGTAGCGGGCATTGTGATGAGACCACCGTGAGTTTAGGCCAGTGTACGGGGCTCCATTTGGGGATTATTTCATTTTCTTTGGGTGTTAGCACATAATATTTCACATCCGTCTACATTGCATACAAATCTGCTGAATGTATGAAGACGTGTTTGCTGGGTGTGTTGCTATGACTGCAGTGGATGTTGTTTCTTTGCTGCTGCCATTGTTGCCATTGTGATTATTTGTTGACTGACATGTGAGAGCAATGCATGAAGGAGAATCTACACAGTGAAGTGAAATCGAACAATTGGAATTATGGGCATGCAGGGCTAAAGGTTAGGCTAGGTTAGGCTAGTAGAATTTTAGAAGACATTTTAAGGACAGTTTTTATGTGACAACAAAGCAGGTGAAACTCTGGAATCGATTGCAGTTGAATATGCGAGTAAAGTGTAGGGGAACAGACAGGTCGGTCTTCAGGCAGGCCTGTGGAGTCCAAACAAAATTGCCCGACTCCGACTACTTCAGTAGAAATGGACTTGAATTGAATAGATTTTCTGGTCTGGTTTGGTACGAGTGTAGACTTTTGTGTGTAGACTCATTTCCCGCCACTGTTATTTGGACAACAATATACTGTGGCATGATTGTCTCGGGTGGTGGCGGCTGTTTAGTTCCGTCGCTTATGACATGTCCTCGTGCTCGCTTACTCCAAGCAGCTGGCACGGAGTGCATTACTACCGTTGCTTTTCCATGATGAGTATGTGACGCAGTGTTGTGTGGCCCGAGGAGAATGTGATACCATTTGTGTTACATGCCCCGAATGCAACATTTGCAATTACTTGGACTCATTGTTTTTTTTTTTTGTCTTCTTTGGGTTTATTTTCATTTTCATTTCATTCAAAAGCCATTGCATTACATATGAACCGAAAGAACTCATGTTCATATCCTTGGGTACGTAGACATGTGCACGAACATATCTTTGAAATGTTGTTCTCGTTATGTACACTTACTTATTCTGCCGAATGAACTAGTCCTGGTAGTCGGGGGTTACGAATGTGTTTCATTTCGTTTTGCATAAAAACCTTTTTATTAAGTTTCATTTGGTTTTTTGGTTGCGTTTGTTACTCAGACATTGTTTTTATGTAACAACATTTATTGTTGTTGTTCTTTAGCCCATCTACACATTTATGTATGCATGTGTATTGTTCAGGGAAAAAGTATACATAATTGTATAAAATGCAAAAGGTGGCAACGACGACAATGAAATCGTTCTTCGATTAATATAGAAATTGGCCCTCGCATTTATGAGACCATTTAAAACCTTCGTTATGAAAAAATGTGTGAAAACTTGTTTTTATATTTTCATACAGGGTTCTCCAAAAAAGAGGTGTGATTTTGGTATTCAAAGAAAAATGGCATTTTTTGAGATAAATAATCGGATGTTTATCTTAATATATATTTACCCTCGACACTGATTCACTGATTCCCTGATTCACTGACTCTGTCACGCAGTACGTAGGAATTTAAATAGGCATTCTATAATAATTCTATAAATAATAATAATAAAAAAAATAATGTTTTTTTTGTACAGAAATTGTGTTTTCCAAATTTTTTTTTTTTACAAAATTTTTTTTTTTTCCAAATTTTTTTTTTTTCAACAATTTTTTTTTTTAACAAAATTTTTTTTTTCAACAAAATTTTTTTTTTCAACAAAATTTTTTTTTTAGCAAACTTTTTTTCAACAAAATTTTTTTTTTCAACAAAAATTTTTTTTTTCAACAAACTTTTTTTTTCAACAAATTTTTTTTTTCCACAAAAATTTTTTTTTTTCAACAAAATTTTTTTTTTCAATTTTTTTTTTTCCAATTTAATTTTTTTTCGAATTTTTTTTTACAAAATAGTTTTCTCATTAACAAATTAAGTAACAAATACTTTCTCAAGCAAATTAACGTGCGCCATAGGCGCATTACAACTTACTAGTTTCATAATAAAGAGGAAGGGTATGCCGTTAATAATGAAAAACAATATCAGCAAAAAAGGCCACCACGACCACGCTTACAGGACCATATCCTTTTCATGAAATTTTCCATAACCAAATCGCAAACCCCCTTAAGACCCAAGTCTATATGTAATGACGTTTGTGGAATGCCCAATTCCAAAGAACGACGAGGAATGGACAAACCTGTGCTTTCTTCAACACATTGAGCTAAAGCAGCAATATTCTCAGTTATTTTTCACATCACTTTACAAAACTTGTGAATTTTGCCACCAATTTCTGTATTGCGGTCCGACAAGGTGATTCACGACGTTGTTGAAGCGTCTATCGTTCCATTTTTCGTTCCATGGCGTAGTTTCTACTTGTCAAATGTCAACGAATAAAAGATTCAAAAGTGACAGCTACCGAAATACCGGGTGATTCAAAATAAGAAGGATGTGACATTTGGCCTTTCACTGTGCCTACCTTTTCTAATATTTTCTCAATCAGCATATTGAAGAAGCTGCACGGGAAGCAGTCACGCTGTCTAATGATTTTTCTCTTATCGTAATCGTTTGAATAGTTTCCAATCTGACCAATTCCTTATCAATTACTAAAAAGGCTCTAGAGAAACAACGTCATCTGCTTAGTAAAGGGTGTTTTTTATTTGGGTATAGAACTTTAAGTTGGCATCACTTTTTTAACTGGCGGCCATTTTGTCAGCTGTCAAGTGATTAATATTTAGTTTGGTTTGCCATTTCATCATGAACAGCTTGACAAAAGAACAACGCTTGCAAATCGTGCAAATTTATTTCGAAAGTAATGGTTCAGTTCGCGAAGTTCACCGCAAGCTCCGTCCATTTTATGCCATTACATCCACAAAAACTGACTGTTTGGTGTGCTCTATGGGCTGGTGGAGTCATTGGGCCATACTTCTTCCGAAATAATGCTGGAGAGTCAGTTACCGTTAATGGAGACCGGTATAGAGCCATGATAACCGACTATTTTGTTCCCGAATTGGATGGCATGAATGTGGATGAGTTGTGGTTCCAACAAGTGGTTGAAAATTGGACCTGTAGAATTGGCTTTATTCGAGCCAGCCGCGGCGGCCACATGCCCGAAATCATATTTAAACATTAATGGCATAAAATTATCCTTCCAATAAAGCCAAACTGATGGACATTAAAACGATTTTCTTGTGTTTTATTTCAGTTCGAAGTTCTATACCTCAATAAAAAACACCCTTCGTGAGCCAATGACAATCTAAGGACAGACGAAATAAGGGCCATAGCAATAGTTTTTATTACCAATACTCTTGGACTGTCGTCTTTCGTTTCTTTCCCCTCTAAAATGCTGTTAAGGCTTTTTGCATTTTAGCCTGCATGTGTATGCATATGCACCGGAGTATTATTACTTTTATGATTTTTATTTGAATGGTCTTTTATTGTTGTTGCATACGTGTAAACAGTATCCGAATTGGAAAAGTTTGTTTTTCTGGGTGTTATTTGTTTCCAGTTTCCGTTTTCTCATACGTCGAGCTGCTGCCGGGCAGGCTGTCAAATGTTAGCAACGAACAAACGATTGTCTTGTTTTTTTCCTTTGTTTTGTGTGGTTTTCCATAAAAGTGCAAATTCTATGCAAAAAAGTTATAATTAAAAGAAAGGTTTACATGGAATACGAGACGGAGGAGTGGACATGGGAATACATGGAGGGATGTTTCGGTGTTCAGTTATGGAACTACGAGCTACGGATGGAAATATTAACCCCTTGGCAGGTGGGTTAAGTTAGAATGGTAAATTTGGTATTTTTAAAGTGAGAAATTTTCATTCCTACGAAATTAATGGGAATAATATTAAAACATGGACTGACTGAATGTTGTAAGTCAATATGGTAAGTTTCATCGAAATCGATTCAGGTGCTGTAGTCTGATCACATAATAATTGCAAAAATAAAATTAATTTAAAAAAAATGTCCATTATTCTTTGAACCGCTGCAGTGTTTGCTGCTGATAACCGCTGATAATTTTCGTCAGCTTTAGTTCGCTAGATGACCTTGATAACGACGACTGAACGGGAAATAAAATAGTTTAAATTTGAAGATTTTTTCAGAGGGTTTTATTCTCTTTCACCCGTTGAGTTGGGTATTTTAAGTGGTTGTTTTACTTAGCCACAGCTTCAAAAAAAAAACTCATATGGGACCAATAGGGTGATTTAAAACAACCGCAGGTTTTCTTCTAGAAAAAAAAAATACCCACTTCCGAAAACTTAGCATTAATAGTAGGAGTCAGATCTTGATCTCTCGGCAAGTCATCTAGGGCATGCTGACACACATTTCGGAACAAAAGCATTATCAGCCCGATTGTGGAAACTCCCTGGAAGATAATTCCCGTGGAATTTACTTTTTTCAGATGAAAATCCTTCAATTCTAATTAGACCGGGAGTCGAAACAAAAAAGCGGAATCCGAATAATTGAATATGTCTCTCCCCTTATCATTAATCTCCCAAAATGTTTAGAAAAAGCGGATATTATTTTCGAAAACAAAAAAAAAATACCGGGGAATTATCTCCCTGGGAGTTTTCATAATCGGGCTGTATACTATTTCGTTTCATTCGAAGATTTTGAACATATCTCGGGTTCGATCAATAAAAATGCTTTCCCCAAATAGATGTTATTTGTGGGTAGCATATAATATTTTACATGTATATCATGTTTATACTCAAATGCAATGTGTTTGGGCGAACTATTTAACTAATATCTGCGACAATTTGGGTGTAACATTAGCTAAGTAAATATTTGTGTCCGTACCAGCTTTTTCTCTTTCAATGTTTATTCCCAAATATGTGGACGGCTGCCAGTGCGACTATTAGACAATAAGACCGGGTTCACATCGTGGTAAGAATATCAAAAAATTTTCTGCGACCATTTCGACGCCGTAAATGCCGATGACTTTACGAGTAAGAGGAAAGGCTAAGAGAGTAATCTCTAAGCCTTTTAAAAAAATGTCTAGAGCGGCAGTTCCGAGCCGGATGTAAGCAGTAGGTCCCGGTTTATTTATAGCATGCGCATCTCACTGATTTCATGGATTGCTCAGGAAAATATCAAAACTATAATCTGTTCTGTGTTCCAAATACTTTATGTTTACGTGCAAACATTAGCCATTTCAAACAGAAATCAGAATTTGAATTGGTTTCATTTCCAAAAAAATATTTCTTCTCTTTTCATTCAAAAAAAATGTCAGCACAATATGGTGACAATCAAACAAACAAGTTACAAGTTGCGTGCACGATATTTCAATTTTCGCCATAAAGTAAAACTAAAGAATAAAGTAATCAAATATAACAGGTGGCGCAAATGTAAACTTCCGATGTTTTTTTGGCTGTAATTAAAAAAAAATGAAAAACTTTGATTCTTCTTGTGGATTATTTTTATTTGGTCTTTTAATTTTTTTTTCAAGTCGAGATTATGATGTCATGTAAATGGCCGCCGTCAGAGTTGCCACTGACATTAGGGACCAATCGCAAAATTTATAGCATTTTCTGATAGGAGGATAACTTTTGCGCCATCCGTTACAATTTTGGCGATTGAAGCCGATTTATGATGACACGGTCATTTTCTGCTGCCATCTAGCGGAGAAATTTTCCATTTATTTCCTTACAATCTGAATCGCTAAGAAAATGATTCCTGCTCAATTGGTTTTTGTAGATTAGGTCAAATCTCTATATGACAGATGACTAACGACTCAGCTGACAGTTTAATACACTTTCCTCTTCCCATTCATTTGTATTGAATGATATTCCAAATGACAGGACTTATTTATTATGCGTCCCTAGGCATTGATTGATGAATTCTTATTAAACGTTAATTACGTTTTTCCACTACTTTTTCATTCCATTCATTATCCTCTTTCACACTTTCTTTCTGTGTTTCTAACTTGCAGCCTGTGTGATAAAAAAATTACGACATTTTGGAGTGAAGGAGACGTAACGGTCAAACAAGTTTTTAATAAATTAAGAGCAACAACAACCAGCGGCCACAACGATTAGGCAACACAATCACAAAGAGAGCGGACAAGAGCAGACAAGACCAGCCAATTCAGCCACCCTCCTCCTTCTCCCCACCTCTATTCCTAACACACAGTAAGTTAATTTATGTGTAGAAAGAGAAAGAAATAGCACAACATAATTCCATAAGCGATGTTAAAACAAAAGAAAGAAAAATATCAAAAACAAAAAACAAAACAAGAAACTGAGAAGTGACTACAATTTTAAAAAAAAACTAAAATGAAAGTACAAGTTAAGACAACAAACACAACAACGAAAAGACATGATTCAAGCCCAGGCGTAGAGTAGTGTTGGTAGTGAGTGAGTGTGTAAGTTGTTTTTGGTTTATGAATACTTGACTTTTAGCTATAGTTCGGTGTTAAATCTTGATGCAATCGTTAAACTTTTAACAGCCGACTACGGACGACGGCAACAGCAACAACACCGTTTTGCTGTACATTTTGTTTTGGGGCTCGTTGACGAGGAGGGGTGATAAAGTCAAACGTTGACATTTAATAAACGACAGCGGAGATGAACAAAAACAACAACAAAAAACACTACCCAACAACAGTGAGAAGAGATACGAAAGTTTTGGTGAGGGAGTGACTTTCAAACTTGTGCATATGGCGACAATTCAACAACACCAATAATAGGAAAAAAACGGAGAAGAAGAAGAAGAAAAAATGACGACAGCAACAACATTAGCATTATCGTCCCCATCATCTGCAGCAGCAAAAAGACGAAATTAAAGTTGTTCAACAACTGGGTTAAATGTGAACAATACAAGCAGCAACATCAAAAGTAGTCTCAAAATAGCAACAACACAAGCAGCAGCTACAGCAGCATCAACATGGCTGCAGTTGTATCAGCCTCATCGTCCGTCAGCTCTCTAACAAAATAACAAAAACAAAAAAACTGCAGTGCAACTTTTGGGCCATAAGTACTAACAAACAACGGTTGTTTGTCGTTGTTGTTGTTGGCTGTTGAAGAACAAAACTTAAGTTTATTTCAAATTGTGTTCTTCTTCCACACCGAGCCCCTGTCTTCATCTTTTTTTGGCTTACGCCGTCTTTTGTTCGGTCTACAACAAAACAAAAGGTTTTGTATTTTTTTTTTTTTTTTTTTGAGTCGTTCTTGTTTTCTTCTTGGCTCATTTCTGTAATTCCGCCAGAAGATGAATGAATGGTAACGGCACAACAACAACGTTAAACTATACTGCAACAGCACCAACAGCAACAACAACAACGTTAAAACATTTATTTCCATCCAGTTGTACTTATGTGTAGACGTCGACGACGACGATGCACAGTGGTTCGTTTCATTGAGAAAAATCAAAATCATTTTAAATTGGGAAATAAATTGAAATCTTAATAATTTATTTGTTATTTTTTTTATTTTTATTTAATTACAATACAAAGTAAAGTTATATTCTAATTTTGGATGATCATATGGCGAAATTTTTGCAGCGACAGACCAAAGCCTCTGTTGGGATACGAACCCACAACCCCCACACTGATAGGCAACCTACCGGGGCGCTTGCAATCTTAAATTAACCCATTCATGACCCAGACATTGTTTAAAAAAAGTTTTATATTTCATAAAAAGGAGTCCCGAGTTCGAATCCATTGATATTTTCAACTTCATGAAATCCCTTTCTCTGTGCCATCCATATGGCATCGCTGGCTATGAGTGGATTAACAAAAAATATGCCATCGGTACGCCAATTCTCTCTTGTCAGGGATTGAGCTTATTTACCTTAATATTCCATGACCGAACAGACGGCAGAAATTCTCTGAAATCAGCGAGAGTTTCGACTTACTCGTGAAGTCTTTGGCATTTGCGAAGTAGAAACCCGACTAAGAACATGTCTATCTAGCCGATCTGCCATTCTAAGGTTACACAGCACCCGGTTGTGGTACAACATTAGACTGAGCGGAACTTCTTCAGGCGATTTGAGTTGGTAGTTCTATTTAATTTGTTGCATATTGTAATTTGTTCTAATTGGCCGTCAGGCTTTAAATTACAAAATGGAAATAAATTCAAATTCAAATGACAGACCTCATGTTACTTCTTCAAGTGTCAGGACGGCGAAAAGTTCCGGGACTGCTCCTGAATACCGGTGGTCTCCAGTCGGCACTTCTATCGGAAAAGCTAATAAGCTAAAGCCTGTTCCAAATACAAGTGTTTTTGAATTCAAACAATAAAAAAATGTATTTTTTTTGACAAGAATTCCTGCCCTGTCAACCAAAAATTTCCCAGAACCAATTTCACGAAAGGGTGTCTTAAGGACCTGATATTTTGATGGATTGTTCGCATAACATCAGTCATTCACGGTACCCCATGAAGAAAACTAGCGGTGTCACATCCTAGCTCCGAGTTGGCCAATTGACATCGCCAAGACGTCTGATAAAGTGTATCAGTTCACATTTGCTTTCTAGAAGAGCTTTAGCCAATTTTTGAATCGTATGAGCAATATGAATTTGAAAGCCAAACACTGAATGGGACAGGTGGTTAATTAAATTGAATTTAGGTATTTTTTTTGCAAAAAAAAAAAGCTAGAACCATGTAAATGCGAATTGGAATTTTAGTAGCTGTCACATCAGAGAGTAAATGAAAATTCCAAACGGTTTGCAAGATATGAGCCTTAGGGCGTTTCACAAAAGACGTTTTTTCTGATTTTTCTAACTCTTGAAGCGGAATATTGAAGTTTGTGATTTAAGAGAATTTCGAAATGGGTACGGGGTCGCTGAAATCGATTTTATCAAAAAAATTAGGTTATGTAGAAAATTTTTTAATATTAATTTTTGCTGGTGCCTTTTTTTCATAAAACTATACAATTCTCTTCTTAATGGATCCGATCCCACGACAAAAAAATGATTGATGTGAAAAATTATTATATTAAGGACCACTTTGATAGTCTTAAAAGTACAATATTATGTTTTTATAGATTTCAAACCTCAATAACTTTAAAAGTTTTCAACATTTTTTCAAGATGAAAAATGCGTTAGAAAGGTCTTTAAATTACCTTTCATTCGGTATATAGGTTTCTTTTCACTTGCGGGAGAAATAAAAGAAAATAATTTAAGTTTGAGAATTTTTTTTTTTTATTTTTCAAATTTTATAAAAATTAAAAGAATTTCATTAAGTTTCGTTCTTGGTTAAGTAAAAAAAAAAATTTAAGATACATTGTTTTAGTAAAACAAAGGTAATTTAAAGACCTTTCTAACGCATTTTTCATCTTGAAAAAATGTTGAAAACTTTTAAAGTTATTGAGGTTTGAAATCTATAAAAACATAATTTTGTACTTTTAAGACTATCAAAGTGGTCCTTAATATAATAATTTTTCACATCAATCATTTTTTTGTCGTGGGATCGGATCATTAAGAAGAGAATTGTTTAGTTTTATGAAGAAAAAGCACCAGCAAAAATTAATATTAAAAATTTTTCTCCATAACCTCATTTTTTTTTGATAAAATCGATTTCAGCGACCCCGTACCCAGCTTCAAAAAATCCAAAAAAAATTTCGAAATTCTCTTAAATCACAAACTTTAATATTCCGCTTCAAAAGTTGGAAATTTTTTTTTTGAAACGCCCTAATGAGCCTGTGGAAATGATCGTTTTTTTAAAAAAATTACAACGAAGCCCCAAATCTTTGGGGGCCCCGAAAAAAATGCATGTCTTTGGGTAAAACTGGGAGACACGCAGGCCCGGACTTTTCATTGGGCTGACTAGGCTGAAGCCTAGGGCCCCACTTGTCTGGGGCCCCTTTTCCACCATTATTTTCTTGCACTTTTATAAAAAAAAATATTTCAATTATTCTGATCTAAAATATTTTTCATGACTGAATTTATGGTACCCTCTTATTTTATATCTACAATTTGAATAAATGCAATAGATTTATTTAATTTTAAATGATTTCTAACCAAAATTTTTATTTAAAAAAAAAAAAAAAAAAGAGCCCCACAAATTTGTTGCTTAGGGCCCTCTCAAGGGTAAGTCCGGCCCTGGAGACACGTGTTGTTTTTTGATCTTTTATCACGTAGTGTTCTCCGTATACGGTTATATTTCCACGACTTAAAGAAAAAAGTGTATTTGGGTGCATCCTCCCTCTTGGAGTTCGGAGTTTAGGCCTACTCAACACCTCTCCCGCTTGAGATCACCACTATACTCCACCCCCGGGCCGAACTCTTTCTGCAAGTTAGCTGGTAAATCACAGTCATCGCAAAATATTATCGAATGATCGTTGCCATCTGGTTTTAGGAACACTCGGAACACTACCACACTATTTTCTGCCAATCTTTCTATAGGATCACGAATCACTGTGTGGTTGTATTACATTTTGGGGCAGAACATTTCCAAAAAGGAAAGAGGAAAAAGGCAACGGAACTGGCAGAACAGGCAACTTAACACAAAGGCAGTCGAAGACAAAGAGCGTGTACAAATGCATGAACGTGAATTATGAACAACAATTAGCAACGACGACAACAGCAGCATATTAAGAAACATCAGCAGCAACTCATACTCCGGCACTCAGCGTTAAGTAACAGTTAAGGCAGACAGCAGCAACTACATAACAAACTCTACCCACCCACCCACGCCCGACAACTCTTTGAAACTTTATCATTATTAACAATTAACAACAATTGCAGAAACTGCATCAGCAATGGCAGCCAACCAACCATTACATGTTATCTTCCAGCAAACGTTAGCTGTAATTACCAGCACAAATGGGCACCGACGGGGGGGGGGGGAGGGGACTAGAAACCAAGAAACCACAAGAAAATAAAAATAACCCCCTCAAGAAAAAGGATCACAGCGTGGAGAAAAAGAAAAGTGTTGCCAAAGAAAGGCAATTAGCAGCAAGACAGCTCGCCAGCAACATGACAAAAAGAAGAACTGCGTTGGCTACAAGCGGAAAAAGACAATTAACAGTTAGTTGCCAAAAAACAAGTAAGACTGCTCATCAGCCAGCACTACGAAAATAAAATGTAATTAACACACGAAAAAAAAAGTAGAAACAGCAAAGTCTTGTTCGGAAACGACATCAACGGCAATTTTAGCATACGGAAAATAGGAACGCAAGAAATACAAAATTATGTCAATGTTTACAACACCAAAACCAACATTATCTATGGCAATGACAACAGCAGTCGGAATATGGCGCAACAACAGCTGAGACAGGTAAACAAAACGAGCAACAACATTCATAATAAAGATAACAATATCAGCAGCCGCATTGCACAACCACACTGTCAACCGGAATAAATGGCCTCAGCAGCAACATAACCATTTTAAAAAGACAGCAGTAAGGAAAAAGAAAAAACCAAATTGTATCTGCAGGAGACCAAAACACCAGCTGTCTGGACTCATTGAACGACCGCAACGAGAAAATGTGTCACGTGGAAAATTTCCAATTAATCGCAGCAATTCACTTGGCTTATTTCAGCAATGTCGGGAACAACATTTACACCTACAATGTCTAATTGTCTCGTATGACATTTGAAGGAACATATGCCGCCAGATTTAACTAAATAAGGAAACTGCAAGTGTTGGCAACTTGAGATCGACGAAGTTGTTGATCGGTAACATCTTTAAGCAGCTACATGGGTTTTTTTTAATTGTCCCTAACAACATTTAAAGTTGGCAACTCTAAATAAAGCAACTTATACTAACTGTCCCTTAAAATAAATATAAGCAACTGCAAAGTTAGACAATTTAGCATAGTACGGAGAGTACTCAATTTTTATTCTCTTCACAAGAGAAAAATACCTTATGAGAAAAAAATTTTGCTCCTCAAAGATAAATATAAATTTTTCTCAAGATAAATATTTTTTTCTCGTGAAAGTAATTTAAAATATGAAGAGAACAATTATTTTTTTCACTCACGAGATTTATTTACCGAGCACTCGCGCGAGAGTTATATCTACTCATTAGAAATTAATTCTCATTCATGAGTTTAATCATTAGAAAAAATATTCGTCATCATCTGCATTTTTAGGAAATCCCTTTACAACGGCGAAATGGGACGAAAATATGTATAACAAATAATTAAACTTTCAGCGGATAACATTTTTTTTCTTTTTTATTGTTTTCAAACCAAAAAATTAAATCAAAAATAACAATAAAGCATTTCTATTGCAATTCTATTCGAAGCACTTCTTACGACCCATTTTTTTCAACTGCTTCAAACAAAACAATAGAAGAAACTGACCTGCGTCAATTTCCAAACACAAGTATTTTTATATTTCTTGTCTCACGCGTGCTCTCTTTAATAATAATAATAATACTTTAATACTTTAATACTTTCGCACTCAGAATGTAAAACAAAACTCTCGTGAAAGTTATTTTTATGAGTGAGTGTTATCTTTTCTTCTCTTTCGTTAGAGAGAGCAATACTTTTAAAGCATGTATTGATCACTCATGAAAGATAAAAAAGATAACTTTCGTAGATAAAAATTACTTTCACGAGAATTATTTTTTTTGTCTCTGAGTGTGAGTAACAAAACGAGAGATAAAAATGAAAATACCTTTCGCGAAGCGAGCTTTTCCGACTATGCATTTTAGCGACAACAGGCGACATTTTAAAACAGAACTACAGCCATTGCGTGTGGAACGAAATAAGGGTTCTATAACTGTCCCTTACTACATAGGTCGCTATCAGCAGAAAGCTCTAAATTCAAAGGTAACATTTTAAGCAGCACCCCCACCAATGTCTTACTTACATTATTGACATGAGTTACTAGCAACATCTAAATATTCCCACTACTACAGGCACATTGGTTAGAATTTTAAGCCACACTAGGTGCTTGATCAGCCACATGTTTATTCAGTACCGACAGCAATGTCTACAACAATGGGAGACACTAGCAACATCTAACTTTCACTCACTACATTTTGAAGAACATCTGTAGACAAATCGAATAACATAAAGCAAAGGTGGCAATTTAAACACCAACAGGCGGTGGAACCGACCACATGTTTAAGCGGTTCCTTCAGTGTCTATGAAAAACATCAAAATAAACATCTAACTCTCCCTACCGACATTTGTAGCATTGGCGGCTCCAAAACCATTAAAGTCGGATCAGTGTAGCAACATCAGGTCAACAATATCCAAATGACAACAACATATGAATATAAGCAACAACAACCAAAGCATATCATTGTTATTGCTATGGCAGTGTAAGAAATAATTGTCAAAGAAATCAAAAGGTAATTGGTGTTGTTACAGCGAACAAAACTAAAACATCAGCAACAATGTTTACAAACATGTTTATAAACACAAGTCACAACAGCCATTTCGCGATAACAGCTGCGGAGATTTACAATTTAAATTCGAAAACCAAATGGATTAGACAAAAAAAAAACGAAAGGAGTAGAGTTGGAATCGAACATCTGAAGTCTTGAGAATTACGGCATCATATCCCATATTGACCCAGCGTTCGATAAATCGAAACCATACGCTAACAAACACGAAAGAGAAAAAAAAATGTTAAAAATACTTATCGAACATTCACTCCCCTTAAGATCGCTAACATGAAAATTTAAATGTCTTTTCTGGTTCGTGCGATATGCGCAGAAGAATGAATAGATCCGCCTAAAAGTCTGACGCCCGCATTCATAAAAATTTAAAAAAAAAAACCTTTGCTAAGAAAAATGTGTGAAAATTGTTTTTGTGTGTTTCAAACATTTTGCTTAATAAAGACTTTTACAATTTTTATGAATGCGGGGGTCAGACTTTTAGGCGGATCTATTCATTCTTCTGCGCATATCTCACGAACGAGAAAAAACATTTAAATGTTCAGGTTATCGATCTTAAGGGGCAGATTAACAACGACCACCCGTTACAACATATTTGATCCTGCTACGCCTCTTGCTTCGCTACCCACTTCGTGCCAGCTCATCCTGGCCGGAAAAATAATTAATTGTTAAAATTATGTTTACATGCAAACATTAATTTGGTTTGGGGGCCCTACACACGAATATGTTTGGACACAAACATACATATGTTTGGACACAAACATACATATGTTTGGGCAAACCATATGCTTTATTGTTGACAAACATACATATGTTTGGACACAAACATATATGTGTTTGGGCAAACCATATGCTTTATTGTTGGCAAAAATGATGGGGTTATAGCCAATCTTGTTACCTTGTTTCATCCATAGCAATACAAATACAGTCAAACTTCCATAACTCAAACCACCATTATCCCGTCGAAAAGTTTGAGTTATGGAATTGATTATAAAACTTTTTTAGGGCAATTTGTCTCCTTAACTGTCACTAGAAGGGCTTCAACATAATGAAAGTACGAATTATGGAAGTTTCACTGTATTTCAATATTTTTTTTGTTAAATAAACATCTGTAACATCTGCAACATTATGTCTACAATTCAAATTCAAATTCATAATTTTAATTTTCTTTTCTTTCAGCAACATTATTTCAAACTCTCCTTCAAAACGTCAATGCCAACACAACAAAAGACAGCACATTTAGCGTTGTAGGGGTAACATTCTTCGAAAATTCCCCCGTTTGATGAATTGTAATGTCCAGGAACTACTGCACTGAATAACAACAATACACCTCTATAGATGTTTGATTGCAGCGTTAGGACACAAGCAATGAGACACGGCAATCAGCTGCAGATTAACCTGATTGTGAGACTAACTGCAACTCAACGACCGTCTAACGAACAACCAACAACATAAAGTTGCTAAGACACAGACCACAGCAACATCCTAATTGGGTAATTCACCAGCAAACGTTGGGCGGACAAGGGGCATGATTGTTGTTGTAATTAACAGCAACACACACACAGACATTCCCAACAAGTCCAAAGAACCGAACAACTTCATTTTCCCAGCAACCGCATAACACCAACATCATCATCAACAACAAAGAATTACGACAATACCAACACAGCACAGCCATCTCTACCGGGAAACCTTAAAGAAGGTACTGGGACTACCTCAGAACATCAACCGTAAAAAGTCCGCACACTGCTGCCACACTGGGGGCAAGAGCAGCCAGAACCACAAGATATTTTCAAAACGGACCTGCTGTTAACACAATATCTGTCACTCATTGCAACACTAAAAACACCGGGCAAAGGTAGCAGCAACATCAGCTGTCCGTTGCACATTACGAAAAGGGTGGCTGCAGCAACGACCACAGCATTAGTAGATCACATTGCAACCACAAAGTTGCAAGGCACCACATTGCCTGTTGGCAATCGGCAGGCGAGAACATCCATCAGTCGGCTGTCTGACACAGGTGGGTGGCGCTGACGAGAAAGGGCGGTGCTGGCCTCCTGCACAAAAACAAAAACACAAAACTCACGAAAAACACTGAGACAGCCACACATGCTGTTTGCCACCATGTCGCTTTTAAATAAATTAAGTAAAAAACTACGCTGGCTACGATGGTCGACGGTGTTTGCCATTTTGTTTTATATGTTTTTCATCGGAGTGATACTGCACTCCACCACCTATAAACTGCAGCATTCGCTTAAAAACAACCAAGAGCAGCAGCCACATCACAGCTATCACCCCTCGCAGTCCAGCCATAGTGACATTGGTCACAGTTCACAGAGACGAACTCAGGCGTCAACCGGAAATAGTGTGTCGACGGATACAGTGTCAGCCGCCTCATCACTGTCCGTTGCCTCGTCCTTGCACACATCGGCTGTATCATCAGTCAAGGACGCTAAACGGGAGAAGAAGAAAGCGTCAGCCTCATCGCCGGAAACGGTGATACTGGTGGCAAGTTCCGTTAATGAGAAGCAAATTTTGGAAAAGGCTTTTAAAAGGTAAGTTGATCAGCCAAAAAAAAAACAATGCAACAAATTGTTTTTGCAATTCTAAAATGAGTTGCAGAACATCCTCCCCCACCATACTCTCATTTGCCCAAAGGGGTGTTAATTTTATTTGCAATTTTTATTTACGACCTGTCGTCCCTATTTCAATCATCATCGCAATTGCTTTCCCACCCCGCTCAAAAAAACTATGATTTGTGTGTTTGAGGGCTTCAGCAACACCAGCTTCCCTCACTGGCCGCCTTTCCCAGCGGGGACAACTCTTGGAAAAAAAAAACTACAATTAGGCCATCATGTGACAGCAGGTTCATGTCACGCCAATCCGCCTCCACGCCAATGTCACTCTCTTGCTAATAAAGTATTCCAATCTGACAGGAGTGGATGTGCAATTGCACTGCTCTCGTTGTCGGCCGGACTGGCTGCGTGTGGTTATCAACTCCCTTATCAGCCTCATCGTCGTGTATTTTGATGGACAGTGTCACTTTGTCAGTCATTGTTTGCCATCAATTTGTTAGCGAGAAAGCCATGAAGCATTGTCTGGCCGCCACCATAGTGGGTCATTAACAACGGGCTGTGGCAACACCATCAGGCAACATCAATATGGGACTCTATTTTTTTTTTTTGGTACAATGTGTGTTTTTTGTTGGACAGACGATGGGCTTGAAAGGAAATGTTTTTTTTTTTGGCAACACTGACAGAATTAAAAAACTTCCGACAATTGGTTGTTAGTTCTGGATGAGAGATGAAGGTTATGACGGCACTCTGGGCAGATAAATGGCAACTGATGTGTTTCCCTGCCCATGGTATCGAGTGAATATTAACATTCGTAACACTTTGGAAGGTTGAACTGGAAGATCTGTGGATCAGCGCAAATTTCATGAGAATCCATAAAAGAAAACACCCAGAAATACGCCAGAAATGACAAATGGACAGCAAAAGAAATATTTACGCCAAATAGAGTCAAATATTTGACGGCCAATTTTTGTTTGCTGGCAAATAATTTTATTTTTATCTAAAAAAGTTTTGTAATGGCAACGAAAAATTTGCCAAAAAGAGAGTCAAATATTTGATGCCGAATTTTTGTTTGCTGGCAAATAATTTTATTTTAATCTATAAAAGTTTTGTAACAGCAAAAGAAGTATTTTCAAAAAAGGGAGACAAATATTTGATGTAGAATTTTTGTTTGCTGGCAAATAATTTTTATTTTATTTTTATCTACAAAAGTTTTGTAACAGCAAAAGAAGTATTTTCCAAAAAGAGAGGCAAATATTTTACATCAAATTTATGTAGGCTGATAAATAATTTTATTTTCATCAACAAAAGTTTTGTAACAGCAAAAGAAACATTTACCTCAAATAGAGGCAAATATTTGACGTCGAATTTTTGTTTGCTGGCAAATAATTTCATTTTCATCTACGAAAGTTTTGTAACAGCAAAAGAAATATTTGTCAAAACGAGAGGCAAATATTTAACTCCAAATTTTTGTTTGTTGGAAAATAATTTTTTTTTTCATCAACAAAAGTTTTGTAACAGCAGAAGAAATATTTAGCTCAAATAGAGGCAAATATTTTACATCAAATTTATGAGGGCTGTTAAATAATTTTATTTTTATCTCAATCGTTTTGTAACAGCAAAAGAAGTATTTGCCAAAAAGAGAGTCAAATATTTGACGTCAAATTTCTGTTTGCTGGCAAATAATTTTATTTTCATCAACAAAAGTTTTGTAACAGTAAAAGAAATATTGTCCAAAAAGGGAGACAAATATTTGACGCCGAATTTTTGTTTGCGGTCAAATAATTTTATTTCAATTATTTTTGTAACAGCAAAAGAAATATTTGTCAAAACGAGAGGCAAATATTTAACTCCAAATTTTTGTTTGTTGGAAAATAATTTTTTTTTTCATCAACAAAAGTTTTGTAACAGCAGAAGAAATATTTAGCTCAAATAGAGGCAAATATTTTACATCAAATTTATGAGGGCTGTTAAATAATTTTATTTTTATCTCAATCGTTTTGTAACCGCAAAAGAAGTATTTGCCAAAAAGAGAGTCAAATATTTGACGTCAAATTTCTGTTTGCTGGCAAATAATTTTATTTTCATCAACAAAAGTTTTGTAACAGTAAAAGAAATATTGTCCAAAAAGGGAGACAAATATTTGACGCCGAATTTTTGTTTGCGGTCAAATAATTTTATTTCAATCGTTTTGTAACAGCAAAAGAAATATTTGTCAAAACGAGAGGCAAATATTTTACATCAGATTTATGTGGGCTGGTAAATAATTTTATTCTCATCAACAACAATTTTGTAACAGCAAAAGAAATATTTTCCAAAAAGAGAGGCAAATATTTTACATCAGATTTATGTGGGCTGGTAAATAATTTTATTTTCATCAACAAAAGTTTTGTAACAGCAGAAGAAATATTTAGCTCAAATAGAGGCAAATATTTGACGTCAAATTTATGTTTGCTGGCAAATAATTTTTTTTCATCAACAAAAGTTTTGTAACAGCAGAAGAAATATTTAGCTCAAATAGAGGCAAATATTTGACGTCAAATTTATGTTTGCTGCCAAATATTTGACGTCAAATTTCTGTTTGCCGGCAAATAATTTTATTTTCATCTACAAAAGTTTTGTAACAGTAAAAGAAATATTTTCCAAAAAGGGAGACAAATATTTGACGTCAAAGTTATGTTTGCTGGCAAATAATTTTATTTTTATCTACAAAAGTTTTGTAACAGCAAAAGAAGTATTTTCCAAAAAGAAAGGCAAATATTTGACGTGGAATAATTTTATTTTCATCAACAAAAGTTTTGTAACAACAAAAGAAATATTTTCCAAAAAGGGAGACAAATACGTCAAACTTTTGTTTGCCGGCAAATAATAACCAAACAAGTGAAAATTTGGAGCGGTGACTTCATTGTCCCCGTATTCTCTGAGGCCAGAGATTAAAGCCATGGACTTAGACCTTTGGATTCAGTAGGATCTTTGGTTTCGACAGAATGGCTCGTCATTCCACGCAGTCCACGTCTTAATCCACGTTCGATAATCGTGTTATCAGTCGTGAATTGGTCCCCTTGGAGTGGCCATTGGACTTTATGTATGGGTACCAACAAACAATTAACGATTTAGGTCCTTAAGGTAAGTGCTGAGCAAGCCTTTCGTGAGATAGAAAGGTCTTGGAAAATTAGGTCTACAGAATGCGCTGCTGCCAATCCAGTCACATCAATAAAATCGTGTTCCACACAACAAGTATTTGATATTTTGAATAAACCAATGGATTTGTGTTTTCAATTAAACATCCACGCAATCTCAACGGGCATCTCAATTCATTAATCGTGTTTATCCTCATTATCATGGATTTTCCAATTGATTCTCTTAGCGTTGACCTTATTTAAACCTCTCGTCTTGTTAGCCACCCGGTGATACTTTTCATTAAACAAGAGCATTTAATTCATGTCACTCACTCAATATTACCGATTTAATAGGTTCCGACATTTATAAAATATTAAATACATGTAGGAGCCATTGTGTTGTATCCTTCATTCAATACAACAGATAATCGTTTATTATAAAATCTCTTATCGGATGGAGCCGTACATATGTGAATAAAGACCGATACATTAGCTTGGGTTACGCTTGAACTACAAAACGAAAAACGAACGGTTTTCCAAAAACTTTTAAAAGTAAATGTATGTTCTAGTTTATTATGATTTTCAAAATTTCTAGAAGATATTCAAAATGTTTGGCCAATACCAAGAGTTTTTATTTGTATGTCATTGAGCCTCAACATGGGTTTAGCTACCCACCCTAATGTGCATACGTACATATGTTAAAGTCACATATATCGAGTATAATAGCACTGAAAAGTATTTAATCCTATTTCACCTGTACTCACGACAATATGTACGTGAGAGCCCCCAGCTGATGTTTGTGTGTGCGTGTGTGTACGGACGTGTATCTATTTGCGTTTCTGTATGCGATGAAAAATTTGGATTACTCTCATTAAGGTCAAAAGATAAAATATTAAAAAAAAAAACACACGCAGCTGCTACCAACGATCCCAACAAACACTTTGACGGTGGAGGCAAGATGGATTGTCCGTGATGATAATTCCGTGAATCGTATGGCCGATACTTTGAGGATGGAACACAGGAAACACTTTGACTGTTGGTGAATGGATCGACCTCGATGATGATTCCACGAATCTTTGGGAATGGGCGGCTTAGAGATCACACAAGCCTATCAGCAAACACTGCTACGATCTTAATATATATTTACCCTCGACACTGATTCACTGACTCTGTCACGCAGTACGTAGGAATTTAAATAGGCATTCTATAATTCTATAAATAATAATAATAAAAAAAAAAATATTTTTTTTTTGTACAAAAATTGTGTTTTCCCCAAATTTTTTTTTTCCAAATTTTTTTTTTTACAAATTTTTTTTTTACAAAATTTTTTTTTCAACAAATATTTTTTTTTTACATAAATTTTTTTCAACAAAATTTTTTTTTTCAACAAAATTTTTTTTTCCCAACAACATTTTTTTTTTTCAACAAAAATTTGTTTTTCGACAAAATTTTTTTTTTCAAGAAAATTTTTTTTTTTCCACAAAATTTTTTTCTCCATATTTCAACGGGCGCCATAGGCGCATTACAACTTACTAGTTCTGTATATTTTAACAATCGCCTAACCATTACTTATCTAATAAATCCTTTAGACATTAACTAATACAAAATATCCAGGACAATAAAAAGCTTTAAACCATTGAAGTCACTCGGTGAACTAGAAGCGGTGACGGGTACGCCGGTGTCATGGCTCAAGGAGCCCACATATTTCCACTATGTGGAGCGAGGCCAAGGCTGTCCTTACTCCCAAAGTTAGAAACCCATCCTCAATGTAGGGGCACACACTGACCGTGCCTGTTTTTATAAAACGTATACGTTTGAGACGATCCGAAACGTCTGTAGCCGAAATGAATATGAATGGTGTTTTTATAACTCCAACGATTCCAATAAGCCAGTACACGCAAAACCACCTTAGAGAAATGCCAATTAGAATATTAGCAGAGACTTTTGTTCGTTATTTTAACGAAACGAAGGACTTATAAAAACAGGTAGTCTAGTCTCCGAAGCTGACTTGATCATCCACGGTGAAGGTTTCGTTGTTGAAGAGTAGCTTTCCTACATATACAGGGTTTTCCAACAAGAGGTGTTTTTTTGGTATTCAAAGAAAATGGCATTTGTTGAGATGATCGGATGTTACTTACATAGACAACCAAAAAATTATTTAAAAAATCGACATCCGAATTGAACATGGAGAGGACAATAATTCTATAGCAGAGGTATACCCCTTACCTGGCAAGGACAGTTTATTTCACGACTGCTTCCTTTAACCTAGACAAAATATTTGATGTACAAACGTTTTCCTTTTGAGATGTCAAGGATGTGTTATTATGACAACACTAGTAAGTTGTAATGCGCTATGGCGCCCGTTGAAATATGAAAAAAAAATTTTGTTGAAAAAAAACAATTTTTGTGGAAAAAAAAAATTTTGTTGAAAAAAAAAAATTTTTGTTGAAAAAAAAAAATTGTTGTTCAAAAAAAAATGTTGTTGAAAAAAAAAAATTTTGTTGAAAAAAAAAAATTTTGTTGAAAAAAAAAATTTGTAAGAAAAAAATTTTGGTAGAAAAAAAATTTGGGGAAAACACAATTTCTGTACAAAAAAAAAATATTATTTTTTTTATTATTATTATTTATAGAAATAGAAAATTATAGAATGCCTATTTAAATTCCTACGTACTGCGTGACAGAGTCAGTGAATCAGTGTCGAGGGTAAATATATATTATATATAAGATGGTATTCTAAGATCTGACAATGTGTTGGTCTCCAATTCGTTGTCTAACCACTTCCTTTGAATAACACGCACTATAGGTTATTCAAATGTATTCCTTTTGGAATTTCCAGGATGTCCTATTATGAGAACATTATTCTGCCAGATCTGCCAATAGTTTAACACTCACCCCCTCCCAGGTCATCGGGATCATGAGGTTATAGAGGAAAAAGCAAACGCCGTCGTCTTGTAAGATTCCCACTGTATAGAGCGTTGACAACTGTCTATGCTACAGGGCATCCACACATTTTCTTCTGCTTCTTGCTGTTCATCGAAATACATTCGAATACATTCTGTACATTAGGACACGTCTACTCTTGTTACTTGTAGATGTTACACCATCGGACGTGTTACTTCTACTCCATTTAGACTCGTTGTTGTGTTGGTATCCTTGACTTGATGCATTTAGGCCATGGCAACATAGACATCGTGCACACCACATGTGCCCGTATGAGTGTGTGTATGTGTGTGTGTGTGTATATCTGAAATATTGATAATAAGTCATACTGTTGCCCATGGATACTTTATGGAGATAAACATGCACAACGAATTTTATCCTAGAATGGGCAGGAGTAGAGATTTGAATTGGTTTTTCGTTGTCAACAAAACAAATTGAACTGTACATGTGTGTGTGTGTGTGTACACTGTGCGTCATTTAAATAAGTTCAGAGTAGTAATTTTAAAAGATTTTGTTGATAAATTCATGGATATGTATAGTAGAGATTTATTTGCAAATAAGACGACTGAATGGAATGTCTAGAGTGGATTGGGGTGTCAAAAAAAAAACAATTTTTTTGTCTCAACCGGATTTTGATAGCTTAGCTGTAAAGTATTTTTGAGAATTTTTTCAGATTTTTTGGAAAAGGTCCACAAACCGTTTTTTTTTTTTTGTGAAAAATGCGGGTTTTCGGAGGTTTTCGTATTTAAAGCACAAGTTGTTCAATAAATAGACGTTTCTAAGTCATCATTTCAAAAAAGAAAATTGTTCGCATGATTTTTATTTATTACATGCCAATGTGTTATTGTTATGTCTAATAAAGCCAGAGATCTCTTAAGCGATGAATAACTTTCTCAAATCCGTACTACCTCTGAACCTAACCAATGGACGCATGCTGTATTTAGCTAGAACGCGCTATTAAAAGATTAAACATTTATTTGCAGTGTTCAAGTGTGTTTTTAGGTTATATTGAAAATAATAAAACTATAAATTAAATATTTATTCGAATGAATTGCAGTCAACGACAGCCTTAATCGGCATTAGCATTATCAGTCATTGTCATCGATTGTAGTATTGGAGGCAAAAAGACATATTCGTCGGACGGCTGTAGTGTGATAGAGAGATAGAGAGTGTGGTAAAAAACATTAAACATTTTTCATGCTTATGAATGTCAACAAAAGAAAGAATGTGAGGCGATTTTTTTGGAATTATTTCGGCAATAGATTGCAATTTTTTTTTTAGAAAATGCAGAAAAAAAAAATTGTAATCTGAAATTTTGTACAAGTTGTTTCCAATACCGCCTGGATGCGATGCGTCCACATACTGAATTCTCAGCTCATGATCACGGACCTGTAAATTTATCTTTTTAATTTTGGTTAAAAATCAATAATTGATCATTCCGTGGAATATCTAGAAAATCAGGACACCACATAATTTATTCCTTTCTATCCTTTGCATATTCTTCTCCTTCGGCGTTTTCCGCTTCAGCCATCGTCGCAAAGGCAACACTGAATATTTTTTCGTATTGTTCTTTATAAAGGGTGTTTTTCTAAGAGCTTGATGATTTGAAATTTAAATAAAACACACGCCAAATTATGAAATGGAAAAAAAGACAAAAATTTAAAATATAATTTCGGGCATATGTCTACCATGACTATTTTGAACAAAGGTCATTCTGGAGGTCTAATTTTCGACCACCTTTTCAAGCATTTGAGGGCGTATTTCAGCAATGACACCTTGAATATTGGTTTCCAAAGCGTCAATCGTTGCTGGTTTATCCACGTAAACCAATGACTTCAGGTATCCCCACAAAAAATAATCGAGTGGCGTCAAATCACACGAACGCGGAGGCCAATTCACCGGTCCATTTCTCGAAACAATGTTGTCGTTGAAATGTTCTCTCAATAAGTCCATTGTTTCGCCCGCAGTATGACAAGTGGCACCATCCTGTTGCAACCACATTTCGTTTACATCCATATCTTGAAGATTTGGCAACAAAAATTCATTGATCATGATTCTGTATCGATTTCTATTCACGGTAACGCATCGTCCTTCCTCATTTTTAAAGAAATAACGGCCGATGATTCCACCAGCCCATAGACCGCACCAAACAGTACATTTATCGGGATGCATTGGTAATTCTTGAACGGCGTGTGGATTATCTTTGCTCCAAATACGGCAATTTTGCTTGTTGACAGATCCATTCAACAAAAAATGCGCCTCATCACTGAAGAGAATTTTGCGGCATAAACATTTCTAATTGAATACTGTTTTTGAAAATAAATTTCCACGATTTGGAAGCGTTGTTCTGGAGTTAATCTATTCATGATGATTTGCCAAACAATACTGAGTAGAGACGTCACTTTAAACTGTCAAACAACAGAGTGATTCAAATTAAAAAAAAAACTCATAAAAAAACACCCTGTATATTTGTTTTGTTTGTTTATTCACTACCAGTAAGTTGTAATGCGCCTATGGCGCCCGTTGAAATATGGAAAAAAAATTGTGTTGAAAAAAAAAATTTATTTGTTGAAAAAAAAAATTTTGTTGAAAACAAATTTTTTCCTGAAAAAAAAAAATTTTTGTTGGAAAAAAAATTTTGCTAAAAAAAAATTTTTTCTTGAAAAAAAAAAATTTTGTTGGAAAAAAAAATTTGTGGAAAAAAAAATTTTGTTGAAAAAAAAATTTTTGTTGAAAAAAAAAATTTAGAAAAAAAAATTTTGTAAAAAAAAATTTTTTTGTAAAAAAAAAATTTTTTGTTGAAAAAAAAAATTGTAAAAAAAAAAAATTATAAAAAAAAATTTTGGAAAAAAAAATATTATTTTTTTAATTATTATTATTTATAGAAAATTATAGAATGCCTATTTAAATTCCTACGTACTGCGTGACAGAGTCAGTGAATCAGTGTCGAGGGTAAATATATATTAAAGATTGTACATTTGCAGACAGCTGACTTCGATTAATCGAAATTCTCTCTCTCCCTTATTGCGATCGTTTAGAATAGGATGATTTTATTCTGGGGGAAAAAAATTCCCCGGTAATTATCTCCCCCGGGTATTCAGAGAATCGGGCTGATAATAAAATAATAAAACAATAAAAAATAATAAAAACAAGAAACATTTCTTTAAAAAAAATTATCCATAACTTTGTTTTTTCCATTTTTTTTCGAGTTTAGGACGACAACATTTTCAGAAAATATTATAAACATCCCTGGGACAAAATGGCTGTTCCATAGTAACATTAAAGCCATCAACAACGTGAGCTTTATACGCTGCCACACGATGCTCACATGATGATGTCCTACTCCCAGTCGGTAAAGTACCACTAGTAAATTATAGCATTTAGCTAAGGAAGAAAAACTTACTTTATCCGTAATGTTTCAATTGCCCGATCACTCCATCGCTGTACGAAACAATCACAGGTTTTCGAAAGCGGTCGAGTATTTGTATTGCTTTGACTGTCAATAATTAAAGCGGCCCATCAATAAAACCCTGAATGCAGTTTATGTATTTAAACCACACCAACACACACACACACACACACACTTATCGATGTAAATGAGATTTAAGGGCAAATTTGTAATTGCTTAAATTCATATAAAAACCGCATGAAATAAAAGTAAACACACTCACATCAGAATACAATGCGGCCAATTGTTTAAGCCACAAAACGCTACGACTGCCTGTTGTCAGCCATTGTTAGGCCATTGTTGCTGTTGGTATTTATTTAATTGATGCGATTGCCAGTCGTTTAAAATCCATTCAAAGTCCTGGCCCACGCAGTCAGACAGATTCACTCAAATGTCAAAATGCGCTTATAATACTTTTATAACCACACTCTCTCTCTCTCTCTCTCTCACACACACACACACCCCCTCATGGGAGTGCATCTGTCGTCCTCCTCCACAACCACCACCACTCTCACACCCTGAACAATGGCAACTATAAACTCGATAAGGAGCCTCGCGGGACTTGCATGTGCACGCTCCATATCTCTCTGTGTATAAATGGAAAAATGTGAATAACATTTAAAATGTTGATTTAATTGCCTTTATATGACCCATAATTAAAAAACCGCCAATAGAGAATGTAATTTAAAACCTTATTATTAATGTTGTTGCTGTTGTTGGCATTGTTAACATAATGTCATTGTTGTTGTTGTTGTTGTGTCCTGTAGTTGGTTTGTTGCTGGTGCCGAGCGAGTACTGGTCTACAGAATCATTGCTTCTACCACTTTCCTAGCTTCCGCAAATGCAACCCCCCCACTCTTCCCCAATGAAAGCAGATAAAAATACCCTTTCGAAATGTGGAAGGCAACGGGAGCAACAGCAACAAACACAACAGATGCAGAATAAACAGAGAAAATTATACTCTCGCCATAACGCCCCAATAATGTGCAATTAAGAGCAGAGGACTAACCGAATAATTTATACAAAGAACATCATCATCATGGTGCACAGTGGTTTTGTGGAAATTCAAAATAATTTAGAACTTTTCTGCCTTTACCGCCTGGGATCATCCCGAAAATTCGCAACAAATAATGGAAATTTAAACAAAAAGCATAAATTCTACAAAATTTAAGTTTTTTTTTTTTAAAAATACTTGAAGTTGTGCGTGTGGTTAATTTTACTCCTTCCCCGAACAGTGGGGGAATTCGAAAAAGGTTTGGAAATAAATCAGCCATTTGGAATAGGCTTGTCCGCTTTGAGTGCAATTTTTCCTACATCAGTTGTGGTATGACTATAGACCTTCCCATCGCACAGTGGGGGAATTGGAAAAATGTTTGGAAATAGATCTGCCATTTGCAATTGGGTTGGTTGAATTTTTTTCGATATACATATATCAGTCGTGCTATAATATCACTTAAAATCTTTCCGCCGCACAGTGGGCGAGTTCGAAAATTTTTTGGAAATAAATCTGCTATTTGGAATCGGCTTGGTTGATTTTTTTCTATATTAGACATGCTATAGTATCACCTTAAATCTCTCCGCCGCACAGTGGGGGAGTTCGAAAATTATTTGGAAATAAATCTGTCATTGTACAGTGGAGGAATTTGAAAAATGTTTGGTAATAAATCTGCCATTTAAAATTGGCTGGTCCAATTTGAATGAAATTTCACACAGTCCTATGTGAAGTGTGTCCGAGCTTAAATCTGACATAAGGATCCAGTGTATCTAGCCAAAGAAAGCAAAGTTGAAAACATCAGTTAAAAAAAAAAAAAATAAACTTCATTTCAACTTTTATTTGTTGATCAAAATGCCTAACATTGTGACTAAAGATCGAACACACCTCGGACAAATCTGTGTGAAATTTCAATCAAATCGAACAAGCACCTACCAAATGGCAAAGTAATCTCCAAAAACATTTACAATTCCCCCCTTTTGCACCGGTAAGGAAAGACTAAAATCGAACGTGTTCGACAATCTTCGATGGCCCACTTTCACGTTGGACTGGCCGTCGCAAACTCCTCGAAAGAGATCGAATGTCATCCTCTCGATTTTGTCCCACTATTATTACGACTGGTTTTACGTATCGTAACGGTAGCCATATGAATATTGACAAATTATGGCAACCCTGCACAATTCTCCTAATCATTCTGATCGCCACATGACAAAGGCTATACAGGGTTCTCAAACAAGAGATGTTTTCTTGGTATTCAAAGAAAAATTGAATATAAATTTCATAATAAAGAGGAAGGTATGCCGTTAATAATGAAAAACAACATCAGCCAAATGGCCACCACGATCACGCTAACAGGACCATAAACTTTTCATGAAATTGTCCATAACCAAATCGCAAACTGGCTGTCCTATGTCCACGATAGTCTCACGAATTTTATCTTTGAGATCTTGAATCGACGCTGGGCTGGGCTTAGTAAGGGCGTAGCTTCTACTTGTCAAATGTCAAAGAATAAAAGCTTCAAAAGTGTCAGCTATCGAAATACCGGGGGATTCAAAATAACACCTCTTGTTGGAAAGCCCTTTATTTGCATTAAATTCTAACGATATTCATCGGTCTGTGCTTCCGACTTCTCATCGCAGCAATTGATTCGACGACAAGGACCGTGAGTTTTGCCATTCAGACAAACTATTTGCACAACAATTCGTGTCAATGAACGCACAACATTGAAATACTTGAGATTTGACCCCTACTAGGTTATTTTTGGGGGAGTCAATGGCACAAAAAAAACAAAGTTTATGCCAAAACGCCTCAGACCATTGACGAGCTCAAGTCATATGCTTTACCGCTTAAGATGCTCAAATACGTGTTGAAAAAATGACGCACCCTGTTGAAATGTTAGATTGGCAATGCCGTTCGATTGTTTGGCAATGCTGATGATTGTCGAAGGTGCTGAGAGCAGGTGCGCTTGGGCAAGTTTGCCTCCTTTTGATGGCAATCTCGATGGAATTCCAGAGTGTATGGTAGAATGACCGTACAGGTTTATACGTAATGCTATTTTTTTTCGCCACAGATCTGCATTTCAGTTAAGGCCACATAACAGGGTTACTTGCTCTGACTGCGATTCTGTTTTGCCTAAGGGAGCCTGAGTGATACCCAGGCAAAAAATTTAAGGTGCAGCAGTCGTGAACTGTCCCATGGTGCCAGTGTCATGTTTATGAGGACATTCGGAACCAGAACGACATGGGCGTACTTTTGTCTGCTGTTAGACAGTGCGTGTCACACTCGAATTAACCATGTTTGCTTTTCAGCTATTTTCTAGGCGCAGTGAGAGTCTTCGCTAAATTGTTATGCTCTTTCTGCCTGGTCAGAGGAACAGGCTTGCGGCTTGACTAGTATGTGTGCTCCCTCGGTATGTTCAATAAAATTGTCCATTTAATAAACAATCTTAATATTATTTAAACATTCTTGGGATTTAGCTTTAAAGCGAAATATGCGTCTAAGGATCATTTGAATGTATAATAGCAATTAATATCCATCCATGGGCCAAAATCCCAACAAAAATGGTTAAGAGCGACCACAGTATCACCATCATCGTCGCGGTGGTGCCACACTGCCACTATGATAGCATGAAACTCAGCACTGGCACGATATGTACAAATAGTGCCATGGAGTTTGTGACAATGTTAGTCCTTAGATACGTACGTACGCTACAAATATATTTGGCTGTATGTGTGTGAGTGTGATGAGTGGGGGTGTGTGTGTGTGTGTGTTTCCTCAGTTATAACCTTACACCAAACCAAAGCAACAACAGCAACGAGATGTGGTAGTGCCGGAGTAAAGAGTCATGGTAGAAAATTAAAAAATATTTTCGCTGCTGCATACAATTAATACCATTTAAATGTATGAACAGACTGTGATGAGAGGTAGGGGTGAATGGAGGCGGGGGCAAGGGGATGGATGCCAGTAATACAAGTGAAATTATGCTGCAATTATAGTCACACACTAACGCAGAGACAGATAAATAGATAGACAGCTAAATAGATAGAAGTACATCTGTGTCTCGCTTTACAGGGTACATCAGGGTTGTTTTTAAATAAAAAAAAAAAATAGCCAATAAAATATTTTGCCTGTTTAAAGGGTGGTCCATCTTTTTTTTTATACCCTCGCCCTATTAATAGGAGGGTATATATCATATACTAGTAAGTTGTAATGCGCCTATGGCGCCCGTTGAAATATGGAAAAAACACTTTGTTGAAAAAAAAAATTGCAAAAAAAAAATTTGGAAAAAAAAAAATTTGGTAAAAAAAAAATGATGGTAAAAAAAAAATTGGAGAAAACACAATTTCTGTACAAAAAAAAATATTATTTTTTTTATTATTATTATTTATAGAAAATTATTATTATAGAAATATATATATTTACCCTCGACACTGATTCACTGACTCTGTCACGCAGTACGTAGGAATTTAAATAGGCATTCTATAATTCTATAAATAATAATAATAAAAAAAATAATATTTTTTTTTTTGTACAGAAATTGTGTTTTCCCCAAATTTTTTTTTTACCAAAATTTTTTTTTTACAAAATTTTTTTTTCAACAAAAATTTTTTTTTGTCAACAAAATTTTTTTTTTCCACAAATTTTTTTTTTTCAACAAACATTTTTTTTCAACAAATTTTTTTTTTTCAACAAACATTTTTTTTTTTACAAAATTTTTTTTTTCAAATTTTTTTTTCTTCAACAAAATTTTTTTTTCCACAAAATTTTTTTTTTCAACAAAAATTTTTTTTTTTCCACAAAATTTTTTTTTTCAACAAAATTTTTTTTTCCACAAATATTTTTTTTTCAACAAAAATTTGTTTTCCACAAATATTTTTTACAAAATTTTTAAAATTAAGTAACAAATACTTTCTCAAGGAAATTAACGGGCGCCATAGGCGCATTACAACTTACTAGTTATTATAGAATGCCTATTTAAATTCCTACGTACTGAGTGACAGAGTCAGTGAATCAGTGTCGGGGGTAAATATATATTAAGATATGATTCAACCCAAAAGTTTACACATTGAACAATTCACCAAATTCGAGACAAGACTTTCTAAGTCGTTTGAGCCATGTCCGTCTGTCTGTCCTGCTGGCATGCACAATAACCTTCGAAGGAGCTCAACAATCGCTATGAAATTTGGCATGGGTTATTATTATTCCAAAACTAATGCATATCGGATATATGGTCACACCCCTTCAGGTACCTCCCATCAATACGCCCAACGCGATCATGCCTAAATTCTGTATTCAGTAAAGCTAGAACTGGAGATAGTTTCAGACAAAAACTTCAAAGTCTGGCCACGCCCCCTTCTGGTACCTCTAGGGTTGCCAGATACAAACTGTTTTATACCTGGAATCATAAATAATTTAACTTGATTTTAGGAGAAAAATCTTGGCAAATAAAAAACAGTTTTTAGCTGGTCCAGCTTCCTCATCGCTTTCCAAATTTTGTAATGGAAAAATATTTATAGTCCATTTTCGGATGGAATGAGCCCGGCCAACTTCCAGACGTTTTACATTCAGAATGGACTTATTTAGTCATATCTTAGAAATCCACCAAACAATCCACTATCCACATGAGGTGAATTTCATTTATCAAAATGAGAATCAAACTATTTTCGGCTTTCAAAATTTGCGATTTTGAAAAAAAAATACATTTTTGTCTGTAATTCGCTTCATCACCAGAGTATATAAATGTGAGGCTGACCCAGTGATACTTACGGATTTAGTGATCTTTTAAAATTTATATACATTGACCATGTTTGACTTTTGGGGTGTATTTCGGAAACCAGCCAAAGTGTCTTTACCTTAGTCTGACAATTTCGATTTAGCTGGACAATTTTGGCAATAGCTTGTAACTGGGCTTGGCTTAAAATATCTGGAGAATCCAGACCATTCCAGCCAGTCTGGCAACCCTAGGCACCTAACCTGCAAATGTACCATCCGTGATGTGCAACAGAGAAGGAACTTTTAGCGATAGTTCGCTTCGTTGATTTGTTGGATTTTTTTTCCTGCCAGCAACATCCGGTGAGGCTGGAAGGACACATTGTTTTCACAGGATTTATTCCGGCTTGGGAGTTAGGTGGTTTTTTCCCCGCTCGAAAGCTTTACAGAAAGTCGGAATCTATGAATAGCTTTACTCTCCGGTTGAATCAACCCTTAAGTTGGTGCCCGGCAGAATATTGAAACATGAATAGATTTTGGACAAGTGTAATATACAGATTGATTTGGAATCACATGAGCTATCCATGGTACTACTGTGGATCCAGCATCTATTTCCAGTCGGCCACAGTGGGTATTCTTTTGTCACTCTATGTCCAGTTACAAATGTTCATTTTATTTTCAGTAATGCTCATTTTAGGGTCAACTCCAAAACATACCCTGTTGAAAGCTTTTGTTTTATTTAAATTATTTTTTTTTGTCCGATCGGTCAGAAATCGTAAATATATATCTACATTTTCACTGTTAACCACTTAACATGGCTCTGTTAACTCCCTATACACGCTCTGTTAATAAGGCGGTTTGTGTCTTGACTAGTTAAATTTTAAAATTTAACTTCACGTACCAAAATTACCTAAAAGTACCAAGTCTGAACTCAGTCGAAAGACTAAGTGATTTAACTCCGGTCAAATAATCGGTAGTACTATGTATCCATTTGGTCCTTCGAACCGGATTAACTCCCGTCAAATAATCGGTAGTACTATGCATCCATTTGGTCCTTCGAACCGGATTAACTCCCGTCAAATAATCGGTAGTTATATTTGGTCCTTCGAAACGGATTAATATTCGCAACTAATATTATCCATTTGGTCCTTCGAACCGGATTAACTCCCGTCAAATAATCGGTAGTTATATTTGGTCCTTCGAAACGGATTAATATTCGCAACTAATATTATCCATTTGGTCCTTCGAACCGGATTAACTCCCGTCAAATAATCGGTAGTACTATTTGGTCCTTCGAAACGGATTAATATTCGCAACTAGTATTATCCATTTGGTCCTTCGAACCGGATTAACTCCCGTCAAATAATCGGTAGTACTATTTGGTCCTTCGAAACGGATTTATATTCGCAACTAATATTATCAATTTGGTCCATCGAACCGGATTGATACTATGCAACTCCTCATTTCACGCACCAGCTCGATGCGAAGTTTACACGAAGACCTCCTGTTATTCACCAGCTCCAATTGAATCAGCAATCTTAGAGCGCCTGCAAATGGACAATCGTCTTTTCTGACAATTGCGGAAAATTATCTTCTATTCCGATGCAACGAATTTTCATCTCGGCGTTTGTGTTAAAAAGCAAAACAGTCGCACCTGAGGATCGGAAGACCCGCAAGTGATCGTCGAGAAGCCCAGAGAAACAGTTTGGCGCAATTTTTTTAATGCTGCCGGTAACGAAGTTTTAGTAACTACGGCGGCATGATAAACCATTTTTTGTCAGTTTTTTCCCCAAATTTTTTATGCCAACTCAATTGTACAAGCAGTTGTAACGTGTGAGCGTCGCATAAACGATACAATAAACTGGTGTTTATATATTTTCTGCATATATTACAAACATACATACAAATGTATGTATGTATCCTTGAATACGAGGGGGAATCATATATACGAATATCCAAATGTATGCATGCCCATATAGACTGAAGCGAATAGAAAATTGTTTTTAATTATCTGCCATGGGCAACAACATCAACAATTTCACATTTCACAATATATATGTACATATGCATGTATGTTTTAACCGCACACTCTCACACAAAAATATCCTGAGGGCTTAAATTCGGTTTGTCATAGCTAACAAAAAAAGAAGAAATTTAACAAAAATGGATATTTGATGGCAGACATACGAGTATTTGCCTGGCATCGCAGCCATGTAGGGCATTAATTCTACAATCTCTCTTAATTTGCAAAATGTTAATTCCAGTACTTTGTGGGAATTTTGATTAGATTCGAAAGCGTTAAACATATTTGTATGACAAATATATTACAAAACGGAATTTCATTGAAAACATGAAAGAGAACAGGGCCCCACTACATGGCTGTGGAGTTCTAATGGTTCTAACACACCAAAATTTAAAAAAAAAACGAAATTTTTGCAGACAAAAATCTTTCGCAAAAGCTATGGCCCGATCTCTCATTTAGTAAGCAGTCCAGCCCCAACAGCGGGTCGAAAAACCAACTTTAATAATTTTCATTTGTATGGGAGGTACCAAAAGGATTGGATGATGTTCAAAAAATATCGCTGTACACAAATTCCACAGCAACAAATCGCAAAATTTAGGAAAATATCTGCAGACAAAGTACGTCCAAAAAAAAGTACATCGTACACCTACGACTATGAAGTATTTTTGCAAGACAGTTTCTACATTTTTTTTTGTATTTTGCCGAACATAGTGGTCGCGCTTCCTAGACATTCGCTAAGAACGGATTTTTGGAAGTTCGGATTGGAAGGGGATTAAAATGTGGAACGGGTAAAATGTGTCCCCAAAACCCTTCAAAATTGGCAAAAATACAAAAAATGCAAATATTGTATTTTTTTTTTTTGGAAAATTGGACTACGCTTGGCATAATTTTCATTTGTATGGGAGGTACCAAAAGGATTGGGTGATGTTCAAAAAATATCGCTGTACACAAATTCCACAGCAACAAATCGCAAAATTTAGGAAAATATCTGCAGACAAAGTACGTTCAAAAAAAAGTACATCGTACACCTTCGACTATGAAGTATTTTTGCAAGACAGTTTCTACATTTTTTTTTGTATTTTGCCGAACATAGTGGTCGCGCTTCCTAGACATTCGCTAAGAACCGATTTTTGGAAGTTCGGATTGGAAGGGGATTAAAATGTGGAACGGGTAAAATATGTCCCCAAAACCCTTCAAAATTGGCAAAAATACAAAAAATTCAAATATTGTATTTTTTTTTGGAAAATTGGTCCACGACTACGCTTGGCAACAATAGGCGGAAATGAGTTAGAGATGATACGAAAAAGGGGCCAAAATTGTGTAAAAAAGGGGGGAAATTAAAAAAAAAAATTGAAATACATTTTTTTAAAAACATGTGGATAATAGTTAGAGGAGGGACGAAAAAGGGGCAAAAACGTACCAAAATGGGATAAAAAAAAGTACAAAAGGGGAAAAACAAATATGTGTGAAAAAAAATTGTTATCGGCAGGAATGGGCCAAAAAAATGGTTATAATGGAAAAGGGGATTAAAAGGGTCCGAAATGGTCCCAAAAATGGTATAAATATATACATGTATAAAACTCTTGCGTGACTGACTGACTGATTCATCACTGTCTTGACCAAACGGCTGAAGCTGGAATCATGAAAGAATGTAGCACTTGCAGACTAGACTAGAAGGGATTTTTGAAAATTCGGATTGAAAGGGGACAAAAATGGGTGGAAATGGGTAAAAAGTGTCCCCAAAACCCATCGAAATACGCAAAAATACAAGATAATCGGTTATTGTGATTTATGTTTGAAAATTGGTCCATAATTACGATTGGCCAAAACAGGTGGAAATGAGTTAGAGGTGCGACGAAAAAGGGCCCAAGACGGGATGAAAAACGGGGAAAAATGAAAGAAAATTTAAACAAATTTTTGGCATAAACATGCGGACAATAGTTAGAAAAGGGACGAAAAAGTGGCCAAAACGGGATAAAAAAGTACAAAAGTGGGATAAAAAAAGTACACAAGTGGAAAAGTGAAATGTGGATAATAATTAGAAAAGGGACGAAAAAGTGGCCAAAACGGAATAAAAAAGGACAAAAGTGGGACAAAAAAAGTACAAAAGTGAAATGTGGATAGAGAAGGGACGAAAAAGTGGCAAAACGGGATAAAAAAGTACATAAGTGGGATAAAAAAAAGTAGAAAAGTGGAAAAGTGAAATGTGGACTATAGTTAGAGAAGGGACGAAAAAGCGGCCAAAACGTACTAAAACGGAATGGAAAAAATGAGTGTGAAAAAGTTGTTCTCATCTGAAATGAGTCAAACATTTATTGCAATGGAAAAACTGGTATAATATAAATGAGAAATAATCTACAAACGACTATATAAAATACTTGCATGACTGACTGATTCATCCTGACCTCGCCAATGACTGAAGCTTGAATTATGAAATTTGCTATGAACGGATTTTTCGAAATTCGTATAGGAAGGGGATAAAAATGGTAAAACGGGAAAAATGTGTCCGCAAAACCCTTTGAACAACCCAAAAATACATACAAATCAAATATTGTGATTGTTGTTGGAAAAGAGTTTCAAAACGGTATAAAAAAGGTACAAAGGGGCGAAAACAAAAACGTGTGAAAAAAAATTTAATTGAAAAAGGGAGCAAAAAAGTAGAAAAACTGGACCAAAATGGGGAAACTTAAAAAAAGTGTGATCATGTATTTCAAATTAATATCTACCGCTAAATATTTGAAAAACGTCGATAAAGTTTCTGAGTCGTTATACAACATTTTTTTGTAAGCCAATGCAATCTTAATATATATTTACCCTCGTCACTGATTCACTGACTCTGTCACGCAGTACGTAGGAATTTAAATAGGCATTCTATAATTCTATAAATTCTATAAATAATAATAATAAAAAAAATACTATTTTTTTTTTGTACAGAAATTGTGTTTTCCCCAAATTTTTTTTTACCAAAATTTTTTTTTTTACAAAATTTTTTTTCCAAATTTTTTTTTTCAACAAATTTTTTTTTTCAACATAAATTTTTTTACAAAATTTTTTTTTCAACAAACATTTTTTTCCAAATTTTTTTTTTTCAACATAAATTTTTTTTTTCCACAAAATTTTTTTTTCAACAAATTTTTTTTTTTTCCACAAAAATTTCCAAAAAATAATATTTTTTTTTTGTACAGAATTTTTTTTTCAACAAAAATTTTTTTTCCAAATTTTTTTTTTTTCAACAAATTTTTTTTTTTCAACATAAATTTTTTTTTCCACAAAATTTTTTTTTCAACAAATTTTTTTTTTTTCCACAAAAATTTCTTTTTTTTTTTTTGCAAGAAAAAATTTTTTTTTCAACAAAATTTTTTTTTTCAACAAAACTTTTTTTTTTCAACAAATTTTTTTTTTTTCCACAAAATTTTTTTGGCTACTCTACAGGCTTCATTAAAGAACGATGTAAATATGTAGCCTTATTGTTTTAAATAAAATGTGTGGGAACAAATATAATTTCTTTATAATGAAGTTTCTATATAATCTAATGGTCCCGTCAAGATTCATTATAGGGAAGTTCGACTGTAATACAATTACTATTTTATTTACAATCAAAAAAAACAATCAACCACTAAATATTGTTTGTTTACATTTGTGGGCGTTTTATACGGTAACATAAAGACATTCAGCTTTTTTCTCTGCAAATTTTCAATAATCTTTGGAATAGTTGAGCTGGCAACATTTTCACTCACTCACAAAACGAAAAGTCAATAGAACTGGTGTCGCTTATTATGCGAATATGAGTGACTGACTTTTGTTTGCAAAGATTTTCGTTCGGCATCGTGAGTCAGGCAGTTTGTTCTGATTCCTAAACAAATTTCCATTATAAATGTTATTTGTCAACTTTGAAATTCCGAAGGACTAATTTTTGAAATTAACAGCCGACACACACGACCCACTACATGGATAAGTATAATAATAAGAGGGCCTGCCGAAAGTCCTTCTTAAAGACGACACTCAGGACTAAGTATGAGATTTGCATGCATAACTTATGAACGAAACCTTTCGACAGAGCTTCTTTAATAAGCGACATGATAATGTGTGCGTGGTCTTTTTGTATGTGCAAATAAGGTCTGCGCGCTGGTATTTTATGCGAAATTCATGCAAATTTCGGCACTGGGAAAAAAGCAAATAAACACTCACACATGTGTATGTATGCACAAACATTTGAATGTATGCGCCTTTGTTGAATTGTGAATGCCAGCATTCGTGTGAATGTAACTAAATTGCCACTGGCCGTATCCCGGCATTCTAAATAATTACAAACTTCGTAGTTATTTATTCTGTATGTGTGTTTGTGTGTGTTTGGGGTGGCAGATAAATATTCAGATCACATCTTACCTCTGCTCTGACAGAAAACTAAGCTTTCCTCTTTTACCCACGAAAGAAACTGGAAAAGTTTTCGCATTAAGACTACTTATGTTCCGGTTTTGGTTTGAATATTTTTGTGTTTTTTGTTGTTGTTGTTGTTGTTACTTTTCGTTGAATGCGGTGAGTTTTAATCCGTTGGATTATAATATCCTTTCCATTTGTCGGTGTTACCTCGAGAGGTGGAAAGACATCCCTCTGAATGGTGAATGAGGAAGGTGCTGTGGATTAGATTCATTTCATTTTCGTATCTTGCTTTGATTTTAGTTTCATTTTTTTTTTTTTTTTGGTAACGAAAAATCTTTTCTATCAATCAATGTCAATTAGTGAAGCAGAGGTATAGACAGAGGTCAAACAACTGTTGACGGGTTAGATTAAAACTGAAAATGATTGAAAGAGATTTGTTGACAAGTTTGGAAATTCAGTTGTAGTTATCAGGTCACTGCTCAACCAATTCATTTCTCGACTTTTACAAATTGGTGGACAAATACAAGCAGGCTGAAGTGGTTGGCTTAAATGAAACGGCGTCGACCATAATGTATTCATTCCGGGTGGGATTTTGGGACTCGAGTGGCAGTAGGATAACAACCCGTTATGGAGCAGGGTCATTCATTAAACATTCCCAGAGCCGCAACAGGAAAACCAGATTCATGAGTTGTAGTTGTGGAATTCGTCGAAAGGTTCGGCTCGACAGTATCTCATCCGTTATGCTAAGTCTCCTAGGCTGGAGAGTTCAACAGTGAAACAAACGCAGGAAAAATGCTCCCCATAATAGGTACCTAATTTCCTATAACCTTCGAAGAACTATCTGTTTTAACTAATTCATAGCCAGTGATGGCATATGGTACAGAGAAAAGGATTTCGTAAAGTTAATAATGTCAAGGAATTCGAACTCAGGACCCCTTTTTTATAAAATATAAAACTATTTTTTTTTAAAAAATGTCTTGGTCATGAATGGATTAATTAATCAGTCCCCCACAAACATTCACAAACTAAAGGGTGTTTTTTATTGAGGTATAGAACTTCGAATTGAAATAAAACACAAGAAAGTCGTTTTAATGTCCATCAATTTGGCTTTATTGGAAGGATAATTTTATGCCATTATTGTTTAAATATGATTTCGGGCATGTGGCCGCCGCGGCTGGCTCGAATAAAGCAAATTCTACAGGTCCAAATTTTCAACCACTTGTTGGAACCGCAACTCATCCACATTCATGCCATCCAATTCGGGAACAAAATAGTCGGTTATCATGGCTCTATACCGGTCTCCATTAACGGTAACTGACTCTCCAGCATTATTTCGGAAGAAGTATGGCCCAATGACTCCACCAGCCCATAGAGCACACCAAACAGTCAGTTTTTGTGGATGTAATGGCATAAAATGGACGGAGCTTGCGGTGAACTTCGCGAACTGAACCATTACCTTCGAAATAAATTTGCACGATTTGCAAGCGTTGTTCTTTTGTCAAGCTGTTCATGATGAAATGGCAAACCAAACTAAATATTAATCACTTGACAGCTGACAAAATGGCCGCCAGTTAAAAAAGTGATGCCAACTTAAAGTTCTATACCCCAATAAAAAACACCCTTTATTTATTAGTCAGACTGTATTGCCCTTTTCTGGTACATAAATTCAGAGGACGGCACAATACATAAAGCGATGCTCACACGATGAGATTGCAATTGCAATTCTCCGCTGGGCCAGTCTGCTGAGTCAGCATAAAGCTCAGCGGCGGCGTCAAATATTAAGCAAACGTTGGCGACGTCAAATATTCCTTTTAGGTTCTAGAGAAAACGTTTCGAGGTGTTCTTTAATTTACTTCATTATTAAGGTGAATAAATCCACCCGAATTGAGGAATGGTCACACAGGATAATTCTCCATTGGACCAGTGGGCGGGGTCAGAATTAAACGATATCAAAGAAGTCATTAAAGGTGATGTCAGTGGTAGTTCACATGGACTACGGCAGGCAAAAATTGATGTTGGATAGTCGGTATGGTTGAGGAACAAATTAAGACCGACTTAATTAATGTACAATTCAGGAAAATACAGGGTTCTCCAACAAGAGATGTTATTTGGGTATTCAAAGAAAAAGGGAATTTTTTGAGATAAATGATCGGATGTTTATTTCATAATAAAGAGGAAGGTGTGCCGTTAATAATGGAAAACAACATCAGCCAATTTTCCATTACCAAGTCTCAAAGTGGCTGCCCTATGTCCTCGATAGCCTCATGAATTCTATTGACGCTGGGCTGTTGGCGTAGACCTTATCTTTCACGTGGCCCCCAAAGGAAGATGTCGCAAGGTGTTAAATCACAAGATCTTTTCTAAACATACATTTTACATACCTGACTCATCGCACCCGTGATCCTTTTATATTCTTCCTCTGTTCCACTATAAAACAGCTGTTGAGCAAAGTTGTCCAATCACGGATTGGGCGTTGCCACATTGGCCGGATCTTGACAAAATAATACAATTCAATCTGGAACATTATAAATTCTGGCAACGTTACGATTAAGAGTCATGTAAAAACATTAGCCGTTCGGAGCCGACTTTAAACATCTTGGGGTCAGTGGGTATACAAATTTTATCGTGCACAGCTCACTGTTTCCCTTTAGTTCCTTTCGGAAATGTTAAGAGAAATACGTTGGCAATATAATTCAATCTGAAAAATTAAGAAAAAAAAAATAACATTTAAAAAAAATTTATGAAATATTTTATATTTTTTATGAAATTGTTCATAAATCTCATGAAATATTTTATATTTTTTTATGAAATTGTTCATAAATCTCATGAAATTCCTTCATATAAATTTGTGTTTGGTTAAAAAAACTAAGAAAGCACATAAGCTAAGTGACGTTTCAAATAACCCAAAAAATACGCATGTTCGGCTTTTAAAAAATTGCCTAAAATGTTTCATAATGAAATATTTTTATTCAAAATTTTCATTGGTTAAAAGACATAGAGAAAAAGAATGTTCCGCATTAAAAAAATTACGAAATATTTCATATTTTTTATGAAATGTTTCATAAATCCCATCAAATACCTATCAGATACCTATAATTTTTAAGACACTATGGAAAAAGTAATTTAAAAAGTTATGAAATATTTAATAATTTTTATGAAATTTTTGATAAATCTCATCAAATTGATTGATATATTTTTGGTTAAAATACTATGAAAAAAAGTATTTTTATGAACATTATGAAATATGTCATAATTTTTATGAAATTTTTGATAAATCTCATAAAATTAATTCATATTTTTTTGGTTCAAACGTTTTAAGAAAAACAACATTTTCCGGATATAAACCAATTAGGGAAATGTTTCATATTATTTATGAAATATTTCATAATTTTTATGAAATATTTCATAATTTTTATGAAATATTTCATGATTTTTATGAAATATTTCATAATTTTTATGAAATATTTCATAATTTTTATGAAATTTTTCATAAATCTCATTAAATTTATTTTCATATAAATTTTTCTTTGTTTAAAACATGTTGCTCATTTAAACAAATTTTCGTAAATATGTCATAATTTTTATGAATTTTTTTTAATAAATATCATGAATTAATTCATATTTTTTTTGGTTAAAACATTTAAAAAAAACAAAAAACATTTTCGCGCATATAAACCAATTTAGGAAATGTTTCATATTATTTACGAAATATTTCATAAATCTCATTAGTTGCTCCTTTTACTTTGGATGGGAAAAAAAAGACTTTATATTTCTTGGCTAGTGAATGTTTGCATTTCAAAAAATGTTACGAAATGTGTTGTATTTTTATAAATAAAAATTATTAATATCATGAAATGTTTGCATATATTTTTTCTCATCTGTACGAGCTTTCTCCTTCATCGCCTTCAGTTACCCGTCTTGTCACACTCTCTTCGTCACCCTTCCCTGTACTAATACAATTCTTTACCACTTTCTGTTTCTTGCAGAGCCGATCGCAATCGTGACAACTACCTGACCATTAAGGAGTTGGGACAATACATTAACAAAAACATTGTGGACCACATAGACGAAGCCATCCAATTGAATCCGCATGAATTCCGCCGAGTCGACATATCACCAGCCGATGGCCTCATTACCTGGGAGGAATATCATCGTTACTTCCTGAAGGAACACGGCATGACCGAGGCCGATATCGATGAACACAACGAGATCAAGCATACGGCCCTCAATCGCAAGGCTCGCGAAGATATGATGCGCGACAAGGCGCGCTGGTCGGAAGCGGCTCGAACCGATCTCTTCACCCTAACCATAGATGAGTATCTGTCATTTCGCCACCCGGAATCGAGTATAACGAATCTCTTGGAATTGGTAGATGATTTGCTGAGGCAATTCGATCAGGATGGCGACGATCAATTGAGTATAGAGGAGTTTTCCGAAGTAAATGTGGCCGATGATGATGATCTGATAAGGAAATCGTTGATATCGAAAACCGTTGTGGAGAGAAGGGAAGAGTTTAAGAGAATCATCGATCGCAATCAGGATGGCCGGGCAGATAGGGGGGAACTGTTGAACTATGTGAACCCGAAGACACCCAGATATGCGCTGCAGGAATCAGCCACGCTGTTCAGTTTATGCGATGAGAATCGTGATGGCAAATTGACGCTAAAAGAGGTGTGTAGACGGTAGACTGATTTTCAAAATGAAAGCGGATTTAATTTGTTTTGTTTTTCAATTCTTTGCAGATTATTTCAAATGCTGAGATATTCCTAACATCGAAAATGATCGATACGGCTCAAAGTTTTCATACGGAATTTTGAATTACTGCTGAGATCATCATGTGTCCCGCGCTCTCTTGCTCTCTCACTCTCTATCTGTGACTCTGACATATCCATTTGAATAATTAATGTTTGTTTGTGTTTTTTTTTTTATGAATAATTCTTAATAATTAATTTTCCTTAGTTATGGTCTATTGTAAATATTAAGAGTTCTTGTTTTTTGTCAATTTTTCTTTAGGATTTTTTGTTTGTTTGTTTCTTATCTGAAAAAAAAACAGCTTAAACATTGAAATATTATGAAATTGATATAGTGATATTATGTTTAAGTTTTGAAATTAACCATGAACGGAATAGCGGAAAGCGTATAACCGATAAATACTCCTTTAAAAAAAAAAACAAAATATCGTAGTTAAGTGTATTTGTATAAAATAAATGACAAAATAAATTTCATACACACATACCAGGCAGAATACATATATTAAAAAAAGAAAAACTATTCAATTTTTCACATTTTTTGCAAGGGGGAGAGGGGGAGAGGGAAGGTTTTGTATATGTCAACGCACTTGCAATGCCATTTCCGGCTTTATCCGGTTGATGCATTTCCGCCACAAGCCAATTTCTCACTTAAGCACTATGACGTTTCCGACAGAATTTAATGGCAACGTAAGGAATTTAAAGGCACCTCGATTGAAATACCCCACACTAGGCAGTGTTCAAGAGTTACCGTACTATACAGAGTTATAACTACAATAAAGGGTATTTTTTTTTGACGTGTGGTTTTCACGAACAAATAAAACACATATAATTTAATGTTATGGCCAGGAAGTTATGTTTATTATAAAGATAAGGGTTTGCCATTATGTTTTACAAATGATTTTGGTGCAAGCAGCCGCCGCAGCTTCGTTTGAAGTATAAGTTTGAAGTATAAAGCTCGTAGTGGCCTGTGTGAAAGCCTTTCGACCGATTTTTAACCCTTTTTCAGTGATCCAATCGAGCTGATTTTTGCAGGCAGACTCGTGGAAATGTCTGTATCATGTTAAATTTTTTAAAAACAATTTTTATCAATTCTCATATTTTCCCCAATTTTTATGATTTTTGAAAAACAAATATTTTTTTCACTTTTCTTAGCATAACTTGAAGAGACTCCAAATTTTTAAACTACTTAAGCGTTACGAAAAAAAACTGTTTTTTGAACTGAAACCTTAAAAAAAACGATAACCATTTTTAAAAAAAAGGAAAACCTGAGACTTAATAAAAATCTATTTTTTAAAAAATTTGACAGACATTCCCACGAGTCTGCCTGCAAAAAATCAGCTCGATTGGATCACTGAAAAAGGGTTAAAAATCGGTCCAAAGGCTTTCACACAAGCCACTACGAGCTTCATACTTCAAAATTCAAAAAAAAAAATTTCTGAAATGTACATGAAAATCGCCGATACACGTGTATTTTTATCCCCTTTCCGAAAAAGTAAATTTGGTTCATAGGACAGAATGTGTGTAACACGGTGTAATACTTTCTTGTGGACTTTCATTACACCAAATGCGACAATTTTCTTTATTAACGAGCGCGTTCAACCAAAAGTGAGCTTCATCGCTGAACAACATTTTCTTGTGAAAATCGGCATCACCGAACATTGTTCCGGAGTACGTCTATTCATTAGGAAATGGCAAACCAAACTGAGCATAAATCAAGTGACAGCTGTCAAAAAGACCAACTCCGAAAAAAAGTGTGGCCAGTTTGAAAACCAAACGTCTAAAAAAATCACCCGGTATATGTTAACGTGGTTCAGAATCCAATGCCATTGGCCAAATGTCTATAAAATGTGATTTAGTCAACATTTTTGGATTCTGTTAAAAAAATATTTGTAGACAAAGACTAAGGGATTACTTTAAGGCATTAAGATTCAAAATCGGGTCAATGAATATTGTATAAGTTCTTAAAATGACAAAGTTCGAAAAATTAGTCTTAAAATAGTGCCGATTCACACTAGGCAATTTTACTTGCATGATTTCCTTTTCAACTTGCCCCTTGTGTTCACACAAGGAAATTCTTTTTTTGTGCAAATTTTTGTTGTCTTTTCACTTACAAATGACTTTTTCAAAATACGAAAAACACAAAAACAACTTGCCAGTACGAGCAATTTTTTTCCCTTTCCATTCACCTTACCTCTCTTTCCTTCGAAATGAGAATTGCGGCAATTAAAATTGCCTAGTGTGATCGAGACAAATCACACTTTTTACAAATTTCAAACTCAGAAAAAGAATCAGGTGTTTAATATAAAAAAAAATAAAGTTCTGTGTCGAAATGTGCAAAACAAAACGACTTAAAATATAAAAAAAAAAAATAATACGGAAATACCGTAGTTCCGAGTAGTTCGATACATTTTTTCTCTTAGACGGTTTGACCATGTTACCCCATATGTAAATCAATTCTTGGGTTGCTCCTTTCGTGATTTCGTAAATTATCGGTCTCTTCTGTTATTTTACAAAATTTATAAAAATCAAACTCCGGCTTTTCTTGTTGACTCATTTACATTTTGTCGTTCATCGCGTGCTAACCAACTAATCATTCCCAGAGCGGATGGTCATATGGATAAGTCCTTTCGAGTTAGAATAGCCAGATTGTTCAATTCACTCCCCGGTACATTGAAAATATTTTCACTGACTAATAATACATTCCGAAAAAAGCTTCTTCAATATTTTTCTTTAATTTCCATTTCGTAATCTATTTAAGAATTATTTGTTCATTCATTAGGGAACTGCAAAATTTGATTGTTTCATTCCTCATTTTCCAATACTGATTGATGTACGCTTTACTGATATTTTGAATTTGATATGTAAATTGCTTTTTTATATTTTATTTTGTATAGCTATATTATTTTTAATTCCACTGTATTTTTATACGCATATTTTTAATTGTTTTTAAATTAACTGAGCAGTAGTATTCAACATGGAGTAGTTTTTATTGTAATTTGTTACAATTGGCCGTAAGGCTTTAAATTACAAAATCTGTGCAAATAAATGAAATGAAAATGAAATATACTCCATTATGGATGGCATTAAATATTCGGCCGAGCCGAACTACCTATCAGCGCTTCACTAAAGAATTGTCAACTTCTTTTGATTTATAATCATTTTCATCGCCTACCGAACATAAGTGAATCCTCAAAGCTGGCTAAAACTTTAATTTTATTCCACTATCAATCGGTCCATGATTCATTTCCAACCGAAATAAATAACAGTCATTCTACAGCTTCTAACTTTGTCTCTCACTAGAGAAGTCATTGACATTTTTTTAAATAGTTTTGGACCAAAATAAAACAAATTTGGCGCCCTTAAATTTTGTTGTATTTGATTCATCCTTTAGTTTTACCGAGCTTGTAAATTGGTAGACAACATTGAGGTTAGATAGTCCACGTTCTATTAGCTATTGATCCTTAGCGGATATGAGAGGATCCGCAACTAAAAACCATTTTTTGCTGAAACTCCCAATCCGATTCGTTAGCCATCCACTCTGACTATCCCACCTCGGCCATCTACATATTTTCTGACATAGGCGGCGAAAAGAATACGTTTCTGAACAAGACCAGATTGTGAACTATAAATGTGTACTTCAGCTTCCTAGAAAACGGAAACATTTAAACAAAATGGATCAGTCTGCAATTCCAAATGTGAAACTCCCGAAATTAGTCCATGGTGCGGATACGGAGCAGTTTAAAAAACTCCATGACTTTTTTACAAAAATAATTTTTTTCATAAAAAAAAAACGGATCATATTCGTACCATAGTGGGATTGTTGCTCAATGCTTATAGTCCAGCGATGAACTTTTCTTAGGTTTGTATAAGTCGTCTCACGAAAAGTCTTATTAATAGTATTTTTGCACAAAAAAAAAATGGTGAAAAATAAAGTCGACTTTTGATTACGAAAAAGTCAAGAAAATCGACTTTTTAGAAAATATTGAAAATAAAATTTTTTAGAATTGAAAATATGTTTTGTCGGTCATTTGTTATTTCGGGCACACCATTTACAAAATTGTCCAAATACAAATAAAATATACGAGAAACTGCTGCTGGACATGAGTTTCTACAGCTACCTGATGACTCCGACGAAGAGAATTGTTGCTGTACATGAGTTTCTACAGCTACCTGATGACTCCGACGAAGAGAATTGTTGCTGTAAATACTTGTGAAGGTAAAAAATATGGTTCACTTCTTTAGGAGCAGTGAGGTCCCTACTAAGGGACTCAAAGATCTTCAAAGCCTTTTTTAAAGAAATCCGGACCAGATTAATTTAATGCGACCTTCGCTTTGCAAAAACACGCATTTAAAAATAGTCGTGATGCATCTAGCGGAATTTGTCATGTCGGTAGAACACCGTCCTAACAAATAACGAAATTTTACTTCGATCTATTGAACAGGATATGGTGTTCAAATCGAGGTAGACTTTTTGTTTTATATACCATAAAGTGGGACTGAAGTGATCTCTTGTTTTTTTCTTTTACCATTTGTTACGTTTTCAACTTAAATTTGTACAAGTTTTAATAAAATTGTATTATTTTCAATTAAAAAGTCGAGACGTCGACTTCAGTCGACTTGAATTTCACAAAAACTCGAAGAGTGGAAAAATCAACTTTTTAAATTTCAAAAGATCGAACAGTTGACTTTTGGTTGCAACTATATAACCCTACCTCTTCTTTCGCCCCAAATCTCTTACAGCCGGGCTTTTCGTTAACTTCCACATTTATTCATAGATTTTCTTCAAATATCACTAGTTTTTTTATAAATGCCAACTGGTCGAAAATAAAATGAAAAAGTTTAGAAGTTTTTGTAATTTTTTTGAGGCTAAAAAAAATTTTTTTTTGAATTATTAAAAACATTATTTTCCAAAAATTATTTTTTTTTAAAAAAAAATTTCAAAATTTTTTTTTAAATGAGCGGTGGGCAATATTAAAAACAAAATAGATTTTTTTTGAGGCTCAATTTTTTTTTTTGGGATTATTAAAAACAAAATTTTCAAAAAAAAAATTTTTTTAAAAAAATTTTCAAAGTTTTTTTTTTTAATTATTACTATTAATATTAAAAACAAAATAGATTTTTTTTGAGGCTTAAAAAAATATTTTTTTTTTTTGAATTATTAAAAATATTATTTTCCAAAAATTATTTTTTTTTTTAAATGAGCGGTGGGCAATATTAAAAACAAAATAGATTTTTTTGAAAAATATGACAAATTTTCTGTAAAATTAAAAAGTTTAGAATTTTTTTTAATTTTTACGTGATTTTCTATGTGGCTCAAATTTTTTTTTTTAATTTAAATAGATAATAGATAAAATAAATATTAAAATAAAATTAAAAAGTTTAGCATTTTTTTTTTAATTTTAACATGATTTTATTTATTCATTCATAAGTCTATGGTACATAAACCTTACAGACTAGCTTACACATTATTCTTTGTGGCTCAAAAAATTATTTTTTTCAATGTTTTTTTGTTTTTGGTTATTTCTTGTTAAAAATATTCCTTTTTTTAATTAGATTTTTTTTTAAATATTAAAATATTTTTTGAAAAAAAAAGAAACGTTTTTTGTTGTAATGCTTTAACTTCCACATTTATTTATAGATATTCTTCAAATATGACCAATTTTTTTATAAATGCCAGCTGGTCGGAAATAAGGTTAAAAAGTTTAGATTTTGTTTTTAAAAATCTTAAATTTAAAAATTTTAGATTTTGTTTTTAATTTTTTATGATTTTTTTTGTTTTTTGAAAAAAAATTTTTGTTTTTAAATTATTTGCAGTAAAAATATACATTTCCAAAAAATTTTTTTTAAAAAATTAATATCAGAAATAATTTTTTTTCAAAAATTATTTTTTTCAAGAATTTTTTTTTTTCAAAAGATAAGTTGACAAAATTAAAAACAAAATATTTTTTTTTTTTGTAAAATAAGAGAAAAGTTTTTTATTTATTATTATTTTTATTAGATTTTCTTTCAATTTGAGTAATTTTCTTTAAATGCCAACTGGTCGAAAATAAAATTAAAAAGTTTAGAATTTGTTTATAACAATTTACGCTATTTTTGGGGCTTCAAAATATTTTTTTTTTTTAGAAATATTTTTTTAACATTATTTTAAGATATTAATTATTTTTTTTAATTATTCATTAAATAACTTTTGCCCAATTGTCATTTTTTTTTTAAAAAATATTCGTTTTCAACATTTTTTCAAAAAATATCTATCTAATCTAATAACTTTTTTTTTTAAAAATATTTTTCAAAATATTATACATATCATGTGCATAACATGTTTAGTCCGCATCGGAAGTCTCCTTCCAAAATAATAAATGGTACATCCGACAAATATGGCATTTTTAAGATATCGATTTATTTTTTTTAAATTATTCATTAGATAATCTTTTCTAAATTCTATTTTTTTTTTTAAACTTTTTGTTTTCCAGACAACATTTTTTTTCTTGTTTTCTTACATAGTGACATTAGGTCCCTGTCTGGCAGTAATCAGATTAACACTGATTTGATCTTTCTCCATAAAAGAACTGTTAAAGCAAATCCATTTACGTATATCGGACTAAAAGGCGATTGTAGCCATGTTCGAAAGTGCATATATATGTATGTAGGTCTATGTAATTCGTAATAAAATTGTGCAAATCTCATAGCAAAGCCATTCACAAATTGCATGTCTATGCTGCTTCCTTCTTACCAATTGTCGGATAAACATTTCCGTTGAACTACGATGCATTTCCTGTCAATCGCATCTCGGGCCAAATTAATATCACATCGAGTTTCATTTTCAATTTCGAGCATTTCCAAAGCCAAGCCAAATTTCATTTGACGTTTGACAACAACAATAACAACAAACGTATAGCAAACAGACAGAGAGCATTTAATTTTACATTTCCATGAATTCCGTCCGCATCGTCGCCCACATGCACCAGCATCGGCACACGGGCAGGAAGACACCAATATCACTTTTCAAGGAAATGCAATTTGCCTTTAAATACACGCACATATAATCACATTTCACATGTATGCGAAATGTGTTCGGAGGATTCCAGTGCAATTGTGTATCTGTGTAGGTGGTACATCCGCAGCCAGCGGCGTGAAGACGGTCATGGGACGCCTCCTCTCTCAGGAGGCCTCTCAAAAATGTAAACAGTGGACAAGAAAAACGAATGTGTTGGCCACATCTGTTCTAGTCCTTATCTCTACATCATAGAAATAAAGCTTAAAGTTCCTATCATCTTCTCTACCATTTGTAAGGTGTAAACAGGCCTGATATAGACCTTTTTGGGAAGGCAGATGAATGTGTTTGTCACATCTCTTCTAGGCCCTATCATACAAATATACCACTACTTCATAGAAAGGAAACATGAAGTTCCTATCACCTTATGTACCATTTGTAAGGTGTAAACAGGACTGTGTAGCAGCATCTTTTATAAGATCTAATAAGTTTCCCCAGAGAGTGTCTGTTTATAGGCCTGGCCAATTCCGTCCCTGTTGCTTAACCCAAACACATTGAAATGCACATGCTCACGCTATCACTGAACCCAAAACGCACACAGCAACCACCGATTGCAGCGGTGCTTAATTGTATAGCACAGTACTTATAAAATATAGAAAAAAACACGGATTGAGTCGGGTAGCGGCCAAGGAGATTGGTGTAGGGTATGCCAATATCCTCAGAGTTAATAGGATGAAGCCTTTTAACAAAAAATTCATCCTTAGCCTGAACTAGAGTAGACCAAAGTCAAAAAGAAATCAACTGATTCGGAAGCCTGAAAACTAACACAATAATTTTGTTCGTTCGTTACAAATCGTCAATATTGGAAGCGTAATAAAATGGGATTCAGACATTATTCAATTCTGGTTTTAAGATATATGTTAGATATGGACATCTGGAACACAATATCAAAAGAATGAACTCTCACTACTGAGAAATATCCATTTTGACAATTTGTAACGAACGAATAAATTCGTTTTATGGAAACAGGCAGTAAATTTCCTTCAGCATTCATTTTTTGGGCCAAACAGCAAAAAAAAATTTTAATTTTTATATACATTTTTTTTTAGAAATTTTTAGATACTTTTTTTTTTTTTTAAACGAACTCTGAATAAATTTTTTTTTTAAAAAAAAATTTGAAATTTTGAAAAAAAATTTTTGACAATTTGTAACGAACGAATAAATTCGTTTATTTTTTTCTGAATAAATTTTTTTTTTTAAAAAAAATTTTGAATACATTGTTTTTTTAAAAAAAAAATTTGAACACATTCTTTTTTTTTAAAAATTTTGAATACATTTTATTTTTAAAATTTTTTTTGAATATTTTAATAAATTTTTTTTTAAAAAAAATTTGTATACTTTTTTTTTTAAAAATTTTGAAAACATTTTTTTTAAACAAACTTTGAATACATTTTTTTTTTTAAAAAAATTTTGAATACATTCTTTTTTTAAAAAAAAAATTTGAACACATTCTTTTTTTTTAAAAATTATATTTATACTTTATTATATTTTAATAAAGTTTTTTTAAAAAAATTTTGAATACATTTTTTTTAAACAAATTTTGAACAAATTTTTTAAAAAAAATTTGTATACTTTTTTTTTTAAAAATTTTGAAAACATTTTTTTTAAACAAACTTTGAATACATTTTTTTTTTAAAAAAAATTTTGAATACATTCTTTTTTTTAAAAAAAAAATTTGAACACATTCTTTTTTTTTTAAAATTATATTTATACTTTATTATATTTTAATAAAGTTTTTTTAAAAAAATTTTGAATACATTTTTTTTAAACAAATTTTGAATACATTTTTTTTTTAAAATAATTTTGAATACATTCTTTTTTTAAAAAACATTTTTGAACACATTCTTTTTTTTAAAAAAATTTGAATACATTTTTTTTGTAAAAAATTTTGAATAAAAATATTTAATAAACATTTTGTATACATTTTTTTTTAAAAAAATTTGGAATACATTTTTTTTTTAAATTTTGAATACATTTTTTTTTTAAATTGCCGATTTTATCGGACGTTTATTTATTATTTTTACTATAATTTTGGAGCGAGATGTCCGATCAAAGAACACAATACACCAAATTAAAATTAAGTATGTACACTAAAAAAATGGTGGACATAATTTTTATATAAAAATAATAGTGGACGAAATGAAAATTTGTATTATTTTTTAAAAAAAAAAAGAAACGGTTTTTTTTTGTAATGACCACAACTTACAATGTGGTAAAAACATTGACGCAGCATATATTCACGATCGTGTACTGGCAGGGGTCCAAATGGAATGACGATTTACCTTTTGTATGCCTACCAAGTCCTCTAAGCCACAGCTACGGATTGGAATGGCAGAGAAAGAATTTCCATTCTAGTAATGATTGTCATGACATAGCATCAAATCAACAACATTGTATTCGCATGAGTTATGCTAGAATTTTGAACATTATTGTAAAGTTGTTATGACCAGAACAAGGAAATGTACACATGCACATGTTTGTTGCGTATTTAATACACAACATTCGTATTATTACTATTATTATTACACACACACGCACACCCACACAGGCACATGTGCATATTCAGGATAGCACAAATACTCTGACACCTAAGCAAACAATTCCACGTGTATGTGTGTCATAACAAACCAGTAGCAATAGATAGGCCTTTGCTAAGAGACCTGCAAATAGGCCTTCTGTAAGCAGACTTGTCAACAAACTTGATACCAAGATGTACTAGGAATGATTGCCATCCTTCTGTCATCTCTAAGCCGTCAAAAATATCTGCTGGATATTCAGATAATTGAAATGAGATGAACAATATTGTGATGGGATATAGGCCGTAAAGTTAATGGTTTAGTCGTCGTCTATACTCGGAGGTAAGTTGATATGCTGCATTATTAGCCAACATGGTCCAATTGACTCAGCAATTGAAGGTTATCGGTACTTAGTTTCGGCCTTAGAGCAGCTCGAAATGTACAGGGGTTTCCAACAAGAGGTGTTATTTTGATATTCAACGAAAAATGACACTTTTTGAGATAATTAATCGTAGGTTTATTTCATAATAAAGAGTAAGGTATGCCGTTAATAATGAAAAACAACATCAGCCATCACGACCACGCCAACAGGACCATATCCTTTTCATGACTTTTTCCATAACCAAATCGCAACGTGGCTGTCCCATGTCCTCGTTAGCCTCACAAATTTTATCTTTAATGTGTTGAATTGACGCTGGGCTGTTGGTGTAGACCTTATCTTTCACGTGGCCCCAAAGGAAAAAGTAGCAAGATGTCAAACCACAAGATCTCGATGGTCAATTGTGATCACTGATCACCTCTTCGAGAGATTACACGGTCTGGAAACTTTTCCTATTACAAAAAGGGCGCATAGTATCGTCTTGTTGAAACTGAACGTTGTCCAGATCAATATCATCCAACTCCGACCATAAAAAATCATTAATCGTCTCTCGATAGCGCAACTGTTGATTCAGCCTCATTTTTGGAAAAAGTAAGGTCCAATGACCCCGCCGGATTATAAACCGCCCCCAAACAGTCACACGTTGAGGATAAAGAGGCAACAACAACAATAACTCTTGACTTATCCGAGCCCCAGATTCGACATTTTTGCCTGTTGACCTAGCCAACGAGGTGGAAATGGGCCTCAGCAGCAGTCGAGATGATTTTTCGATGGAATTCCGGATCAATTTCATGCATTTTATGCATTTCCAGGACCCAACGTTGTTGATGATCGGCCGGCCTGAGTCTTTGTGCTAACAGAACTTTATAAGCCGTCAGACCCAATTCTTTATGCAAAATACGCTGTAATGACGTTTGTGGAATTTCCAATTCCAAAGAACGACGAGGAATGGACAAGCCTGGGTTTTCTTTAACACTTTGGGCTACAGCCGAAATATTCACAGTTGTTCTTGAGCGACGTCCATGGGTTTTATTCTTCACATCACTAACATGTTCCAGCAGCTCGAATTTCTCCACCAATTTCTGTATTGCGGTCCGACAAGGTGCTTCACGACGACCCAAAAATGCTTCAGTTTTGCAATCTGTGACTGCAAGATTTTCATTATTTTTTTGTAGTGAATTTCAATAATTTGTAGAATGACCTTCCGGGGTTAATCTCTATGGATGTAATCAAATGTATCGACCAGCATTTCGGACCGTGTCTTGCCCCCTCAAGAAGGCAGCGAGGCCTTGCACTTGCAAAAGTATGCGACAACGCATTGCAATGTTGCTGCCCCAAAGAAAACAAACAAAGCATTTTTACTGTCACATAATTACAATTGCAATGGCACACAACATCCATTGCATACTTGACACTTTCCATACCTTCCTCCACCGTCGACATCATGGTATTTCAAGTCAACAGCAAAAATGTTTTGTTACTGACCTACACCCCACCCCGCCAAACCAACGGCAATTCAAAGCAACAGCCATAACAACGTTGCCCCTTTCTGGTCTCCTGCAAATCCTTGCCAACGTTCGGTGTAACTAAGCCTGAGATTTTACACAACGACACGCCACCTCCCTCCACGCCGAGCCCCGAGGAGGACCAAGTAAATGTGTCAATATTCATTCATTGGCTCACGTTTCATTGCACATTCATGGACTGCATTGCGTGCATTTTTGAAATGTCTTTTTTTTTTATTTGTAGAGGTTTCGTTATGTCTTTATGCTGACTGGTGTCGGTGTGTGGAACGGCAGAAAGTCAATGCATTGCAGCTTGGAAAATCACTGGGCTGGGGCTGTTACAAAGGACTCAAACAGTGGCTGTATGGGCCTGGTAATACTCACATTAAATTGACATTTGCAATGTCGCCTTTAATCTGCGTAACAACACGGTGTACGCGTGGGATATGTTAACATTGTTGGGGCAATTCTAATCCTGGCGAATGTTTAGCACTTGTGTAATTTACGGTCAAGGATCATTTCAGTTGGAAAGTTTGTCAATCATAATCTGATTTGGCACAATCAAACATCATGTTACGAAATAACTGTAAATGTAGTTTTGGATTAGTGGGATGAAATCCATTCATTTGAGTAGTCATATCCCTCGGGTATGAACCGTACACATTGGTTACGTTACGTAGTTGTGGTTATGTAGTCGTGTTGTTAATAAGCCACAAACTTAGGCTTCGATAAATACGGTGAATACTCTGAACCATAAGTTTCAATGGTTAACAAGTTGTTTGCTAAATTTCATTGAGATCGCCCTTAAGCTCGCTCATATGGTAAAAATCCAAAGGGCTTTATAAAAAATAATCAAGAACATACCAAATACAGAATTCCACAAAAATGTTAACATGAAAATTTCCCCCAACAAATTTTGAAAAATCCCCGCAAATAATTTAGAAAATATTCCCCAATGAAAAATCTGCGCAAAATCCTCAAACATTCAAAATAAAAAAAAAGATGAAAAATTCCACAAAAATTGTGAAAATCCCCCACATGATTTCTGAAAATGTTCCCAATAAAAAATTAATGGACCCAACAAGAAAATGAAAATCATCCCAAATAAAGAATTCCCACAGATAGATAAAAATGACCCAAAATTTTTGGAAATTCCCCAATAAAAATTCAGCGCAAAGTGCTCACAAAAAAGTGAAGAACATCTCAAATGAAAAAGTTCCACAAATATATGAAAAATTCTCCAAAAATGTCAACGTTAAAAATTTTACAAAAAATTCTGAAAAATCGGTGAAAATTCTTCAAAAAAAATGAAGAACATCCCAAACAAAGAATTCCCACAAATATATGAAAAATACCCAAAAAAGGACAACAGGACAATTTCCCCAAAAAAATACTGAAAAATCCCCCCACAAAATTTATGAAAAACTTGCGCAAAATTCTCAAAAAAAAATTAAGAACATTCCAAACAAAGAATTCCGACAAATATATGAAAATTCCCAAAAAAAAATGGACAACATGAACATTCCCCAAAAAAATACTGAAAAATCCCACCAATATTTTTTGGAAAATTCCCAACTGAGAAATCAGCGCAAAATGCTCAAGGAAAATAAAGAAACCCCAAATAAAGAATTCTCATAACGTATTAAAAAATCCCAAAAAAGGAAAACATGAAACTTTTTTCCCAAAAAATTCTGATTCATTCCCCCAATGAAAAACAAATAAGAAGATCCCAAATAAATAATTCCCAGAAATATATGAAAAATTCCCTCAAATTATGAAAAATGTCACAATAAAAATCAGCGCAAAGTTCCAAAAAAATTACGAAAATTCCAAATTCGTATTCCCACAAATAGTTATGAAAAATCAGCTCAAAGAAATGTGGAACAAATAAAAAATGTCCACAAATAGATGAAAAATTTCCCAAAAAGGTTCACCAAAAAATTTACAAAAAATCATTGCGGAGTACGCCATTACTAGAAATGGAACAATACACGCTGCAACAACGCATTTAAATTATTAAAATTCACTACAAAAATGGTGAAAATCTTGCGGTCACAGTTCGCAAAACTAATGCATTTTTGGGTCGTCGTGAAGCACCTTGTCGCACCGCACTGTTTAAAGCCGGCTCCGAACGGCTAATGCTTTTCTAGAGAAGTTTTACATGGCTTAGAGATTGCTCTCTTACTCGTAAACTGAGAACGTTGACGTGTGGTGCTAGAAAATCGACCACATCCGACCATCTACTATTTATGCTTATTTGTGTGGACCCTTATCACATTTTAATCATCCTTATCACAGTCATCATTAAAGGGCATTTTATGGCAAAAGTTTGTCATAATCCTTTGAAATTCATTATCAATATCATATAAATTATCAAATATTGAGGTCGCCCTCATCAGCGGTCTGCCATGTCGGCATCGGCATCGGGATAGGTTTGTGTGTTGTCAAGCCCAAAGGGTTAATAATCCGACTCCCAAAACAATTTGAAATTTGCGTTAAGTATTCCAATTTATATACAACAGCAAAGAAAAGACTACAAATACAGATGAACGTTTACTCCGCACAAGCTGAAGGTCCAAACAAATATATTTACATACAAATGTACATATTTATCTATTTGTTTATGATGTAAATCGACTTCATATTTAATGTGTTCTGTTCCTTGAAACACATTTAGCTGCCTGTGTCGTTACAGAAGTTTTCTTCGGAAGCCTTTGTAATCCTTTGGTAATGAACTTCAAAATACGTTTTCCTTACGGGCTGTGAAAGTCATGAATGTTTGTGAGAACTCACGTTTCAGCCATTCGCAAAGGTTATCCCTCCCCCTCGCCCCTCATATCCCTCGACATGGAATAAAGGATGTTATATGACGCAGTGCCTTTCGCTTCTCTTCCTGGCGCGCTCTGTGTGTTAAAAAAATATCTTTTAAATGGAAATTTTACACGTGATTTCAAATCGTACATAATATGAAAAACTATGAAGAAGAAAATGAAGAAAAAAAAACGGAAATGTTTTATTGACATCCTTGTCGTTTCCTCCTCCGCCTCCGCCTCCTCCTCGTCCGTATTCCAAACGCAATTCCCCATGTGCCACGTGGTGTACGTCAGCCAATAGCCTCCATTAAAGGAAGCTGCCGGGGCTGCCGGGTTAGCAACTAAAGTTATTGAGATTGAACGCGATAAGGTGTAGCAACAAAGATTCTCAATTTCATGGAGAGGAAAAGATTTCAAAGCGTATAAAATTCTTATTGAGTGTGAAATATCCTGTGGATATGAAATATTGACACATGTCTATGGCAAGGGGCTTTTCCATAGAAACTTTTGCAATAAATAAGAGCGGCGCACGACTAGGGGAGAGGTTAATTGGTCGGTGTTTCAATTGAGTAATTGGAAAATATTTAATACTAGTAAGTTGTAATGCGCCTATGGCGCCCGTTAATTTGCTTGATAAATATTTGTTAATGAGAAAACTATTTTGTAAAAAAAATTTCGAAAAAAAAATAAAATTGAAAAAAAAAAATTTGTGAAAAAAAAAATTTGTGAAAACAAATTTTTGTTGAAAAAAAAAAATTTTGTTGAAAAAAAAAAATTTTGTTGAAAAAAAAAATTTTCTTGAAAAAAAAATTTTTGTTGAAAAAAAAAAATATTCTTGAAAAAAAAAATTTTGTTGAAAAAAAAAATTTTTTGTGAAAAAAAAAAATTTTTGTTGAAAAAAAAAATTTTTTGTGAAAAAAAAAAATTTTTGTTGAAAAAAAAAAATTTTGTTGAAAAAAAAAATTTTGTTGAAAAAAAAAATTTTGTTGAAAAAAAAAATTTTGTTGAAAAAAAAAATTTTGTTGAAAAATAAAATTGTTGAAAAAAAAAAATTTGGAAAAAAAAAATTTTTGTAAAAAAAAAATTTTTGTAAAAAAAAAAAATTTGGAAAAAATAAATTTTGGAAAAAAAAAATTTTGGTAAAAAAAAAATTTGGGGAAAACACAATTTCTGTACAAAAAAAAAATATTATTTTTTTTATTATTATTATTTATAGAATTATTATAGAATGCCTATTTAAATTCCTACGTACTGCGTGACAGAGTCAGTGAATCAGGGAATCAGTGAATCAGGGAATCAGTGAATCAGTGAATCAGTGTCGAGGGTAAATATATATTAAGATTCACAAGCCACAAACCAAAACTGTGACAAAGACGGTCAAGGTAAATGTAGCAGAAGGAGTTTGACAATACAACCGGATATTTTAAGTAAACGAAGTAGTTCCAAATATTCTTAAATATTAAATTAGAGGGAATATAAAACCTCTACTACAGGAGAGAATGTCTAGGTCTGCATTGTTAATGGATTGTTGGACAAAAAAATCTCTAAAGTTAGGCTTACATTTGCCGAATGAAACATATTTGCTCGTCGCAATGTGAACTATAAATATTTTTTGTGGCAAACTTTTTTGTGGCACATAAAATTATTTGCCAGCAAACAAAAATTAAAATATTTTCCATTTTTTTTTTTGCGAATTTAGAAAATATCTCCTTTTATCTTCTATGGTTTTCGAGATATCGTCAGTTGAATGCTAAACTTTCCGAAATCAAAATATTATTTTATTTTGTTTGCCTGTTTCCGAGTTTCTAATTAAAAAAAAAACAATTTTCGATTTTTTTTTAATTTCATAGTAAATGGGCAAATAAAATTATTTGCCAGCAAACAAAAACTCGACAAAAGTGAGCACTTAACGTCAAATATTTGCAACGCTTTTTGGCAAAATTACAAAAAATTATCTTTATATCTCCCCTGGTTTTCGAGATATCGTCAGTTGAATGCTAAACTTTTCGAAATCAAAATATTATTTTATTTTGTTTAAATTTTTTCCGAGTTTCTAATTAAAAAAAAAACATTTTTGGATATTTTTTTTCAATTTCACAGCAAATCGAGAAATAAAATTATTTGCCAGCAAACAAAAATTCAATTCAAGTGTGAGCACTTAACGTCAAATATTTGCAACGCTTTTTGGCAAAATTATCTTTATATCTTCTTGGGTTTTCGAGATATCGTCAATTGAATGTTAAACTTATCAAAATCAAAATATTATTTTATTTTGTTTGCCTGTTTTTTTGAGTTTCTAATTAAAAAAAACAATTTTGGATTTTTTTCAATTTCACAGTAATTTCAACAAATAAAATTTTTGGAAAATTATCTTTATATCTCCTCTGGTTTTCGAGATATCGTCAGTTGAATGTAAACTTTCCGAAATCAAAATATTATTTTATTTTGTTTAAATTTTTTCCGAGTTTCTACTTAAAAAAAAGAACAATTTTGCATTTTTTTAATTTCACAGTAAATGGGCAAATAAAGTTATTTGCCAGCAAACAAAAACTCGACAAAAGTGAGCATTTAACGTCAAATATTTGCAACGCTTTTTGGCAAAATTACAAAAAATTATCTGTATATCTCCTCTGGTTTTCGAGATATCGTCAGTTGAATGCTAAAATTTTCAAAATCAAAATATTATTTTATTTTGTTTAAATTTTTTCCGAGTTTCTAATTAAAATTAAAACAATTTTGGATTTTTTTTTTTCATTTTCAGAGTAAATGGGCAAATAAAATTATTTGCCAGCAAACAAAAACTCGACAAAAGTGAGCACTTGACGTCAAATATTTGCCAATATTTGTATAGTCGGCACCCCTCGACTTTAGACATTCCTTAATAGTTTTATAGTTTTTACTCCTCACAATTCCCAAAGAAAATCGATTGTCAAGAATATCCTGATGTGGCCATTGAGTTTTCCGGGTCATCCATACATCTTGCTTTCCCACTTCTTTTGGTTCTTCACATATGAAATTTCGAATCGATATCGTTTTGTCAAGACTACTACGCAAAAAAAAGTTAGAAATCGGCTATGAAATCCGAAAAATATATATGGATATTTCCGACCACTGTACGTCTGTTGGAAGAGAACAACGAATGACGCCTTCTTAGCAGATCCCCCTCAAAGTCAACCCGTTTCAAAAAGCTGTTATACACATATCGTTTTCATATTTTTGTATTTTAAGTTTTACGTCAACAAAAAAACCGAAGCTTTCATTTAAATTCTAAAAGCTTTTTGTCAGACAAAACAAATTGCATTGTATGTGCGATTACTTGAGAACGTTGTAAAGTAGGGATGCCATGCACCGATTGCAGTAATGAAAATGTGGGGAAATATCGTAATGCCAGAAAATGGGGGGGGGGGAGTCCTACCAGCATAGGTAGGTCAGACTATTGTAATAAAAAATTGTACAATGTAATTTTTTTAAATTAAATTGTAAATAAATGAGTACACCGACTTATACAGGGTTTTCCAACAAGAGGTGTTTTCTTGGTATTCAAAGAAAAATGTATTTTTTTTGCGATAAATGATCAGATGTTTATTTCATAATAAAGTGGAAGGAATGCCTTTAATAACAAAAAAACAACATCAGCCAAATGGTCACCACGACCACGCTTACAGGACCATATTCTTTTCATGACATTTTCCATAACCAAATCGCAAAGAGGCTCCCCTATGTCCTCGATAGCCTCACGAATTCTATATTTGAAGTCTTGAATCGACGCTGGGCTGAAGTCGCAAGGTGTTAAATCACCAGATCTCGGTGGCCAATTGTGATCACCTCTTCGAGAGATAATACGATCCGGAAACTTTTCCCATAAAAGAGCTTGTGTGGCACGTAGCGCCGTCTTGTTGAGAGTAAACGTTGTCCAGATCAATATCATCCAACTCCGACCATAAACAATCATTAATCGTTTGTCGATATCACAATCCATTCACTGTTGTTCCAACCTCATTTTCGAGAAAGTAAGGTCCAATGACCCCGCCGGACCATAAACTGCACCAAACAGTAGCCCCAGATGCGACAATTTACTTTTCTCAATATCTACTTAGCGTTTATAGGATCGATAAATGATAACCGGCACTCGTCTGCCGGTTAGTCGTTTATCATAACGAAAACCATGAACAGCTGATGTGATGACTCCACTCCTTTTCTGTCATTCTTTTTGTTTTTCTTTCACAATCTTAATATATATTTACCCTCGACACTGATTCACTGACTCTGTCACGCAGTACGTAGGAATTTAAATAGGCATTCTATAATTCTATAATAAATAATACAAAAAATATTTTTTTTTTTTGCAGAAATTGTGTTTTCCCCAATTTTTTTTTTTAACAAAATTTTTTTTTTCCAAAATTTTTTTTTTACAAATTTTTTTTTTTACAAAATTTTTTTTTCAACAAATTTTTACAAAATTTTTTTTTTTCAATAAAAATTTTTTTTTTCAACAAAATTTTTTTTTTTCAACAAAATTTTTTTTTCCACAAAATTTTTTTTTTTTCAACAAATTTTTTTTCCATATTTCAACGGGCGCCATAGGCGCATTACAACTTACTAGTAATATATAAAATTGAATTGAACAAAAATGTAATAATATACTGCACAGCTAAGAATACACAGCTATGCCATTTATTTTTATCATTTATAAACATCTACACGTTAGAGTTGCCGTACTACCATTTGTCAGCCAGTTAATTTAACGAATACATGAGAAAATGAAAATGTTTAACCGGCAGTATATCGCGTCGATAAATTAATGTGACGGTTAATTAACCGGCACTTTAATCGTACATTGAGATAATGGGCCTTAGTGTCACAACTTAAATTCATCTCATCACAGTTGACTCTTCTTCTACGTATATTTTATATACATATGTCAGGGCTCTAGTTTATTCGGGAAACCTATTATTTGTTCCCTATATTTTCTAAATATGGCGCAAGTATAAGGACACTATTGAAGTAAATGAGCGATGCGTGTATGATAAAACTCGAAAATGACTAAACACGTAGAGTAGAATATATGGTCTCAGATCAATATTTCATATTTTGTTTGTCCTACTGTCACCTATTCTTGCACAGAACGTATCCTACTCTTGCCCATTAAATAAAACTCCCAAGCACATCGTGTTGGATACTCTTGATCATTATCGTCTTCTTTCAAAATACCCACGTATGCGGGGAAGAACCAAAAAAAAAAGAGTTTCAGTTTATTCCAATAAATTCTCTATATCGGCATCGAAAGCCCTAACACACAACAGGTGGTCCACCCATACCCCTTAGATGAAATAGTGGGAAAGGGATGCAACAACACACGGCTTCGGGTAAACAAAATATGCATTCACGAGTGAGCACCACAACAACAGTTTGTAGTCTAAAAAGTTTACTTTATCTCTTCCAGCAGAACAGAGAGTGCATTTGACAAACGACTGTCAAAGTGTACGGACAGAATCGCTCTAAAGTTGCCAACAGACGGGGCAATTTGTGAATAGAAAAATAACATAAATGAACAACAATTTAAATTAAACATTTCGAATATTTATTAATTTAAAAAAAAGTAGAAAGGAGAAATGTCGGTGAATGTCATCTGGTTCCGTCACGGTCTAAGGTTACACGACAATCCGGCTCTTTTGGAGGCAATTTCCGACAAAGACAAAGGGGTAAAAGTACTGCCTATTTTCATATTCGATGGCGAAAGCGCGGGTAGGAGGAGACACCCTAAACACCTTACAATTGTAAACAATTCCATTCATCTCCGATCTTCTCTCTGTTGTACTCTTTTAGGCACCAAGTCGGTTAGTTACAATCGCTTTAAATTTCTCTTAGACTCTCTGAATGATCTGAACCATCAACTGCACACGGTCAGTGGTGATCTCGGGCGATTGTACATCTGCCGCGGCAATCCAGTGGACATATTTCGTTGTCTGCATGAACAATTCGGCATTTATATGTTGTGTTTCGAGCAGGATTGTGAGCCGATCTGGAATGGGCGCGACAATGCCGTCAAGAAAATGTGCCATGAGCTGGGCATTATGGTCGTAGAGAAAATCTCGCATACTTTGTGGGATCCGAAAAAGGTCATTGAGACGAACGGTGGAATTCCGCCCTTAACGTATCAAATGTTTTTGGTAAAGAACACCACAAATGCCTATCAGAATTCCTTTCATTATCGTTTGTATTTATAGCATACAGTTCAGATAATCGGATTGCCACCGAGACCAGTGCCGGATCCTGTATGGACGAATGTGAAATTTTTGCAGATCAAGGATAGTCTTTTAGCGGAATTGAAAGGATTCAAACAGGTGAGTGGAATATTTGGAAAAACAAAATGAATAATCATGAAATTATTGTTGGGTCTTAACCTACTAATAGACGAATTTGTTAAGAAATCACTGTTGGGTATTAAGAGTGCCTCGAAAAAATATATATTTTTACACTCTGACATTTTTCCATAACAATGATTTGTGCTCGAAAATTTTTAAATTGAAAAAATTAAATCTAAAGTGAGATATCGACATTAAATCGAATAACAACCACAATTTTGACTCAACCCTAGGGGTTTCCCGTATTACTGGCAATCTACGGAGTCTATGGGAAAATATATTTACAAGATTATTCAACAAGTGAACAAATTTCAATCGTGTATACCCTCACCCTCTGTAAAAACATAACATGTGCCATTGTGTATACAATTTTCCATTGGGATTCGGATTTCGAAATATACGAATTTTCGACGTTTTTTTTTTTTGTTAAATCATAAAAATTCGAAAATGACAAAAACTGACCATTTTCAATAGTTTATCATAAAGCCACAAATAAAATGAGGAGGATTTTCGATTTGTTTATGGGTGAATAATCTGAAATGACTCCTTTTCTTTGCGAAAAAGGGGACAGTCTCCGACCACTCCGATGAAAATAATTCGCAAACTAAAATTTAGCGCGAGAGAAACACTACAAATTGAACGTTACCTTTTTTTAAGCAGAAAACCACACCAGGCACGGGACTGAGAGAAAATGTTCCGGACAAAAGTCAATGATTTTTATAATTTCTTAAAATTAATTTAATTAAATCAAAACAAGAGTATATGTGACTTGAAGTGATAGCGCATAAATTCATTTGAATGCAATTACAGATTTTTAATATTTACATACATAATAAGTACGGTTTATTTTGCTGCGTCGGTTTTGGACACGCCACGGGACTGAGACTACATGTACTGTTTTCTTTTTTTCGATATTAACAAATTAAAAATTTTAAAAACTAATACGTGGGTTATTTTAACAAATATAATAAGCTGCTTAGAACATATTTATAAAAAAAATTAGTTAATACAACACAATTTTAAACAGCCGGACACAGAAAGGAGTCATTTAAGATTATTCACCCTTATATCTCTGAAACTCTCATTCAATTTAAAAGGCAACGATTAAAATTAATTTAGTGATCATTTTTTTTTAAAAAAAAACTCAGTTCCACAAAATGGCCCAAATCTTTTTTGAGTTATGACAATTTATGTTCCGAAAAATTCATTTAAAAAAAAAAAAAATCTTGGCTTTAGGAAAAAAAATTGTTTGAACAATTCTGTACTCAGGGGACCACAGTATTGTACACACGTGGTTATACATTAAAAAAAAAATGTGGTGCAGTGTAATTTTGAATTCTATAAAATTTCAACTTTTGTAGTTTTATCATTACTCATGCCAAATGTACATCTTTTAGGCATAAAAAAAAACCTTCAAAACCGTTTGCTCCACAGCAGCCCAAACATAATATTCTCTGTTTTAAGGTTCCCACTGCCGAACAATTCAACATTTATCCGGACACGCTGATATCGTTGGCCAAGACAAAGTGGATTGGTGGAGAGACTCAGGCACTTTTGCTTTTACACCAACGTCTGCAAGTTGAGAGAATTTCATTCAAATGCGGTCGTTACCTTCCGAATCAGGCCAATCCGAATATTTTGGATTCGCCCAAGTCGATGAGTGCCCATTTACGTTTTGGCTGTTTGTCGGTGCGGAAATTTTACTGGGATGTCCATGATCTGTTCAAAACTGTACAAATGCAGGCCGAAGTTTCGGGCATACAGCTGTTCGGCGGTGCTCACATCACCGGGCAGCTAATATGGCGTGAATACTTCTACACCATGTCGGTGAATAACCCGTACTATGATCGCATGGAGGAAAATCAGATATGCTTGAACATTCCGTGGGCGGCGACCAATGCGGAACAACTGAATCGTTGGACCAGAGGTCAAACTGGATTTCCGTTGATAGATGCGGCGATGCGTCAGTTGTTGGCCGAAGGATGGCTGCATCATACGCTGCGCAATACGGTGGCCACGTTTTTGACACGCGGTGGCCTTTGGCAAAACTGGGAACATGGTCTGAGGTATTTTCTGAAACACCTTTTGGATGCCGACTGGTCTGTGTGTGCCGGCAACTGGATGTGGGTAAGTTCTTCGGCTTTTGAGCGTTTATTGGATTCGTCGGTGGTCACGTGCCCGGTGGCCATGGCAAAGCGTTTAGATCCGTTGGGTCAATATATCAAACAATATATACCGGAATTGTCTAAGGTGGCCCAGCAATACATGTGAGTATTTAAGGGGAACTGAAATACTTTTCCGAATTTCATTTATTTTCTTTATCAGACATGAACCCTGGCTTATGCCGTTGGAAGAACAAGAGCAGGCGGAATGTGTTATTGGCGTGCACTATCCGGGACCGATGATCGATTTGTCGTTGGCTTTCGAACGTAACATGAAGGCCATGCATGAGTTGCGTACGACATTGACCGGCGAGGGGGTTCCCGACAAGACGCCACCACATTGCAGGCCATCGAACGAGGAGGAGGTACGCCATTTCTTTTGGTTGGCCGACTAGATGCCGGCTGTTCTATTGTGGTTTGTTGTTATTGGTGTGGAATCGATTGCAGGATATTGGACGGGATTAGTACCATATGTATTTCACATACATACATACATACATATTATATACATACATACAAACATATACCATATACAAACAGAAAATGATATTCCAATATTTATGATAATATATTAACCTAAAAAATGCTCAATGGACAAAGTGGCCGAGTTAACTTTGATGAGTAAGTACATGTGAGAATCCAGATAAGCCATGTTAAATTAGGATTTTCAGGCCAGTACAGAGCATTTCCAAAATTCGAGTTTTCTTTACGATTTGCCCAGCTTTGGAAATCCTGTTAGCAAGCCAGGTTTAGAGTTCTTCCTCGCCACATTGCAGCTACATTTGCAATTAACCAAAATCGCATCAAGAAATATGTTAACTTTTTCAAGACGGCTTTGCACGGTTTGCCCACAGAACATACCTAAGAATGACGTCTTCCCACAGATGTGTTCGGTATCCGTGCAATGCAACTGCATTGAATACAGATGCATGTCTGTTCCCTGTTCTCCAGGTTGTTGCGAAGTCCATGTTTCGTCAACGGTTACGAAATGGCGTAAGAACTCCATCGTCCAATCCTTTGAAATGGTCAACTGTGACCGTGTTATTTTTTCAAAATTATGTAAAATGTCAACTAATGTCACTTTCCTTCGTTGATAGTTTAATAAAGGGTTTTTCAACAAGAGGTGTTCTTTTGAATCACCCGGTATTTCGGTAGCTGTCACTTTTGAAGCTTTTATTCTTTGACAAGTAGAAACTACGCCATTACTTTCTGGGGCTCGGAAAACCCAAGAGTAATTGTTGAGACGCCTCTCCATCCTCAACGTTTGACTGTTTGGTACTGTTTATGGTCCGGGAGGGGACCTTACTTTTTCGAAAATTAGGATGGATCAACAGTGACGGTGAATGGATTGCACTATCGATACGTGATTAATGATTTTTTTAGGGTCGAAGATGGCTGTAATTGATCTGGACAACTTTACCTTCTACTAGACGGCGCTACGTGCCACACAAGCAACGAAACCATTGCTCTTTTACGGGAAGAGGTTATCACAAATGGCCACCGAGATCTTGTGATTTAACACCTAGTGGGGCCATGTGAAAGATAAGATCTACGCCAACAGCCGACGCTGATTCAAGACCTCAAAGATATAATTCGTGAGGCTATTAAGGACAAAGGGCAGTCACTTTGCGATTTGGTTATGGACAATTTCATGAAAAGGATATGGTCATGTTAGCGTGATCGTGGTGGCCATTTGGCTGATGTGGTTTTTCGTTATTAACCGCATAGCTTCCTCTTTATTATGAAATAAACATCCGATCATTTATCTCAAAAAAAGGCATTTTTTCTTTGAATACCAAAATAACACCTCTTGTTGGAAAACACTGTATAAAAAGCTCCCGTATTTTTTAGAAGCTTTTCTTGCGCTCTCTTGTTTAGTGTTCTTACTTTGTTTTGTATTTTTTAATAGAAAGGTTTGCAAACAAAATAAAGTTGAAAGTCTGTACTTCAACTATTGAATAATGGAAAGTTGAAAAAAAAACTGATTTAACAAAAAGGACTGGTTGTTGTATACAGCAGTCAAATTTATTATTTTTAAAATAACTTGATAGAAGCTTAAACCAATTTCGTTAGCATTAGATAGGCCTACGATAAAAATATCGAACCTAATCGTTGAATTGTAAATAAATTGAACATCAACTCCGTAGCAGCAATCTGTACATGTAGAATATCAAAAAAAAAATCGCAATTCCAGTTTTGAGGTTTTTAAGAAAAACAATTTAATTTTTCCAGATAACCTCTTATTTACAAATGGAGAGCCTATTGCTACACGACCACACGCAAGACGCTGAGGATGTCCAAGATGTTGATTAAAATTGAACTTTGGACATTGAATTAAATGTAGATGCAACTGAATTATAAATAAAGTACGCTGGCTAATAGTTTCGATTATTCATTAACTCCTTGTATATATTCGGATGAATTTCCGGATAGTAAGGAAAAATAATATACAGCCCGATTCTGAAAACTCCCAGGGAGATAATTCCCGGGGAATTTGCTTTTTCCCGAGAACAATATCCTGCTATTCTAAACAACCGAGCGAATAATAATAAAGGACATACAATTTCGATTATTCCGAGTCAGATGATTTGTTTGTTTCCCGGTCTGTTTAAAATAGGAGGAGTTTCTTCTCGAAAAAATTTATATTCCCCGGGAATTATCTCCCCGGGAGTATTCAGAATCGGTCTGATAAATTTTTAAATTTACAACAGTTCACATTTTTGTTAACGTTCTTCACAAAAATACTTCATTCATGGCGATGTAGAAGTGGTCATCGAGAGCATAGTGTTCAAAACGTTTTTTTTTTTTTTTAGACAACACCATTAGCATGCATTATTGTGGCTCAAACCCAATCTTTGAATTGTAAATAAATTGAACCTCAAATCCGTGGCAGGAATCTTTACATGGGGAATATCCAAATATTCTCGGAATTTATTTATTTAATTTAACCCCCAAGAGTGCCTCAAGGCACAATTACAGGGGCACATTCGTTTAAAGATTTTAAAAATATGGAGGTTAGAGGATTACATCTGGTGGTTAGATTGGCATCTCCAATTCGGTCTTAACAAATTTTGACGAATTTCAACAATCAAATGAAAAATACAATAGTTGAAATGACTGTAATTTAATATATTGTTGCCATTATGTACATTGTATATAGCCCTAGAAGAAGTGATGGAAAATGTCCATGGCACAATAATAAAAGATAGTGGCAATTGTCCCACAACAAAAATTCAGATACAACCCCTTTGTATTTTGATTGTCAAATTCTGATATATACATGACAGACAGTTACAACTCTCGGCACAATTTTTAGCGAACTATAACATTATTTTTAATAGTTTTGAGAGCCCCAAAATTCGTTTTGGCCTTTTGTATTCAAATTCTTTGATTTAATGTTTAATACGACAATGTATTCGGCATTTCGAAAATAAAAACTAAACCAACAATTGAAATGTAAACATTGATTTTGGCAATCAAAATTCGGTCAATATGAAATTATTGTAATCAGCTGTTTGCATGACTCTACCTTTCATTTTCATTTATTTGCACAGATTTTGTAATTTAAAGCCTCACGGCCAATTATAAAAAATTACAGTAAGAACTACTCCAAGAATTCAAAAAACTATTTATTGTGCCATGGGAAATGTCGTTCAAAAAATAGTCCTCATTCAGCATCTCAGCAGATAACAAGGATATGTATATGTTCTAATGTTTTTCAACAATAAAAATAGCTTTTGATAATTTCCACTACACCTCTATTGCAGTCGAAGGTCAACAATTTCATATCTATTTATTACCATGGGCCGAAAACAAATTGCACATGTGAACTCTTGCAGACATTTCCTTTCATTTAGTACCATATTGTCCAAATAAGTGGGACAATCATTTGTTTTTTTTTTTCGTTATTTTGGGGCTTGCGAATTTTTTTGTTTTTTGAAGTGTTGATCTTCACTACATGCACTTCAATCACTCTTACTGAAATTTAGTACTACGTAAACTAGACGAATTAATTGTTAAGCCCAAGTCACGCTCCTTCTAGTATATCCCTGGAAATAATCCTTTGTGCCGATTCACAGTGTGAATTTCACACTAGACAATTCTGTTTGCAGCAATTTTTATGATTTCCTTTTGAACATGACTCTTGTGCTCACACAAGGCAATTCGGGTTTTTTTTTCATTATTGCCTTTTGAAATGCAAATGCCTTTCAAAATGTCAAAATAATCGGCAGACAAACAAAATACGAAAAGCACAAAAGGAATTGCCGGTACGAGCAATTTGTTTCCATTTCCATCCCCTTACCTCCCTCTCCCACAAACTGAGAATTGCGTCAATTAAAATTGAATCGGGACTGCGCCACAAAATCAAAACATTTTCTTTAAGTCATTGGAAGATGCAAATGTACCACTCCCATCGACTCTGTAGAGTCCGCTCCCTTTATATTTCTACATACATACATGGACTTACATGACTATTCACCGGCTATAGAGGACTTTGGCAGCGTTCTGAAGAATAAGTCCATGTTTTTCGGTATTGTGACCTTCACCAGGTCTCATCGGGCCTCCTTCGAATTGATTCTTACGGAGTCTGCGTCGTTGCTTATGCGAGGGCCATAGATCTAACACTTCAATATTCTCAGATCTCAAATGTTTCAGCCAAAACAATCGATATACTTTGATGCGGCAGACTTCCATGTCTTTTTCCCCATAGTATTTTAAGCGAATGTCAGGATCATGCTCTGAGATGTTGTAATTATTGTTTACCGAGTTCAGTTGTAGTGACTGCCGTCCTCTTTTTAATCTATTCTTTTTAAATAGTATTAAAGTTGTGTTCAACTTTGTCGAAATCACATTTTATTTGATGGAGCCCCAAAAATGCAATCGACCGTTCACCGTTAATGTATGTTTTTGACTGCCACGCTCTCGCAAACAGTGTTGCCACTGGTTACAATTTTTTTTTTCCGACCAAAATTATGCCAAAATCCGTTGGTGCCGAACAACTTTTTATCCAAAAAAAAAACTTTTATCAAATTGTCAATCATTTATTTACGTAAACAAAACATAAACAATCATACATTTAGAAATTTACAAACCTTTTAATGCAGCTCTGTTACCATAATAAGATCCGATGCAGTTAAATAACACAAGGCAATATTGCAGGTTGCACACACGCATTAGCACAAATGCTAATCGTTCACCTAATCATCTGCGTGCCGTAAAAGAACATGTGATTATTTTTGTAAAATTTTAAAATAATAACATTATAATTCAAGTATACGCTGTTATATAAATGTGACAATAAAAACAACCATAATTTGACTGGCCAGACCAGCCGAACACATACTCCTATTTTAAATCTTTCCGACTAAATTTGATCAAAAATGACTAGAACGGCAATACTGCTTGCAAATCGAAATTTGCATTTCTTGAACAGGGTTCTCCAACAAGAGGTGTTATTTTTGTATTCAAAGAAGAATGACATTTTTTGACATAAATGTTCGGATGTTTATGTCATAATAAAGAGGAAGGAATGCCGTTAATAATGAAAAACAACATCAGCCAAATGGCCACCACGACCACAGCACCATATCCTTTTCATGAAATTGTCCATAACCAAATCGCAAAGTGGCTGCCCTTATGTCCTCGAAAGCCTCACGAAGTCTATCTTTGAGGGCTGTTGGCGGAGACCTTATCTTCCACGTGGCCCCCAAATGAAGAAGTCGCAAGGTGTTAAATCTCGGTGGCCAATTGTGAACACCTCTTGGAGAGATAACACGGTCCGGAAACTTTTTTCATTTTGCGAATTGTGACTGCACGATTTTCGCCATTTTTGTAGTGAATTTTAATAATTTCAATGCGTTGTTGAAGCGTGTATCGTTCCATTTTTAGTTATGGTGTAGTCTCTACTTGTCAAATGTCAATGAATAAAAGCTTCGAAAGTGACAGCTACCGAAATACCATGTGATTCACAAAAAAACCACAGCGATTTTTCAATCACGGTGACTGAGTAGCCGTTTTGCAAACATTCCTCATCTCCATTAAACAGGGACTTGACTCTCCGTGCAAAATGTATTGTAAGTCCTTGCGAGTTGCCCCATCACAAAATCGAGTGTCTTCAGAAATAAAAAAAATACATTTGCAATGGTTTTTTTTCTTGTTTGTTAATTTTATTTATCTATATTTGTTTTTTTGTTTTTAAATTGATTTAAATAAATTGTTTTTTTTTCGATTTTCCTTTACTGTTTTTTGTTGGTTTTGTTTTAATTAAAATGACAGTTAATACGTAATAATTATTTATAATTATGTTGTTGTATATGAATGTTGTTGAAAAAATGTTTTTGTTTTTATTGAAATTCTTTTTTAAATGTTTTCGTTAGTATTATATATATTTTTTTAGTTATTTTGCAATGAACGTTGTTTTGTTGTTTAGGTTTTCAAGAAACCAAAGAAATAAAATTAAATGGCAAAAAGAAAAAAAAAACATTCGTACACATCTTTTTAATATAATTAAAATATTTTGTTTTTCGTTTTTTTTTTGTTTGTTTGTTTGTTTTGTAAGCATTTTTTTCATAATAGAATATTAACTGGTTTTTAAGGTTATCGTTTCTGTTTTTAAATTTTAAATAATTTCTCTTTTCATTTCTAATATTTGTTTTATAGATTAAACATTAACATCTTTGTTGGCTTTTTTTAAAATTAATATTGTATATTTTTGTTGTTTTTATTTTTCTTAATTTGTGTTGCCTTTTTTACTTTTTATGTGGTTGTGGTGTTGAGATTTGTAGATTTTTTTAGTATTGTTAGAAAGAATTCGAATATAAAACAAAAAGTCTTCTACAAAAGTGCAGCATACTGTAGTGTAAATTGAAGACCATAGAACAGCGTGGGACAATTAAATGGCATTGAAACATTTTATTTGGATTGACCTAAAACATTGCTGTGAAAAACTGCAGCTGATAACACAACTTGTTTTCTTATGCCTACCCGAAATATATCGGGATATACACAGGCTATACATTAGCGAAAACTACAGAATATGCTTTCAAATATATTCTTTATTTAATTACCTCTTCGCACATCATAACAAAATCAACGACATGAAGCTTTTATACTTATTAGAATTCTGGATATTATCCGGATTAAAGGGTTTCCCTGGATTACAATTAGTATGAACATAAATGGTTGAAAATGTTGAAAATAAAATATGTTTTAAACGGAAATACCGGTTGGTACAGAATGTCAGTGCCAAAAGGCACATGAAAAAATTAACCGCCCACTTTTGTGGATGATATGTTAAGAAATAGAAAGGAAATACGAGTTGAAATATGGTAAAGGGTTTGCCAAATTTTTGTGTTTTTATATTTTGCAAAGTTGTGAAATTTCCCACAGTTTGAGTACCCACACCATTTTCTAAAAAATGTTGGACCCTTTTTTCGATTCCTGGGTTTCTCTTCATATATCGTTTTTCGAGATTATGACTTTTTTTTGACTTAACCATTGTCAATATGTGTTTTTAATTCTCCAACTTTCGATTTATTAAAACTTTCTGCAAGAGATTATTGCATTCTACATGATTTGATTTATTTATGGTAAGAGTTGCCATGATTTCTTTTGTCATTGCATTTCTCTAAGCAGGGCAACTCCAGTTCATTGAAAATATTGAAATCAGCTGTTGTGTGTAAACGAAGAAAGCTTGTGAATTGGCGCAACGCCAAAATTAGACTTTAAATTTAAAATGGAAGAAATACTTGTGCATTTGAAAAGCAATAACGAATTGTAAGAGTCTAAAGATAATGTAAGGCTGCGATTGGTCGTAAACGTAAGTAACCTAATCTTGTATTTCTTAGAAAGTAGTAGAATATCACCCCTCCTTTCAGCGGTCGATTTGTAATGCTCGCCACTTTTCTAGCATTAAAGTTAAAAACAAACATCTCTGTAAATGGATCGACATTACATCTTATGTGCCGATCTATGGGAGAAGTATAAAAATCGGAAAAACAGGAAAAGACTAAAGTCGGTTACAGCGGAGACAACATTGCCCAGTCAATATTTCAGATAACGCATTCAATGTTGGCTTCAGCTAAGGGGTGTGTCATAAAACGTCTTGTGGTGGCTAATAATACGAATAAAAAAGTGTTTTCATTTAGGTATGTGTGTCGATCTTCCAACATCCATATTCCAACATATTATGCCTATGACTAAAGTCGGTTGCGGACGAGACATTGACATGTTTAATAACTTTATCCAGTAAAGGTCTTAAAACGTCTTGAGGCTAATACTCCGAACTAGAATGTATTTTGGTCCATCATATCGGAATGTGGGCCGATCTTCCAACATCCTCCACTTTCAATAGGCTTGAATCAAATTACATACGTGCACCTGTAGCGATTTGCGAATATGTTTTGAACTTAACAGATGCCATTATTAGGATATGTACCAAGCGTTTTTTAAACAAGTCTGATTACAAACATTCCACCCTGTAGACAATGAACTGAGAATTTCGATCAAAAAAAGTCATGGTTATGGGCGCCAATGCCCCAACACAGACTGATTTATGAAGCCATAGGTGCCCTATTTGTATATAAGTGTGGCTACTCAAGCAAAAAGAAAGTTCACAGAGAACATTTCTTTCGAAAGATAATCCTTCTAAATTCTTCCTGATGATGTTGACGGTCAGGTTTAGAGATTTTCTCCTTTAAAACTTGTAGTAGAAGGACCACAAAAATCAGCAAGACATGTATCGGGCATACAAGGCTTCTTTATCTCTTTAAGATATCAACATTTTCTGAAATTGTCTTTGCCTTAATAAATCCTGCTGATGTTGACGGTCTTAGGTTAGGCTTAGGGATTTTTTTCCTCTAAACCTTTGGTAGAAGGACCACAAAAATTAGCCATGCATACAAGGTTTCTTTTTCTCGTTTAGTTATCGAAATTTTCTTAAATTGTCTTTCTCCTCTAAAACTTTTGATAAAAGGACCACAACAATCAGCAAGGCATGGGCATACAATGCTTCTTTTTCACGTTTAGTTATCGACATTTTCTGAAATTGTCTTGCTTTCGAAAGAGAATCCTTAATGTTGACGATCTTAGGTCAGGCTTAGGGATTTTCTCCTCTAAAACTTTTGATAGAAGGACCACCAAAATCAGCAAGGCATGGGCATACAAGGCTTCTTTTTCACGTTTAGTTATCGAAATTTTCTGAAATTGCCTTTGCCTTAATTTTTTTTATTTATATTCTTCTGACGTGTCCTAAAAAAAGTGTTTAAATCACAGCGACTTGGATCTCATACTCTGTCCAATAAAATGACCAAATGCTAACAATTGTCCCAACACTGTGTTTTTCTACAAAAAAAAAAAGAATAGAAAGGAATAAATTAGTTTATAGTAAAAATTAAAAAAGAAGTCAAAATACACAAGTGAGTGTGAGTTGTTAAACTTCAATCGAAGGCGGCAGGAATAGAGTTTTTAATTACATTTATCCAAATGGTGTAGAATGGGGGGTTTTTAAGGTTGTGGTGGAATTGTTGTTGGTACATCTACGTATTAATTATGCATACCATTCAAATTCGAATCTGAGATACCAAGTAGATACCACTCCTTGCTTTGTCATTATCTTCTTCTACATCTTTTGCTATCGTCTATGTACGTCTACATATATATTTTATATATTTAAAAATGTATTCTTTAAATTGTAGTGCAATTTAGAATAATGACAAAATAATCGAGAGAAAAAAAAACGAAATTTTCCTTTAGTTATCATTTTAAAATGTTATTTTCTCGGCTTATAAACTAAGCTAACAATTACAATAACACATTGTTGCTGTGGTTGTTTTAGTGCTCTGAGTTCGTTTTATATATTTTTTTTATTTATTTCTTTATAAACGTATTTTGAAAGTCTTAAGCAAAAGAAAAGCTATACAATATTTCAAAAACAAAAAAATGTATGTAAAACCGAAATTAAGAATTTGTTATAGCTGAGTTTTGGACAGAGTAATGTAAGCTCAGCTTGGGGTGGGAGTTATGGTAGAGGGAGTTGGATATTGTAAATGAATTTAAACGGGACGATAAGATTAGTATATATTCAAAAGTGTTCTAAGTCGATTTTTAAAGATTTTGGCCTCCAACACCGGCTACGCATAATTAGTCCTGCTTTTAGATTTCTCCTCTGGGACAAGTACAACCAAAGTTGCCCCGTCTGCATAGCCGGCTCTCAGATATTTTAAACGGATTTGAACGGGACGATTAGATTGGTATTTTTGAAGAAAGCTGAACGACTTATCGTCGGAAATATGATGCAATGTAAATTTGCTCGGACTCAAAAGAGTTCTTAAAACGATTTTTTACTCTGGGACAAATCCACGACCGGCTACTACTAGTTCGTCCTGCTTTTAGATTTCCCCTCTTGGACAAGTACAACCAAGGTTACTCTGTCTGCAGTGAGGGCCCTCTGCTGGGCTATAGTTTGACTACACACACTTTTATAATTCCAAAGGATTCACATTGAATCAACGTGATCCATCGTTGCGTTCCTTCTCTTATGAAAAACTAAACTACAAAAGAGCCTGCCAACGAAACGATTGTCACAACTGCTGCGACCTGACAATCGCTTTGGCCTGTGAGCACCTTAAAATTCATTTGAGACAAATTTGTATACAGTTTTTTTACGAGTTCAATGAACTTTTAACAATCACCTAGTCACGAATATAATTGATTTGGATTGCTATCTCAATTTTCAAAGAGTTTTCTTCCAATTTGATGGAAAATGAACAAAAAACAAAAAAATAAATTTAGGTAATCTTTTAACAATCAACCAGTCATGAATATAATTGATTTGGATTCCCATCTTAATTTTCGGAAAGGTTTCTTCCAATTTGTCTTCTTTTCGATGGAAAATGAACTCAAACAAAAAATTAAATTTGGATGAGAATAAATGTTGCGAATCTCTGGTTGATTTATGGGAGCTATAACTACAATTGTTGGTCTCCATATAGTAAACGATCTACTTGCCAATGAAGTTGATAAAAAGAATGTCGTCGACATTACAAAAGGACATATTAAAAGAGCATTACAGAACTGCCACTGCTCAATCTCATTATTGCTGGAACCAATTTTTCCATTAATGGAACACAACAACAGGTACTTCCAGTCTTTTATAAACACATTCAAACACTGTTTATTTTTTACAGATCGGAGTTGTTAACTTAGTTTACAAATCTTAACGCAGTGCTTGACAGTCAGCATACAACTGGAAAAAAAAGATGTATGCCGGCGAACAGAGAACTTGGCAGTGTGTTCCGAGACATAACGGTATTGAAGGAATGAGTTGTACGATAAGCATTATTCTTGAACAGACTCTTGTAGACTACTTTTGTAGCCTTTTCTGTGGGTAGGCCAATTAGCATGTCATTAGAGGTTATGCGAGCAATTATGACAAATTACATTGTAGCATCAACCAACAACTATCGCCGGTACTACTTCGCGTCCTTAATAGATCCCATTTTTCATCTTGAGTAAGTCTTTACTGCTGGACGCCACTGTTCAAGCCTGTTGAACGTTAAATCATTTAAACAATTTTTTGAAATCCTTCTCGACTAGAGTTGGGTCGTTCCGGAACGTACTCGTTCTATAGCTAGCTAACAGGAACGATGAAACGAAAAGACTGAACGAGTTCCTTTACCGTTCAGTGAACGATAATGTCCAACACTATTCTCGACCAATACAACACAATCATACAAAATTGGACAACAAACACATGAGAAGGTTCGTTCAAAGAATGGCGTTGATATCGACGAATCCGACTGTCCTGATGTTCAGATCATGAAGATACCGAGTGATGCTCGCTTGGCTACCCATATTTTTGAAGTGTGGTAACAAGCATTTAGGCTTGTTGAAGCGGTGCAAGAAATACTTTAAATAAATAAAATAGTTACACCTATATATCAGGCCTATATAAGAAATTTAACTTCCATATAATTGGCAGAGCCTCCAAATACAGCTTCTGTCCAGGAGAGCGGTGCTGATGATTGAGTATAGTAGGGTATCCAACTCTATTGTCTACCTTGGTTTAGAAAGATATCCGCCGTATACACCCTGATGTTGGGTCATTAGTCTTCGATACGCGTCTGCCAGGGAGTCCCTGGCGTACATTGTCAAATGGCCGGATAGAATTCATTCGTATGTGAAGTTCTCTCCCAACAAGTGTCTTACCTATCAGCGGTGACATTCTCAAATTCAAGAGAAATATCAACACACACTACTCCCTCGTTTCAATACTCTAATTTGTATCACTAACACAGTGCAATGCATTTATAGGGGGCATCTCCTGAGTGTCAACCAAAATAAAAAAGAAGAAAAAAAAAACGTTGCCACCATGTTTTTTCAAATCTGACGCCGCACAGCTTTGGTATGACTGTTTCCAATACATTACATTTTCACTTTCAGCAGCGATTTATCGTATAGCGGCGTTCTTTAAACATACAGTCAAACTTCCATAACTCGTTACACCATTATCCCGTAGAAATGTTCGACGTACGGAGACTTTGAGTTATGGAATTACTTATAAAATTGTTTAAGGGAATTTGTCGCCTTAACTGCCACTAGAAGTGCTTCCAATTAAAGAAAATTGCACTTATGAAAGTTCAACTGTATTTCACAAAACTTTACTACATTGTGAGAAATTGGTGGTCTTCTTTTATCCCAATTAATTAATTTCAGTATTTTAAGTCTGTGCTTCATAATGAATCACTTTAAACAATCGTGACACTGACAGTCTATAAATTCTATACATCAATTCATTTGAGTTATTCAATTTTGTTTGGATGTTATTGGATGTGGAGATTATGAAATTCTGTTGGGCTTCGCATCATTGGGGTATATTGTTCATTTAATTGTACTCGAATGTAATCTAAATCACGTTTTTATATGTATTTTCCTTAACATCCCTTAAATCGTGAGTTAAGTCAATGTCCACCTATTGTACAACGACTTTTGTTGTCCGTCTATTACAACATAATTACTTTGGTACGGTGTTTCCAGAGGGTCATTCCCTATGGTGATCTATAGTGGCCACGTAGAGGCGGTCTGTCTTTTTAACGTCGACGTAGGGAAAGAATTCACTATCACATCGCAGTCATCAATGGAACGTATGGTGCTGTTATTTTAACCTAAGCAAACAATTAAAGAACGATGTCCTATATCGCCAAGCTAAAACCAAAGACAAGGAATAGATATGCTACAGCTATCGCCATTGAACAGTGACTGAAGGATGAGATAGTGTTTATAAGCAAATAAAAACTAAGACCTTTTAATTTAGCTGTGTTGCTAAAATTTGCCAAACCCAGCTAGGGGTTACTTGAATCTCAAAATGGAAAGTCTTAACCGTTTTGTAGTCGTCTTAAATTGTTGCCTTTTGTTATTTGTTCTCGAGCATTCGAAATCGTACATTTGTTTTGTTGCATTTTCAACACACACAATTTTCACACAACATGTGAAATTGTCATAATACACTTGGAATCGACTCGTCCCATTATCGTTTATTACAAAAAAAAGAGTTTTTTTTTTAAGAAAAAAAAAAAAAAACAAAACAAAAATCAATTAATTTGACTGTAGTTTTTAAGATGTTTTTTGTTTGTTTTTTTGTTTGTTAACTAAATCTTTATTCTTCCACAAAATTCTTTTTTTTTAGCATTTATAATTAAGATAATTATGTACCCATCACTATGAATGTAAGCATGTCTGTATGTATGTATTTATAAATCTTTACCGTGTGTGTATGTGTGGTGTGGATTTCTTTTTTTCCTTTCTAAAATAATTAAGTGTACATACTTTTGTTTTCTTTAAATATTTTGGATTGTTGTTTCTTAATTTTTCTTTTTTAATTATTAATTGTAAATATTTTTATATATATATATATACACATACGTATATATATATATATCTATGTAGTGTGTATGTTGGTTGTATTGTGTTAAGTATTCATTAACTTAAACTATTGCTATTTATTTCAACATTGGTGTTTACATATATCTTTTGTTTTCTATAAAAAAAAATTCTTGCTGTTTCTTTACAGATAAACTTCAATTATAAATAAAGAAAGAAAGAACTCAACATTTACAATAAGAAAATATATGGAAAATATTAAAAAAAAAAGTATTTGGAAAAAGAAATAACAATTACAAAAAGGAAAAGAAGAATTACAGGTAAGTTGAGACAACTAAATTAAGCAATAATGCTGACAAACGAACGAAGAAGAGAGCCATACATTCAGAGTTGTTAGATTTTTTTGTTTTTGTTTTTCCGTGTTTAATTGAGGATGGAAGGAAGGATACTAGTATTTAAATACGATAGGATAGTAAGTTGTAAATAGGAATAGATAGCAGTGTGTTGTTGTTGTTGTTATGGTTTAAGAAGGTGTTGTTGTTTTGTCGTGGAGGTTGTGGTGTTGCTGTTTGTTGTTGGTGCCATATAAATTGTCCTTTTAAAAATTATGCATCGCCTAATATTTTGCATCTATTGTTGCTGTTGGTTTGGTTGTTATTGTTGTTGGTTAATACGGCATTGGTTTTTGTTTTTCTGTGTTCCTTTCAAAATGTTTGTTGTTTGTAGCATACTTTTCTTTCATACTTTCTTAAATTGTGTTGCTGCTGCTTTTGTTTTCATTCGTTTTTTTTTCTGTTTTCAATTGTTCCATCTTTTCCAGGGTTTTTTGTTGTTGTTGTTTATATATATTTATATATTATTGGTTTACGAAGATATTTATTAATATTGTTCCTAATCACTATCGGCCTTGGTGCCACGCACTTCACCCTCTTGACGTTGTTTATCGAGTTCCTCCTTGACCTTATCTTCAATAGCACGAATATCCTCCATTGTCAGACCGTGCCAGCGATCCATCCAACAGAATACTTGGCTGTAAATGGGGCGAAAAAAATAAACGAAATTAGTTTCAATTAATAAGGTGGGGGGGAGGGGGGGGTAATTACGCATGTTAGAAAGTATTTAGTTTTATTTTTTAAAAATACAATTGAAAAAAATATTTGTTTGAGTCATAATTTGTGAAAAATTTTAGAAAAATCTTAGATCTGTGCCTTCTAAACTGAATGACAGTTTCGAAGATAAAGACATTTAAGGCAAACTGTTTTTTTTTTAAATATCTCATACACACGTTTATGTTTTTATAAATCATATATTTGTATGGGATTTATTGAAGGTCACTTCTGGTATCCATCGAAAATCCTTCATCGATTTTAATGTTTAATTGTAATATATGTGGCTTTGTGATAAAAGCAAACATTGGTGGCGAAATCATCCGCCAAGCTATGATTTCCGAGATTTTTGAAAAAGAGATTGAAAACTCGTTAGTCCATCAGTGGGGCGCCATAAGGCGGTCTTCAATAATTGTGTTTAATTTCAGAAATACTGGAAAATCCTTGTAACCTGTTTTTTTATCAGCAATAATTTTTTAAAATTACAAACAAATATTTTTTACGAAATTAAACACAAGTAATGAAGACATCGTCAGAGTGGTATTGCCGGTTAGAGGATTAACTAAATTCAGTTTGAGCAAAATTAGTCTAGCTCGTACGATTTTTCAGTTAGAGTTTCTTTTTCAGTCGATTTTAATTCATTATTGACAGATTTTTGTTTGTTTGTCTTTTTACACGTGTAAGTAGAAAGATACAATGAGTTCAATTTCATTCGAGGAGCATATAAAAACAAACCCTATAGATAAGCAATTTTTCTCCACAAATTTATCCTTCCCTAAATTGCCGTCATGCCAATCTTAATATATATTTACCCTCGACACTGATTCACTGTCACGCAGTACTTAGGAATTTAAATAGGCATTCTATAATAATTCTATAAATAATAATAATAAAAAAAATAATATTTTTTTGTACAGAAATTGTGTTTTCCCCAATTTTTTTTTACCAAAATTTGTTTTTTCCAAATTTTTTTTGTTTTTACAAAATTTTTTTTTTCCAAATTTTTTTTTTTCAACAATTTTTTTTTTTAAAAACATTTTTTTTTTCAACAAAATTTTTTTTTTTCAACAAAAATTTTTTTTTTCAGCAAAAATTTTTTTTTTCAACAAAAATTTTTTTTTTCAGCAAAAATTTTTTTTTTCAACAAAAATTTTTTTTTCAACAAACTTTTTTTTTCAACAAATTTTTTTTTCCACAAAAAATTTTTTTTTTCAACAAAATTTTTTTTTTTCAATTTTCTTTTTCACAAATTTTTTTTTCCAATTTTATTTTTTTTCGAATTTTTTTTTACAAAATAGTTTTCTCATTAACAAATACTTTCTCAAGCAAATTAACGGGCGCCATAGGCGCATTACAACTTACTAGTATTACATAAAATGTGTCTTCTTATCCACTTAACGAGTGAACCGTTTTTGGTTAATTTTTTTTGTTTGCAATAAAACAACAATTATTATATACTCTGACGATACAGAAGTGTAATTATTTAGTTACAAAGTAATTCAGCAATTACAATTTAGGTAGTATGTGCGACTATCACACAGAAGAACCCGAGTTCGAAACCGGGTAAGACCATTAAACATTTTTCAGCGGCTGTTTCCACATCGTAAACAGTCGGACCCCGATCACTGAGTATATAAATTATATAGTACAGAGCTCACTGATTCGAGAGAAGTTCCCCGTCTGATTCCTTCATGGAATGTTAAGGGAAATAAGTAAGTGTTTTAGTGGAGAGGATGAAGGAAACCCCCGGGAATTGCTGGCTGGTTGTGGTCTATTTCTAGTGTGAACTAGTTAAGGAATTAAATAGCGCAGGTCCGCCAATTAATACAACTTTTATGTCCCTTGTGGTCTCATGAATGTTAATAGTCTTTAAACCGAACCGATCAAATTTTGTCAATAAGACGTATTTTTTTTGTTGTGAATTTAACCCATCTCCAATTTTGTGAAAGGATTTCGCTTTTATGCCTTACAAGATTCTCTCGATACAAGAATTGAAGTCAGAAGACCATCATTTAAATTGGCAACTCATTTACGAACCGCCTGATGGTTTTGATGGAACAGAAGCTCACAAATCGTTGGATAAAGAATTTTGGTTAACAGTTTTTTAACACTTAATTTGCCTTTACAAGTTAGATATAGATTAGCACATACAATACTAATGCCTAACATTCGATATGGCGTGGAAATTTATTCCGGAACGATCGTAGCCAACATGAGAAAACTTGACTCATGTTTTCACAGGAGTTGCTATATGTCGTGATGATTACGGTTCATACTCAGTCCGTTTCTTAGGGTGCAATTTTAGTCACTATTTACAGATAAGATGTCTCTACTACTTCTTTTGCAGTGTTACGTTTGGAAAGCCCTCGTATCTATCTAGTTTTGTGTTTTTAAACTTCAATAGAACTTCTAAGTAACGCATCGATCACTTCAGTAGCGCAACCTTTGAAAGGTCATTTTTCGTTCGTACTGCAAGATACTGGAAAGCTCTGCCTTCTTATATAAAAAATTACGATTTGATACCTAAGTAATTTGTAATTGTGAAAGGCTTTGATTTCAGTGGTTAAAGGGTTAAAAAAAGAACACACTTACCGATGGAAGTTCGTAAATAATCGTCGTTCCGATTTTTGTATGAAATTTTCTATTCTTGTCTGCAGACCAAACCATTTAAATTCACAAGTTACTAGTTTGTAGCATGTCATCACTGGATCAACTTTCTTCTTCCAGTCGGGACCGACCAACGGTCCACGTCCGGTCTTCTCCGATTTGAACCTAAACGCAAACACCACAAACGTATTAATTTCCACTCAGCTCAAATTCAACTAATGTGTACATACTTTGTGGGATCCTCATCAGGTTTATAATCCGCGGGCGTGACGGGATCATTGGCAATATCAATATGAACAACTTCACGTTGTTTTACTTTTTCTGGAGGCAGTTGGTGTACCTGAATAGAGTTGCACAAAAAAAAAGACCATGAATTAGAAAATAATAAAATGTTTGCGAAATGGTAGAATATTTTTGTGTTGAGGATAGTCTAGGAAACCAATTAAGTAGTGTTATTATGAAGAAGAATTATATGTTAGTCAAAATTTTCTACGAATTTCGCTATGAAACACAATTACCAAAACAAAAAATAAGCTACGTATGACTTGGGGAGTGTAGTAAGGTAAAATTGAAGAAACCCAGACGTGAGGCGTGATGTGGTTCGTTGTGGCCATGACGGGTTCTGGGAATAATTGACCAAACATAAAAACGATTGGTGTTCCAAAAAAAAAACATAGGAGATTTTTCGAAAAATACCCAAGAAAATATTTAATTAAACCCAAAGAGGCCTACTGCGAAATCTCCAAAATCAGCTGGGAATCAGTACTGAAAACTTTCCATCTGGAAATCATTTACTTTGACCAAAAAAATACAGAGTATCCGAAAGATTTCTTTAGAGCTGTCATTTCTGCAAAAAAAAAAAATTCTCGTTTTGCATATTTGACTTTGAGGCCGTGGACGATATGATGAATTTAAATATTCCGGTCGGGAGGACGACCGTGGTGGGCGACTACAACACAGCAGAACCGAGGTTCGAAACCTGATAAGACCATCAAACATTTTTCAGCGGCTGTTTCCACCTCGTAAATGTTGGCGACTTTACGAGTAAGAGAGCTATTTCTAATCCACGAAGAACTTCTGTAGAAAAGCACCGCCTCCGATGTTTTCATAAATTATCTGGGAGATTTTTCAAAAAAAAATTTGGCCTTTTTGGGGAATTTTTCATCTATTTTTGGGAATTCTTCATTTAGGATATTCTTGATTTTCTTAGATGTTACTTTCAATTTTATTACCTTACTACATACGGTTGTTTTTTTTTATGTTTTTTGGGTCATATTTCAAGGTTAGTACACAACATTTAGAAACAATGACTCACATTTTCCTGATCGCCTATATCAGCAATATGATGAGATTCAATGATTATGATAAAATTATCTTTCATATAACCAGGATTCTGGTTGTACATACATACATATAATATACCAAATACGAATATTTGTTTTTTTTTTTGTATTATGCGGACAATATATTTTTAATGCGTGGTTATAAAATGGTTATAATCATTATTATGGTAATCATTTGAAGAGGAACAACACCAAAATTAACAATTTAAATATACGGTTATATGATTTTTAGGTTTTGTTTCCAATTTTTTTATTATTATTAATGAAAGCATTTAAATAAAAGAGTTTTTAAAAAAAAAAAACAATTTACACAAATACGCACGCAGCACGCACAATTGCATATCGCAGCATTGCATCGATCAGACAACAACACAATTATTTTTAAATAATTCAGTGTGTGTGTTGTTTCGATGGCAAATTGGTTTTGGGCACAAATAAACGTTTACATAGAATACAATGAAATTAATTATTATTAAAATCCAACACCATATAATTGTTTGTTAAAAGCATTTGTTTATATTGAAAAAATAAACATACATATAGAGATATTTTAGTTAATGATTATTATTAATTATACGTAGATAAATATGAATACGAAAAAAAAAACAAAGAAAAAGAGAGAGAGAAAACACCATTAATTACATTTGGTATTTGGGTAAAACTTACATTATCAGAATCTCCAATACCGGCTAAATGCAGAGAATCTATGATAACTTTAAAATTATCTTTCATAAATTTAGGATTCTAAAAAAATATCATTGAGAGATGTTATTAATATGTTTGGGGGTAAGTTGTTTATAAATGTACATAAAATTATACTAGTGGAACGCTAGGGGAAAACAAATATTTACTCGCTTTTTTGACCTGGCCAGGTTAGAGTTTATCAATGCGTGTAATGGTTTTATACATTTGCAAGGTTTTCGTTTATCCAGACAAAATGGAAATAACACTTGAATATTTGCTAGATTTCTTTTTTATGGGAAGAGAAACCTTTTTATTCTTGCAGTCCTAAATAAAATTCGGTATCCCAAGACTTCACGATTTAACAATGTCCGACTACAGTAAGGAGACTGAAATAGTACATGGCGTTATTTATTTGTTACATCGGAAAGGATTTAGAATAAATATCGAAATAAATCATTCGATTTCCGTTTGTCATGTATTAGGAAATACGGATAGCCAATGAGTTTCGCATTTGGCATATATTTTTGCTCGTCAAAATCTAAAACTCAAATGTTTTGTAGGGGCCAACAAGAAATCAGCTTATTGTTGACAAATACAATTTTTAAATTTGAATATTTGCTAGTGTTTATTTTTGCATAGATCGAAAACTGATTTTTGCATAGATCGAAAACAAATTGAAAAAAAAAAAATTATCTTTAGAACACTTTAATTGGAATGACAGAGTTATAAACTTTTTTTTCAACAATTTTTTTTTTTTTGAAAAACTCGTAGAAAAAACTGCGTGAAATAAATTTTAAAAAATGTATCACTAAATTATTGTTTAAATTCTGGCGACTTAACCGACTAAGGGAGTAATCTGTAAGCCATGTAAAACCGTCTCTACCCGTTCCGAGCCAGTCTTTCAACAACATTTCCCCGCCACTGAGTATACAAATTATATTGGACACAGATTCATGAGAAGTTCCCCCATGTGTTTCTTCATGAAATGTTAAAGGTAATAAGCAAGTACGTTACAGTTAAATGAGCTAATTCGATCTACAGGGAAACGGGCACTGAGCGAGGGCAGATAAAATGAAAATATATGTGAATACGTTGTGGGACCAATGCCAATGGCATCGCAATTTTGGTGTATAATCTCCGAGGACATCACACTTGTCACATGACTTCCATCAGGAGGTGAATTATTTTTCTTTTTATATAATTCATTACTTTGTAACACGAGAAACATTAGAGTTAATTGAAGTGTGATATGAAGAAAGACAATTCCAATTACTGTAGAAATCAGAGCTCTAGCTGTCAGTAGTGAATTTGACTCTCTCCCTCGTGTAGAAATTCGTGACAAAACGATGTAACATTACGTGTGTCCCCATCTAGCGCAAAAAACTTATTGGCAGAAAAAGTCCATCAACAAAAATGTTGTTATGAATAACCACTACAATTTCTGATGTGCTGTGGTTTGTTTTTAAATGACATTTTTTGAGGCTTTAATTGTCAAACCTCGAAAACAACTTGTCCGATTTAGTAGAAATAAATTTTTAAAAAAATATTAGTGACCTCGAAACGGTACTTTTTTTAAGAAAAAAAAAACAGTAGAACTAATAGGAATTGCGAGACCGACCTATGGTTCTGAAACTGTCACCCAGAATAAAAGGCACTATAGGCGAAGAAAAAAAAATAATTTAGTGATCTTTTTTTTTAATTTGTACAAAATCGTTTTCGAGTTATGAAAATCAACGTCTCAAAAAATTTAATTTTAAACAATAAACCTATCGATAGAAAAAAAAAATTGTACTCAGGGGAACGGACGGAGTACATCAGTATTGTATAGAGGTTATTTACAGGGTTTTCCAACAAGAGGTGTTATATTGGTATTCAAAAAGAAATGGCATTTATTGAGATAAATGATCGGATGATTATTTCATAATAAAGAGAAAGGTATGCCGTTAATAATGAAAAACAACATCACCACGACCACGCTTAGAGGACCATATCCTTTTTTTTTAATGAAATTCTCCATAACCAAATCGTAAAGTGGCTGTCCTATGTCGTCGATAGCCTCACCAATTCCATCTTTGAGGTCTTCAATCGATGCCAAAGGAAGAAGTCGCAAGGTGTTAAATCACAAGATCTCGGTAGCCAATTGTGATCGAGAGATAATACTGTCGGGAAACTGTTCCCGTAAAAGAGTAATGGTTTCGTTGCTTGCTTGTGTGGCACGTAGCGCCGTCTTGTTGATCAGATCAATACCATATATCTCTCGATTGCGCAATCCATTGATCCAACCTCATTTTCGGCAAAAGAAAGGTCCAATGACCCCGCCGGACCATAAACCGCACCAAACAGTCACACGTTGAGGATGGAGAGACGTCTCAACAATAACTCTTGGGTTTTCCGAGCCCCAGATGCGACAATTTGGCTTGTTGACTTAGCCACCGAGGTGGAAATGGACCTAATCAGCAGTCAAGATGATTTTTCGATGGAATTCCGGATCATTTTTATCAGCAAGGATCTAATCAGCAAAGACACGACATTGTTGATGATCGGCCGGCTTGAGTTCCTGTGTTAACTGGACTTTATAAGCCTTAAGACCCAAGTCTTGATGCAAAATACGGTCCAATGACGTTTGAGGAATGCCCCAACTTTCAAAGAACGATGAGGATTGGACCAGCATGGGTTTTCTTCAACACTTTGGGCTACAGCAGCCATTTTGTCAGTTGTTCGTGAGCGACGTGCACCAGTTTTGTTTTTCACATCACTAACTTGTCCCAACAGCTCAAATTTTATCACTAATTTCCGACCAGGTGCTTCACGGCGGCCCAAAAATGCTTTAGTTTCGCGAACTGTGACTGCAAGATTTTCACCATTTTTGTAGAGAATTTTAATAATTTCAATGCGCTGTTGAAGCGTGTATCGTTGCATTTTTAGTAATGGCGTAGTTTCTACTTGTCAAATGTTAAAGAATAGATGTTGAACCGTGTTCAACAACTGAAAACTATGAAAACTGAAACTATGAAAACTGGAAACTGCCTGAACGATACAATTCTGGGAGTTTCTATTCAAATTATACAGTCCACTTTCAGCGATCTCTCCCGGAATTGTATAATAGAAGCTTCCAAAGTGACAGCTACTGAAATACCGGGTGATTTAAAATAACGCCTCTTGTTGGAAAACACTGTATTCCAGTAAATTTAAAAACCTCTAAAGAAAAAAATATATTTCCACCATTTGTGTACTTAGGGGACCACGGTGCACCAGAATTGTATAGCGGTTATTCATTAAATGAAATTGTTGCACTGTGTAATTATTCTCATTGTATGCGAATGATTGCGTTATGGTTCGTCTGTAGAATGTCCATAATTTTACTACGTCCCTAACATTCTGAACCTAACCCTAGAAAGTCATACTTATTTCGATTGCGTATTAGTTTCATTTGAACATGCAACGTCGATGACCTTCCAGGGTTAAGAATACGATTAATTCTCTGCATTTCAACCTAGGAAACAAAAAAAAACAAGACATTTTCAATTGTCCCACTTGCAACATACCGTAATGACTGTTTTACAATATGGATAAGCATTCCATGCCTCTTCGTGAATTTCCAGTGAGCCCTTGGGGGCCAATAGTCTTATAAATGCTGGAACTTTTGATGCCAAATGATAGATTTTATATGTATACTGACCGGAACTATATTTGCCACCTACAGAGGGATAAAGAATTGAGAATTAAAAAAACAATATAAACAAAAAAAAAAGATTAGCACTTACCCAGCAAAGGATGATCGGTAAAGGGTTCATTTTTTAATACTTCAATGCCTTCACCACCACCGGTTTCATTTTTTGATGCTTCCGCCACGGAATACAGTTGTGCAACTTGATACTGGAATTGCCGAAGTCGATGGTAGTTTAGAGAAAAGAGAAATGTAATTAAAATATTGGTGCAATGACAAACAAGAAAATCAATTTAAAATAATCGCTTTTGATTTGTTTATGTAAGTGATTACAATGAGAATATGAAAGAACAAAACCTAAACAAAATCGATTATCGTCTATGAGTGAGTGGTGGTCAGTTTAAAGGACCAATTGAAAAAAAAAAAAAACTAGAATAACGTTCGTCCAAGTCTCCCTCTCCTTGCTATCGCTGTGTTGTGATTTATGCCGTCAAGTTGTTCATTCCATTATCGTGTAGGTGGTCTGAAACAAACAACGATGCTTACACACTCACATCACATACAGGGTGGTTAGTCGTTGCCGTAAGCGCTGAACTTTAGATTTTTTGTTCGAAAAAAAAAGACAAAGGAAAAAACATCATGTGTAACACGAAAGGCGTGGGTTTATATCAGTTGATTGAGTGTTGCAATATGCTCGTTGGTCGGTTTACATTGTCGTGCGGACATACGTTATTTATGGGGCAAACAGAGAAATGTGAGCGTATTTTGTTTACAATTTCTAAATGGTATCATTGTTGCCATCGGCGCCTAAAGTGGCTACGTTGGTAAAATTACCAGCGCCTCGCAGTAGTCCAACGATATTTGCTGTCCCTCCAACAATTATTTGAAGAACTCGGCCAGTTTGTTTTTTGGTGTTATTAAATACTTTGTTAGTTTCTTCTCTAGGCTATGTCCAATAAGATCCATTCGAACTAAATATTTCATAAGTGCTGACCTGTGGGTCATTCGAAGAGAAAAAAGGTTAATTCTGTGTAGGAATGTTATCATGTAGGATGGGTCTATCCAAGTCCGGCTAGACAAAAATTAAGATGTAATAAAACGAGATATTCAGGGATATTATTCTGCACGAGCCAATACAGGCTACACACAGTAATGTACTCCTAGGGACACATTCTGTAGCATGAGACGATGACAAAGTCAATGGAATGAAAGTCGAAATGTACGATTAACAGACAAGGTCATTTCAAAGGACAGTTGGACTATCAATTACTACCTAACGCAGTTTCTGACAAGTTGCAGAATAGGGTTATATAGTTGCCGACCTTTCGACCTTTTGACTTTTTCATAAATTTAAAAAGTCGATGGCTAGACTTTTCGAGTTTTTGTGAATCAAAACTCGATTTAAGACGACTTTTTAATTGCAAATAATACAATTTTATTCAAACTTATACAAATTCAAGTTTAAAACGTAACAAATGGTAAAGAAAAAAAATATCAATTCAGTTCCACTTTATGGTAACAAAAAGTCTACTTAAATTTGAACCACATATACTGTTCATATCGTTACTGACTTATTTCCCTTAACATTCCATGAAGGAACAGACATTTAGCATCGGCATCAGAGTTAGTTTCAGCATAAAAGTTATCAAAATGTTTGTTACTCAATTTCATCTACCGTAAGCACTTGGAGAAGAATCCTAGTTTAAATTTCGTAACATCAATTACACCTGGTCCGGACTTCTTTAATTTAACCTATAACGATTGTTTATCGCTGATTGTCTTTGAAGATCTGTGAGTTCTTAAGTCGGCACCTCACTGCTTCTAAAGAAGCCAACGATATTACAGCAATGGTGTAGCCTCAGTATTGTCTGCTTACTCATTACAACAATTCTCTTCGTCGAAGTCATCTGGTAGCTGTAGAAACTCATGTCCACTGGAAGTTTGTTGTATATTTTATTTCTATTGGGACAACTATTTTAAATGGTGTGCCCGAAATATCAAATGGCAGCCATGATATTAGCTTCACTGACCGACAAAACATATTTTCAATTAAACTAAAAAGGCGCCACCAAAAAGTCGATATTCTCGACTTTTTCATAATCAAAAGTCGACTTCATTTTTTTACCATTTTTGTAGATAAAAGTCGATTTTGTGAGTCGACTTATACAACCTTATTGTAGAGGTTACAGATGTTATCTGCTGCTTGGTCCTTCTAGTGGTTTCTTTTTGAATCACGTTATTTTGACAGTGACATCTCTTTTCCGCTCGATATCTTGCCAGAAAGTCAGAAAAAAGAATTGAATTGAAAAATAATATAAACCTATTTCCAAAGTCAATGATGTGCAGCCAAAGAAGTTTTGCGCGACTGCTGTAGACATTTTTATGCGAAAATTTAGGGAGATTGATGTGGGAGACGTTGTCGCATGGTGCTCAGTGTCGATTGTGCGACTCGGTCTTGGAACATCAACATCTTAACAACCCAACATTTCACAATGGTCGTGCTGTCGCAATAGGACCTTGCAAGCGAATAATTAGAGGCTTTTGTGCAAAAATCGCATCAGACTGGCACTGTTGCACAAAGCAGCGCGCAACAGTGACAAATTTGACCAGAGTCAGAGTTTGAAGTCGAAAAATTTGTTCGTCTCCGACTCTGAGTTTTATTTACTTACATTTTCCATTATATAAATAAATGTATAGTTTTTTAAATTTTGAAATATTTTCTATTAAAATAGGCTCTTTTTATTTTTAAGATACAAACGCACCTCAGTGTAATATCGAGTATAGGAATAGTGGACGGAAATAACAGCTGAAGGCGGCGGAGTCGATCAATTTTGGCTCGACCACACAGCCCTGACACAAAGATCACGCCTATTTCGCTTACAAGGTTCAATTGACTCGGCAATTGAAGGCACTCGACCAACACCTGGAAATGGATTACGATTTTGATGGTTTTTTTAATTGCTATTCGCTTCTTCTTCTTCTCTTTTTAAGTAATTTTTGTTTTAAATATATTTTAAATTTAAAATAATGCATTTGATTTGGAAATAAATGCTTATTTTCTTGTTATTTTTGAATTTAAGAGAAAGACATAGTCGTCTTAACAAATGTTTCAGTGTTTAAGTTGCCTTAAGCCGGGAAACAGCGGTATTTTTTGTTCATCGGGAAACACTTTGCGGTGGTTGTCCTTTCGAAAGACTGTTCTCAGATCCACAAACGATGGATGACATGCGTTATTACAGTTGACTAAATGCAACATTGCGTTGCAAGGAATGGCGTTTCAAAATCAATTGATTTTTAGAAACGACAGTTATATTCCAATTTAAACTAAAAATCGGAGTTAGACATAAACGATACCAGATGTATCAGGTATTATGTTAAGGATCAAACTGGGCATTGCGACAGATCAGTTAATCTTACCCGGCCACCCGGGTAATCTTCATCCAGAAGATTTCAACCTATCTTTCTGAGTGTCTGGCCGATTTAGAATTTTCTTATGATAATTGAATGACCGAAATGTGCTTAGTTATCGAACCAAGGCCACATTCACATTCGAATTAAACGGCAGAAACAGGAATTTACAGAGGATTTCCAAACATGGTTAACCAATTTAAAATATTGAAGAATATACAAATCTTTATCGAAAAAAGCAGTATTTGGATATTTTTTAATGTCTATTAATTGTCCAACCCTCAGCTCAATAGTTTTGAAATCGCAATTTCCAATTCATTCTGTATTCTCTGTATGAATACATGCAAAGAGATTCCCTTGGCTGAATAATTTATATGAATTTGGACAACACTGTGTGACAAGTTGGTTGAATGTGGAGCACCACAATTATGCCCCAGCGACGGAATGGCATGTATGGAAGGCCTTGCCTGTGCATTACATTATCATTTCGTATTAATCATTACTGGCACAGGTGAGAATAGCCTATAACATCTAGAAGGTCATCTGCAATAGACATTTTAATAATTATGTAGGGACTTACTTTGCCTATTATTAGTTTGATCACAGTCTGGGAATAATGTTTACAATATTTTTATCTCCACCATAGGTTTTCCAACAAGAGGTGCATTTTTTGAGATAAATGTTCGGATGTTTATGTCATAATAAAGAGGAAGGTATGCCGTTAATAATGAAAAACAACATCCTGCCAAAAATGACCACCACGAGGATCTGTTTCGATCCTCGAATCTTGTGTAAGTTTACATGTTACGGTGTTGACCAATCTTCTTTGAATCGTCTGTGGAGCTGTGATATGTTGAGTTCAGTTTTACGCCCCTGTTGTGTCTTTCGCTTTTGAGTGAAAGTGACAATTTTTCCCGCCATAGGTGTGACAACTTTCACTTTCGCCGAAATTTTGGAGAATGTGTTTCACTTGAAAATACTCTGCGAAAGTAAAATGAAAACCCTTTTTTTATATTGAATGATAAGTTAATCGAGTAAAAAGAAGTTGAGACACAAAGTTGGAAATGTTATCTGTCTATTTGGATACTTCAACATTTATTTTAAAGCCATTTAATAAAGATTTACTTCAGATTCTTGTTGTGGATAACTTGCAAAAAAAACCTCAAATAATTTCAAGGTTAATTATGAGTTCACATTATAGGCATTTATTTGACTCTTTTTCATTTCACAAACATCTGTCGAGCAATGTCAAATAAAATTGTATCGAACAGAAGTAGAAAGATTTTCTTTTAGATTTCATCAACTAAAAGTTGCAACCCAAATAGACTTGTGAAAATATCCGTTGAACTTTGTGCGCCTTATTGAGTTGAGTGAAGTAGAGACCAATCTTACCAGCTATTCAGATGTTGGTCATTTTCCATCTCTTCGATCTTGAAGTGGTCAAGATTTTATTCCTTTTATTTTTGATCAAGAAGATCAATACTCCTCCTTAGCTCTACATTACTCTTTGACTAGGTTGCATTTTTTTTTGTCCAAAGTAAACAATTTTGTAAACATTTGAGGAGTACCAGAAACTATGGGCGTCTATAACACAATAAACCCAGGTAGGAATATAAACTATTTTTCAGTTTAGTTTCACCTTCAGAAATCCGACATTAATTAATTAAGACCATCAGCAGTTCGGAGTCCGAACAATGAGTATACAAATTATATTGAGACTGGTTCCCTATCGGTTCCATAATTGAAGGCTGAGGGAAACAGGTATATGAGTCATTCAGACTAGGGTTGTACAAGTCGAATCACGAAAAGTCGTTTAATCGACTTTTTGCTACAAAAATGGTAAACAAAATAAGTTGACTTTTGACTATGAAAAAGTCGAGAACATCGACTTTTTGGTGTGGACTTTTTAGTTTAATTGAAATTATGTTTTGTCGGTCAGTGGAGCTAATATCATGGCTGCCATTTGATATTTCGGGCACACCATTTAAAAAATTGTCCAAATGGAAATAAAATATACCACAAACTTCCAGTGGACATGAGTTTCTACTGCTACCAGATGACTCCGACGAAGAGAATTGTTGTAATGAGTAAGCAGACAATACTGAGGCTACACCATTGCTGTAATATCGTTCGCTTCTGTAGGAGCTGTGAGGTGCCTACTTAAGAACTCACAGATCTTCAAAGACAATCAGCGATAAACAATCGTTATAGATTAAATTAAAGAAGTCCGGACCAGGTGTTATTGATGTTAAGAAATTTAAACTAGGATTCTTCTCCAAGTGCTTACAGGAGATAAAATTGAGTAGCAATCATTTTGATAACTTTTATGCTGAAACTAATGTAACTCTGATGCCGATGCTAAATGTCGGTTCCTTCATGGAATGTTAAGGGAAATAAGTCAGTAACGATATGAACAGTATATGTGGTTCAAATTGAAGTAGACTTTTTGACTGGATTGATATAACAGGTGGCGGAAAAGTAATCCTCCTATCAGAAAATGCTATACATTTTGCGATTGGCCCCTAATGTGACAATCAACTGTGGCGGCGGCCATTTACATGACATCATATTCTCGACTTGAAAAAAAAAATTAAAAGACCAAATAAAAATAATCCACAAGAAGAATCAGTTTTTCATTTTTTTTTAATTACAAAAAAAACATCGGAAGTTTACTTTTGCGCCACCTTGTATATTTTGTTCTTTACCATTTGTTACGTTTTAAACTTGAATTTCTATAAGTTTGAATAAAATTGTATTATTTTCAATTAAAAAGTCGACATAAATCGAGTTGTGATTGACAAAAACTCGAAAAGTCTAATAAACGACTTTTTAAATTTCTAAAAAAGTAAAAAGGTCGAAAAGTCGACTTTTGATTGCAGCTATATAACCCTAATTCAGACCTTACGATTTTTTTTTCTAAAATTGACTTTGATGTCTACGAGGTCTTTCAAACTTTTAGTAGGCATTCTTCATTAAAAAATATTTTACACGTGTTTGCAGAGTTATGTGTGCATTTAAAAATCGTGAAAAATCTTCCGAAAAATCTAATGTTTTTCTAAAACTATTTTAAAGTTAATATCTTATTTTAAAGGCACTTGAAGCCTCTTTTTTTAAAAAAATGTAAATGAGTCATTTCTCGTATTTGAGTCATTTCATGTCAGACCGTACGACTTTTGTTAAAAATTGACCTTGATGTCTACGATGTCTTTCAAACTTTTAGTTCACATTCTTCATTAAAAAATATTTTATACGATTTTTTTTTCAAAAATGTATATGCATTTGAAAATCTTCAAACTCGTGATAAATCTCCCAACATGACAACTTTTAAACAAATGTTTTTCTAAAACTAGTGAATGAATTTTGAAGTTTAATATCTTATTTTAAAGATTTAAAGCTTCTTTTTTAGAAAAAAATACTTTTTAATATTTATTTTTGTTATTTTTAAAATTTGTTTTTTTTTACTTAATTTCTGTTTTTCTTTGAACAAATTGAAAAATCTGAAAAAAAAAATATTTTCATAAAGCTCAATAAAACCTTAATATTAACCTGTCAATTTCAATTTTTTTTTTCACGAAAAATTACATTTTCAATATTTTTTTTTTTCAATTAATGAAAAAAAAAATATATTTAAACAGGAGATGATTTTTAGACTTTTAACAGCTATATATTTTAAAAATTGTAAAAAGAAGGTTCAAATAACATCAAAATACAGTTTTACACCGGTGTTCTTAAAAATGTAAAAATGCTTTAAGAAACAGGTGTGAAAATTGTGTATTTTCATAAATTTTTCTTAACAAAACTGATTTAAAGTTTTATGAATATGGGCTAGTTTTTGAAAAACATGAGTTTTGGAAAAACATCAGTTGGCATGTCGGGCGATTTTTCACGATTTTGTCGATTTTCAAATGCTTTAACCTTTTCAAAAAATATTTTTTTTAAAATTAATAATATCTAATTAATAATAAGAAAGGTGTTATAAGAAAAAGGCCTTCGGTCCGACATGGAATGACTCATAACGGCTTTTAATCTCCCGAATTGACAGTAACCTAACACCCGAATATTGCAGGGCTTGGGCCTCTTTGCAGAAGGCCCCCACGTATTGAACCGCTTGCGACAATGACATGACACACTCATATCTAATTGTAATGTACTGTATATGTATGTGATGTGTTGTGGAAAATATCTAAGAGTATTGCTGTCGGTTAATGTCATTTTGCTGTTCAAATGTATCCGCATCCGTAAGGTTATCTGATTGTCTCTCCTCTTCGGGCTGTCTATCAAATGGGTATGCGGTGCGCTGCGGCTCGGTTATGTTTCTGTGTGTGTGTGTGTGTTTAGTGTACATTTTAACAAGATATCGACGATACAAACCTCATCAACAGTTAATGGCAAAGTGACTCGGCTGCAAAAAAACAACAACAACAAAAAGAATTTTTTTTTAATTAGAAAAGTTTAACAAAAAGGGTTTTCAAAAAAAAAGAAACAATAGTAATAATAAAAAAAAAATACGTAAACTAGAGCATGTAGTGGCACAGCAAACATGAGTTATAGGCTTTAATGTAATTTTCATTTAATTAAGATAGAAAAACTAACCCTAATGCAACAACTGCAGCAACCAAATTAGGATGATAAAGAAGAAAGTGACAATATTTTTTTTTCTGATAAGCACAAAATGGGAAGTTATTTCATAAAAGAAGACTTTTGTAGAATAAAATAGAAATGCAAGAAATTAACCCTTTAAAGACCATTTTCAAATCGAAGCCTTAATTTCCGTAAACTGATCATGGAAGTTTTTCGAACAAGAGGTGTTATTTTGGTATTCAATGGAATTTTTTGAGATAAATGATCGGATGTTTATTTCATAATAAAGAGGAAGCTATGCCGTTAATAATGAAAGACATCATCAGCCAAATGGCCACCGCTTACAGGACTAATTCTGTTCATGACGGTGGGCTGTTAGCGTAGACCTTGTCTTTCACGTGGCCCCAAAGGAGGAAGTCACAAGGTGTTCAATCACAAGATCTGGGTGGCCAAACCGTATCACCTTGAACGTGAACGTTGTCCAGCTCAATATCATCCAACCCCGACTATAAAAAATTATTAATCATCTTTCGATAGTGGAATCCATTCACCATAACCTCATTTTCGAAAAAAGTAAGGTCCAATGACCCCGCCGGACCATAAGCCGCACCAAACAGTCACAGGTTGAGGATGTAGAGGCTTCTCAACAATAACTTTTGGGTTTTCTGAGCCCCAGATGCGACAATTTGGCTTGTTGACGTTGCCACCGAGGTGGAAATGGGCCTCATCAGCAGTCGAGATGATTTTTCGATGGAATTCCGGATCATTTTCATGAATTTCATGCATTTCCCGGACCCAACGTTGTTGACAACACTACTCAACAAAATGAAAAAAATTTCATGTACTCCGGATGCGATAATTTTTTCTGTGTAGATAACCTTGACATGAGCTCGAAAAACGCAATAAAAATTTTTTTTTTCGTTTGGTTTTTGTTTTATTTTTTTTTTTTTAAATTTTAAAAAAAATTTGTTGGTTAATTTGTTTCGTCCGGCATAACTCGGGAACCACTAGCCCGATTTAATTGAATTAAATTTTAAAATTTTTTTGAAATTCATACCTTTACTCAATTGCGAATAAAAGCGAAACGCGTGCATCGATTTTCATGATCTTTGTCTCATTTTGCTCACAGGTTATGTGACTTTACGTAAAAGTAATAAGATTTGACATTTTTTTTCATTTTGGTTTTTTTATGGATTTCTTAAAAAAAAAAAATTTAAATCTTTAGGCAAAAAATAAGTTTTTTCCTTTATATATTCATTTTTAACTTGGAAACTGTTGCTTGTATAGGAAAACAATATATGAACAGATTAAGGGAATTGTAATTTTAAATTTTTTAAAATTTAATTCAATTAAATCGGGCTATTAAATTTTTAAATTAAATTAAATTTTTTTTTAAAATTTAAAAAACAAAAACCAAACGAAAAAAAAATTTTTTATTGCGTTTTTCGAGCTCATGTCAAGGTTATCTACACAGAAAAAATTATCGCATCCCGAGTACATTTTGACTGTTGACTAGTGTAATCGGCCGGCCTGAGTTCTTGTGTTACCTGAACTTTATAAGCCTTCAGACCCAAGTCAATTTATGCAAAATACGGTGTAATGACGTTTGTGGAATGCCCAATTCCAAAGAACGACGTGGGTTTTCTTCAGCACTTTAGACTACAGCAGCAATATTCTCAGTTGTTCTTGAGCGACGTGCTTGGGTTTTTATTCTTCACATCACTAACTTGTCCCAACAGCTCGAATTTTTCCAACAATTTCTGTACGACGACCAAAAAATGCTTTAGTTTTGCGAACAGTGACTGCAAGATTTTCACCATTTTTATAGTGAATTTTAATAATTTAAATGCGTTGTTGAAGCGTGTATCGTTCCATTTTTAGTTTCTACTTGTCAAATGTCAAAGAATAAAAGCTTCACAAGTGACAGCTACCGAAATGCCGGGTGATTCAAAATAACACCTTTATTTTCATCCCGCTAGAAGTTAACTTAATAGAGAGGGGAGTTCATGCCAGCGTGGCCGTCCCACTCTCTTCAGCATCGCCTCTTTCGATCGAGTGATTATTTTCCCAAAACTTTCGTGATGCTTTCCGGCGCTACTTCTCTGTTTGCCTTTAGAGATTTCTCACATGTAATTGATATCGAAACTCCTACACTGAGGTGTGAGTTAATAATAAACCGATCCCATTATTATTTCCCAATTGATATCTTGACTGGTTGGTTAACTTAAAGCAAAATAGTTCTTTTGTAGTTTTCTCTTTTTGACGAGTAGAGAAAACTTTCTGTTGTTTGCTTGTGTTCAGCTCTTTGTTGTACAAAACAGTCAGTTGTACAAAAAACCCTTGAAAGAAACCCAGAAAAGTTTCGTACGCCCTTTGTTGTAATTATTACGACACTCACTCTTCACACTGTTGAAGTCGTCTTCGACTGAATGGCACCACAACTTTTTGCCATATTTTGCGCAACAACAACAAAAAAAAAAAAAAAGAAAGAAAACACTGAAATTATGAAACCTTGTAAACCTTGGTTGACTGCTAAGGATGGACTGGAGCTGTAGTGGGTGTGGTACATAACAAATACCAGTACGTCATAGAAACGGTTGGCCATACGAGGGCGTAATTCAGTTATGGAAACAGTTTAACGGTTTTACGTCCTACTGATCGATCCCCAAGACCTACAACAAACAATTGTTTTGGGATGATGAGGATGAGGTGGTTTTCAGTATTGTGTTTTCTCCACTGTGTTTCTCTTTTATTGTTGCTCTTGGTGGTGACGGCGGCTGCTTGCTGCCTTCCATGTTTCGTTATGAGTTGGACAAACTCAATTTGTTGTTTTTGTATTCGGGGAATTGTTACACAATTTGTTGTGTATGCAGAATAACCACTTTTTGTTTGTTGGTGCGGTTCGAAATGTGTGTGTGTGCGTGAGTGTGGAAAGTTGTCGTTGTTTGTTCTTTCAATTATAATTCATCTTTTTTTCTTATCAATTTTGCTCAAAAAAACAACAAATGTGTAGAGTACTTAATTGAAATAAATTAAATCGTTAAGTTTAAATCAATTTACAAGCAGTCAGAGGTCAATTGAAGGGAGACAGTTCGGTGGACAGAACAAAAAATACATCAGACATTGCGAAAAGCACAAAAATATTTTTTAAAAAGGATTCATATCGCACCCTAAACACAAAAGGGTCACAACTCAAAATTCGACAATTTTCAGGAGACAAAAAAAATGTTTATGTAAAAATGATTAACATAAAAACAGACAAAGAAGATTGCGATGTGAACGAAATCTGTGCAGTATTTAAAGATGTGGCCTCTGAATTAATTTATGGAAAAAAATCAGTTTTGGAAAATTTTGAGTTGTGACCCTTTTGTATTTAGGGTGCGATATTGTACATTCATTGTGTAAGGTCTTCTCACAAATGAGATCCTAAAAAAATTGATTCTTACGAGAAGCATCCTGAAGGTCATTTATTGTAACATACATATCGCACCCAAAAAAAACAAAAGGGTCACAACTCAAAATTTTCCAAAACAACGCAATTAACATAAAAATAGACAAAATTGTATTTTCCAGCTAAAGAAGATTGCGATGTGAAAGAAATGTTTGTAGTAAGAGATGTGTACTCTGAATAGATTTATGAAAAAAAAAGTCAGCTTTGCAGCAGTGGTTGTCAAATTCGTATGGAAAACTGAGAGGCGAAACCACACTGAATTTTTGATACTGTCTCTCTCTTTGGGTTGCCATATTTTCTTGTTTTTTTTTTTTTTTTTTTTTTTTTTGTACGCACGAACCATAGTAAATCAAAAAATGACATTTTTCTTTGAATACCAAAATAACACATCTTGTTGTGAAACCGTGTATTTCTTATTTTTAATTAATTGTCCTAACTCGAAAACGACTGGTCCGATTTGGTTGAAATCAATTTTAGAAAATGAATAGGTTAGGTTGAAACGGATGATCGGTCATGTACGAATGACCGTCTCATGTTGTTGACATACACCTAGGCCAGCAATTCGACCTGTTGTGCGCTCCTGATTTCTTCTTCAGATTCCCTGCCCCTTTTTTTACGTTAGGAATTCGGTCCCCTCTATAAAGTTTCTTAAATTCCTTATGTTCATTCCTTTGACGACTGACAGGTCATCTAAGGCATGCTCTCGTAATTGGATTTTCCTGATCTGCGGGGCACTGGGATTCCTGTCCCAGTCCCAGCTCAGCTCATTTTTGTTGAACCCGAGTATTCTCATTGTTTTCTTGTAATTTGCAAAAAATAACCCCTGAAGAAGTTGGAATAAAGCTAACGAAACGTTAGAAAAATATGAAATAAATTAGTTTTATTTAATTCATAAAACAAAAATAAATAAGAATAACACTTTGGTCATATAAGAAGAATTTTGTTTTCTATTTTGTTCTATGAAATGTTTCATAAATCTTCTGTAATTTTTGCATACAAAGTCTACAAACATTTCGTGGACTGAAAATATAAGAAATCTTTTTTTCCGTGGACGTGATTCAGAGCACATCACATTGTTACCGCTTCCCCTCGTTCAAATTGTTGCCTGCTGTTTAAACATTTTAGTTCTGTACATATCAAAGGCACACTTATCTTTTTCAATATACAAAACAATAAAAAAAAAACTACAAACCGAAAATACATATATTTCCAATAATGACAAAAAAAAAATAAGTGTGACGTGTAGACCATCGCCAGTTGCTTCACAAATAAAAGTTAAAAATACACCGAAAAACCAACCACCACAAACAAACCTGTCTGTCTGATAATGGCTTTGGAAATATTAAAAAAAAAACAAAAATCTCAATTTGTTTATTGAATGGAAAAATGGTATTCACTTATAAATTGAACGAAGGCAGATGATTCATGATCGTGTGCATGGAACACATGTAACACATCACCAACACAGCCCAAAAAGCCCAATGTGGCTGTTTTCGTTTTTGGCCTAAATAATTTAATGGGTTAATTGGCGAAGACCATATTGAGCATGTGAAAAACCAAATCATTATATTGAAAACAATTTAAATAATTCATTGTTATATACATACATACATAAGTGTGAAAACTAAACTCAAGCCATGAAAACTAAACTCAAGCTCTGACCATGTCGATTTGGCAAACAAATTACAATTTAGATATGCTGAGCGGTACTTTCAATGCTTAATAGTAGAATGACCTAGTATCACCGGAGATAACACTATCTGTAGAATCACTCATGAAGCCACTCATTTCCTATCAAGCCTCAACCGTCACCATAATTTGTAAAACATAATTTCATTTAATATACTTTAATCGGCCATAAATATTTCCGTTCATATATGAACTCTCTGGTTATACAATTTCAAAGTTCAGACAATGTTAATGGAAAAAAAACTCTCAGACCCCGGCGACTTTTCAAGTTCATTTGCTTTGGCACCACAAGTCCGAGAGTTGCTTCTGCGTTAATTTTTTAACTTTGACCACACACTCTGCACTGGGTACTAAAAAATTTCACATAGTTGATGAGAATTTTTACGAGTAGTTAAGGGCATCTTAGGGTATTTAAGAACAATAAATTGTTTAATTTTATTATACACTTGGTATTAATGTCGACTGCTTATCCGTAATAAGAGTATAAACTCGTAAAGATCTGTGAAACTTCTCTGGAAGAAAAAGTATAAGTAACGGGTGATCCAAGTAGAGATACTTTTTGCAATGGCCTTTTGTTTTTGACAGATCACGTGTGAGTCGTGTCATGCTGTCATGTTATTTTTCTTTAATATTGGCCTCAACAAACGTCAACTTTCTATGAGGAATGTGTTTCTTGCACTTGGTTCAACTTATGATCAACATAATCGGCTTACTGAGCGTACTATTCGCAAACACCATCAGCCATCTTGAGGCCCAGCATTCATTATTGGATAATATTCGACCGAATAGACCACGTCCAGCAAGCAGTGAAGAAAATGCGCATTTTACGTCGACATCTTAAATTGAAAGTGTACACAATACAGCTTGTGCAAGAACTGAAGCCGCCCGACCTTCGGCCTATGGGCTCTTGAAAAGTTTCAAGGCTCTTGAAAAGTTCCAAGAAGATTCGACGTCTTTGAGCTATATTTTGATCTGGCCCAGTGGGTATGTAAACAAGCAAAATTGCCGCATTTGGAACGAAGAGCAACCTAAAGTAATTCAAGAGCTGTCACTTCATCCAGATAAAACAACGGTTTGGTGTGGTCTGTGGGCCGGTGGAATCATCAGTCCATATTTCTTCAAAAATGATGCCGATGAGAACGTAACCCTCAATGGCGACCGTTATTGTGCCATGATAACCGACTATTTGATGCCTGAAATTGAAGCTCGTGATCTCGGCGTCATTTGGTTTCAACAAGACGGCGCCACTTCCCACACATCGCATCAATCAATGGATTTATTGCGAGAACACTTCGGTGAGCAGATAATTTCACGTTTTTGGCCGGTCGATTGGCCACCAAGATCTTGTGATATCACACAGTTAGACTTTTTCCTGTGGGGATGTGTAAAGTCTAAATTTTATACGAACAAACGCTGAATCGGCCTTGGAACGGATGGAGCCTTTCGTAAATTCAAAAGCATCTACACGGGCACAGATTGTTCGAGAACCCCAACAAACCCACACTTTTTGCATTGAAATTTGGTCACATGCAACCGGAGGCGAATGTTATAGTTCCCCAACACATTTGTGCCAATTTAGCGCATACTTTTATTGAGTAATTGTGTTTTGACCGTTTTGTCGTATTACATCAAGTTACATTTTGTCCATTATTGTCAATAAATAATTCGTTGTACTTATTTTAAATACAAAAAAAACCAAAATGCTGCCGTATTTATGAAAACAAATTAGCTTGTCCATAATTTTTCCCAAATGCTTTGGCAATTTGTGGTGTAGGACAACAGTTGGGTGGGTGGGTTTTTGTTTACTGCTGCGGACGGCAACAATTCTTGAGAGAAGTTACTCTTGCGATGATATTTTTCAAATGAAAATGCACGTGCACATGTAGACCCTCAGTTTTTTTTTTCAGATGATTTTCGATATTTTTCTTTTGTTTCGAAGAGAATATGTGACCAATACCTTTTTTAAAAAAAAAAAGTTTATATTTTATAAAAAAGAGGGATCCTGATTTCGAAACCATTGACATTTTTAACTTTAGGATTTTTTTTTGTCTGTGCAATGCGGCGTCGCTGGCTATAAAAGGGTTCACTGTACGTGTAATGCATACGTGCCTGTTTCTGAAGCGTATTTTGTGTATTATTGTGCAGTGTATTTTTTTTTTTAAAAATATTTTTTTTATTTCGTGACTGTTTTGCTACCCCTCTTGCTTCTCTACACCATACTTCGTCAACAATCGTCAAACGTCTTGACTGTTCAACCTGTGTGGAAAGTCATCGTTCAACATCCTTGTGACTGAGTTCTATCCTCAGTAAACCTATCGTTGATATCTCGTCTATTAAATGAAGGCATTCTACAAGAATTTGATTTGTAAGCCATGGTTAGGGATTTTAACTCGTGAATTCTGGGGACATTTTCCCGTGAAATTCACTGTTTTTTTACTTCGAAATTCCCGAGATAATTTGGTCAGTATATTTAGGGGTTTTAACTCTTGAATTCTGGAGACATTTTCCCGGGAAATGTACGGGGTTTTTACTTCCCAATTCACAGGACATTATCCCGGGAAATTTACTGGTTTTTACTTTCCAATTCACGGGATTTTTTAGTCAGGATTACCGGGAAATAAAATACTATTCAAAACATGCCTTTGTATGAATTTATGATTTTTTTACCGCTGGGTCAGAATATTTAGTACGTGCTTAAAATGAATTCTTTTTTTGGGTCGAAAAGTGTGTACAATTTTTTTTTTGGTTTTAAAATTTTTAAGTTGTCAAAAAAATTATTTTTGTGGTTTTAATAAAAATCTTGATGTTCGAACACGGATGACCGATTTGTACGAAATTAGGTCAGAAGAGAACAGAAAAAAAAATTTAAATAACAAATTTCTATTTAAAAAAAATAGTGTTATTATTTTCATATTTGGTTAACAAATGCAATCAAATTTTGTTCCTTTTTTCCGGAAAAATAGTTCTTTCTTTTTAAATTTTATAAAGAATTTCAAATAATATCGTAAAATATTAAATAAAAGTCATATTTGTCTTTCAATGCCCGGGTATACTTCGAAAAAATCCCCATTGCCGGAAGTTAGAAAAGGTCATAAAATGAAAAACCCTAGACAATAATACATATAAACTATTAAGGTCCAATTAGTCTTGACGGTTGACGTAAGACTCAATATTGTGCGATTAGTTATGACGGTAAGACAAAACAAAACAAAAACAGCTGATCGAAGAGCATTTCTAGAAAATATAATTTGCAATTTGCGTTGTGACAGACTGTCATCACTCTATTATTCTTAACTTTAAAATTTAATTTACAACTTATAAACAATTCCCGCCCGCAAAATGTCGAAGCGAAAGCAGTAACAATAAACAGCTGATCGGTCTTGATGGTTCACGGTAGATTCTGCAATTTGCATAAGTCGACCGTCAATTTTAGTTGTCTCTCTCTCTAACACATGCAAAATGCAACCCCAACTCAAACAGCTGATCGTCTACCGTCAACCGTCAAGACTAATCGGACCTTTAGACAGTACGATTGATCAATACGATTGACTTAATCAAGTCACACACACTGTATACCGGTGTGTACAAATATTCCCACGCCTACAATCTCCTTTTGAAATAATAATGTTTAGTAAACAAAATAAAAAAAACACTCAAATTTGTATACAAAAACAAAATACTGAGAATGTGAGAGAACAAAGCGAGAGTCGGCCAATCGACCGACCAACCCAACCACCCACTACTTGGGAAATAAATCAAAAATAAATGCTAAGAATAAAAATCAACAAAATGCGAAATGGCCCACATTTCGTTTGGGATGACATTGTCAGAAAGATAAATGGGAAAATTGCAAAAAAAAAAAAACAACAACTAAAACTAAAATTAAAAAACGCATTCTATAGATAGAGGGCAACAAACAGGGTGATTGATGAGCGGTGGTGCATTTTATGAAAACACTATGCTACAAAAAATAAAGTTTGTAATGAATGACCGCTATACAATTCAGATGTGGTCCCCGTGAGTTCAAAAATAGTCGAACTTTTTGCAATAGATAGGTTTTTTCGAGTTTGTCATAACTCGAAGGTGACTTCGATTCTGTTGAAATAAAAATCGAAATAAATTATTTATAATCGATGCCTAGGTTGTTTTTTCGAGTTTGTCATAACTCGAAGGCGACTTGTTAGATTCTGTTGAAATAAAAATCGAAATAAATTATTTGTAATCGATGCCTAGGTTGCTTTTTCGAGTTTGTCATAACTCGAAGGCGACTTGTTCGATTCTGTTGAAATAAATTATTTATAATCGATGCCTTTAGTGCCTTTCAATCTGAATGACAGTTTCAGCGTTAAAAACAAAAATTAGACAGCTTTGTGGAAATATTACTTAAGATCTACTCAGTTTTCATTGGTCAAAGAACAATATTTTTCTCCAACCCATCAACACGTTTCGTTTGACTGCTATGTACTTCGAAAAGACAGACGAACGAATATGTGTGGTTTAGACTGTCTTAGAATTGTTCTATGATTTAGAATAGATGTAATAAGGCGAATCCACATAGACAAGACTATTTAATTATACAGCACATAACGATATGACTTCTGGATCTATAAAAACAGATTAAACTGTATCGAAGGAGAAATATTTTGGCTGCATACAAAGTTGATAGTCAACAAGATTGTTTTACAGCGTACACAGGCGAAAGAGTTAATTTGCATTAAAAATTCACTAATGCAAATTAAAATTGTATGCCAACAGTCGACAGTTTCTGCATTAAGTAAACAGCTGTTTTGTAAACAAGCGTCAACTATTTTTTTTTTTGCATTACCTCCATATAAAGTGTATAGAAGGGAGCAATTAGCGTTAGCTATTTATTTTGAAAGAAAGCCGAAAAGGAATTAAAATAACTCACAATTTTTCATTAAATTTCAACACAATTGCAAAGAATTTGACAACAGCTGATTTGACAACTGCCGTTCATTGTAAGTACAGCGGTTGATTGTGATTGTCATAATGAAATACATACATGCAGTTCGATCCAGTCCTCCTGTGGGGCATGTGTGTGAAGAAATTCTTTACAAAACTTGCAGTTTGTGGGTAGTCCACTTCTCGTGTGGATTGTTGATATAGTCAACAAGATTATTTTACTGTCCGAGTAGAGGAGATGCATTTAACGTTTTTTTTCCCACAAAAATGATTGTTTTCTAAAATATTTAATAATCCGATCTATAGACAAGACCATAATTATGGATTTTTCTGTTCAGGGAATTCCACAATTGGAAACAAACGTTTCACCAAATATCGTTTTGTTTTTTTTTTGGCAGTTTTGAAATATTGTCGACGTTTATGGTGAAGTCATTGTTTCCGGTTTGAGCACAAGAAACGTGTATAAATTATCTAACGGAGAGTTCAATGACCAGCACAGCGTTTAGAGAAATTGGTTTTTTTCTAATTAGTACAATTGGAAATATGAGCAATTCCATTGCAAAATTTTGAATTTTTTTAAAAAATGTGTATTTTATTCCACATAAGAAACAAATTTAAACTGTTTATTCAAAAGCTATAAGCAATTGAATTTTTTAAAAAAAATATACAATTTTACAAAATAGCGTATCCATTTAATAGTCTGTAACACCCAGAATAGTTGAGCCAGTTTGTTGTCGAACCTTGTTTTAAGGGTAATTTCAATGACCTTGAGATAAATTCACATTTTCACAAATGTGCTCAGAAACATTTAAAGAAAATGGTGCGCTGCCAATTATTGGCGTTCCTCAAATAATATTGGGTTCAATGAAATACAAACGGGTTTTTAAAATGATTTTGATGTATTTTTAAAACGTGTTTCCGTTTTGTTTCAGTGATTCAAAATTGTTTCACAAATCATAAGAACACAAATATTTCTAAATGTAATTTATTTTTTTTTAAAGGTAATTCCAAAAGGTCATTGGACCTTAGTTTTTCGAAAATGAGTTTACAGTGAATGGATTGCTCTATCGAGAGATGATTAATGATTTTTTATGGTCGGAGTTGGATGATATTGATCTGGACAACGTTTTCTTTCAACAAGACGGCGCTACGTGCCACACAAGCAACGAAACCATTGCACTTTTACCGGGAAAAGTTTCCGGACCGTGTTATCTCCTGAAGAGGGTATCACAATCACAATTGGCCACCGATATCTTGTGATTTAACACCTTGCGACTTCTTCATTTGGGGGCCACGTGAAAGATAAGGTCTACGCCAATAGCCCAGCGTCGATTCAAGACCTCAAAGGTAGAATTCGTACGGCTATCGAGGACATAGGGCAGCCACTTTGAGATTTGGTTATGGAAAATTTCAATGAAAGGATATGGTCCTGTAAGCGTGGTCGTGGTTGTTTTTCATTATTAGCGGTACACCTTCCTCATTCTTATGAAATAAACATCCGATCATTTATCTCAAAAAATTTCATTTTTCATTGAATACCAAAATAACACCCCTTGTGGGAAAACCCTGTACGTTTGAAATTTCATAAAAATAATTTGCAAATTCGTAGCCAAACAAAACTGCTGACTTCGAATTATCTCTCCCTTATTACTATTCTCTCCGTTTGTTTAGAACAGGATGATTTTAAAACCACTTTGTATTGGCGTAAACCTCACTAAGATTGACACCTCCGCTTTGGCCGATGTTTCTGTAAAAATATCATAATCGAATCACACATTTATTAATTCCTGAGCAGTTGTCCAATAGGGCATTCGGCAGAGCTGTCAACGAATCATTCATTTTTGAATGGAATCATGAATTAGTAAAATTTTGAATTAATTCTTTTCAACAAAAAAAAAGAATTGAATGAAATGTGAATCGATTCAAATGGAAATTTTAAAAAGGAATTACAACCTATTTTTAAATCATTTAAAATTTCATTTCATTTAATTCTTTTTTTTTGTGAAAAGAATTATTGAATTTCGAAATAACTTAAAATCAAAAATTAATGATTCGTTTACAGCTCTGGAATTCGGATACTAAAGCCAACTTATTTATAAATATTGCAAATACACTCCTATCCCAGTTAATTAGTGTTTATATCAGCGTTTAACATTTGCATCCTACATAGGAAAATTAACTTTGATCGTCAACTTCCTTCGTTATCTAATTAGCACAGAAAACAGCAACGACTGTTCAAGCGTGCACTTACAAAGTGAAATGCATAGCCGAGGGGGGCTGGAGATAATTTTTTGTAAACTTGTTGTGTTTACGTTTTTTTTTAATGAAATAATCATTGTTTGTAAGAGTACAATGCTCAGGTGTAACAAACGATTCAGTAAACACAAATTATACACACATCCAGCGGTAGAGGCCACCAAAAAACATGGAACGTCGTGAGTATGTCTTATATTCCGCTGGCCGACCTCAGGTCAGTTTACACAAAATTTGAATGGGTGTAAATGTCTCTAAAGTACAATTTAGTAAACTAATAAATAAAACACTTTGGTTTGAAAATCATTTTAAATAAATTAAAGAGGTTAATTATAGTTTAGAGTCAGAAGGTTTAGGTTTTACGATCAAACATACATTATTTTGTTATATTTTATGGCAGGCCAACTCGAAAATTGTGCTACAAAAATTAAAAATGTTTGACAAGAAATGTCAAACATTTGCTAGTCACACTCTGAATGGCAAATATTTTTTAAGAGCAAACAAGGACTTAGCTGATTGTTGAAAAATAAAATTAGTTGCCAGAAAAGACAAATTCGAGAAGTGTGATCGCCAAATATTTGCTCCTATTTTTTTTGCTCTTACAAAACATTTGTATCATAACGCCAAATATTTACTCCTATTTTTTTTGCTCTTACTAAACTTTTGTATCATAACTTTACAGGAGAAGCAAAAAAACTAAACAAACTTTTTTGTTATGTCGTCCTGGAATTCACCTATACAATTCTGAATTTTGAATATTGCTGTGTAAAAGGTAGTTGAGACATTCATTTGAGGTCATTTCACCAGTTGACACATTCTTTTTTGACATTGGTCGACAGCTGTTTGTGAAAGCAACGTATCAAATAAACGCATAATTAACCTTGAGAATATTTGACGCAAACACGCGATAACATATTTGGGTCAAATATTAGCCAAATGCTTTGTCTGTACATACAGTCGGACTCTGGATGAAAAAAAATGATTCGACTAAATTAAATGTGTTTTAGTTAAACGATCTGAGTGAAAAATATGAAAAATTTTTGTAAAAAGAATATTTTAAATTTGTATGCCCACTTTGGAAAACCCTTCTTCGTCTCTGGAAATATTTATAGGTCGTACATTGCCATATACATGTTGAACGTTGTTTCTACCATATTAACAACTTTCTGGAGAGTTTCGATTTTGTTATTAGACATATTAAAAATTCACAATAATTCCTTTGTTTCAGTTGAAATCAAATAATAATAACGAACATCTGTGAAATGACAACGAAACCCGCTAATGCAAACGACATCATTTCATTCATTTCCTTAGGCGCACCGGCTTCCGCTCCCGCTGTATTATTTTTCTACACGAAGACTTTAAATGAATGTTGTTGTTGCCACTTTGGTACCAGCTGTTTCCATCTGGCGCACATTGCTAATTCAAATTGAATTTTGGCGCTTTAACATCTCGAGTAGGAGTTTTCTTTCAGACTAACGACTCTTCAAAACGGAAAATCAGAAAGTATGCCTCATAAACCTCCTGGTAAGCCTGGCTTTTGTCGCCGATCGTAAATACTTCCTTGAATATACGAGACGGGAAAGTTCCCTCAAATCTCCAGCTGTTTCTGCGCTTTAACATCCCAAGTAGGAGTTTTCTTTCTCAAAATTGGCATTTTGTTTATGAAATAGAAGTTTTTTTCAAGTTTTTTTTTATCAGACGAATCGAAGCGAAAAATCAGAAAGTATGCCTCATAACCCTCCTGGTAAGCCTGGCTTTTGCCTTGAATATACGGGACGGGAAAGTTCTCTCAAATCACTTAACTATGATTTGTGCTCTCACTGAACGAAACCTACTGTTTTTCTACAGAGTATCTTTTCATGAGTCTTAACGACTGTTGAAAAATATTTTTTTGCCTCAGATGATTTATTTAAATGCTGGTTGTCTCAAAACAACACTTAAAAACTACTTTAATTACAGTCTGTAAAACGTGTATTAGCAATTTCTCATGTCATTTGGAAAATACATCAAGTGTCACACGAGTGTGTATAATTTCTCAAATTGAAAATGCTCCGAGTTTGGAGTGATGGAATTCACAAATCTTAAAATGTGTGTGTGTTTTTTTTTGATTATTTAATTGTTTTATTCCTTAGGTATTTAAAATATTAAAAAATATCAAAAATTCAGAGCATAAAAAAATCCGCAGAACTTCTCAGGTTTCCACACGAATTTGACAACCGCTGCCGCTGTATTCTGTTTCTACACATGGCACAATAACTAAAGGTAGAGTCATGCAAACAGCTGATTAAAATTTTTTCATTTTAACACAATTTTGGTTGTCAAACTCAGTGTTTACATTTCAATTGTTTGTCAGTTGTTTTCTTTTCAAATGTTGAATACATTTTCGTATTACACTTTTAAATCAAAGAAATCGAAGATAAAAAAAACAAAGACTTTTGGGGCCCTCAAAACTGTTAAAAATAATGTTTTAGTTTGCTAAAAATTATACCATGAGTTGTAATTGTCTGCAGTCTGTCATTTATACATCAGAATTTGAAATTCAAAATTCGCAAGGTTGTATCTAAGTTATTGTTGTTGGGCAATTGCCACTATCTTCTATTGTTGTGCCATGGTTTCTACACCATCTTTTCAACCAATATAATTTCCAATCACATTCAATAATTCTGTTATTAAATTATGCAATTATTGTTATGTATTGTGGACCTGTATTCTATTAAGAACTTTGCGTTTGATTAAATAATTATGCAATTATTTAATTACAAAATCATTAAGTTATTCAATTATATCAGAGGTTTTAATTATGTTCAATAATTGAATTATGGAAACATTTATTGATTACGCAACTATTAATTTATTCGCATATGTATTTAATTATTAAATGATTTCGACATTTAAATTATTGAAATGTTAAGTTTCACCTTTGCGTTTCATTTATTTTGTTATGTCATGTGGTTTCTATCGTTTCACAGATGTCAAGAATAAATTGTACAATTTACTGAAATAAGGAGATAATCGTAAACAAAATATTTAAAATCCCTTGCGGAAATGATAAATCGGGGTAAACCACATTAAGCAAAATTTTTGATATTTTTGCGTCATTATAATCGTCCAACAGAGAGTGGAATAATAATGTTACGGCCCGACCCTACGATATGAAACGAAAAAATAAGCCAAACACTTAATTTCGCTTCGAATACCATCGTACCATCATTGTTCTGATCGTTCGACTGGCTTTGTGTGTCACAATGTTGACAAATCAACAATTTCAAAAATAAAACGTGTTTTCTCAACAGAAAAACGCTTATCTGAGAAGTAAAAGCGCCAAAATACACTTTGAATTACAACTCTGCGCCAGATTGATAACAGCCGGCGGCAAAATTGTAACATTAAAAATTCGAATTATCAACAGAAAAACGCTTATCTGAGAAGTAAAAGCGCCAAAATACACATTGAATTACAACCCTGCGCCAGATTGATAACAGCCGGCGGCAAAATTGTAACATTGACAAAATGTAAACACTTCACAGGTGGAGTATTTCATTTGCTATTAAAAATAATAATTATGGACTAACAATCGCTGTTACTGTTTTCGTCTGAAGAGTATAACCAAGTATCCCGGAAATGTAATTTTCAACACCACCGGAGAGCCATATGTCGGCAGGATTACTGGTGAATGGCTCGACACGAAGATCAAAACACAAGTGACTACTTTTGACGTTTGTGTTCGCACACATCGTTATCGTTTGCATTGCTTTTCGTTCGACTTGTCATATTGAACCAGTGTTTTTTTTTGTGTGTAAAAGGCCTGCGAAGTCGTAGGACAGACTGTCCATTCAACTATTAAATGTTATGTTTTTTGTCATTTAATTTTGTTTATGTAAAGTTCATGCGAACGTTAATGTTCGACGTCGTGGGAAAGAATGTCTATTCAATTATTAAATTTTATGTTTTGTTTGTCATTTTAGCATTTCCACTTATTTCCTTTTGAACGTTATCGTTCGCATTGCTTTTCGTTCGACTTGTCATACTGATTATTAAATGTTATGTTTTTTTGTCTTTTAATTTATTTTCTGTAAAATTCATGCGAACGTTAACGTTCGACATCGTGGGACAGAATGTCCATTCAATTATTAAATTTTATGTTTTGTTTGTCATTTTAGCATTTCCACTTATTTCCTTTTCCATGGAGCTGAGCTGTTATCTGAGATAAAAATAGGCGGCAGATAACAAAATCTTCTTAGAAAGTGCAAATTGGCGGAACTGATAGCTTGCCAAATAAAACAAATATTAAAGTAGTCATTTAATAAATGCTTATTGTGAGTAAACAAATTTTGAAAACTAAATATACTCAATTAATTTTTGTGTTTTTGGTTTAACTGTAAAGGGAAGTGTTTTTCTGAAAATCCCCATGAAAACATTAAATGTTTGTCTGAACACTGAGCAAATTCAACAAATTTGATATAACAACAGATTACTTTGAAAATCTCTACACCCCTGAATGAATGCATTCCACCAGTTGGGACAAAAAAAAATTCCCGTTAATAATGGAAAATGTGTTTTCCGTTTATTTTCAAATGCAATTAGAAATCTTCAAAATTTCACGTACGATTTACAAAGGAAATCATGTCTATCGTCAGCTTTCATCAAATTTCATGGCGTGTAAACATGTACGAGAAAAGCAATAGCATTGGTGGGTGGTGGTCGATCGGTCGGTCGATTGTGGCGGTGACCTTCCTCCACTACGTTTCCAAATTTTCACCCGACACAATGGCATTCAGAATACACACTCACCAAAAAACAGAACAAACAAAATTACAATTGAATTCAATATCATGACAGCGGAAATTAGAAAAATATTCGACGAGCAGCTGACAGCATATCGATATTAATTGCTCCGGCACATACGCATACAATTGAAGTCATCGTCATATACTATTGACGACTCTATTGGTTGAACTTTATGAAACAATCGTGCCTGTCTGTCTGCCGTACTGATAAAAAACGAATCGTAACCAAACCAAAGTTCATTAAATTGGTGTAATTTTTTTTTGATGTGATTGTTTTTGGCTCTTATTAAAAAAAAAATACATATTAGTCGTGTTTTATTGCTCAATAATTGTTATATATTTAAAACAAAGTGAAACAATTGTGAATGTTAAAAGAAAATGCCATAGTAAAGTTGTACCGGAGACTTTAGTGAAAGGATATGCATTTTTACGCAAAGGTGGCAGCACTGACATTTGAAACTAATTTGTAAACCAAGCATAAATTGTTTTACAAAATTTGTACAAAGAGTAAAATACACAAAAATTGCAGGGGGGGGCTTACATTCACCCATACCCTAACGTAGAAATTTTCTTATCAGTTTCAATTTCGTTAAGACCTAATTAGGTGGATGCCGGCATACGATCGTAATTAGTCAATGTTTGCTGTCACCTTATACTGAATTGTAATGGAAAGAAGAAGCATTTGTTTATATTTTATGCGGCACTCACACGATACAACTGGGTTTAACAACCAAGTTGGTCGTTCGAACATCTGAGTTTAACAACCAAGTTGGTCGTTCTCCTCACACGCTACAACTTTTAAACAAATTTCTTATCCAATCTAATTTGCTAATATTTTTCCTAGCGTCAGCATGAACGCATATGTTATTATTTTATATATTTTTGTTTCAATTAATTGCCTTTTATACATTGAATTCCTCAATAAAATCAATCACTTTTTCCACACATTCTTTCATTTTATGTTAGTTTTCCAAAAGACCGGTACAAAAATTGGGTTTACTTCATCAATGACAAAATGCGAATGAAGTAAAGATGTTGAATGACACGCCATCACAGGTACCAACCCTGTTGGCCAACTTCAGCTGAAATCAGAATATTTTGATTTTCATCCAATCGACGACCAACCTAATACCAAAGAGAAACAAAATTGAAATAAAAAAATAAGAGCAATTCAGGCCACTAGCGTCCCTTTGGCAATATCAGCAGCTGCGTAAGTAAAGTTTGTGAGATGTCTTTTATTTATAAATATTTTGGTTTAAATAGCGATTTAGATTGTCCAAAGAAGCTTTTTGCCATATTCTTTCGGTAATTGAATTCACGCGACATATGTATGTCAACATCCGCACCACCCGCATTGCAGTTGGCTGCAACTTGTAACCTTTTGGCAAGTGCAAGTTTTCAACAGAATGTTGAGAATCTGCCGTATTTTGGTATTTTATTTTTTGCCAATGAGGCCATCATTTATTTCCGCTTTCCCTTGACTTTGTTTGGGTTAGTTCTAAAAGATTCAAAAATTTTATTTTCTTCGAATTTTTTTTAAAATATCTGTTCATTCCAATCTCCACCAAAACAAAACAACAATAAAATGTATTACGACAATTGCTGAGCTATGTCCTATACGAAACACAGGGTTGCGTATACATTTTGTGCGATAACGTGAAGCCAGCATCCAAAAAGTATAAACTACGAAAGTTGTCATGCGTTAACGGATGGGTGAATCAGTCTCTAACATAATAAAATAAAATATTAAATATACAAAAACAAAACTAGGTAAATATTATCGGGTTATAGAGGCATTAGGAATTTTTCATAAATTGTTTGGTGGATTTTTCAGAGTTTTTGGGCAAATTTTCATCTTGAACTTTTTGGGGAATTTTTCATCTATTTTTGGGAATTATTCATTTTCGTTGGGTGACAGTTATAATTAATATTCCCCTTGTTATCTATGCGACAAATAGCTTATGTGCGACCGACTAACAGCCACCAGAACGAAAGAAAACGTTAGCATTTCAATACCAAATCGGGACCCCTCCAAGATTATTTGCTGTCATCTAACCGAACGAAAATGTCAAAAGCACTCTCTTACCAAAGACCATATTGTTTTTTTATGAAACGAAAGCCAAGACACTAGTAAAACCAAAGACCATACAGAGGGCAGACGTCCCAAGTCTTTTGCTGAACATTTCCAAGAGGGTATTTAAACAGTATTTGTTTTAAAAAATAGGTATTGGTTTAAAAAAACATTATTTGCTTTGAAAACCTTTCAAATATTGTCGAACTAATGTGTCAAAAAACATCATGGGACGTTTGCCCTCTGTATGGTCTTTGCTCTTACTAGTGTCTGGTCTTTCGTTTCATAAAAAAAAAACCAACTAACACTTGAAGTCGTTCCCTGCTGAATTTGTTCTGATGCGGGTTCCACCAGTTCATCCTATTGCAGGCGGAAATCTCGCCCAAAAAAGGCCACCATTATTGCATTTCATTTTTATTTCATTTTTTTTCATTTATTTGCACAGATTTTGTAATTTAAAGCCTCACGGCCAATTATAATAAATTACAATAAAAACTACTCCAAGAATTCAAAAACTATTTAAGGTATAATAATTTACATTAAAAATAATAAAAATAAAATATACTTGTTATGGAAAAATTGGAAATTATGTGCTACTCCGATGTGAACAAAAATCGAAAACTGCAACAACGAATCAAGCTTGATGCATAAGTATTAAATTAATCAAGTACTTGTATTAAAAACTGTATTTAAAGCAAAAATAAGATCAAGAAAATGAAACAGTCAAATTTTATAGTTCCCAATAATAAAATATAAAAAAAATATCTATAAAATTACGTCGTCGAAATTAAAGAAAAATGTTGAAGAAGCTTTATGCGATATGTATTGTTAGTCATTGAAAATACTTTCAATGTATTGGGGAGCAAATTAAACAACCTAGCAATTCTTACTCGAAATGACTTATTCATATATCCATCTGCTCTAGGAATAATCAGTTGGTTGGCACGTGATGAACGACAGAAAGTAAACGAGCCAGCTAGAAAAGTCGGAGTTTGATATTTGTAAATTTTGTAAAATAAGATAAGAGACCGGTAATGAATAAAATCCCGAAACGAACAACCCAAGAATTGATTGACATGTGAACTCACATGATCATACCGCCTAAGTGAAAATAAATATCGAACTACTCGGTTAATACAAAGTTTAATTTTATTAAAAATCTTATTTGTAGTCCCACAAAATATTTCCATGCAGTACAAAATATTGGGCATAACTAATGCATGTACTAGCTTAATCTTTATATTGCGAGGTATGACTAAATTTGTTGTGTAAAGTCGACGAAGAGATAGAGTTGTATGGGTAACAATGTTATTAATGTGCAATTCAAAGGACAACTTATCATCCAAAACTACACCGAGACATTTCAAGTGGTGAACAAATTCAATTGGAAGACCATTGTACGTTAGCCGCACATCATTGCAGACATGAGAGGAAAATAGTAACGCCTTGGTTTTTGAAACATTGACCGAGAGGTTATTGGAATTCATCCACATTAATAATGTCCGCAAAACATAATCAAGTTTCGCTTGCAGAACATCAACGTTCTGAGCATCACCAGAAAACAGCAGCTGAACATCGTCGGCATATGCAAACGGCGAACACCAATCCTCTATATTTGGAAAAAGGTCGTTTATAAAAATTATAAAAAGTAAAGGCCCTAGCACAGATCCCTGCGGGACTCCACTTTTAACTGGCAGAGTACCAGAGACAACACCGTCAACTGAAACGTATTGTTTCCTGTTATTTAAGTAGGAATGAATTAAGGCACAAGCATTCTTTCCTAAGCCATACAAACGAAAAAGTTTACTTAGTAGATGAAAATAATCAACCCTGTCAAACGCTTTTTCTAGATCCAAAGAAAGTAGAACGGTACTCTTCTGATCTGCGTAGTTTTTCCTTATGGAATCAGTTAAACCCGCCAGTAACATGGAAGTGCTTCTACAACTTCTAAATCCACATTGGTAGTCACAAAGAAAGTTTTGTCCCTGAAAATAACGTATAAGCTGTCTTTTAAGGACATGCTCAACAGTTTTGGATAACACGGGCAGCAAGGCTATGGGTCTGAAATTGTCCGAAGATCCTACATTAGTTTTCTTCTTAATGGGATTTATTTTGGCAGTTTTCCACTCAATCGGGAAAGTTGATGTAAGGATAATGGTATTCACCACATGCAAAAAGAAATTTGACACATATGGTAACACAATTTTCAAATACTTTAGTGAAAACCCATCATTTCCAGGAGCATTGGACTTGACAGCCATAAATGCCGAAAGCAACTCTTCAGAGGAAATTGCATTAAATGAGAATCCTTGATTACTAGGAATAGAACTAATAAGGCCGTAGACATCATCTGCGACGTCTGATTGATTGTCAACAAATGACCTGTTCAGAGCATTAAGATTGTCAACTGCGTTATTAACTAAGCTTGGAGAGCTACTTTCAATCAGACCATTACTCCTAACAATATTCCATAGTGACTTAGCACTAACGCAATTTTTAAAGAGAGTGGAATGAGCTTCCCGTTTCAATTTTCTCTTTACGGCTTTGGCTCGGTTTCTAGCTCTACAAAAAATCGTCCACTTTTCGTTAGTCTTATCATTTAAAAAAGCTGTATATGCCAAATCTCTAATCGATTGATGATAGCGAATTATTGGTGATTGCAACCAGGTATCATGGTTATTCCGAAACTTTCTCCTCTTTTTCTTAAATACGGAATGTATGAAATTTAGACCTTGCATAAAAACATTAAGTTGTACATTTACGTCAGAGGTGGCAAATATCCCAGAAAAATCTACAGACTCAATACGATGCCGCAATGCATTCTCATTGAAATTATTATAATCTATGAACTCAAACACATGTTCATTGCGCTGCACAGAAATATTGAAAGACATATAAATAAACGCATGTTTTGAGATGTCCGGACTAATAAACTGCCCCGAAAACTCTACACAACCTGGTGATGTAGTTAGGAAATAGTCAAGTAGGGAAGACGACTGATGAAACACATCATAATGGGTTGGACACGAATTGTGCATAATGGATAGACCCATCCTAGCGCATGCTAGTCTAACAGTGTGAGCTTTCGAGACATCAAATAAATTATTATTGAAGTCACCCATAATGATTATATTATTGTATCGCAATAAAATCTCGGAAATATCATCTTCAAGTCTATCAAAATTTCCATCCGGTAGATAAATAACACCAACTAGTACCGTAGTAGTTCCAGTCATAACCTCCACAAACAAACACTCAACAACACCATAATTCGAGCCAGAATACACGACCTTGGCTGTAAGATTTTTGGATATAAACAACCCCACTCCTCCTCCTCTACGATCAGGTCGATCACTTCTGTAGAGTGAAAATCCAGAGATGCTGACGGAATTAGACAAAACCGACGGTTTGAGCCAAGTTTCACTAACCCCAACAATATCTAAAAAGCTATCTTCAATTATATTTCTAATTTCAGATAATTTCGAAGACGTCGGACCGAGATTAAAACTTTGAGCATTAAAGTGAGCAACGTTTAAATTTGCTCTATAAATATTTAAATGGGAACGTAAAAATTGATTGTCACTTACAATATTACCAATATTAGTAGTATCCATTGCGAAAAGTACGGAGTACAAGAAATTTAAATTAAAGATAATGGAAAAGCGGTCAAAAAATAAATAGTTTCCAGAAAGTTAAAAAAAAAAAAAAACGATAACTAATTTTCTAGAACTGCTATGTAGAATATGAGATCAGATATATAAAAAATTATAAAAACAAAACCAAACAGCATCTACTGGTTATTTAACGTGCTTGGCACATTCTCAATTCCAACATCAAGTAACTCTGCGCACTGGTTTAGGTCCATTGTTTTGTTTGTACCGTCTGGATATGATGTTAGAACTTTTGGTCTGTCGGCATTGATTAATTTAAAATTGCTTATTTTGTCCTGCCTCTTCAACTTTCGGCACAAGAACAACAACTTCGATGCAGTCTGATTCAGATGGTCGTTCAGATAGACTCTGCTACTCACATCGCCGCCGATAATATTTCGCAGTGTTAACGGTGTACCTTTGTGGTAATTTGCCATTATGCAATCTCTCAAATACACCGAATTTAGTTTAACTAACACGGACTTCCCTTTAGCCATGTAGCAACAATGTTGTATATCTGTTGGATTCAAGTCAATGTTACAAAGCGAAGCAATCTTGACTACTGGTTCCCTCAAGTCATGTATCCCATCTGGTAACCCATTGATAACAATGTTGGCCCTGTTTAATCTCCTCTGAAGAATATTGTTTTGCGTTTGTAGGTCTTGTATCAAAATGGTCGAAGTTGACTCACATTGCTTCGTAACGGCTAAGCAATTTATCAATTCTTCCTCAATCTTTTTTATTTTTGCGTTAACATCAGCACGTACTGCCATTATCACTTCATCAATTTTGTCCTTCATTCCCTGAACTTGTTTCAGCATATCAATTTTGAAGGCTTCATATTGTCGCTCAAACGAACTTGAAAAATCGGCAAAATGGCTGCGAAGTTCTTCACTTACATTGCTGGTACAATTGCTTAGCAGTGAAGTGGTATCAATAGTACTTGGTTCACCAGTACCATCTTCAGCAACAACAGAGACATTGACATTTTTTCGCAAACACTTGGGGCATTTGAATAAAAACATTTTCTTTTTATACAAAAATGAGTGCTGATCCCGTGTTACCTTTACGCAAGCAATGTGATGAAATTCATCACAAACACAACAGCCTAAGCTATTTTGATTGTCTTGTACACTTTTGCTGCATACAGGGCATTTATATAGTTTTGTGACTCCAGCCATGGTTGTTATGAAATTTTAGTATGTGCGAATATACAACTCTGGAGAAACAAACAAGATGAACAAATGATTCGGAAGATGTCACAGAACAGCTGCAATGTTGATCACCGTGTACGTAACAACAACAATAACTGGCGGCAAATCACAGTATTCTTCTTCTTGTTAGGTTTCACAGTATAAAGTTCTTTATTAATTTTTTGTTTTCTTGTTTATTTTGAAAACAATCAATGTTCAACTAATATTTCATTGTCAAACGACGCACGATATGTAAATGTATTGGCTGAGTTATAAAATAAGCATTGACTACAAGTTTAACTTTAACTTTTTATCGTTTTTTTAAATATTTTCCGGACGCAAAGTTTTTTATCTAGTTTTCCATAGCAGAGTTGCCAGATCAATCTTGAATTTTCGTCTTGATTTTAATTTTGTCTGATGGTCAATTAATGAAAATTACAAAAAAATAGTAAAAATTACAAAGTCTCTGGTCTGCGGAGCGAAACCCCAATTGTCTTTATCGATAGAGTACACATTTTCATTACCCACTGTCTGCTGGTAGCTCTTTAGCATCTCAAGAACATTGGAGACGGTCCGTAACTCTATCTATTTCGAAATGTATTTTTTGGATTCCCCGAATTAGACAATACGAAACGAGCTACCAACTCCCAAAAAAAAAAACAAAGTGAACAAAATAAGAAGATGATGATATTGATTTTTCGTTGTTGCATTTGTCATATTTCGTTCTAAATCCTTGTCTAACCGAAACCTGTGTTTCTGCAGCATGTCATGCCATACTTTCATGCATCTCTCTTTTCCTCAGAACATGTCGGATAATTTGTTTGGATTATTTTAACTGAGCAATCCAACAAACTATCTAAAGTTAAGTCTCAGAAGTACGACCAAAGACCATGCAGAGGGCAGACGTCCCAAGTCGTTTACCTAACTTTTCCAAGAGGGTAAACAGTATTTGTTTTAAAAAAGTAGGTATTTGTTTTAAAAAGAACATTATTACCATTGAAAACCTTTCAAATTTGTTTCAAATATTGCCATGACATCTACAGTGTGTAGCCGAACTAATGCATCAGAAATCGACTTGCGACGTCTGCCCTCTGTATGGTCATAAGTACGACCTCATTTATTTACTACGATTTTTTTTCTTCTTGCGTGTTAGCGAAATCCCGAATATGTCATAAAAATAAAACACGCCTAATATGACACTGTGTAAATGGTTAACTAGTCAGCCAGTTAGTCGATCAGCCATTCCATTCAACCGAATTGGACTATTGACCTTTAAATATGTCCCAACTACGATAATAATTGCAACAATAACACACACGAAACGAAACGAAAACGTTTAAATTTTGCGTGTTGTTAGTTAGCATTATATTTCTATGTACCTACACATGTATTTATACATAAATGTGTACATATATACGTATGCATTGCTGTATATCGAATGTATGTATGTTTGTCTCCTATGTATCCAAAAAATATGCATATAAAATTAACACAAATACAAAATATTTTTATGTTGCTCGTATTTATTTATGCACGCGCAACAAAGTCTCGACATTCATAAAACTTTACGGTGGAGTTATTGCTTTTTTCCCCCAATGCCTGAGGGGGAGGTGGATTTTAGTTGTTATGTTCGCATTGCTTGCCTCATGTCCAATTTGTAAATTTATTTGCTATGAAATGAATGGGATCAAGGAAGCATATTCCGGGCAACGTCAAAGTACAAGATTGTGGTCTTATGTATTAAAGTTAAGCAACGGGGATCATGAAAAGGCAAGATGAAACAAATTACAAGAGAAAATTCAAGTTGACAAGTTTGTATAACCAAACATGTAAGCAGCAAGTTTTCCGTGGTAAATGTTGCTGTACTGACTCCCGTATTAAACAAAACCATTTTTCTGATGTAGTTACTTATTACTCATATTTGTAATATTTTGTCGTCTTAAGGGGAAAGATTACCAAAGTGTTCAGTATTAGGCCAACGCGAAATTGTTGGACGCCAACGACAAGGTTGTGTTTAAAGTCCAAGATAGATGGAGCATTTATCATAAATTACATACGTACATAGACAACAAAAAAGTCATCCAATGACATCTACGAATAAAGGAATTATGCAGCAGAGCAAAGTTTGCGATAAACAAAACGAAAAGGTAACGTCGACAACGTATGAAGATATAAAATAGAACAACAACAACAACATGGACGACACGAAGAAGAATAAGATGAAAACAAACAAACAAATTGCAAACCAATAAATCAATGAAGAAAAGTAAGTGCCATTAAACAGATGACGATAAGAAAATCGACAATAATGGCAATAACAGCCACAGCAACAGCAGAAATCGCCGCAACCGACCCACCCCGACCACCGACCACAGCCAATGATTGGAATAACAAACACCTACAAAAAAAAAACGATTGAAAAAGAATGGAAAGGAAAGAAAAGAAAATACGGCATATGTACTAGAGAAAATGATGTAATAACATTTAATTTGCCAATAAATTCGAGAGGTGAAACACGAGACAGCACAACGTCGTCTTTGTGGGCTAAAATATAGATAAAGAACAACAAAATGCAAACCGAAAATTAAAGGGCAACCAGTGCAGCACAAGAGGCGCCAAAAAAAACTATAGAACCTCTTTTGTAAAAAGAATAATAATAACAACGATCCATATGTCACTTACTGCATATGATGCCGAGGACGACCCACTCTACGACTCCAAACTCTAAGCAACAAATTATTCCATCAACTGAAATGAAATATGTGGGGCGATAAAAAAGAAAATTGATCACATAAAATATGTACAATTTACAAACACATCTGTAACAGTTATCGATTATCCGATTACAGCATATACAAATCGAAAATTATTTCGGATAACGGCGATTGTTTGGGAATTCTTTAAGTTAACTTTGTGAAACGAAACGCCACTGGTACTCAGTTGGAACTTACTGCCTGTTTCCATTAAACGAATTTGTTCGTTCGCTAGAAATTGTCAAAATTGAAGACGCAATACAATTGATTGAGAATGGAATAATGTCTGAAATCCATTTTATAACGTTTTCAATTTTTACGATTTGTAACGATCGAAGTAATTCGTATTACGGAAACAGGCCGTTAATCTTTTTTCGTAATCGATTTTCTGATTACCGACGATGATAAGCAATGCAATAAAATGAAGGGGATCAAGAAAACGTATTCCGGGCACCAACCAAGTAAAAGATTGTGGTCTTTTGTATAAAAGTTTAACCAAAGAATCATGAGATTCAAATAATGAAATTAGTCATTTAAGGCCCCATCATTGACATTCTGCTGGAACCTATAATCTGTATCAGTAATCGATTTACTGATTATACCAAATAAAAATCAATTTTTATCTCTGATAGTGGCAATGATAAGCAAAATTGTTTTACGGCAATGACACACACGATTTGTCTGAACGATGCAAGACGTTAGACGACGTGGAAACGTTAAAATAATTTGCACCATGATGTGGCACATATAAACAAGCATAACAAAAGAAAAGTATTTTGACTATAACAAACCACCATTTTGCACCAAGACTCAACAATTGAAGGCAGGCGACCATCTGCTTCGTTATTTCTCATCTCAGTTTGAATCTTAGAGCAGCTCGAAATGGACAACAATTTTGCCCATATCTTCTAAAGAAGCATATTTTCATCTCGCCGAATGTGTTAACAAGCAAAACTGTCTTATCTGAGGATCGCCAAACCGGAAAGTGATCGCTAAGAAGCCATTGCATCCCCAGAGAATGACAATATGGAGGGAATATCGAATTATTAAATATTTTCGTAACCACTGATTTCTAGAATCTCCAACAGATTGTTTAATAGAAATTCATTGCACTTATCCAATAATCGTTTTATTAAAACCAAAGTTTTGCATATGTTTTACACATTGTCTAACGTGTTTGTGCAAATAATTTACACTTTTCGATATGAATCATAGAAACGCGCTTCATTCAATTGACGTTTATTGTTTGACTGCTTCTTCTTCAACTATTTATTCTATTGTTAGCATTTAATGGAGAAGACGAACAATTAAAATCAAACGTTCAGCAGCTTTCAAACCTATTCCGCTAAAAGTCTGAATCACAATCGTGAAGAAACTGATGTCGTCGGCAAATAGTTGAACCTGATATAGCATTGCACAAAAACAAAGTGATGGGGTTACACTGTCTCCGTCGCCATCTAGACATGGTTACGGCCGGCTGTAATTGAGCTACATCCGGCAACATTTCTAGTAGGGTAATTTCCCTCAAAAACTGTTTTTATTTGAAATCAAAGAAATGATTGACATCATTTAACTACAAACAAATTTTATATTCGGTTTTATTTGTAATCTAATCATTAATGTACGATTCCTTATCGGCCGATTTATTTCAAACTATTTGTTTTTTGATATCGCTTTTTAATTATATGTATGCACGACGTACGTGTTACTCGCGTATAGATTAAATGATTTATTGGTCTTGGTGGCGGCGATTTTCTATTGGCATATATTTTTGCATGAGGCGAACGTTACCATTTGTAGAAAAATACAAGATATTTGTGCTGTATTTTATACTCATTTGAAATTAACATCGATTAAGATTAAAGAGTAGACTTTTACGCTCTCGCTTCTTCTGATAAGCAACACAAAACAAAGTCTTTTACGGAAAGTTTGCATAATCGGATCGGGTTTTCAAACATTAAGAGCAACTTTAGTTTTATTTCAATTCTGTAGTTTTTCCAATATTTCATACATATATTGTGTAGCTACAGTTGAAAGTTGCATTTGTCTCTAAAGCATATTCAATATTTTCATGTTGTGAAGATGGTACATGAAATTTGTTTTTTGAGAAAATCAAATATTATGTTATAGCCATAGCTATCTTTCAAGAGACGGGACTTTGTCTTACAAATATTTATCAAATGGAACGTTTTATTACATTTTCTTTGCTGGAATGAGTATGGCGTTTTTCAAGCGTAGGAATGTTATTCATTAGTAAACAGAAGCTCCTCTGGAATGCCTTAAAGGTGGATTTCATTTCAGTATAACTTCTAACAGGTATTTCTTGCCCTAGTGAAATGTTCATCCCTTTCCTTTATATAAAAAAATAGGGGATTACCTTTCATCATCTTTCAACTTAACACCTTATGGAGCATAGGGTCTCTAAAAAATTACCAAACAACTATACGTTTAATAGCAATTAAAACGTATAGTGTGTGGCGCTAGAGCAAAACACTAAAACATTCTTCCAAATATGCCGACCGACCACTAGGACTTGAACTACTATATTGTTTGCAAATCGATGTCGGTTTAATGTATTTGTTATCTATTTATTTGATACCACTTATCAACACCAAAATACCTTCAGGTTAAAGTACTTCTGCTGGTCATTTTCGATTTTTAGCTCAACATTTAAATAGGTCCAATAAAACCCATAAATTTGCGATTGCGAAAATCATCCGATTGTAAAGAAGTTCGACTGGTGTTTTTGTCTTTTTTGCTGTAGGATCCCACGATGGTGAAAATTGTCCCACTAACATTGTAGACGATATTGCCAGTCAATGACAATTAATAATTTTTGTTAAATTTTAGTTTATATACGAATGCTGGTCGGCAATCATTCATTGTTAAGATTTTCTTCAAATTTAACAATGAAACATGACAACACTGGTTACTGAAAATAAACAAATCAGCTGTTGGGTGCGAAAAACGCCAAATCAGTGCAAACAGATAACACAAAATCTAAGTAAGCTTTTCTTCAAAAGCCTTAAGTGATTTCTTTCAAAAATGTCATTGCAAAAATTTGTCAGCATTGCCGATAGAATATACCATATGGTAAACTCGGGTGATGGAAGTTGAAACGACGAACATTGGCCATACCATTGCTAGTGTCATCCTTGTTTTGGTGAGAGTCCTTAAAATCTCGCCTGTCACACAAATCCCCAATAATATGTAACATTTTAATTTACATTTTCAAGTTTATTCCAATTGCAAGTAAATATCCCTACTCTCATTATGCACACTCACTGTCAGTGCACAAAATGTATTTAAAACTCACCGAAAACAAAAACAAACAAAGCTGAGTTGAAATATAAAATACATTAAAACGCCAACGGAGGGAATTGTTGTGGCATGATAATCACTTTCAACGACGCGTCCCACAAGCAAACATCAAGTGCAGCAACCATTGGTCCTACACAACCTCCTTCCTTTCCACCACACTTTCCAACCAGCATGCCCATCATCCGACGTTTATGGCATGTTTGGTGGTAAGAGTAAAACAATAGCAACAACAGCAAAACTACTGGATATACAACATGTGTACATGTGCATATAAAAAAATACAGAATTCTTTCGAAAGAAAGAAAAACAACACAAGTGTAGCAGCAAAGTGGCTCGAAACAAATGTATAGAAATGCTAAAATCAGAAAACTATACTCGAAGTACTCGAAGCAATGAATAGATCAGTGAACAATGAAATCAAATATTTTCTTTTTGTATTCGCCAAATTTAGAGTGTCAAAAAGTCGGGCGGTTGGTAGGAGGTTGGGGTTCTGTGCGAAATCAATTTAAAACAAATAGGTTTCTATATACATTTTTAATATAATTTGAAACGAAATACTTTATTAAGACGTGTCCGACAGATTTTCCCGCATAAAAATATCTACAGTATGGACCTTTGGCACCCCCATTCTTCACAAACCAAGCGAAATCTTTTAATTAGGTCCACGCAACTTTAAAGGTTCCCCATGTCGGATATTGTACCAAATAAGAGGTATTGGAGTCTCATGCTTGCCAAAGCTGGACAGAGACAGATCGTTTCAGTTTTCTTTTCAACAGACTCTCAGCAGCAGGATTCGGCGCATCGAATGTGAAACAGATAAGCCTTCAGCGTCACGTGTGCAATAGATTTACTTGGCTCAAGTATGTTCATATTCCCGATCACCCCACATAATTTTTCTCGATTGGTGTTTTGTGTATGATCCAAATTTGCACTTCAGCTGCGAATGTCGCTTTTTTTACAAACGACTGAAATCGTATTTCAGTGAAACTTGCAAAAGTTCACAGTTACCCAAAGTCTAACAATTTTTTTGAAGGATGTTAGGATGAAAGTGATTGGCAAATCGCCTCAATTAGTCCTACAATAAGTTTTTTTTATTTTTTTGATAAACACTGTGCGATAAAAATATTAAAACACAAAAAATCTAAATGAAAAGAGAGGATAAGCGACGATGGAGCGAACAGGCAGGAAAACAAAGAGGAAAAAGCAGAAGAAAACAAGAAAAAAAACATTAAAGCAAATGTCACTGAACATAAACAATTACAAAAACAAATTGTACATATAATTAAGAATTGTGTGTCTGCGTGAGTGCAGGCATCCACAAATGCAAAACGTACATGAAGCTGGGTCGCACTGCGGATATTATGGAAAAAAACTAAAAAGCGATAATGTCATATCAGAGATGCTATACTCAGTAAACGGGACCTTCTATCTGAATCCGGCTCCGAACTGAGAATGTAGATGGCCTAGAGATTACTTGTAAATTTGCGGTTATTTACGAGATGGAAACATTCGGCGGGTGTTTGTTTAGTTTCATTCATTTTGTTTCGCCGCTCACACGTTAGCCGTCACCACCCTTCCCAAACTAACAAAAAACATGCCAAATATTTAGCTCCCGTGCGTTTTCCATATACGGTCGAGTTCGGATATGTGCATTTTAATTGAAAAAATTGTAACGATTGTTCTGGGTAATTTTCCATGTACTGTGCTTTACTTAAACAAAAAATAGTTTATGTGAAACACATTTTAAAATGCAAAGACTCAAAGTTATATGATACAAACAACGCTTAAGAGAAATATGATGAATGTAACAGCGACAAAAAATAATGTTGTGTCATCTCATTTCAATACTACTCCATGCAAATGATTAAAGTACATACACAATAATCGAGAAGAATTGACAGAACAAGAGATAATAGAGTAGGTGACGTATGGAATCGTTGAAAGTGCTGCAGTAGGTTTTGATAATCTTATAATAAATTTTATTGAACCTACTACAAATGATTCATTATAATCAATTTAAGCGCCCCGGTAGACGAGTTTAAAGTGTAATTGCCTAACAGCATGAGGATTGTTTGCGCGATTCCCACCAGAGGTCTGTCGCCGCAAAAATCTATCCCGGTTTACCTTTGGACCCAAAATTAGAATATGCGTCCATGTCCTGATAATCATGCGATTGTGAAATCACATGCGATTTGAGAATCGCCAAAAAATGTTCTTCCTATCATATACTTCACGCGTTTTTCCCCTTTACTAAATTTTATAAAAAGAAGAAGAACTGTTGCACCAAAGGCCGAATGAACACATTAAACATTTTTTAAATACACGTTTTTAATAAAAATTGGGTAGAAAAATATACTTTTTTGTGATCACATAGGAAAAGAAACATATTAACTTGTATAAGGGCTTCGTTTTTTGATGCTTTTAAAATAAATACGAAGCAAAAAAGATGAGTTCACCAGGTAGAAAGCCAAATGTTATGTGATTGCGAACTCTGTGACACCAATTTCGCGATTTCAAATAACAATCGCAAATTTTAACAAAATGTGATTGTCAGGACATGAGGGAGAAACATTTACTTTGTATTGTAATTAATAATAAATAAAAAACATATAATCAATTTATGTTATTAAAACTATTTTTGCAGATAATTCTGAAGCGTTGGGCAAAGAAAATTATCTCAAAAAAAGTATGTGTCTGCTTTTCAGTTCGTTTAAATGAAAGAGGATTCAATTATCCAAAGTCCTTTTTTAGTAAAAACAAACCGCATAAGTGGAAAAAAAAAGCGCCCCGGTAGGCGAGTTGGTAGCGTGCTTGCCTATCAGCGTGGGGGTTGTGGGTTCGATTCCCACCAGAGGCTTTGGTCTGTCGCTGCAAAAAAATCAAGCCAAATAGTCTTTGTCACTCGGTTTATCCTTGGACCCAAAATTAGAATATAAATTTACTTTGTATTGTAATTAAATAAAATAAAAATAAATAAAATAAAAGTGGAAAAAAAAAGTATTTTCTAATTTCCGCTTAAAAAAAATCATCATAGAATAGTCCAAAGTTTATCCCTTTGACCGTGACCCATTTCAACGTTAGTCAATGTGTTTTCATAATCAAAAATATGAATGATGTTTTCTCTGTCTCTCTGTTTTTTACGAGACCATTTTCGCCAGAAACAAATGTCAGAGCTGACGATGGCCATGATGACGACAAAATACACACACACATACATTACGGCCATAATGTTTCAAGAGTGTAATGAGAATTTTGACATTTCGTTAAGGAAGTCGAAAGAAGAAAAAAAACGAAACGTTGGAAATCCCATGCATACACCCTCGATCTCATAAGGTATGAAGAAGAAGAACATAAACATAAATAAATGGTGTGACTGCAATTCTTTACTGATTGTTTACATGGATAAATTACAAAGAATTAGACTCAGAGAAAGAAAATCAACAGACATTTGAAAATAAATTTCGATCTCAATAAGCAGCCGCCAAGTCACTGCTACCAATTATAACATAACATGTTAGGGGTGGTTATTAGATGTACATGTGCCGAGAGGGAGGTCCATGCTTAAAAAATATGAATGTCAATAAAAAAAAATGCAAGTGCCGTCCATTTAAAATAAGGCCAAGTTACGCTGTGATTCCAAACTGTTCGACGTTAAAAAGTGAACTCTATCCAACATATTTTCAGTTCTGTCGAAATTATATTCAAAATACACGATTTAAATCTGGAATTTATTTTTCTAGAGGCGAATTGCTTCTTTTCGAAGAATGTGAAAAAAAAGTCTCTTCATAAAAGCAATTACTAAGTTTGCTAGAGTGAACAATGTCGAACAACATTAATTTTTCGACTCGGAAATGATTCGAATTACAAATAGGATCTTTTACATATAATTGCGTTTTGGGTCCAAGGGTAAACCGGAAACACAAACTCTGTCAATTATTTTTTTCAATTCTTCGTTAGTTTTAAAAAAAAAAGTTCATTAATAATGTTGGAAAACTTTATTATTTTTAGTTGTATTAAGTTTTTTTTTCTCCTCTAAAAAGTGTTATCCACGGGTGATGACCTTTTCTGGAGTTTTTTTTTTTTAAAAAAAAACCTATTTTTCACAGTTTTCAGTCAAACTAATGAGTCTGCTTTAAATTACAAGATCTGTGCAAATAAATAAATTGGGACATCTATCCCAATTCTCTTATGAAGAATTATCTTTGCTAATCTTGTAAAACTTGGGATGTTCTTTAATTGTCAGTTAGTTGAACTGGGAAGCTTGTTGAACTACCTCAAAATGTTTCATTCCATTTATTTCACTGTAATAGACAAAGCCTATAATATAGTTATGTTAGTCTAGGAGGGGTGGTGCATCTGAATATGCCCCTCCACTCGGGGACCCATAGGGTCAATTGTGAATCCCTTTATTTACCCAGGAAAGTTTTTGTTTAAAAAGAGAAAGTTGTTAAAGAGTGTGTAGACCTATAGGAAAGTTAGAAGTGAAAAGTGTTCAGAAATGTTACATAGTCACATTACACTACATTCACATTGGGTATTACTTAGGAGATTTGAAACAAAATTTGTTAGTTAACAATTTCCTCAGATTTCAACGAAAAAAAACTGTAGAAAATCAAATTTATTTTTGGATCAAACCATATTTTGTTGTAGCTCCCATGCAAAATACTATGATTTGCATTTTTTTTAAACAATATAAGAAATAAGAGAAAGCATAACACAAGATGTGTAGCACACATAAGTGGTACAGTTGAGCTTTTTCTTTTTTGGTTTTTATCTTTACGCTTATATTTCGCAAAAGTTTTTGTCATATTGGTTTATGCATTCCGAAAATACCCAAATAACTGACCTATTATCAAATAAGTTTTTGTTTAAAATTTAAAAAATGCTAACCACAATACCCGATATCATTGGTTTCGGTTGCTTTCTGGCATAATGAATCTACGCATTGCATAGAAAACGCTGTGGTATTAAATATGAAAAGCCTCAGGGAAAGCACTGAATTGCTAAGGATTCGGACGAAGGGGACTTCTCAAAGAATTCACCTAATTTATTAATAAAGCATTTTAAAATGGTTCGTCAAGGGCTTTTTTAACCCTCTAACCGGCAAGGCCCCCATAAGGCGGTATTCAATAACTGTGTTTAATTTCATAAAAAATAGTATCCCTCTAACCGGCCAAACAGAAATACTGAAAAATCCTTGCAACCTGTTTTTTTTGTACCAGTTATACACTAACAAATATTTTTTACGAAATAAAACACAATTAATGAAGACATCCTCAGAGAGGTATTGCCGGTTAGAGGGTTGAAGATGCCCCATTACCACTGTATTACTAAAAACCTCAATGAGTCTGCCCACAAGTTTGTGGTGCACAGAACTTATTAAGCTTCACATGTTCCGTCTATTGTCGTATGATCGTTATCATCGTCTATTTATTTGCGTTTGATTACTCTCATTTCAATGCTGCAATACCCATCGTTGAATTCATTCGAAGATCTTGTTCAAATGCACAATTTGCAAAAAAATTTTTAAACAAAATTACTTTTAAAGTAAACATTAATATTGAATTTAATTATTGTTCTTTTGTGTTTATTTTTATTGCGATGCCATTTGTCTTGGAGAAAACACACCGAGTCGATGGAGGATGTAGTAGGTGAACAGGGAAAATTAAAAACGTTTAAACAATCAAAAAGTCCACTCCGATCTCCGACTTGAACAATGATCAAAAGCAAAGGAGGCTGCAAGAAAATGAAAAACGTTTAAGCAATCCAAAAGCCCACTCCGATCTCCGACTTGAACAATGTTTTGAAAATGAAGGCACGTTCACATCTGTAAAGCGACTAATCTTGAAATTAATAATTTTATTTTATGCAAAGCTGCTAAGCAACGGAAAAACAACTGCCTATTTGATTTTGGACAGTGTTGCTAGTTTTTTAAACATTTTTTTGATAATAATACGATAGATAGAGTGATTGAAAGGGGGTCTGTCCATCAAAGTACAGATCATATGTTTTCAGAAAAATGCTAAAACAAGAGAATATTTAATTGTTTTTCTTTCAAATTGCACAAACAGTTCGCTAAAAGTTGCCCATAAACCATAAGCAATCTATCATTTTCATCACTATCTGGTTTGGAAACGCTGCTCTGCTAAGGTCTGCAGGAGATGCTGAGATGGGAGAATATTTAATTGTATTCTCTCAAATTGACAGAAGATCAATTTCGGTGTTTCTAATGATTTCCAAAAATGATACTCAATTAGGTGTTTGTCGCTACAAACTGGGCTACTAACAGTGGGTACATGCTTTCTACTCCCCCTCTTCTTAATAGTCGCTCCAGAATATTAGATTGTAAAGGGTTTTCCAATTGTGAAGCTTTTATTCTTCGACATTTGACAAGCGTTTACTAAAAATGGAATGATACACGCTTCAACAACGCATTGAAATTCTTAAAATTCACTATAAAAATGGTGAAAATCTTGCGGTCACAGTTCGCAAAACTAAAGCATTTTTGGGTCGTCGTGAAGCTCTTTGTCGGACCGCAATACAGAAATTGGGGGACAACTTCGAGCTGTTGGGACAAGTTAGTGATGTGAAAAATAAAACCCGTGCACGTCGCTCAAGAACAACTGAGAATATTTCGGCTTTAGGCCCAAGTGTAGAAGAAAACCCAGGTTTGTCCATTCCTCCTCGTTTTTTGGAATTGGGCATTCCACAAATGTCATGGCACGGCAGTTTGCATGAAGACTTGGGTCTTAAGGCTTATAAAGTTCACGTAACACAAGAAATCAAGATCATCAACAACGTCATGTCTTTGCTGATTGGGTCCTTGAAATGCATGAAAATGATCCGGAATTCAATTGAAAAATCATCTTAACTGATGAGGCCTATTTTCACCTCGGTGGCTATGTCATCTGGGCCTCGAAAAACCCAACAGCTATTGTTGAGAAGCCTCTACATCCTCAACGTGTGACTGTTTGGTGCGGCTTATGGTCCGGCGGGGTCATTGGACCTTACATTTTCGAAAATGAGGTTGGATCAACAGTTACGATGAATGGATTGCGCTATCGAGAGATGATTTTTTTATGGTCGGAGTGATCATAAGGATATGGTCCTATAAGCGTGGTCGTGGTTGCCATTTGGCTGATGTTGAGGCGAATCTGAGGCTAAAGAATTTGTTCAAGGCTTACAGATTTCGTTCACCATCCAATGACTAACTATGGCAGTGGCATGGAAAGCATGGAATTTGTCCCATCCAAAAAGAAACAAAAATATTTTAATAAAAAAGCATTTTAAAAAAACTAATCACTCTTTTCTGTAAGAACCGCGCCTTAATTGTATAATGTGGGCGAAAAACGAGAAAATCCAGCGAGTAATACAGCGTGAAAAATTGCTGAATTGGCATTACTGTCAATGTCACGCAATTGTTGTTAAAACACATGTTTCTTTTTTTTATCACCAAAAAATGAGTAATCCAACCAGAGAATAGCAGTTAGCAAAAGTGAGAGTCACCATCAAAGAGAAAATGAGAGTGAGAAATATGAAAATAAAAAATCGATTTAGGTAAAAAAAAATTTAGCGGCAATTCTTAGGAAATAAAGTTTATAAATAATATAAAAACCCAACAAAATGAGATAATGTACGCAACATTAAAGAAAACCCTTTAAACATACTTTTATATTAACGAAAATATGAAATTATGCAAGCAAAAGGATAACTTCAATACAATGGTGAATGGTGGCCTGCAGAGAGCACACAAATGAGAGCAATGAAATGAAACTTTTCTGTGAACAAATCATCACACTGCTGTTTGTTGTTGTTGCATTAAGGATTTTTTTCAGAGGATGTTTTTTCTTGTTGAAAGAGGAAGTAAAACAGACGACGAAATAGATGGTAGAGATGTTGGTTTGATTTTGTACTTACAATTCTTTAATCAGCATTTTTTCGGTTAATTATTTGTACTTTCAATGTAGTTGTACCTCTCGTGTTTGAAATTTTTGAATTTCAGTTTAATTTAAACACAAATTTCACTGTTGTTTTATGGAATTATTAGAAATTCTCTTCCTTTTTGCACAACTTTGGTTGTTATTGCTGTTGTTGTTGTTCAATTTGACACAGCAGCATACACTTTCCGTTCTTATTGTTGTTGTTTTAATTCCGTACGCGATTGAAGGAAGTGTTGTTGTTGTGGGTATTCCGTTTAGGCGAGTGTGTTTGTCGTTGGGTATGTGTGACGAAGAAGGAAAACAATATAAAAAAGGGGGAAAATGTTTCGAAGGAGAACGTACGTTGTCGTCGTAACGGGAGAGAAGGTCGTGGCTCTAACAAATGAAAGTAAATTTTATCGGAATGAAAAAAAATATGTATTAAAACACTTTCAATTACAAAAGGACACTGAAATCATTTTACAATTCACTTTTATTAAAAATGTTCGAAAAATACACGTTTTCAAACTTTTTTAATAAGTCCGTCAATCTGTAACGCAAGCCGTAAAAGCAAAGAAAAACCTCGTTGACGTAAACACAAATTGCAAAAATATATATCCAATTGGATTTTTTCTTCTTCCTCTTCAACAACACTCAGGAAAAAAACTGTCTCCAACCAAATGTATTCTTTCACCGTGGTCGTCTTTCTGATGACGTCCTCCTTTTTTTAATCGACAAATGAATGATTTTACAATTTTAGCAATTCTTCATATACCGTTTAACAGTTCAAATACTTTGGTTTCGACGCACTTGTTTAATAACGCAATATGGCAAGCAAATTATTTTGTATGGAGTTTAATTTAGTAAACTTGATATTGATTTACTTTTTTTTTCTCGTCTTCAATCAAGCTTTTACGTGTAGTATTTCAGTATTCAGCCGCTCGAATCCATCCAACAAATGTCAGTCACAAACAGAGAACCAAGACGACATAAAATTCTGGTGTCGGCGGTGCTATCAAAATCGAATGACAGTGTTGTTATCAAATGTAGTACGGCGATAAAAGTTTAGACGGCGGCGTCGATTAAAAAATACACGATGACTAATTTGGCGGCTTACAAAAACATGGATTAACAAATAATGAATAGTTTTTTTTTTTTAATTAGCCTATGTTTTCCTTATAAGCGAACTATTTCTATAAGAACGGATTAAAGAATGCCGTTCGTTAATATTCTTACACATCAAATTTCATTACGCCCTGTAAAATTAAAAAAAAATGTAAAATTAAAAAAGATGTAGATATGTTTTTGAAAGTTGTGTAACAGCTATTTACACATTTACAAGAATATATATCTGCAATATGAACCAATTTTTAATCAGCCGCCGAAATATACTGTACATGATGAGGCAGATCAATAAGAGACAGCCCCGTTAATTTCATATCGGCTTAACACTCTGATCTGAGAATGTACCCAATACACTGAAAACAATAATGTGTAATATTTTTAAAATCACTAAAGAAATATTTTCAATGTTTGAATTGTGTTATTGAATTTTCTTGTTCTGTTCACAGCGTCAGTCAGGTTCGGCGATCACTTATTTATATTTTTTGAAAAATAACCATAAAGGGTCCCAAACCGCCTGTAGACGGACTTAAGGACGAGTGACTTGATCCTAATTTTAAACGTTGTTTGTCAGCTGATACATTCTCTTGGCCCTAGATGTAATGCAACGTAACGGACGTAGCTGTAGAAAATATATGTTTGTATCGGGCAAGTGATACTTGGCAAACAGCTGATTAGTTTCAAGCTAAAAAAAAAAAAAACATACAAAAGAAATCAAAAATATAAGAATGCGTTTTTGTTACATTCTGCAGAAATGGAGAAAGCTTATAATGCTTACAAATAGTATCCTCTTAATAAATGCATTTTTCTACGTTTTAAAAAATAAAATAAGAGACAGAAAATATTCTATATATATTATTGTTGTTAATGTTAATATGTATATATATACGAATTTATTCTTCCTTAAAAATATGTTAGTATTTCTGTCTAATATGTTGCATTTTTCTCTAATTCACTATCCGGCTTTAAATTACAAAATATAAATTAAAGTCAAATTCAAAATGTATTTGTTTACATACGGGGTTTTCCAACAAGAGATGTTATTTGGACATTCAAAGAAAAATTGCATTTTTTTAAAATAAATAACCGGATGTTTATTTCATAATAAAGAGGAAGGTATGCCGTTAATAATGAAAAACAACATCAGCCAAATGGCCACCACGCTTACAGGACTATAATGCCTTCTTGTTGAAAGTTAACGTTGGCCTCATCAGATAAGATGATTTTTCGATGGAATTCCGGATCATTTTCATTCATTTCAAGGACCCAATCAGCCAAGACACGACGTTGTTGATGATCGAGTTCTTGTCTTAACTGAACTTTATAAGCCTTAAAACCCAAGTCTTTATGCAAAATACGGTCCAATGACGTTTGTGGAATTCCCAATGGACAAACCTGGGTTTTCTTACACACTTGGGGCTACAGCCGAAATATATTTCAGTCGTTCTTGAGCGACGTGCACATCACTAACTTGTCCCAACAGCTCGAATTTTATCACTAATTTCCGACAAGGTGCTTCACGACGACCCAAAAATGCTTTAGTTTTGCGAACTGTGACTGCAAGATTTTCACCATTTTTGTAGTGAATTTTAATAATTTCAATGCGTTGTTGAATCGTGTATCGCTCCATTTTTAGTAATGGCATAGTTACTACTTGTCAAATGTCAATGAATAAAAGCATCGAAAGTGACAGCTACCGAAATACCGGGCGATTCGGAATAACACCTCTTGTTAGAAAACCCTTTACAACATGTATCATAAGTAATCAGCACCTCATCAACGCTACGGTTACGAGTACGTATACGTTGCAGCAACGGTCAAAAATAATTTCGTTTGCAATCCATTACAGCCATTTGATGTTGGAAAATTTGTATCGAGGATCAGTTTTGATATTTTTCTTTTCAACATTTTTACATTTTGTGGAACATATTCAAGAGAATTTTATATGAATCTCATTTAAAATCATTCTTTTTATAAATAATAAAAGGTTAAAGATATTGTGTTCCTTTATTATGAGTTGATAGTCGCTTAATAATTTCCCCAGTTTTTTATTTCATTTGTTATTTGCTAAAATAAACACAATAGAGGTTTTCCATTAATTTCTCCATTGTTGAGTCATTTTATTCGAATCGTACCATTTACTAATTTTATTCCCATCGCATTTTGGGTGTCCACCTAGGCTGCCGGTTAACCCTCTTTGGTCTTCGCAATCAAGACTTTGTCTCTCTCCTAGACCATAATCGGGAGTTGTCCCACAAATTTCGTTAGTCACCTAAGGGGAGGTCACCCGTTATATGTATGAATGTCTAAGAGGGCACAACACTGAACACTTGTTGATTCATACGACGACTATAAAAACTTGCTGCATTTCATTCCACTACCATTAGTACCACAACAAATTTCAATACGTTACAACCATATTCTCAGATTTTCGCAACATTTCCTTGGATTCCGAAAACATGGCGTGGGCTATGATACCTAGACAGTTTCCACATTTGGAAGATTGTAACCTTCGCTTTGGTGGACACTGTCATGAGAATGTCCGATTATTCCTGAAGTTAATCATGGACTACAAGAGGAAAAGGAACATATCCGATGTTGACGCTTTATATGAGATGAAATATCTTCTGTATGGGCCGGCGTTAGTTTGGTGGAGAGGTCAGAAGAAGAAGAAAATGCTCAAATATTGGAACGATGCATTGTCGATGTTCATTGACGAATTCAAACATGACAAATAAACGGCAGATTATCATATCTAACAAAGTTCTCTGTCTAAAAGTGCGGTATAAGATATATTTATAAAGCAGAAACAAATAAAAAAACCTTTGGGTTTAAATTTAAAAATTGTATGTTTAGTACATTTTTTTAAATTTTTAAAAAACATTACATTTTTTGAGACATAATTTGTCATAATTCGGAAAAACGAGTTTTAAATTAACCTTACCCTTTACTTTTAGTTCCCTTTGACCTGAGAAAATCTTGTTACAACGACATACCCTCACTAAACAATGAATAAAATCGAAAATCCTTCATTCTCATTGTAATTATTGCATGATATGTGGATTTATGATAAATTATTGAAAATTCAGTTTTTAATTTAAGGATTTTTATACAAAAAAATTGTTTCCCTTAAAATGCATTATAACTCCGAAACTCTCATTCAGATTAAAGATAATTTAAAACAGAATTCAAAAAATCGAACGAGTTGTTTTTTTTTAAGTATTTTTTTAGAGAAAAATATTCGAATTGAAAAAGTAAACGACAATTGAATAGTTGCTATTCATTAAAAAAAAAATGTTGTCCAGTGTTATCGATGCTAATATTGCAGTATACAACCAGTGAACAATGAGAGACTTTTAGACTACATTGGTATTCTTCCACATAGTGGCGATATGTGTTAGGTCGATACAGCCAATATAAAGCTCCTTAAGCCATGGAATCATGCTTTGTTTAGAACATCGTGGGGATTGCTTCCCACGTATGCTAGGGTACTTCGGCCAGCTGTTCAATGTGAGCTGCGAACAGGATTCGATAAGACTTTGTATTGTTGTTCGACAGTTGAACTGTAAAGTTCACAATTGCACAAACACGTGCTTTAATTAAAAACGAAACTGCACATTATCAGATTTTGAAAAATTAATCGACTGACTCCGCCGATATCTAACTACCGATAAAATACTTAGTAGTACTGATAAATACTTCTTCAATTTACTACGAACTACGCAGACGTTTCAAAAAATAGTCAGCAACGGTTAAGTTGAAAATAAATTGACTGAACATGTATTTTTGTTTTGTTTTATTATTAAGAAAAATCATTTTCACATACAAAAAAAAGTAAAAGATTTTTTTTATTTAATGTTTGTCTTCTGCTTCGCTGTCGTCATTATACAAAATAATGTGGTTATTGTTGTGGTTGTTTTATTAAATTACAATTTACTCTACACTATTTTTTATGAATTACTTTAGTAAATACTAATGGATAGAAAGAAATGTATTTATTTTATTCAGTATCTTACAAGAAATGAAAACAACACAAACAAACAAAAAAAAAAACCACAACATACTAGTTTCATTTCGCAATACAATTTAAAGACTATTTTTAAAAAAGAAGCTACATTAACAAATTACACAACATAAAGAAAGAAAATAATAGATGAAGAAATAAACTTACTAGGAGTGGCAATTTAAAAACCGACTATACAATTTAAGGCTATTTTTTTCGCTTTATACAACAATTTTTAAAACGCAATGTTGTTTTTATAATTTTTTTATTTGTTATTTTTTTTAACAAAAAAAAAACACAAGCACTCCATGTTAAAATGTGTGGTTAAAATTAAAAGTATTGGTGGTGGTTCGGATATGTACCAAATGCGCCTGAAATTCACTTATATTTATTGAACTAAAGAAAACCTTATTTATTTACACGATCCAATTTTTCTGCTCAGTGGTGGTGGTCTGTTTTCACAACATAATCGGGGCCGTACGAATTACAGGAAATATTTTGGATCTAGGATAAAGAAAACCGTACTGTTTGCTTCATATTTGATTCTAACGGGGAAACATTTAAATCCTTTCGATGAATTGTTATATTCAGGAAATACGGAAATATTCAATAAGAATCCAACTCTCTGGTCAATGCGATTTGATTTTAATTGAACTCGTAGTTGCTAAAGGAGCCATGGACGCGATGGACTAGTACTGGCGTTTCCCAGTATTGCATACAGTATAGAGGATAGAATTTTTGATACTCCTGCAAGTAGTATTCCACTGGAAGTAATATCTGAACATTTTGAAATTCTTTGTCATGTCACTTGATTCCCAGATTTTTAAGTTTCCCTAGTCATCGTCGTGACGGTAAAGTGAGTTACAAGGTAGAGACTGATGCTGGAAATTATATTACAGATCATCCGACAATCTTCGCGTAAACAAAAGACAGTGTAGCGGTATTTGGCGTTCTTGTTTCTTTTCTAAGGAAGCATTTTAAAAATTTAATTTTTTATCAAATGAATAATGTGGTTTTACAGCGGGTTTGTCGCCTATGTTAGTCCACACTTAAAGACAATATAAACTGGATGGCTGTGCAATCACATTACCGCACACGAGAGATCAAAATAAGCAATTTGCCTATCTTCCACCATCGGGAAATTCTCTCAACAATCTGTTCAAAATTGCTGGATAAATAAAAATATAACCGTCAAATAAATCATACCAAATTACATCTTATTATCACTTAATCATTCAAAATTGTGACATTCATAAGGATCTTTCAAAATATTTCCGGACCATCAAAAAGTGACCATAATAATATATATTTTGGATTTGATAGAAATCATGCTAAACATCATCCAGATGCTTCCAGGATAACAACACATATACGATGCCCGATTGTAGAACAGTGTAATTCTATACAGTGTGTGTGTGTGTGGTGTAGTGTACAACAAATAATAATAATTATAATATAATTAATAATAGGTATTTATATATGTATATATAAAATGTAAGTGTGTGGTTTTGTAAAGCGTTTCATTTTGCTGCTGTTTAAAGTAGAATCGTCTTCGTCGTCGTCTTTCGCGTTTCTCCAAATATTATCTCATCCTGTTATTGTATCGTTTTTTATCATCCTCATCAGTAGCGTATTCATCATTAACTAGCACATGTTTCAAAAATACTATGTTCTAGTAGGATTTTGGATTTTGTTTTCTTTTGAAGGTAGTTGTTTTTTGTTTTAGAGAAACTCTGAATGGTTTTCATTTCCACTTGTAGTTTCTATATATATTTGGTTTCAATATCATCATTATCATCATCTATATTATTGCTATCGTGTTATCATTTTCATTGGCAAATTCTGTTGTACTCGTCATCCTTCGTTTCGTTCTTTTTTTCCGTTTAATCCTCTTCTCAATTTTCATGTATTTGCATTTCCAATTCGACGTCGGTTAGATTCACTTCGCGTATTGAATTGATGAACATGTAGCGTGAAAAATATACATAAAGCCAACGGAACCATTTCATTTGGGATTCATGCTTTTTCATAGCACTGCGAACAATTGATGCCTGCTGCCAGCTTAAAATGCACCTGCAAGGCGATAGGGTAGAAATTGAGTTAAATATAAAATCAAGTAAAAACGGCGTTATGTTTGGCCGACCCGAAGAAATGCACTTCCATTAATGTACCTAACCGTCCATGTATACAATTTGTAGACAAATTTTAAATGGAAATTGCCTTCCTGGATTTGTAAGAAAATATCCTTTCATGAAAATATCCCGACATGTGAATGAACATTTCAAACTTTAAAACACTGCTAAATTGTCTACTTACCAATGCCTCGACATAAAACACGTGCAAATTATATCAAAAATTGATAAATATTTCCTAAGGATGTTGATAGAGTCCAGGGCATAGAATTTACAATCTGAAAACAAATGACATTAATTAATTAAATTAACAATAAAGTCGTAAAGATAGAAATATAAAAGAATATGCAAGAGAAAATACAGATTGGGCAAAGTATGATGATCAATGGACGACTCCATTTTATGTACTAAACTGAAATGCAAACATCGACTGGGTCCCAGACTTTCTTTACACTCTCAAAGAAAGTTCGATATTAAATTCAAATACAATTATGTACATACAATTCAAGACTACGCCAGGAAACTACAGCAACGGCCCCGTGGGATTACTTATCCACACTGTCAATGAAAGCGGAAATAACCCGGCTTAACCCTTCTGTTTGTGAGAAGGTCCCTAGCGATCTTTTTGATGTGCAAACTTTAAGGCCAACGGGGAGACAAACTAATGGGAGGGTAAAAAACAACAACAATTCTACAGGTGCCAACGAAATATCTACAGATCTGAGTAGGTGTATGTACCAGATAGTCTGTACAAGAAGAATTAATGTAAGTCCGAAATTTGGTTTGGTTTTTCTTGAAAATTAAAATAATAAAAAACATTTTGTATCAGGGATTTAAGTTAGCTCGGTTACTTCTCCGAACGACTAGTTCGGTTTTTAAAATGGTTTTTAGGTGATTCAAAAGTACTTTTTGATGTAATTTATTTTTATTAAGGTCAAAGAATGTTATTCTATCTAAGGTTTAACAGAAACTTCTTTTGAAAAAACAACTTCGGAAATTTTTTATGTTTTTCCAAAAACTTAAACACATTTTTCTCTGGCGAACCAAACCATTTTCATTATTTTTTTACGGATTTTGGCTCGGTTCGAAGATTTTTCCTAATAGTGGTTTGTTTTTAGGGTTCGGTTCAATGGCAACAAGAGTGACTTTTCCGCCCCAGGTTTGGACTACTCACGAGGGGTTATCTTGCTTCTTCGGAGCTAAAAAATATTCAACAGTTTATCTTTTAATTTTCCGGTACGACTCATTATACACAGGTATTTCCCCCCAACATCCCAGAAACGGGAACTTTTAGTAAACTGGGCACCTAAAAATGTCTCTACTAACTGACCAGGGGACCTACAATTTTATTTCGGCACCGAACTGCCAATGCATCTGTCAGAAGTTTCGCTGGCAAGTTGAATCAGCTGTTCTTGCCGTAATCAGATTTTATTTTGTTATAGTCACCCACTCTAGCCAGACATAGTTATACCTATATGTCAAATCTCATACTGACAATACATGACTAATAGTAGAATAACTCTCCCCCACCCCTTTTGTTCCAGCATTACTTACCTTTTGGTAATAAATTAGCTAAACATAACGAAGCCGCAGCATAATACACAGCACAATGATTTGGATGTTGGCTCACGCCATCACGGTCAAAGGTAAACACCGCCTGAATACTCAGTGTTTCCACCGTATGCAAAATGATGCTAGCCACAGCGTCGGTTTTCCAATCAACGTTAGGATCATCGGGTAAATTAGTAGCATTGACTAGTATGATATTGCCCTGAGGTAGACCCAAATGGGTGCAAGCATGCCATAGTTCCTCTCGACGTTTCGACGACTGTTTCTCATAGTTACCTAGAAATTAATGACAACGGTTTGAAGTTAGTAGGATGTCTTACGAATTGTCCTTAATAACATTTATATACTCACCATTCGACAGACATAACAAATACACCTCGCACTGTTTCTGTCGTGTTAACGAGTATATCAGTGGGCCAAAGAACATACACTCATCGTCGGGATGTGAAGTAACGAACAGTATTCGTTTGGCAGTGCTTGATACGGACCATGGCAGACGCAATTGACCCAGTCCTTTGTATCGGAAGATCAGTGTGTATATGGCCAGGCATACTAGAAAGTATGCTATCAGTGCGTAAATCAAGTGCTCCAGGGCTTCGGCCGATTTGTCCACGAAACGTATATAGACAGCCTTCGGATGTAAAGCTGCAACAGTTGCCTGAAATACACTACTGAGCGTGGAATTGCCTAGCAACTGCTGTCGCTGTGACTGGTAAGCACTGTAGATTTGACTGGTGGCCGATCCACAAGTTTTCACTGTTGTATTGAAAACAGAACCAATGAATGCATTCAGCCAGGACACATTCATTTCATTGCAAACACCGTTTTGAGAGGGTACACGGCGACACAGTTCAGACAATAGAGAGAATCAAATGACCACACAATTATAATGATGTCGTTTTCGGCTGTTTAAAGGACCTTTCCACTTTTCTTCTATTTCACCCGCTTTCACTAGATATCAAAGTAGAAAAAGGAAGGAGGCTCGAACTTTGGAAAATTATTGGAAATAAAAATAAAACTATTTTTGCTCGTTTTAACACTGAACCAAGATACGGACTGCCTGCTGCTGTGATGGATTGACGGTATGCGTTGTGTGGCCAATATTTTTTGCAAACGTTTTGAAATTCTGAGATATGTTTGTGGTCCCAATTTCCAATCTATGTGATGGAATTTATTTAGTCCTCATCTATTCCTGTCGTTCGAGTTCTTTTTCCTCCTCCTTTTCTCTTATTTTTACTTGACAGCCCTTGTGAGTGTATTGTCAAAAGTTGTGAGTTAATCAGCTGTTTTTTTTCTTAATCGAAGACGGGAACCGCTAGGTGAGTACACTGCGAAAAATACCCTTTATTTTAAACCAAGAATCGATGAATCGAAGGCAGCCGAAAAGGGAATGGGCGACAACCGAACATGGTGGGAAAAGGGAATCGATAAAAATGGACCATGTCGGAAAACGGAAACGGGTAACATTAATCTGAAAAAGAAAAATAAGACCAGACTGATTTGATCTTCAGTGTCGTTTCGGAAAAAACTATCAAATAAATGCATGAAAGTGCAAAATTAGCGAGCAATGGCTCATGTTCACAAAATTGTATGGAATTAGTTTATTTTAAATTCACGTAACAGGGCCCATATGATACCAGCGCCAAATTAGTCAAAAGAAACAACTTTTTATAATTCTTTTTATTAGCTTACGGTATAACGCAATCACAGTGCAAAAAATATGGATTTTGTAAAATCTTAACACGTTTTTCAGCGATGCCTCACAGTTCAATTTGATTAAACCAGATAGGATGTGTAAGATTATTCGTCACCGACGTACACGCCTTGAATTTCGAAACTACTAAAACAATTTTAAGCACGGGTGGGGCGGTGTTATTTTTCTTGACCGGCTTTTCGTTCTGGGGAATTTACCATTTTCATAAAACCGATGGATGAAATTATATAAATTATATTTTATAAAGAGATATCCTAGAAATACAAATGGTTACATGAAGAGTGGAATATACGCATGGTTCGTTTATCTACCAAAATAAAAAAACATCAATCTAATTTCCTTATTTCACTGAATGTTAACATTACTTACGGTATGACATTCAGTTGTCCTGTTTGAATTCATGGATCAGCATCGATAATGCATCGTTCCAGGTACTAAGCAACTTCCTCTTTTTCTGATCTTTCCACCAGACCAACGCAGGGCCGTACAAAAGTTTTTTCACCTCAGATAAGGCCACTTCATCCCATATTTCTCTTTTCCTCTTGTAGTCAATTATTAATTTCACAAATATTCGGACATTTTCATAACAATGTCCACCAAAGCGTATATCACAATCGTATAAATGTGGATAGGGGTGTGATAACATCAGCCAAGCCATGTTTAACTTTCAAATATTGTACCGAAATCCCAGACTTAGCGTAGGTGCGTATCAAAATCAGTTTGAATACTGATGCCTCTGAGCGAAACACAATAAGCTTTTATAGGCGTCGTATGAGTCAACAAGTGGTGACTGTCCCTTACAAAGTATGAAAGAAGAAATTACTTGTAGAATGTAATGGAATTGGGGTATTCAAGAACTGTGTATGGGAATCGCGTTAAGTATATACTTTAATTCATGAATACCTTAAATATCTCAGGGAGATACCACTCCTTTGTATTCTCTTTCATCAAAAGAAGGATGACCGTGAAGAAGTCCAAGACGAGTATTAAAGTTTATTATTACGGATAATGATCATCACGTCGCTGATTGATATTTTAGTCCGTAAACTTTTGGGTATGCATTTACATAGATATATGAATACCTTAAATATTTGAAGGAGTACCATTCGGGTGTATTCCCTTCGATAGAAGTGAGGACATAAAACAAGATGTTTCGGGTTGATGTAGTGATCGAAAAATGGGAAGTCGGGTGTATTCCCTCCATACGTCGGGTGTATTCCCTCCATATGTCGGGTGTATTCCCTCCATATGTCGGGTGTAATCCCTCCATATGTCGGGTGTATTCCCCTTATATTTCGCTGGCATTTAAAATCATCAAGATAATCAAAACAGGACATTTGCCGAAAAAACATAAAATTAAAACACAATGGAACTGGTGCAGGTCATAAACCAAATACACCTAAAATACACCTAGAAACATAAGCTAAAAACTTTACAAAAAATGAAATTGTGAAGGGTTTTCCAACAAGAGGTGTTATTTTGAATCACCCGGTATTTCGGTAGCTGTGACTTTTGAAGCTTTTATTAGAAACTACGCCATTACTAAAAATGGAACGATACACGCTTCAACAAAGTATAGAAATTATTAAAATTCACTACAAAAATGATGAAAGACTTGCAGTCACAGTTCGAAACACTAAAAATTTTCCGGACCGTGTGATCACAATTGGCCACCGAGATCTTGTGATTTAACACCTTGCGACTTCTTCCTTAGGGGCCACGTGAAAGATAAGGTCTACGCCAACAGCCCAGCGTCGATTCAAGACCTCAAAGATACAATTCGTGAGGCTATCGAGGACATAGGGCACCCACTTTGCGATTTGGTTATGGACAATTTCATGAAAAGGATATGGTACTGTAAGCGTGGTCGTGGTGGCCATTTGACTGATGTTGTTTTTCATTATTAACGGCATACCTTCCACTTTATTATGAACATTATGAAACATAAACATCCGATTGCTCGATTGTATGACGAGCACGATTATTTCGCGTTTCCTTTTTTTAGTCGTCTAGACGATTGTTGAAGTAAAATAGTAGTTTGCTCTTTCATACGATCGTCTTGCGAGTCGTTGTGATGATTGTTCGATGAATGAACAATCACTGCCCAGGGTAATAGCTGGGTTTCTGGATGTTGGTAAACATTCTTCTTTTAATGACCTCTGTGGCTGAAGTTTAAATGAAAAATTAAGATTGTAATGAAACACATACATAAAAATTTAAAGTTCTGTGTACATTAACAGTTTCAGACGTGTTTTGATTCGTATTACCGAAAATAAATTTTCATTTAGTTTTTGAGCGCACAAAGAAATAATATTTCTTTAAATACTAACAGTGTTCGTCCCAGTGTACGTAATGACATAATTACGAACACACAACTCTGTGCAGCGCTTATTCCCCATCAGGGTTACCGTTGTGCCACTTTTTTCGAGCTATGACACTTTTATGCCACTTTTTCATTTTTATACAATATATGCCACTTTTTCGGCCAATTTTTTTTTATGACTTTTTACATTTTTTCCTTAGTTTTACTTTTTGCCAACAAATTTGTTTTGTGTAACTCAAGAAGGACTTGTTCGATTTTGCTGAAATACATTTAGAACAATTTAAAATTAATCTATTCATATACTATTCCATTTTTAATCAACAGTTCATATTCATATACTCATTCTCTACATAATCAACAGTTCTGTAGTTATAAATAATTTTATGAAGAAAAAAATTAATCTTATGAAAACGTCGCTTTATGAAATTGTCTAAAATTGTCCTTTTCTTGATAACTCTTTATTTTCTTGCTGTTGTTTTCTGTAAATAAAAACCAAAAAAGTGTGCTACTTTCTGTGCCACCTTTTTTTAAGAATTCCCTTTTTGTGATACATTCTGAAAATACACGGCGGTAACACTGTTCACCATACCATTTCATCTGACATTTATCATATTTGCAGCTTGCACCGTTTTTCGTTTTGCCGAACGTTTTTTTTATGTGTGTCCCGCAAAAAATTGTGAAAATCAATTAAAAATCAAAAAAGAAGTAAAAAAGGAGACACAGAATTAATTCTACATTGTTCAAATAATCAGTGAGATTGAAAGTGTATAATAAAACCCGAATATTTTGTGGAATATTGACTAACCAAAAAGAGCCGCGTGCATCGAGAAACTAAATTGACACCGCTTACATGTGATTTATTTTTGCATAGAAACTATATATATATCGAACGACAATATATATATAAATTTATTTTATGTGTATAAATAAAACCGAATTCTCACAATTGTCCTATATTCTTTGAATGGATTGACACCTGCATTTAAACTGCAACTACAAAACTTGCCCCCTTTATCTACCACCCACCCACCAACCACACACTACCATCTAATTAGTAAGAATCCTAGGTGTGCTTAGACTAGTGTGTGTGCGTGTGGATGGTGTCTGTGCTCGCCTTAGTGGATCATTAATATTGTTACAGATTACAAGCCAAAAGAAAGCGAAAGCAAACGTTGAACAAAAACAAATTGTGGCCACCTTGATAGGTATTACTTGCATTTGTACACCCCCACCAACGTCTCCTAACGTCTCTTGCCAACACATTGTAAGTGTCAATCAATCGAAAGAGAATTGACGGAAAAATAATGGCACAACACGTGCAAGATCCCGCTGTGTTCGAGAGGCGTTTGCGTCCAATTTACGGTAAGCTTATTTAATGGTTAATGATAAATCAAAAAAATAACAAAAATGCTGTTCCATGAATGACAGACATCCACCTGCCCCAAATTAGTGTGTGTGGGGTATTTTTTTTTTTAATTCACATGAGACCCTGGAAGATCAAACATAAAAGTCACGACGTCAGAGTCGCCAAGTTATACGTGAGTAGCTGCCACGATGGCCTTACCTCACGGTGGTGAATACAATGTGTCTATCAACGCCCCCACATGCAGCAAAGCTGTACGTGAGTACCAATTTCAAACCATGTATTTGGGCAGATGTCACGAGGTCAGTCGTATTCTGCAACAAGTAAATGTTCTAATAAGAATTTATACCCTACAACTATACCAACTGCGACTATCTTTACGAGCTGCGATCAGAGTCACTGAAGAAACAGTAAGCCGTATAAACTGGTTTGAGGAGCCATGGTTTATGTGCTTTATGTCGACAGAGACATGATCTATATAAAGTATCTATTAATTCATTAGATATCGAATATCAATCCTAATTAACATTGACTGAAATTTAAGAATACCTTGGTCGTTGACCAAGACTCCCGGCATAAAAACAATCTCATTTAGAAAAATAACCATTCCCGCTATTAAGGAAAACGATTCATTTGGCGATTTTCGATTTATCTCTCCAATGGACCGTTTGTCCTTAACTGTATAGCAACCAACCCACAAAATAGGTTCAATGGATACAAACGCAGATCAATCGATTTTTAAAACAAAGATTTCTGATAATATGATGGCTCACTTTATTGAACAGGTTTTTTTTCGATTTGAAGGGATGTGTGATGTGACAAGGAAATATATTTAGTTTCAGTTCACAAAAAGTCGGTAATTAGCAGATTTTTCGGAAACAAAATGTGTCTCTTAATGTCATCTGTCCAACATCATAGCAAACTGACACCCCTTACGGATGTATTTCCCTCGTCCAGTCCGGTACTTTAGACATTCAGCAGGGATACGGGGCTATCCTCGTCGAATGACCGGTTGATCGCACGACAAAGTCGTTCTTCAGCGATATTCGTTGTTGAAATTTTTTTTGTTATTCCGAATCAAATTCCCGTACTTTAGACATTCAGCAGGGATACGGGGCTATTCAGGAAATCTCTCCCGTTCCTCGTCGAATGGCCGGTTGATCGCACGACAAAGTCGTTTTTCAGTTGTATTCGTATGTAGACATTTTTTTCTCAATAATGTACTATTCATTTCGTATGTCTAAGTTTTCTTTATAAAAACCCATAATCACAGTGTATATAGACTTTTTTCCTTGACTGTAATTTAGTTCATTATTCGTGTACTGTTGGATATTAATGCTTCAGAAAGATATACACACATATGCATTCTTGTGAGCATTTACTATTGCCTGTTGCTATTAAAATATATAGGTAATTATCTAAATATAGTTATGTTTGCTTCCTACTTCATGTACAATAGAACTTGAATGAAGGAATGAGTGCTTCGTATATTCTAGCAAAGCCGGTCGGTCGTTTTATTCTCTCTTCAATATACCTTTCATATTATGGGGAGATGTATTTTTCCGCGCACTCAAATTTATTAATGGAAAACGAATGAGTTCGTTGAAATAAATTTATGATCACGAAAACGGTATATTTATCAAATTATCATCGTAAAGTCGTTTCTCCTTACCTATACATTGAATATTTTTAAGTCTATATTGCTAATGGAATAGACAATGAAAAACATATTCTCGAAACCATGTAAATTGAGTTAAATACTTTAAGAGTAAGGGAGTAATTTGTAAGCTATACGAAACTTCTCTAGAAAGGTAGTACTAGTAGTACCCGATCAGTGAATATAGAAATTATAACGCGCACAGCTCACTGTTTCGAGGGAAATTGCTGATCTATTCTTTCAATTCATGTCAAAGGAAATAAGTAAGTAAGGACTGTCGGTCATCTTCATACTATATGCGTTTGTTTTCATGATGTAAGAGCATCCTTAACCATACTCTTTTTCTTTTAGAAGAATATTTTTCATTTATTGATGATCCTCTTTTTTGACATTTTAAGAATACAAAAATTAGTTTGAGATTTAGTTTATTGAAACATATTTATAAATTTATACAATTACATTATAATAATTAATAATATGATTTCTTAGGTAATATTATATATTCCTCTGCTATCTTGTTGAAGAAATTAAATATAGTGCCAGTTTTGATGACGGATATTATATTAGGATATGTGAAACGCTCATATTCTTTTGACAATCAACTATTGGATTACTGACAAATGATAGCCATAAAAATACAGTGTCCTCCAGCAAGGAAGAAGTCACAAGATCTCGGTGGCCAATTGTGATCACCTCTTCGAGAGATAAGCCTTAAGACCCAAGTCTTTATGAAAAATACGGTGTTGTGGCGTTGTTGGAATGCCCAATTCCAAAGAACGACAAGGAATGGACAAACCAGAAATGCTTTAGTTTTGCGAACTGTGAATGCAAGATTTTGCACCATTTCTGTAGATAATTTTAATCATTTCAATGCGTTGTTGAAGCGTTTATCGTTCCGTTTTTAGTAATGGCGTAGTTTCTACTTGTCAAATGTCAACGAATAAAAGCTTCAAAAGTGACAGCTACCGAAATACCGGGTGATTCAAAATAGTACCTCTTGTTGGAGAACCCTGTATATCTTGAGTACGTTTTCGTGTCTATTGCCAGATTACCAGATTTATCTCTACGGGATAAAGTATCTGGTGTTTCGCTTTTTGGTAAAATTTTCGAACTTCATTTCTACTTCGATTTCCACAAACATCTTTCGATCTCTTTTATCTTGTGCCGGAATAGACGCTTTTTCTATCCCCTCTTCCTTCTGTAGCGTTTTTCACATTCCAAATCGTACTGTCGGTTTTTTTTTTGGGTAGGTATCTGAAACACAAGTACCTGTGCCCAAATATCACCGGGGCGATGAATGATATCTTGTAGCAATTGCGATAATTGAGTGGAGTAGGCAAGGCAGCTAAGTGATGTCCAGCTTCCTTCGTATTGGTGGATGCTCGCTTCTTCAGGTGCGGACCTTCGCTGCGACAAGGTAATAGACCGAGTCGATATTCGCTCAACGTATCAACCACGATGTGGTCAATCTGGTTTTTCGTAGATTGATCAGGGGATGTCCTCGTAGGCTTATAAATGTCGGGATGCTTAAATCTGGCACTGGACCTAACAATTCTTTCCCCTATCAGCCTCATTCCGTTGTAGGTGGTTACCTCGTGTAGGCTAGATTTGCTGACTGTCGGACCAAAGACTTCTTCCCCCTATTTTTGCATTAAACATGCTGAGAATGCTTTTAATTTTGTGGGAGGAACTTTTGTCATATTTTATTTATGTATTTATTTATTAATTACAATACAAAGTAAATTTATATTATAATTTTGGGTCCAAGGGTAAACCGGGTGACAAAGACCATTTGGCTTGATTTTTGCAGCGACAGACCAAAGCCTCTGGTGGGAATCGAACCCACAACCCCCACGCTGATAGGCAAGCACGCTACCAACTCGTCTACCGGGGCGCTTACTTTTTGTCATATGTTTCTTCTGGGCGGCTGTAGAAGATCGAAAAGTGCACCTTGTCTGTATAGACTTAGTAGGACCCGTTCAGTGAATAGACAAATTATATCGCGCACATATCACTGTTTCGTGTTAGTTCTCCATCCAGGCTCGGACGTCAAGTGCGGGACCCAGATGGGAACTGGGCATTGCAATATTAAAACCGATCAGTCCGCTGCTTGGTATCATCATCCCCAACATCTCCTGTTGCTCACATTTAAATATTCCCAGCTAAATTGCAAACCCACTTCTTCACTGATGTCCAGATTTTTCTTTTAATAAAAACACATTAGACGTTTTTCTTTATCATCCCCCAATTATTCTCAAAAAAATACCACGACCATTGGTCAATTTATTTCTTTATTATAAAATATATGTGTGTGTGTCTTCATTATAATTATATATTCGAAAGTGATCAACTAATTAATCGTCTAGCGCAGCCCAACTCATTAATCATTGCGGGCAGGGCAAATAAAAATGTGTGTGTGCGTACTACCAACATTCTAAACAATTTAATAGCATCAGTGCCGGCAGTACCCTAAAGTTCTTTCACAAAATTGTCGTATGCCAAAAAATGTATATATGTACTTCTCATTTTATTTGCAGATAACTTAGAGGTTGGCAATAATCGCAAAGCATTGCAAGAGTCGGAAAAAGTCTTGAAGAAACATCCGGGCCTATTGTGTGCCAAAGCACTTAAAGGTCTGGCGCTATTACGTCTGGGACGCTATGAGGAAAGTCGCGGTTTTTTGCAGGCGGTGGCCAACGAGAAGCCTGTGAACGATGCCACATTGCAAGTGCTGTCATTTTGCTATAAAGAATTGGAGCAATGTACGTGGGTAATTATTCAAGACAAGAGCTACAACAAATACAATAAATTATATCAAATTTAAGACAAACAAATATGAGACATACATTTGTTGAATGTAAATATTATGAACAGCTGTAGCATTTTAATGATACACAGTAGGGCAATTGTACGAACTAGAAAATGTTTTATTTGAATATAGAATCAATCCAAAGATTTGATTCTATTTGTTGTAAATGTCAAAGAAAATAGTTGTAGGTGATTTAACCTCAGTATATGTCAAAGTCAACAATTTGCCTTATCAGTTCATTATGGATAGACTTACAAACGAACAACGCTTGCAAATCATTGACTTTTATTGTAAAAATTCGTGATGTGTGAAAAATTATTGTGTTATTCGACCACCACTTCCACCCCAATAAAGCCATACAAAATACAGTTGTTGCAGTAGCTGAAGTCGGACGAACTATAGCAACATCATCTTTGCGGTAATGCGACTTAGTGAGGTTGGAAGATCAAATTTTGTGCATCGAATAATTGTCTTCAGCAAGGAGGCTAATTTTTGTCCGTAGAGAGTCTGTTCAAGAGCTTTTAGAGGGCATTATAGTTTCGTTAAACTTTTCTTTATATTGTCCCACTGTAGGTCATGCCTAAATGAGGCTACAGCCATAAAATATGTTGAGCCCATTAAAACTACTTTGTTGTGAATTACATGAATTTGTTTTCATTTAGCATTAAGTTTCAAACGAGTAAAGAAGGCGATTTCTAAGAGTAAATCATCTTATATTAAATTCTTTCCTTTATGTTATAGTGGATAAAATTGTAGAGATTTACAATCATGCCGTCAAACAATCACCCAATAATGAGGAATTACTGGCTCATCTTTTTATATCACATGTGCGGATGGAGGATTTTAAATCGCAACAATCGGTGGCCCTTCAAATGTACAAAGCCCAACCGAAAAATGCTTATTATTTTTGGGCTGTCATGAGTGTTGTATTGCAGGTATATTGAGATGTTTTTTTGTTGTTTTCCATCACATATGAAAACATATTATATAAAATACTTTTTCCTTTCTTTTTATAGGGTATTCGTGGTCCGGAAAGTGCAAATGTTCCCAAGCGTAAAATCTATTTATCACTGGCACAACGAATGGTCGATAAAATGATTCAGGAGAATAAATTGGAATCCGAACAGGAGGCATTTTTGTATTTACACATTTTGAAATTGCAGAACAAAGATAAAGATGCATTGGATTTCCTTAACGGCCCCGTTTGTGAGAAAGTGTATCCGGGTGCTCCCATTTATTTGAAGATAAATCTTCTTAAAGCCCTCAAAATGTGGCTAGAGTGTAATTCACTTTTAAAGGATTTGATAAAGGAAGAGTAAGTACTTTTCTAAAATGCAAGCATTTATCCAGGAACGGTTTTAATTATGCCCTAGAGTAGAAGACATATATTTGTTACATAAGGAAACAAAATGGTTAATGTTTCTCGATTCTACGAAGCTTACTACTCTGGGGTTATTGGCATAAAATAAATGTGGATTCTTTACGCAAAATGTATTGTCTTCGCAAATCGATAAAAGGTTCAATTGCCATTTTTAATTTTATTTAAAACAAATTAAATGAAATCGATGATCTTACGCACATATGGATTGTTGCTCCAGCTGAAAATAGGCGTCTTTATTACAACAGGATGGGAAACTAAAGTTTGAACGCTAGCTGGTACATTACAGTTTTCGGAGTTATTAGGTTTTTGATCATGAGTTCAGAACTCGATATCTGATGATTCTTTCGTATGGATTACCGGTGACATTAGAGCTCGTCTTGACCAGATATGTATAGAACATACAGATATTTCTGGATTTGGCACAACAATTCTTGAATTTCAAGCATAGGAGCTGTTTTATAACATTTTAATAGCTCCCTTACAAGTTGTGGGGAGAAAATATCGAACGGAATGGCATCCAAATTTCCCTTTGTATTCCATTAAGCATTTTTCTCAATTTCAAAGTGCATTTAGAATGGGAGTATTGAAAAAAGTGGAACAATTCGAGAGGAATTTTAATTCAAAATAGGAGGAAAGGGAGAATGATATTCATGTCGATGCCTCGACTGATTTTGCAGTAGCACATTCTTTCAACCCAACTTTCCAAGACATTGGATACTGTTTCTGGCACTAGCTTACGAATGTTTTGCTCCATATTCATCTTTAATCGCATAACAGCGGCGTCAAGTCGCAGCTCTGAGATGGCCAATTGTCCGAAATTCGATTGTGGCGTGGGCTGTGTGTCTTGGCGCGCCATCCAAGTCCATGGTTAATACTGCATCTGTAGTGCTCACCTTTAGCAGCAGCATTTTCCACGAACGCTGGGCCAATGATGGCACCGCTTCGAAACCCGCTTCAAATTGCCAATGCCTGAGGATGCCTTGGCTTCTCGACTATCATGTGCGGGTTTTCCAATCTCAGAGACGGCAGTGGTGTGGTAGGTAGTGTGTCCGACTATCACACAGCGAATCCAGGCTCATATCATGGAGGAACATCCAAACATCCGACGACTTCACGAGATAGTAATCTCTAATATTCTCTGGAAACAGTAACCCCGGTCAATGAGTACAAAAATTGTATCGTACACAGCTCTCTGAATTGGGAGAAGTTCACCGTCTGTTAGGCCGCCGAGATGAAAATGTGCTTCGTCAGAAATAAACCACTAGATGTGCCCAACCGTTTCCATTATTTATTGACAGGCCAACAGAATATACCGGCTCGGCTATTCATTCCATTACATTTTTCTTTCTCCGATATTTCATACTTCCAAAGTTATTGTATTCAATTTTTAAGACACAATTTTACCCAATTTATTATTACATTTTTCTATTTTTCTTCATTCAGTCATGATCGTTGGGATTACTATCAGGATTACATAACTACATGCTTTGAATTGAATGCATTACAAAAAACGGAAAATAACAGTGAAAAGTCGGACGAAGAAAAGGAAATAACTAAATGTCACATAGAGGAATGCAAACAGTTCTTGACTGAGGTAATTATTTTTTTTTTTAATAATTCTGCTTCTTTACGACCTTAATTGTCTTCTTTCACTTTCAGCTTATTGAGTCTTCAGAGAAACAAGTCAGAGGTCCCTATTTGGCCCGTTTGGAATTACACCAACGTATGCGACAGCACGATTTGGATGCTAACAAATTAATGGGTGAATTCAGTGATTTGGTCATTGATTATTTCCGCTTGTTTGGTGATAAACCCTGTTGTACCCATGATATCTCACTATTTTTACCGGCGATACACATAAAGGCTAGGCAGGAGTTGGCCAGTAAATTGTTGACGGAAAGTGGCATAACATCCACAAATTTGCCAAAAGATGTAAGTGGACATTGACAATGTAATGACAAACTGTAGTTTATTTTTAATTAACCTGTGGTGTTGATCCATTATCCATACAAATTCGTCTAAATTGTGATTATGTAACTGGCAGCGTAAACTCCACCGCATGGATGTTTTCAAAACGAAATTCTAGTCGATGCAACAATTAGCTTTGCATTTTCCATCTTCAACACTAGTCGCCACAATTGCGCAGCTGTCATAGCAAAACTTATATGTATTCTCAACAATTCTGAAATATTTCCAGTGTCACACCAAATTATTATTGGTCGAAAATCTTTTCGTTTCAGAAAGAACAAATGCAGAAACATATATGCGCTCTACAAGTATCGAGAATTTGTGGCTCACATTTGGATTTAGATATTGAATACCTGTTAGCCTTCTATACCTCATTGAAATTACACTATGAACACGGTTTAAGTAATTTTGGCAAAGATCTGCTGCCCACAGATATGGGTCCATCAGATGCCTACGCCCTACTGGCCGGTTAGTATCACACAATATTTCTAGCTACAACATCGCCATAACTAATTTCTCATTTTGCAGCCAATGTTATGTACGATATAAGCCAACAGGAACAAAAATCGGATCGTATATTTGAGGCACTCTGTCTGCTGCAGTATGTTCTACGTAACAGCACCAGTAATTTTCATGTTAAGCTTTTAAGTTTGAAAATATTCCATATGTTGGGTTGTCTTTTGGGGGCCCAAGAAATGTATGAGTATTTGGACATAAAGCAGATCCAATTGGATTCAATGGGTTATGTGCACTGTAATCCGATGGTGTTAGCTGGCCGCTTTTCTATGGCTCGTTCCATTTACGATACTACGCTGAAGTTCTTTACGAATAGCTATAAGGAACGTCTGGAATATATTGCGCTGACCTACCGGCTATGCACCTTTTCCAAGCTGGAGGAATTTATGAACTTCAAAGAACGTCTAACCAACAGTTTGCACTATGTGGCCATTTCCGTGGAAGCTCAGTTAAGTGATTTGGTTATACTGTATGGCAATGTCCAGCAAAATCTTAACACATACATGATCATGTCCATTGATCCGGCCGAGGATCGCATTTCATGGAATGAACTAAGGGATAATCGTGATTTAACCGCCATGATACGTTGGGATCCTGTGCATTTGGTGGATGCCGAAACAGAACGTTCGGAATCATTCAAACAAGAAATTGAAATACTCCATATACGTTCGTTAATGCTGCGTCTGATTGCCTCGTTTGTGGATCTGTTTCATCCGAACTTAAGTGTAAAATATTGCAGAGCTGCTGCTACTTCCGGGCCCAAACTGCAGGATTTGAAAGATTCTTTGCCCGGGGCCAAAGAAACTGCCATTATTGAATCGCTGCGTCATTCGTGGTTGGAGCTGTTTAAGCGTCTACGAAGTGCCGATGATCTGAAACCATTGCCAAATCGTTTTCTAGTCGATTTAATACCAACACGTTTGCATTTACTTCAAGAAATGCCATACGAAAAATTCTTTAGTGATTTAGCTCAATTGGTCATAGAAATGCATGAGGGCAACAACAATTTGCCGCTTCAATGCAAAGTGGTTACAGACAATGCTACGGATGTTGTAAATATGATTGGCTCAATCATTACGGAAAGTGACGAGGCCACGGTAGATGGTCTGTGGAGGAGGCGAGAATGGCAAAGTAAAGTGGGAGCGTGTTTAGAGGTAAGTTTATAATTGTATGTCTTTGTGAAAGGCTTCTGTTTAGAGTTAAAATTCAAACAACAATTTATTCTTTTTGCATGGTTGTATTCTGACAGTCTTTGTGTTGTATGTATCTCAAAAGTTGGTCAAATAATTTCTTCTCATGCAAAAGACTCCTTTGATATGCAAGAGACTGTCATGCTAATGGACAACACTCACAGTCCCTGTCGCCGTAGTGTTCGCAAGTGTCCTAGCCATTGAAAATTAAAAATATATAAAAGTCCTTTCTTTCGATTGTCATTCACTAATCTATCATTTTATTTTTTTGGTCCATTACAGATGATATCGCTGTATGCATTTGTCCTTCAGGCGATTTATGACAAATTACAAGCATCAATGAAAACAAAACAAAAACGAAAACCAAATGCTGAAGGTGAACATCAGATTATGAATGAAAAGGAACGTTGCCAGCTAACCGTTGAACTGATGCGTCAGTTGAAAATCGAATTTCAACGATGTGATAAATTTTTACGTAAGTATTTTCGAAAATCTTTTTCAAAGAATTGCAAAATCTAATAAAAATTTCATAAACTTTTATAGTAAATTGGAATACACCCGCACTGCCACAAAATTTAAATTCATTTATGGCTGATATGTCTTTAAAACCGGAAGTGGAGGCAACGCTTATTGGTGATGTGGCGTCAACATTTAAAGAATCGCATGATTTCATGATAACGGAATTGAGAAATCTTCTGAAAGATAAAATACGCATGGTTACCAAGTAAATGTGTGTGTATGTGTGTGTGTGCGAGCGAGCGTGTGTGTCTGTGTGTGAATGTGTGCCCTAAGCTTAAGCGCCTTTTTAAAGCCCGATTAGTTTCTATGACGACGTCACGTTATGGAATGTGTCAGCCAGCACTGGAGAAAAACGTTACATAATGTAATATAACGGTAAATATTTAAAATATCATCAAACACGTTATACCACATTATGCTTGACGACTATTCAGAGCTGTTATTGTGAATGATTTTTTGAAATAATATCATTAAAAATGTACTTTTTACTAATTACAAAAAGAGGAGAAAACCTACAATCATCCATTTATAGATAAAAACAACATTTTTGCTGTGCAAATTCTTTTTTTTTTAAACAAACACTCCTGTTGTGTATTCTATCATTCGGAGAGAGAGGAAGAGAGACCGATGAACAAATGTGTAGAATCAGTGTTTTATATAAAAAAAAATTATATATAAATTGATGAACGATTTAAGGAAATAAATGCAAAAAAAAAACCACAAACCTAACAAATTTATTTTCTTTTTCTAAAAATTTATTTCTTAATAGTAGTCCATTTTTTTTTGTTGAAGATTTTCGCTTTTGTTTAATTTTCTCCAAAGTATCTTTAAAATGTTGTTATTTTTTTATTAGTGAACATAAATCAGATTCAACCAGTTATTACTTTGTTAAGATTATTATTGAAAATTATTGTATATTTTTTAAAAACGGAAAATGTTTAACAAAATTTGTTTATTTTTATTTAACTCGAAATAAACTCAATAAAGAATACAAGTATAAATAACAACTAACTGTTCAGAAATGTTTCGGAAATGCAGAAGACAACAAACGACGTAGAAAATGCTTTGTACTAAAATTCAAAAAACCTCCGAAACGAACAAAAACGTCAAATGTCGTGCCGAAATCTATTAGAATTGATGTGGAAATTGGTAGCCGGTGAACTTATATAAATATGCGAACATGGACTCAGTCTCAATAGGCGGTTGCACACAAAGGGTCATACACTTGCTAGTGCATGCGTGTGTGCTATGTGTACCTCCAAGACTGTCTAGAGAGAATACTGTTAAAAAAAAGCAAGCAAAAACCACTCAGAATAAGTGTTATACGAGACTTTTTGTTCTGATATTTATCAGCTAAACCGGACAATTTTATTATTTGTTTTGTTACGAATTATCGTTAGATACAATTCGATTACACATACTGTTGTGAGTTTCATTCATATGTACAATTAATTTAATGTAAAATTTTGTTTCTCTAAAGAATATTCAGGCTTGACTCTTTTAAACGGCTACTTGTGTATTCCCACAAGTAGGGAGTAGTAAAATTTAATTTGAAATTCTTGGACAAATTCTTTGTTTTTCATATTAAATGATTTACACTTGATTAGTATCGCGACTAAGTACGAAAATGTCACTAAATGCTTTGTTCGTATACATTTTCCGTTTTATGAAAATGTGTTGACTGTGGAGAAAACGTTAGCATCAACATTTCAAGCTGGCGATAAAATCTCGGGACCTAAATGTATACCTTCTTCAGCACGTTTTATTTGCTTCAACAGTACTTTCGATTTGGGATCGTTTTGATGTTGCAACGTTTCCAAGTGGGCTCTTAAATGGTGAGCACGCGAAAAGCGTTTACCACAAAGTTCACAGCTAAATAAGGAAGCAAGAAACCATTCAATACAACATAATTGGTAAATATTTTAAATAAATTACTTACTTATAAGGCTTTTCACCGGTGTGTGTTAATTGATGGACCTTTAGGACACTCGAATACGTAAAACATTTACCGCAGGTTTCACACGAATAAGGACGTTCATTACGGTGGATTCTATGGATATTTGTCATGGTTATTTTGTTTTTTTTTGTTAATTCGCATTGTCTCAAATGGAGCCTACCTTTCATGTTTTAACAGTGTGGATCGATCGCCAAATGTTCGCTTACAATATTCACATACAAATGGACGGACACCGGTATGTTTACGTATATGGCGGGATAATTCAAAGTTACAGTGAAACGCTTGACCACAAATTCTGAAATATAAATATATTATATTCAATATAGTATTTGTATTTAATATAATATTCACATTTCAGACTTTTTTTAAATACTTATATATAAAAGATTTATATACTTTATCAAGGAACAGAAGAGGAACTTCTCAAACACAGTGAACTGGGCACAAAATAATTTATAGACTCACAGGCGGCGACATACTATTTGAAGCCGGCACTGCACGGCTGCTGCGTTTCTAGAGAAGTTTTACATGACTTAGATATTATTCGTAACCGAAACTTGGGTTGCTGTGTTCTAGAGAAGTTTTTGGCTTAGACTGGGCAGACATCTTAAGTCAGATGCCAAATCTTCCTTTGTTTTTTTTCTAGTAACGTACCATTGAATTGCTATCAAATAACTAGTGAATTAGGTCGTCTGCCCTCTGTGTAGTCTTTGGCACACTCATCCTGTCGGCGGCATTAACAAGGTGATAAAAATGATGTTCGATGTTCTTACCAGGAACGAACCTGGGATTTGTTGTGTGATAGTTGGAACCACTACCTATCACAAAACAACCTTTTACACTTTGAGATGAACAACATTTGTATAGGCAAAATATTTGAATGCAATAAATAAGAATGAAGCGCCCCGGTAAGCGAGTTGGCAGCGCGGGGTGAGGTTGTGGGTTCGATTCCAGACAGAGCCTTTGGTCTGTCGCAGCTAAAATCTAGGCATGTGGTCTGTGTCACCCGGTTTAACATTGACCCAAAATTAGAATATAAACATACTTTGTATTGTAATTAATAAAAAGGAAATAAGAGAGGGATGACAAAAACAATTTGTTAGATACCTATTGTCCGTAGGTAATTGCCCCCATTTCAATGTCGATTTTCGCTATCTAAAGGAGCTGCTATTATCAGATTTTTTACGCAGCTTATCCTATCAGACAAATTGTATATTTCGACATAAGACATATCACCATCTACTACTCTCCTACAAAAATATCAAACTCCCGAAGTACAATATCAATATTATAAATCGTCATACTTACTCGCACTCGAACGGTTTTTCATCACGGTGCCGACGCACATGAGCCTGCAGCGCATAACGGCGTTCGTATACATTCCCACAAATATCACAAATATGAGGTTTTTTGGGTTTTTTGGTTCTTTTCGAACTGGCAGACAGAGTCATCTCTTCTATTACAGCGGCACCATCGGATGTTATGCCCAAAACCTTTGACGTTGCATTTGCATCGGCGTTATCCTTTGCTTCTTTGACAACACAATTATCATCCGACCGCACAGATAAACTTGGTTTTAAACTGGCAATTTTATCTGTCGACTCCTCACCTTCCAACCAACATTCGTCATAATAGTCTTCGGATAGTATCTCGGAATGTGTAACCGATGGACGAGATACATCTTTGAGTGGTTGACGTTTTGATGGACTGGTGGAATTAGATAGTTCTATTTCTTCCATAACATATTCTGGCATTGGGTCATGATGCATGGAAGGCTGTTGCTGGTAGCATTGCTGCTGCTGTTCTGTTTGCAAAGTTTCCTGACAATCCATTGTGGCGTCTTTATCTCGATCAGAGGGCGGCAACTCTACATACTCTTGCAGATAATTTTGGGAATTGTGACAAATAGAACGAAATTTATAGGCAATATTCAGGAAAGTCATACAATTTTTACATATGAACGAAGGCAGTTTCTCGTGTTGTTGGATCTGGAATTTAGAAATTGATAAGTATTTAGCCTTGTTAAGAAGTGGTATGGAAAAAACTCAAAAGGCCTAATAAAAAACGGAAACAGCGACAAAATGTATGTATGTAGTTATATAGATATATAGACATTATTGAATGGGGCTGTACCGATTGGTATGAGGCGACAGGGCCAGCATACAGAGACGTTTGGCGCTAGGTATTATGGGAGGCATACTGGACACTTAATTCCTCTAAGGGAAATAATGCAACTTTTCATTTTCAGACTCGACTAGAACTAGGAAAACATGTTATTTCAGAATGTGCTATCGGAGATCTGTTTTCAACAATTCTTTAAAACGTGGGTACTGATGAGATCAGACATAAGGTGTCTCAGACTTATAACAGGTGATATCACCGGTTATTGCTTAATCTGTCCATTAAATTGGGATAACAGATCTGGAGATTTCGGAGTAGCTTGTTCTGAGTCATTTCCGAGTCTACAGCGTCACGGAGAAAAATGGCTGTGGACAGATTGCTGACAACATGGTGTAATAATACTAGATGAGGCTTCATATAATAATAGAATTTGGGAACACATAATTTTTCCTGTCTAACAAATCCATTTAAAATTCACTCTGCATTTTGATAATTACAATATCGATATGATACAATAAATCAAGGACTATAACTATATGTTTATAGGGTATTAGGCATATCAACAGAGAAAATGATGTATGGACCGCCAACATTCATTACCTTAATTCCCGTGCAGTTTTCAATTTTATCACAAATATTTTCAGGTTCCTCAAAGATTGGAAACATCTGATCGCTTTCATTGTTTTGTAAACAAATTCGACAGCACGTAGAAAGTTGCATTGCCTCTGTTAACAATATATTTTACAATTCCCAAATTTCTTCTTTTCCTGCCTTAATTATTTTGGTTATTTCTGTTGTTGATGATGGCTGACAGCTGACCGACTGGTGATTGTGAATGGTGATATTCTGATTGTGAATGTCAATTTCTCCCAATTCCCATCTGAGCGAATCCATTTATAAAATCAAGCCGACCAATTCAAGCCGTAAAACGGCCGCCGGTTTTCACAAGAGTGGTCCGCCTTCAATTTAAATTACTTTATACCAATTCACACAAGGCTATTTTAATTGGCGCAATTCTAAGTTTGTGGGAAAGAGAGGTAATGGAAATGGAAAAAAAATTGGTCATACTGGCAATTCCTTTTGTGTTTTTCGTATTTTGATATTTTGAAAGTGAATAAATAAAAGTCAATAAAGAAAACAGAAATTGCCTAAAAAGAATTTCCTTGTGGGAAAGAGGCAAGTTCAAAATGGATTTATAAAAATTGCCTAGTGTGAATTGGGTTCGGGTTTGAGTCGGTGCAAACCAGACGCTTAATTAATTAAAGCTAAATTGCAATATGCATCAAAAATATAATAATTCTGAATCGAATAGTTTTTATTTAAATTCAGCCGCTGCCGAAGAAAAATCGAAAACGCAACCGACATATTTTCACCGGTATGTTTTGGTTCCCTATACTTAATCTTTTTTCGAATACTGTTTGCAGCTCACATTGGACAGCTGACCGAAGTATCCTGGCATATATACTTTCTTCCACTTAAATCATTTATCCGACTAAATTTTTGGGCCTTACCAGCCGCCTTATGGTTGAATTTTGAACGGCTCGGCCACACGCCGTCGACTGGAAAAATTACCACCGCCGCCGCCGACAAAATTGCCTCAGCTGTGTGCTATCATACCGTCGCACGTGTGATTATAAAAAAATAATTATTGAATTAAAAGTAATACAAGTAATGTTTGTCAGGATATTAACTAACATAAAGGCAGGTACAAAGTATTAAACGCTTAAGTTGGTTATTCGTTGGTCACCAACGAATAAGAACCGTTGTCACCTTCCATATTTCGTGTTCCTTGATATGTTGCTCTAACATCGAAAACTGTCATTTGATAGAATTACTTGTTTTTGACTCCATAATATATAAATGACTTTGAAACTATGAATAACTTATTCATTATTTTTTTAGACCGTCTAAAATCGTTGTTTGTAGGACAACATAATCTGTTACCACCGATATACAGAGGTACAAAGGGATTTGCCGCCGCCATGTCAGAAGCTATGGATAAACTGGACGAACAACGTGAACACAAGCAACAAGTGAAAGAAGATGCCATAGCGACTACCAAAGAAATGAAGAATCTCAAACGTAATTTGAAGCGGCGCAAATGGGTGGACTGGAAGACTGAGGATGAAGAAAAAGGAGACGTTAAGAGAGCACCCTTTAATCCGGCCGACAGAGTAAAGCGGAAAAAGACAGCTATATTATTGGGGTATTCGGGTGCCAACTACTTTGGCATGCAACGAAATCCCGGTATGGCAACAATCGAAGAGGAACTTTTCAAGGCAATGCACAAACACAAGTGGATAACAGAGGAGAGTTTTGAGCAGGCACAATTGGCTAGCTTCCAAAGAGCGGCTAGAACAGATAAGGGAGTATCGGCCGCTCGCCAAGTTTGTTCCATTAAATTGCGTAAGTAGATATTTTTGGCTTCCTGAATTCAGAAAGGACATTTCCCTGAGTGAAAATTGCCTGAGAAACAGAATTGTTTTGCATGAATAATGCCTCAGAAGCTAAGATTTTAAAATACTACGTACTCTGACGTTTTACACTACGCCGCGTATGTCTAAATTTCCAGTAATCCAAAGAAGTTCAAACACTATATCAGAAATACGTCGCGTTGGTAATAAAACGTCAGAGTAGCTTTAATAGATAATCTGACAATAAATAAAACTATGACGATACTTATGTTACTATCGGCGAGATGTCCAACTAATACATGCTTTTATTTTATCTACAGCCGAAGAACTAGATATCAAAGCTTTGAATGAGGACCTTCCGGATCAGATTCGTTTGTTTGCGTATGAACGTGTTACGAAAGGCTTTAATGCAAAGGATCAATGTAATGCTCGGTCATATACCTATACAATGCCTGCATTTGCCTTTGCCGATTACGATGATAAAACGGAATACGAGAAATTTCGCCTGAGTGATGAACGCTTAAAAAAGGCACAAGATGTATTGGAATTATTTGAGGGAACTAAAAATTTTCATAATTTCACTAGCCGAAAGTAAGTAGTCCTCCCAATGTCATAAATGTCCCCTTTTTAATATTTGTATTCCACACAGAAACTTTTTAGATCCTTCCGCCAAACGTTTCATAATGTCGTTCACATGTTCCGAACCGTTTGTTAGTCCCCAGGGTGTTGAATTTGTTACCGTGAAAGTGAAAGGCCAAAGTTTCATGTTACATCAAATACGTAAAATGGTGGGACTCACCATAGCCATTGTTCGCGGCCACACTGAAGCCTCAACGTTGGAGAGGGCTCTAACCGAAGAGCGTTTAGATTTACCGATGGCTCCCGGATTGGGTTTGGTACTGGACACAGTACATTATGAACGATACAACGAACGTTATGGTCAGGATGGAATACACAATCCACTGACGTGGGAGAAGCAAGAACCAGAAATACGAGATTTTATTGAAACTAAAATATTTGATAATATTTATCGTACCGAATGTGAACAGAAACCTTTGTTGGAATGGCTGGAAACACTGCCTTTACATTCCTATGACACCAGAAGAGACGAGCCCCCAGCAGCCAACGAAAAAACGAACAAGGATGATGATAATGAGGAATAGTGTGTGTACGAATATTAAAACGTAATTTATTTTTCGGTTTACTAAATTCCATAATATTTGTTTACTTTAGTTATAAAAAAAGTAGTAAAATAATAAAACAATATATGAGAGAACACATGCACGTGATGTTCTACAAAAAGTGTCAGCTTCATCTGTTTTAATTTAGAAACGATTGCCCTTCTTCTTCTTATGACCTCCCTTACGGTGTTGCTGGCGTGGTCCAGGAGTGGGTTCTTGGTAAACGGGTGTGGCAGGGGAGTTTTTACCCAAGTTGGCACGATTGGACATGTCACTGAAATAAAAATAATGTAGAAAAATGTATATCTTTATTACTACGAAACAAAAAAAATACTCACTATTGTTCAGCTGCTTGAGAGGACATGCCTTGAGAGCCCTTGATGATGTCCTTTGCTCTGCGATCACGCTTCTTGCGGAAACCGGTACGTTCGTATTTAGGTAACCATCTTTCGGGATCGGGCGCCACTTCGGCATTGTAGTTTTTGGGCAACTTACCCTTGCGTTTACGTCGGTTAGTTTTCTTGCGGTCAACCACTGGTGTTCCTGGGGACTGTTCAATTTTAGCATTGGCCGATTTCTTAGCTGCTTTGGTGGACATGACCCAATTGGCTGATTCCAAGGCATCGATTTCCGATGTAGTTGTTAGGGTCTCCAACTTGGGCAATTTCTTGCTAATTTCCAAAGCCTTCTTCGGATTGAATTGGGCGTAAGCAATTACGAGTTGGGCCAAAACTTTCATGTCATTTGGCTTTAGTTTGAGCAACTCTTCCAGAGAGCTGGCTGCGGTCTCAGTAGCACCGCCACGTAAATGGAATTCAGCAGCCTGGCGCCACATGTCAGACAAGTCAGCACTGCTGACATTGTTCTTCTTATACCAGTCAACAGCGGACTTCAATAGTTCCGAAGCAGCCGGTTTATTATTGAGCCCCAAATAAAGGGTGACCAATGCAGAAACAATTCCAGGCTTATACTTCGCCTCGCCCAGAGACAACAAAACATCGGCAGCTCCTTTACGATCTCCTTGGGACAAGAGTAATTGAACAATAGCGAATTTTGTGGCGAAGGCTTGATCTTTGTCCTTAGTGGCGGCAGCATGTTTTTGCAATATTTCCACAGCTTCTTTCTGCTTCTTATCCTTAGCCATTTGTGATGCTTTGATCAACAATGTTTGGAACGTCAAATCTGGATACTGATGAGCCAACTTTGTGCAAAATTGTTGAACCTGTTCCCCGGAATTGGTAAACAATGCCAACAGGCAATTATTCAAAGCGATGGCCTTCTTTTGACGCGATGTCAACTTATGTTCACAGGCATCAGCCAAAGCCGATCGTATTTTCTTCTTGGAATCGAAAACATGTTGATCCTTATTAATAGCAATGGAATTATTGCTGGCCACAGCAACCAGAGCGGGGTCTTTGGGTTTATTTTTCAAGACCTCTGCATAAATTCCAGCTGCCTCCTTGATCTTTCCCTGCATTTGCATGCAGTATGCAATCTGTACGCGTATAACGTCCAATTCTTCGCGAATCTCTTCTTCGGAAGCACCATCATCTTCCAAAGTATCGCGGCATTGTTTTTCACTGACCCTCAATTTCTTTTCGGCTTCGGCATATTTCTGACGATTCGACAAAATGCACGATCCATTGAAATACTGTTCATATGTTTCCTCAGGGATATCGGGAATATCCTTCGACTCATCTAGGGCCAAATTAGCGGCAACAGCACTCAAGTTGGTGCGTCTCTCATCTTCATAGTCATCATTGGTATTCTTAATTATGTCTTTGTAGGACTCGAAACATTCTTCGAAACGCTCAAGTCGGTACAAGACCTGAGTACGCAATTCCTTGAGATTAGGTGGCAATGAAGGTAAACGAGCCTCATCGATAATCTTCAAAGCATTTTCCGGCCTATTTAGACGATATTCGCAGTAGGCCTTTTCGAAGATCAGATTGGCGGATAGTTTGTTCTTGTCGATGAATTTCACAGCTTCCTCGAATTTCGAGAGTTGTATGAGACAGATGACTTTGCAGTGCAAGGCAGTGGGGTCATCAGAAGTAACGCCAAGAACTAAAGAAAGAAGAGGCGAAAAGAGTTCAGCAAACTTCTTAAAAATATGTGATTAATTAGTATTAGTCAAATACTTAGTATTTCCCTCTTGGCCGCTTATGTCTCAATCCCTTTGATCAGTTGTTAATTTTAATATTGTAATAGATTTCATTTGAAAATTTGGGTGGGAATTCCGTATGTAAAAGATACTAATAGATTGCGGTACGTTTGAAGGTGAAAAAAGTACTAAAGTTCCAAAATGTGCATCCCTGATGCCAACTCCAGCAAACTTACTGCGGTTGACAGCTTTCATCGCCTTATCGAATTCACCGTTCTGACCGAACTTATTAACATCAGCATATGCTGCTTTAATGACAACATCCTTAGGATTTGCGTCTTTGGACATTATGTATGCCTTTTCGGGGTTCCTTTTTTCAAAAACAACTTCGCACCCACAAGTTTTTAATCAATTTTTGCTTTCTGACACTTCGTTCGTGGTTTCGTGGCACTCAAAACAGACGACTTAACCCCGAACAGAAATTATTGACGGCGATACTTTTTATTAGTCGGCGGTGGCGTGGCTCTTAACGGCGTAATAACTTCGGCTTGTCTTGTGCAATACGACCGAATAAAGTTGAAGAAGGGACGTATGGAAGCAAAGGGGAATTGGAAAAAGAAGAGGAAGAGATGGCGCGTTAATTCTTCCTCTTCCCATTGCTGCTTTTAATATTTGCTCCAGTTTAGGAATTTTGTTCCTGAAGTAGATGGCTTTTGTTTTTTCTGGATTTACAAATGTTCCACTGACTCAGATTATAATCTTTGGAGTAATAACCCCTATTCAACAGAATTAAAAACCATTTATCATCTTGAAGGACCATTATTTTGTATGGGATTTTCATGAACGAACAACGGCATATGGGTCGACGCAGACTCAAGGTTTCGAAAATACTATCAATCAAAGCTGAATTCTACTTAAAACGTTTGGGTGGTTGAATTTTTCTGTTCTCCTTGGTATGAGATGTGGAAACGTGCTTATCTTAAATTTTTCAATGAAAAGGAACCTATCTGTGCAATCTGTGTTTGGTTTTGAGGTAGCCATTGTATTTGAGCTGCTTGTCCCATACTTTATTTCTTTTTCGATATGAATATAAATTAACTCGACGAACATCTCGTGAGTGGTGGCGTCTTTCGGAAACTACTTCTGTTGGATCTTCCTAGGTAAATTGCCTCATATCGATAAAAAAGGAATTTTGAATTGTACACCATTACCCCATCAAGCAAAATGGGAATTTATTACATTGAGAATTAATTATGAAATTAGTTTCCATTATTAACCGGAAGGATTGTACTTTCAAATAAAAAAATTGAGAAAATATCCAGTAGTTTTTTTTTATAGAATTTTCAAAAAAAAACTTATTTGGCGGACCCTGTACAAGCTATTCATTACCTTCTCGATTACCTTTTCCTACTGGGACACTTTTGAAGTAAATGAGCGATATGTCATTGTCATATGGCATCAGCAGTAATGCCAACTATTGCGTACAAAACTAAAATGACCTCAACTGATATTACAAACAGCAGTGTTCAGACCGGCGGCACGTTAAAATAGAAAATGAAATGCACACTTCGTTGTTTAGAGAAAGCAAGTTCTCTGGACAACGAATTGATTAAGACATCACTAAGGTTGGACCACAGCCTTAGGAAGCTACTAGAGGATGATTGGCTGCCACCTGCAGCTCTTCTGACTCTAGAGAGGGAGGGTCTCCTCTTTAGAGAGGACAAACTACTGTTTTTCCATAGGAGATACGGTAGTTATGACTTGGACGACCTTGTGTATAACACATACCAAGGGAATTGACCAGAACGGGTCTCTTAATTTTAAGTGTTTAATTATTCTTAAGTGTTAGTTAAGTGTTAATTAGTATTAAGTAAAATGTTTAGCAATTCCCAATTTTTGTAATTTTTTTTAAGGGAAATTAACGATTAAAGTATGAAATTGTAATAGTGACATGCCAGTATTCCTACGGCATTTTTGAAATTAGTTTGTAGTTCTAGAAAAATACTTTATGTATGCTAGAAAACTATGTATTAGTGAACAATGTTAGCATTAAGCGTATTGAAATACTGTATTAAGGACTGTGAATCAATAAATAAACTAAATGTTAAAATAGAAATGCAGGCACCGTTTTGCTTTCCGCACAACAAGACGTATTTAAAGTTATTAAACTGTTATGCATTTAAAGTTATTAGACACCTTTTCTATATTATCACTCAGAATACATATATCGGATGGTACCACAATCTTACATTTCAAAATTTTACTTTAATCCTATTTAGTACTCAAATCCTATTCATTAACTCTTAATATAGGTAACAGTTATACTCCATCCGTAGATGTGGCAGCCTACGAGGTAACTCATATCAAAGACATTGAATTTACGGAGTCAGAAGATGAAGCTGCCGTGCTCACCGATGAGGGAAATAGTATATATTTTAATAATAGTATATTTTTATAATAATAAGTACGGGGGTATAATGGGCAATGGTCAACCTCACCCACTGCCCCGAATCATTCGGCGCTTGGTGTCTCCTGTTATAGCAAACGAGGCTCCGACCCTATGGCTAGCGCAAAACTAGATGGTGATTTCGCTTAAAATACACAGTCCAGTCGAAAAATATGAACACACCAAAATCTCATATCAAAATCACACATAAAATCGGATTTGTTAACAATTCTCGCACTTTCTTCACTCACAGATTAAATCAGCTGTTTTAATCGTACACTCGTAGACGCACGGCTATCAATTTTTTTTTAAAAAGTACAAGGTATTTCACGAGTACCATTTAAGACAAATACTATCGGATACTTGAACACAATTTCAGAATTTGTCATTGTTATTTTGTTCAAAAATGGAAAAATGGACCAAAAAGTAAATTAAATCACACAATAACTAAGATGAAACGTAATTAACTTGTGAATGTAATTACGGTGTAATTACGGCATTAAATAGAAAACAACCAAAAAGAAAAACAGTGGAAATAACATGGAATAATTAAATAGCAAAATAAAAAAAACCAAACAAAGCAAAACAAAGCCCCGAATTCATATTGCAAATTGGAAAAACTTCCCATCCACAGAAAATAAATCACCGCAACGAGAAAAATCGTCGTATTGCAACAAAGTTGACGGGAAAGTACAAGACAGGATTTGGATTTGTGTTGGTGCATATAAAATGCAGTTTAAACAATCATATTTGCCTTTAATATACTGCGTCATTTGTAGCGTTGGTGGTACGTAAGAAGTGAAATAACGCCCCTGGCAGATATTGATATCAATTCTTTGTGTTTTTATTTTAGTGGTGCACTCAACATTTGTGGAAATCCAAAGTTCCTCTTCAGCTTTAATCGGATCTACGGTCAATTTTACAGCAACACTTTACGATGAAAAGGGGAAAGTTTCACCAGCGGACGACTATCGTTATGTGTGGAAAGATGATGGATATCCGCAGCACAGAGGAGTAAGTAAATGCAATAAGGGAGTATGGGACATGGAAGTGTGGCTGCATTTTACATCTTTAACTGACAAACTCGATTAGGTGGAATCGCTTATAACTATTATGACATCCGATGCTTAATAGCCAAAACTTCGGTTATATGTCATATCTGGACTGGATAATAGAGGGTATCGTTGGGAATCGCTTTGAAAGCATAACAAACTGCAGGAAAGTCCAATGTGAAGGTCTCCCACTGGGAGACGAGAATACATTTAATATTTTGTGTCAGATATTTTGCCAATAAGGCTGAATGTGTTATGAATATGCAATTAATTTGGTGTGTTGTTAACATTTCATGGTTTCGTGTAGGAGCAGCTGGGGAACATCTGTCTAATCAGTGAGCTGTGTACGATATAATGGTAGACCCAATGACAGAGACCTGCTATTTTAAAGGCGGCTGCGAACTATTAAAGTATTTTCCAGAGCAGTTTTATATGGCGTCGCTCCTTTTTGTTTGTGCTGTGTTTCACCCATGTTCAAAAAAATAGTTCCGCTTGGCCTGATGCGCGTGTAAATTAATTTGAATGAATATACTGCATTTGAAGTTGGTAAATGTCGCCTCTATTCCTGTCTCGCCATTTGGAGTCTTCTCAATACACCATATCATAGGGTGTATTTTATATCGTTTCAGTACTCATTCAATGGATGTTTCATATATAGTCATTCGATATTCAATCCGTCTATGAATCTGATTTCGTATTCCCAAAAGAGTGGACTTTAGTCGCTCCTTTTTGTTTGTGCTGTGTTTCACCCATGTTCAAAAAAAATAGTTCCGCTTGGCCTGATTCGCGTGTAAATTAATTTGAATGAATATACTGCATTTGAAGTTGATAAATGTCGCATCTATTCCTCATGTCTCTCCATTTGGAATCTTCTCAATACATCATATCATATGGTGTAGTATGGTATTTACGTTTTGTTTTGCAACTTCTGATACAGACGATGCTAAATACATTTTTGTTTTAATATCATTCGTTTTTCGGTACGGTGTACATGTTTTATCAGGCTAATAACCTAAGCCATAGACATACATACGCGTATGTATATTTAACATTTGTCTGAGCTCGTTTCTTTTATTATTGAAGCCGGTCGATCCTCCAGAAGTATTTTGTTGATAAACAAACGATGACTAATTAGGCAAATACAGAAGAAAGTAAAATTCATGTCAACATTTCTGTTGTTTGTATTTGATAAGAAAATTAATATGTATGTGTGTACAGCAGCGTGTGGTTTACTATATACATAAATAATGTTTTGTAAATTGTAATTTGTTCGATCAGAATTTTTGGAATTATTATTAATATCAAACAAATGTTATTGTAGTTTATTATATTATATATCAACTTTCTCAACCATTTAGAAAGTAATAGCTCTAAAGCAATAGGAATTATTTTGAGTATTTTAACTTGGGAAGTGTTCGTTCAAAGGGTGCATATGAGTCCTTCCATGTCAGACCGAACACAAGGGACAAAGGATTTAGATACTGACATTTTGCAGTTCCACGACTGTCTACGATGACTGTCTATTAAAATCTAGTTGTTTTTTTACGCTGGTATACTTTATCAAGATCTATAGTTTTTTTACGCTGGTATACTTTGTCATATGTGAGACCCAAATATGTGCAATTGTGATCTACAGGATATGCACATTCCTGGTTATTAATCTCTATCCAATTTCTTTATTCAAAGAAGCCTTCTGGTTTATATACGTATACGTGTTGTATTCCAGAGTTAGCAACATTTGTACCCACAAGGCTCTCTTTAGGTTGTGGTTAGGCTAGTGAATTAAACAAACCAATCACGATGTGTACAATATACATGTGGTTAAATTCTGTATTGTGCACCTTATATCCCCAGGACTATAGATTTTTCTGGCGATATTTTTATACAGTCGAACTTCTCTATTACGAACTTCCGTACAACGAAGTTCTCTATATAACGAATTTATTTCCAGAACACTGCAATTTCGTTAAATTTTCAGTATGTTTTGATCTCCTTATAACGAGTTTCCTTTTAGCGAATATTTCTTTACTACGAATTTTTTCTACGCCCGTAACTCGAATGCTCATGCGTTTTTGATCTCCGTATAACGAGTTTTACATAAACACATTTTTCACTCTCACCATACACACACATATTTTCATTTTTTATTTGTTTTTGTGTGTGAGATTCACATTTCTACTCTCTGTAAGTGAGAGAAATGTAGGCTCGCATAGTAGACTACACGGAAAAATGGAAAAATCAAACGCAGACAAAAATTACCAATTATTTTAAATAAAATTCAACATACATAAAAATAAAATTTTTTTAAAATAGTTCTATATTACGAATTTTCTATATAACGAATTTTTTTTTGGTCCTATATGGATTCGCTATATGGATGTTCGACTGTAATACTTTCAGCAATAACAGTTCTCTGGGACTACCTTGGTCGTGTGTACATATAAAATATTCTACATTAATTTAAAGCAAAAATATGGGGATATCATAAGCCGTTAAGAAGAAACTCCCAAATATATAAGATAGGTGGTAAAAGTCCTGACCAGTATCATACAATTTTTCTAAAAAATTATGGCAAACATTAGATAGGTTCCCAAAAAAAAAGCCTGAACTTTTTAGTCGCCTAATGGCTTCATCAGACCCATTCATAACCAGCGTAAGACATGGTAGTAAAGATGTGGTATATGGGTGAACATATTAGAAAACGGATAGGCGTACGAACTGATTATTGACGGATTAGTAATAAAATCGATATAAGCGCCTGCTGTTGATGGACCTTAATCTGGTGGTACTGCAAGAGTAGTGCCAAATTAAAGCTTGAATTGAGGCCTATTATTATACCACTGAGAGTCGAATGCTACTATAATTTTCGCTGTGTATTGTGTAAATGTATTTTTTGTCCATATATCTGTAATTACTGATGTTATATCAACAACATCTACAACTATAACTACATCTACATCTACAACTACATCTACATCTACAACTACAACCACAAATTCAACAACAACAATAATTAAAGCAATACTTTTTTAGATTGAACATTGTTCGGGAGAAATTGGGTAGATAAAATGGGGTTTTCTCAAAATTAGTGGTTCGAAAGTCCCTTGGAACTATTGTTCAATTTTTCGGCAACCGACTAGCGTTTCTAAACGAGTGTGGTTGTTAAAATTTTGCACATTCGTAGCGGACATTAATCTGAGCAAGACGACTTTTTCATTTTTTAGATCGGATAAATAGTTTGAGAGAAATTCGGTTCAGAAAATGGTTTTTTTCTCAAAATTAGTGGTTCGAAAGTCCCTGGGAAGTATTGTCCAATTTTTCAGCAACCGACTAGGGTTTCTAACGAGTGTGGTATCAAATTAAAGCTAGACTTTAGGACTACAAACAACCCATTAAAAGTTTTTTGCTACGATCATTTCCATAGGATTTCTTTTGAATCGGATGGTGGACTCTGAAAATTTATTTTTTGCCCATATCTCTGTAACTACTTATGTTATATCAACAATAAGTGGTTACAATTGCATCATTTCAAAGGCAGAAAACATATAAGAGCCAAAGATTTGGATATTCGAAAAAAAATATTTTGACCAAAAAAAAAGCAAAGGGGTTAACCCATCCAAATTTTCGATTTTTTTGAAAAAAATAGATTATGCTGAAATTTTGCACATTCGTAGCAAACCTTAATCTGAACAAGATGTTGTTTTCATTTTTTTTATCTGACAAATAGTTTGAGAGAAATTCGATTCAGAAGTTTTTTTAATTAGAGATTCAAAAGTTTCTTGAACTTTTTGTCCAGTTTTTGAGTAAATAATATAAATTCAATACCGAAACAACTACAACTGCAACTACAACTACAACTACAACTACAATTACAACTACAACTAGAACTGGAACTACAACTCAACCACAAATTCAACTACAATTCAATACTAATACTAATACTACAACTACAATTACAATTACAATTACAATCAATACTAATACTACAACTACAACTACAATTCAATACTAATACTAATACTAATACTAATACTAATACTAATACTAATACTAATACTAATACTAATACTAATACTAATACTAATACTAATACTAATACTAATACTAATACTAATACTAATACTAATACTAATACTAATACTAATACTAATACTAATACTAATACTAATACTAATACTAATACTAATACTAATACTAATACTAATACTAATACTAATACTAATACTAATACTAATACTAATACTAATACTAATACTAATACTAATACTAATACTAATACTAATACTAATACTAATACTAATACTAATACTAATACTAATACTAATACTAATACTAATACTAATACTAATACTAATACTAATACTAATACTAATACTAATACTAATACTAATACTAATACTAATACTAATACTAATACTAATACTAATACTAATACTAATACTAATACTAATACTAATACTAATACTAATACTAATACTAATACTAATACTAATACTAATACTAATACTAATACTAATACTAATACTAATACTAATACTAATACTAATACTAATACTAATACTAATACTAATACTAATACTAATACTAATACTAATACTAATACTAATACTAATACTAATACTAATACTAATACTAATACTAATACTAATACTAATACTAATACTAATACTAATACTAATACTAATACTAATACTAATACTAATACTAATACTAATACTAATACTAATACTAATACTAATACTAATACTAATACTAATACTAATACTAATACTAATACTAATACTAATACTAATACTAATACTAATACTAATACTAATACTAATACTAATACTAATACTAATACTAATACTAATACTAATACTAATACTAATACTAATACTAATACTAATACTAATACTAATACTAATACTAATACTAATACTAATACTAATACTAATACTAATACTAATACTAATACTAATACTAATACTAATACTAATACTAATACTAATACTAATACTAATACTAATACTAATACTAATACTAATACTAATACTAATACTAATACTAATACTAATACTAATACTAATACTAATACTAATACTAATACTAATACTAATACTAATACTAATACTAATACTAATACAAATACTAATACTGATACTACTACTAATTTAACCAAGACTTTTGCTTTAATTAGTATTGGGTTCAGAAAATGGGGTTTTTTCTCAAAATTGGAGGTTCGAAAGTCCCTGGGAAGTATTGTCCAATTTTTCAGCAACCGACTAGGGTTTCTAACGAGTGTGGTATCAAATTAAAGCTAGACTTTAGGACTACAAACAACCCATTAAAAGTTTTTTGCTACGATCATTTCCATAGGATTTCTTTTGAATCGGATGGTGGACTCTGAAAATTTATTTTTTGCCCATATCTCTGTAACTACTTATGTTATATCAACAATAAGTGGTTACACTTGCATCATTAGTTTGAGAGAAATTCGGTTCAGAAAATGGGTTTTTCTCAAAAGTAGAAGTTCGAAAGTCCTTTGAAGGATTTTCTAATTTTTCAGCAACCGACTAGGCTTTCTAAACGAGTGTGGAATTAAAATAAAGCTAGACTTTAGGACTACTAACATCCCACTGAAAGTTTTTTGCTACGATCATTTTCACAGGATTTCTTTTGAATCGGATGGTGCACTCTGAAAATGTAAATTGTGCCCATATATCTGTAGTTACGTATGTTATATCAACAATATGTGGTTAAAATTGCATCATTTCAAAGGCAGAATCCATATAAGAGGCAAAGATTTGGATATTCGAAAAAAAATATTTTGACCAAAAAAAAAGCAAAGGGGTTAACCCATCCAAATTTTCGATTTTTTTTGAAAAAAATAGATTTTGCTGAAATTTTGCACATTCATAGCGGACATTATTCTGAGCAAGACAATGTTTTCATTTTTTTAGATCTGACAAAGAGTTTGGGAGAAATTCGATTCAGAAGTTTTTTTTTACTTAGAGATTCGAAAGTTTCTTGAACTATGTGTCCAATTTTTGAGTAAATAATATAAATTCAATACCAAAACAACTGCAACTACAACTACAACTACAACTAGAACTGGACCTACAACTACAACCACAAATTCAACTACAATTACAACTACAGCTACAAATACAAATGGAATAGGCCGTCAAATGCGGAAACGGGAGTAGTAATTTATCTGAAATTATTGCACACGTTAAATGTGTTCGTATTCCATTAAATAACAAGTCAATCGTCGGTATATTGAAATCAATTGTAAAAAAATTAATTTGACAATTGTTTTCTTCTTGTCGTTTATTTTTTATAAAGAGAAATGTTTGTTAACACGTAAATTGGAAACATATAATTAAGATAAAATAACATGAATAATTTATGGGACAAAGCGATGGGTACTTGTTCGGTGTGGTTACAGTTATTGTCAGGCGAAGTCTATCGTTTCTATTTCAGCAGACCATAGCAAATATACGACCGGATTATTGTATAATTAGTATATTTGTACATATACATATGTCAATTTAACATGCGATTGTTTTATCTTCCAGGAATTCAACTCAAAATATCCCTACAACACTTGGTCCATAGAATATCCCAAGAATAAAACCAAATATGGCAAATATCGCATAACCGTCGATGTGCAGAAAAATTATCTTTTTTGGTTTTCGATAGCCACTAATACGGCTGTCATAGATGTGACCGATACACTGGGTGGTAAGCTTCAGCTCATACAAGATGGCACCGAACGTCCCAAGGAATATGTGTCCACAAAAGATTTGGTTAATCACACCATTGGTCTGCCGCTCGAGGAAGAAGAGTATATAGTGGAAAATGCTACATATATACAGACGTATTGGTTCCAGAATTGCACCTATCTGGGAGTGGCCGATGGTCTCAGCTACGCGGCATTGTATAAAGAACCAGAACAGTCGTATGACATCGAGGCATTGGTGGTAGTGTCGTTTGAAAAATTGCCAGATCCGGTGACCACTACAACTACGACCACGACCACTACGACTACAACAACATCAACTACAACCACAACGCCGAAAACAACCACACCGACTACTACGACCACCACAACAACCACACCCAAGCCGGCGAGCAAAACGAAACGTGACACTTCAGCAGAAGCTTCTAAAGAAATTGCCCAAATGGCCCATGCCAATGCTGCTTTGTTGGGTTTAAATCTCACCGCCGCTTTACAATCTCAGAACAAAAGCCATAATCCACAGAATGTATCCGCCGCCTTGATTAATCCAAAATTATCGGGAAATCCATCATCTAATGTTCAACGCTATAATCTGCGGACAATGCCGTATGACGGCACCGAGCCTCCGTTTAATTGTGTCAATAAGTCAATTGTAGCCCGGGATCCCATGAAAATCTACGGCTATTATCACCGACAAATTGTTACGAAAAGTAAGTGTTCGAAAAATGTTGTCCACCAATGTAATATTTACCAAAAAATATTTTCTGTATTTTTCGTTTTAGCTCCCATTAGTAATTTCACAGTCAGTGGTAAAAATTGGTTGAAGCACGGCGATCTGCTGAATTTGGATATCAAGTGCAAGGGTTCTTCGAAAGTAGAATATTGTGTTTTAGTGTTTGATGGTAATTCATTGTTGATATTCGTTTTTTTTTTTTTGTATTTTTGGTTTTACTTTTCTTTTCATTTCTTTTAGCTCCTTACAATGCCACCGGCAATGAAACATGCAAATTTTATTACGCCGTCGACGATTGCCAATTTAAATACAACCGTTATTATGGCGATAGTAAAACGTTCTTGTTCTTTATACGAAATGATGTTTCGGAAACTGTTAACCAAGTTACAATAAACATTTATGAAGGTAAGTTGTGAATTCTAGTGAATTTGTTTTTTCTTGAACGACGCATTGCCACTCACACCCGCCCCTACCAACATCCAAGGCTCCACATAGATGGCAATAAACACCATCCTCAACAAGATCAACCACAGCAAAATACTAACAAATTTGAAACCACTATTATAAAAATTGAGAGAAAATTGTATTTTTATACGTTTTTCCTAACAAAGTTAACTGCCTGTTTGCATAAAACGAATTTGTTCGTTCCTTGCAAATTGTCAAAATTGAAGGCACAATAAAATGGATTCTTATCAGTAATGAGAGCTGATTCTTTTGTAATTGTGTTCCATATGTCGACAACTAACATATATCTGAAAACCAGAATTGAATATTGTCTAAAACCCATTTTAAAACACTTCCAATACTGAGGATTTGTAACGAACGAAATAATCGTTTTATGGAAACAGGCAGTTAGTTGTTTTAAATTTTTATGAATACGGTGGCATAAACTTCTAATTCAAATTAACTTCTACGAAGACTGTGTGTTTAAATAAAAAAAACAATACAATTCTATAAATCAAACCCTAAAGAAAAGTCGATTCGTTGAAATTAGTAATTGGACCACCTTCTTCGAATCGGATCATTGCATGCATAATTTTATCTTGGCAAATCCAAGCATACGAATTGGTAGTGTCTTGATAGTCTAAACGGAAAATGTTCTTAAGTGTTCCCAAAATTTGGCCCATAAACCGCTCCAGACTGTGCATTTCTCTGGATACATGCCAGTTCTTAAACAGACTCTGGTAGCTATTCGGGCCAAATCCGACAATGCTATTAATGAATTGCCGAAAATCTGATTTTTAAGCTTCTCTGAATCCCATTCACCGCAAACTCAACGTTGTGATAGGTTCCCCTGTCTTCAGGATCGTTAGACATCGTATATAAAAAGACAGTAAATTGTATATGAAAAAGGAACTAGTTTGTGTTATAGTGGACCGATAAGTCCAGTGACAGACTAGAACTAGTCGCGTCATCTGTAAGAAATACAATGCCCCATAGAATGTTTGTACGGTAAAAAACAGTGACAGTCTGACTCACAATGTGCAACGTTCATTTGTTGGTCACTTACAAAACGTAACGCTATGCGAACGAAAAATCAAGAGTTATTGGGTCGCTTTTTTATGTGAAAGCTAGTGATTGGGTTTCGTTGTCTGAATAAATATTTAATTTCTTATTTGTCTTTTGCAGCCAAAAAACAATCTCAACTTTCTGTGGTCGTAGTACCTGTTTCATTTACATTAGTCGCCATAATATTAGTGGTATTTGGTGTCTCATACTATTTGCAAAGTCGCAATCGGTAAGTATAATATCAACTAACTTATTACAATGTTTTTCTTATAAACGTTTCCATTTAACTTCCCTTTTCCAGTTTTAATGTTGAAGTAGCCGATTTCAATTTCGGCGAGACCCAATCTGTAGATATGGAATACAAGACATTCCAACAGCGTTTAATTGAAAGTATACGCGATGTCTTACCATCACGAAATCAATTCTCAAGATCTAGTTCGGACTTGGGAACTGAACCTGACAGTCCCGGTGTTGGTGTTGATAGTAATTTACGTTATAACACTATGAATTAAAGAGAATAAGCATCTATAGATCCATACTTTTTGGAATTGTTGAACAATTTTTACAGCAAAAATTAAGAAGAAAAAAAACCAGAAATTTCGTATATTTATATAAATATATAAACTAACGAAATCATTATGATACGCAAAGAATATTAATGTTTTATACACGTAATTATATGTTTTTTTTTTTGTTCTATGATTTTTTTTTATTATTATTGTCCGTATTATTATTATTCATTTTTGTAAATTATATTTAATTTTATTCGTATGTATTTTTATAAGTATTTTCTATTATTGTTTTTATATTTTATCTATCTCAAAAGTTCTCTTTTGTTGTTTGTCTGCAAACGATTGTTCACCTTAGAATCAAAACAAACTTTTTATCCGGATAGTTGGAGAAGTTAGTGTTGTTCACAGGAAGTTCCAAGTTTGCATTCTGGTGAGACCATCCAAATTGCCACCTCGTAAGAGTGTAGTCTCTAAGCCATGTAAAAACTTCTCTAGAAAAAGTCTTAGCCCGTGGGAGCCGGCTTTAAATAGTAGGTCCCAATTCAATTTTCTTTCAGCCAATTCCTTAATATGAAACATTAACATTTTTGCTTATCCATTAGCATCGCCTGCAATGGTTTCGGACTTATCTTAAAATCAGCCAATGAGTGTTTTCTTCGAAGTCTACATGTTTTTGGGATCAATATTTAAATTAGCGCACAAACTTTTTATATTCAAAACCGCATTATTCATAACCGAGAGTATTTTGAATGTAGTTTCATATCTTTAAGTAAAAAAAGGATTATGTCATTGTGATGATTTTCAAATATTCCATTTATGTGGAACAGAATCTTTACTTCTTAATATTCCATTCATTCGTATTCTATTTACATTAGGCTGGTAAGCTGAAATGTATATTGTCCTCGAAGCACTTTGGTTTTGTGTGCGATTTCTCAATTTCAATTTAGATTTATATGATTTTGTCTACATAATTGGGAAATACTTAAAACTATATACCAAAACATTATACCAGAAATGAACAGGTGGATTTTTTTACTGTAGTCTAGGTCCTCCCCATGTGTTCCATTCTTGTCATCCATTATAGCATAAATTAGATAGATATTCATTCAGTTGATTCATTTGCCGTAGTCGATATTCTCTGCCTTTGATCATTTCGTGATAGTTGGCACCAAACGACTTTTTAACTGGGTTCAAATCCTCTTTATCTTTGTATGCTCGTAAGTAGTTTGGTCACATTCTGTTGAGAAGATCGTGCGGTTTAAAGTTGTTATACTTTTCAAGATATCTAAAAACGTGGTCTTGAGAAACTAAAGGGGACTTTTGGAAGCCACAATCATGTTTGAGTAGATCTTAAGCAATATTGCTTTCAGCATCACCATTAGCATCTAAATAAAGCTACATGCATATTTCCCTTAGGGATGAAGACAACCAATATATTGAAACGAAATTTTCGATTGAAGAAAAAGTCGAACTTGGAACGTCTGCTGGAATACAAAGAAATTATTGCAAACAGCTCTCTACTACTCAACTATCAAAAATATATCTGTATTATAATATTGTTGTTTAATTTGTGTTATTATTATTTTCGTATTTGTTGCTTTTCTCACTATCTCTTAAAACCTCTCATTGTTGGCCAAACCAAAAAAATATATGAAATTGTTAAAGAACAAACACAAATTTTATTTATACGAAAAAAGAAAAACAAAAATTATGAATTACACTCTAATTAAAAATCTACTCATGATACGATTCGAAAAAAGACACGACGATAAAAAAATCCTAAAATATTATTTATTCTTAAAAAAAAAACGCTAATTATGAAAAACAAATATTATTATTAAACATAAAAAAAGACTGTCTTTGTTCTAAATAAAAAGCATAATACATGAGAACTTAAAAAAAAACAAAAGAAACAAACACGACACTATCTCAAAATTTATAAACTAAAAAAACCTCATTTATCCTATACAAAATATGTATTCAGCAGAGCCAGCACTCTTATTTAGGCATTTCTGTTTCACAATACACTCGGTCCATAATTATTCATAATAGACGAATTCTCATGATATTCATTATTTGGTTTTCTTTGCAATTTGTTTAGAAATAAATCATTTTTTTAACCTAAGCTTTACACAACATGTCCACAAAGTAAAACAAACAAGAACAGAAAATATAAAACCACATATTATGTTGTATTTAGTTTATAGTGTACATATATTTATGCATAATTATATAATTCGAAATTATATATTAAACAACACGAAAACAAAAATAAAGTATTTCATTATTACAAAATTTGAAATAGTAAATGAGTTTTTGTTAAAAAATTTTGATATTGCGTCTTAGAGAGGTAAGTTCAACTTGGTATGGAAGGGCGATAGGGTCCAATTTAAATTTACATAGAACGATGCAGTCGAAATCGGTTAAGCGGCAATGAACGAATCAAGAAATTTGTTTCACTTATGCGGGATTTTTAATAAAAATAACTTCGCAGAATATAAGCGCCCCGGTAGGCGAGTTGGTAGCGTGCTTGCCTATCAGCGTGGGGGTTGTGGGTTCGATTCCCACCAGAGGCTTTGGTCTGTCGCTGCAAAAAATCTAAAAAACATATGGTCTGTGTCACCCGGTTTACCCTTTGACCCAAAATTAGAATATAAATTTACTTTGTATTGTAATTAATAATAAATAAATAAAAAATAAACTTCGCAGAATGGAATCTTCTTTCATTTAAACGAACTGAGCATGTGCAGGCAATGACCGCTTAGCGCTAATTCGTTATAACGCGGTTTCAATATTTTTCCGTTTTTTTTTGCGAGAGACTTTTGGTGTCTGTCTTGATGTTGCTTTGCGAATGCTTACGAATTTGTTTGTTTGTTTACTTTTCTTCACACATAAACAGATAATTTCGATTTACGCGATATTCTTCAGGAATGAAGTAACCGCGTTAAACGGACATTGCCTGTAGTTTTGAAATTATTCTATGAAACGAAGATAGCAACTTGTGGCGCAACTATTAAAATACATGTATGTACAATTTAAATTCAATATTAATGAGTTTGGATGAAAATGTTCAATTATTTTGAGTTGTCTTTAATGTGGTTAACACATTTTTTTTTTAGATCATTTGTTTGACCCAAGAATGCCTCAGAATTGTCTCCAAAAAATTTGTTCATAACATAAATTGATTCTAATGTCTCCTTTGTCGTAGGTTTAATGGTATATATTATGATGATCTCATAATTAATTCTATTAAACCTACTACAGCATTCTCAAGGTTTTCAATGACAATATACGTCACCTCCTCTATTATCTATTGGTCTGTCAATTCTAATCTAGTATTGCGTATGTTGTCTAATAAGTTACATGAAGTAGTATGAAATGAGACGACACAACATTCTTACATTAATCATATTTCTCTTAAGCGGTGTTCGTATCATATAAGTTTGTGTCTTTGCATTAAACATGTGAAACACATAGACGATTTGTGAATAAAGCTGATTTCCGTTTAAGCGAAGTGCAGTGCATGGAAAATCATCCAAAACAGTCGTGACTAATAATTATTTTCAATTAAACGTTTTGTGCGCTTATCCGAATTCGACTGTACCGACCATTTGCATAAAGTAATCGATAATCGTCAATATTGACAACGGCAATGCGAAAACAACAAACGAAGTTGTCTTGTGTTGACGTTGACTCCCGCAATAGGGTTGAATGTCTGATACCCATTTCATAACGATTCCAATACTGACGAACGCACAAATTCCTTTTATGGAAACGGACAGTTAATTTGTAATAACACGACTCATCCAATTTTGATGAAATAAATTTTGAAAAATTAAGTTTTAGATTACACTGTTCAACAAAAAAAATTGTAATGTACAAACACTATATAATTTTGATTTACAATGGATCCGCTGAGTACTAAAATTTATTTTTAAGTTCTATTTTTTGAGACATGATTTCTCAAGTTTCAAGCATATTTTGAGCCTAATTTACAATAATAGAGATGCGAATAGTAAAGATTTTCAAATAAAAAGGAGGTTGGTCCTTGCTGCCGGGGCTGCCGATAACTCAAAAACGAATTCTTTTAAATACATTATCATGTGTGTTTCATTTTTCGTGTAAAATGTCAGGCTTTATGAAAAACTATTGTACACTTTTATCAAGGGTTGTGTTTTGCACTTTCTGAAGGTTTCAGACTTTTCATGACTGTGTTTTGGCTTTTTATTTTTATTTCCGAAACTATCAAGGTAAAGGCCAATGAAAATCTAAAACAAAGTTTTACAATTTGAACAAAATCGGACGACTCGTTTTCGTGATATGACAAATATGTTTTTGAATTTTCAAAAATTTAAAAAAAACAAAGAAAATCTTAACCACAGCTAAATTTCGCAATTATTTAGTGGTTATCCCGTGAAGTCAAATTACTAGAACTTCAACTCGAAGGTCCTGATGTTGACCACTTTTAATTGTACTGCAATAATTTGTTTAATATTAAATAAATAAATAATCGTATGTAATACATTACCTTGAGAATTGTGAACCATTGAAAGATTTCAATATTTTGATTATTGTTTGTTTTTTTTTTATTTAAAATGTATTATTATTCTTTCAATTTTTTTTTTGTTTCATGGGACGACATAAAATGTTTGATGTACGGTATGGCATGTTTGTATGTATAGTTAATGTGGGTGTGTGTTTAAACAATTTGTTGGTTTGCTGTTAATTTATAATTATTGTTATTACAGTTATTTATTTTCCATATTATCATAATCTTTATTCAGTTCGGAAATTAAATGAAATCTAACACAAATGAGTTAAGGTTTTGTGAAACTAAAAGACAAGTTAAATTAGTTTGAAAACTGAAGGTTAATTTACAAAAATAATGATTAGATTTTGAAATCAAAAATTTTTCTGTTATTCCAATCTTGAAGTCCGTTTTTTTTTTAAATTTTTATTAATTTTTTTTTTATATATTAATTTGTTTGGTTTTTGTTTTGTAAATATATAATTTGTGTTGGTTTGTTTTTATTATTGTTTTGTTGTATTAATCGTAATTTTGTTTCAAATAATTATTAAATATATTGTAATTTATATATAAGTTAATATGTATATATGTATGTATGTATTTATAAATCACTAGCAATTGATATTTTTTCTCATTATAATTATTTAAATGTAATATTTTTTATTTTTTTTTTTGCTTGGTTTATAATTCTCAATTGTTTCATTTGAATATTAACACATTTCTGTTGCATTTTTGTTTTTAATTAAAAATATATAAAATGGAATGCGAAGTAGAATTTTTTTTAAAATATATTTTTTTATAAAATATATTTAAATATTAAAATAAAAAATAACGAAATTGAAAACAGATTTACAAATCGTTGTCAAGAAAAATGTATTCATATTTTCACACATTTCACTTAACCAACAGTTTGTAAAGCTGTTTTAAACTTTTTTTTAAGAATACGGAAAATGTGGCTATGAATTTGTAAAAATAAAGGCTGGAAGTTGAGGATTTCCAAATATTCTAGAATATCCAATTCCGTTACACATGGTTTCTAACACTTTTGTGATTTTCTTATGACCGGCCGTAGTTGACGCTGTACTTAAGCCTTTAGCTACTGAAATCAAACCCTTTAATGGTCTTAGGGTCAATAAATGAGATCGATTATGTAAAACTCAGTTTCAAATAAAACTGAGTTTAAACTTCAAATACGTTTTTGAGTGGTCAATCAGAATAATCCACATTTTCGGCTGTTGATGTGACAACACTCACACTTTCATCAGAAAACATATGTTGTCGGTGAATAATTAAAATAATATTAAACTTTTGTTGTGGATTTTGGTCACACAAGATATTTAGGAAAAATATGAGAATTAAAAAAACTCAGCTAAATGAACTTTGGCACGAGCAAAAGACACATGTATGGAACTGGTGGTATGAAATTTGTTTTATTTGTGGAAATTGGCGGTCGTTTTTGTGAGAAAAAAAACATTTAATCTGTCCTCCTATTGCGATAGTCAACGTCGACACAAGACGACATCCTTTGGTAGCGACTCTTTTGTTTTCGCATTGGCGTTGTCAATATTAAAGCTGCCTCCAGACGATATGTTTTTTTTTACATATCGACTGTAAAATTTTCCATATGTAAAAGTTGTACACAACGTCTGAAACATTTCATATGTAAAATACATGTGGAAATACATATGTAATTTTTTCGATTAGAGGGCGCTCTATTTTCATCTGACAAACGTAGACAAAACAGCTGTTTTTGAAAAATACACATTAAAAAGTCAGCTGTTGTTTACATTTATAGGTTATGTCATACGTATGCAGGGGTGATAGCAAAAATTATGAATCGTTTGTAAAACGACAATGTTGACATACATACGGAACTACACATGGATACAAAGTACAAATATATCATCTGATGACAGCTTAAAGATTATCGGTATTGCCAACGACATATGAGGCGGTATTTTGTCATCGTGGTTTTTGGCGAGGACATGGACAATTGTTAAGAGTTTCAAAGTAAAAAAAAAATTATAAAAAAAATAGAAAGTCACAAATGCAAACCAATTTGCGAAACGTGTGAAGAAAAATCCTTCACTCGCCGGAGGATTTCGAGGGGGCACTATTCCTAGTAATTTTAAACCACTACGGGATGACATTTTTGTCCCTTACCCAGGAGAGTGGAGAAAGATAAAGAGATTGTAAAATTAAATGGTGCATTCTAAAAACACAGCATATATTTGGTCACCAAAAAATGTTGTACTTACCCTTTAAGTATGTCATTTGATCTCTGCCCGCCGGAGGAAACGGTGTTGAATCTGCTACAAAGGGATAATTGTTCTTTCTAAGGCAACAACCAGTGTCTCAGAGAGTTTCTGGCAAACAACTAGCACTGTCAGTCACAATTTAAAGACTTTTTCAATAATCTGCTAGTACAATTCCTGGGCTAAAATTTCAATGTTCCTTCAATGTTAACTCTCAAACCTTTTAAAGAAATTCCAAAAAATGTACAGGTGCAGGAGACTGATTTTGCCACTCACTTTTCATCTGGTAATTTGAAGATATCTGTCTCAGTACTCTTCTTTGTTCTAATTGATTTTGTTTATATTCTTCATCACTCGAAGCGGATTCAGAATTAGAAATGAAAAACATTTCCCCACAAAAACACCAATCAAAATAAATAAACAGACCACATAAACTAGAGATGACAATTTGTGCAAATTATCGATAAACAGTCGACATCGTCGACACATTGATTTAAAATTCCAAGTTGGAATGGAATTGCGGCCGATGGGGACTCAAAAACCACGATTACGACAACGCCGACTCCCCCAATAGGGCTGAATAGATTTCGCTTATGATTAATGTGTTCAGAAATAATGCCCCTAAGTTTTTCTTTTTAAAATGTGAAACTTTTTAGAAAATCTTTAAGAATGCCCTGATAGACTTTGGTCTGATATTTTCATCCAGTTTTCGTGAACAATTCCAAAACTAGAATTACTTATTCTTCCTTTTTGACCAAGTTGTTATTCATATTTATTTTTGTCTTATTTGACTATGCTGATTGGTCAGGTTCCTGTTTATGAATTAAATACAGCTAGTTTATTTCATATTTTCCCAACGTTTTATTTAATAGAACATATTTGCCACATTTGAAAACAATCCGGAGAAAGGGAAAATAATTATTTATTAATAACTTGGGTTAGTGGCATTTTTTTGCGGCACGTGCTGCTTCCGCCAGTGTATGAGGGCAATTGTACTGATTACAAAAATCGTAATTTTTAGTTATTGAAATTACGTAGCCCAAAACCAATTTGATGGATTCGTTTAAAATCTAAAAAATGCATTTTTTTTTGCAAATAAACTTTTTTATTTTTTGTACAAAGATTACGAATCTGATTTAAAGTTGAGCTTTTACTCTCCTGGACTTTACTTTTAAAATGTGGAAAATTTTAAAATCCATATATCTCGAAAACCGTAAAACATGTTTTTAATCAATCTAATCAAATCAGATTCGTGATCAGCGTATGAAATTAAATAAGAAATATTTTGCAAATTTTTTATCGAAAATCAAATACAAATGTAAACTAAAAACCATGGGTTGGGGCATTTGTTGCGAAAGGTTTTTTAACGATTCGGAAAAAGTATTTTTCTTTAGCCCTTTTTGGCATATTCAGCGCATTTTTATATTCGAAATAAGTTTAAACTAGCCCGATAACAAAAAAAAAATCGATTTGTGTTATATCGCCTGTAAATTTAGCATAGAAAATTGTTCTTACTTAGTATTAAAATAATTATAAATTGTTGTTGCTTTCTTCACATTGTTTTTGGTTTTTCTTTTTTGATAGAAATATAAATAATTTGTATTGTTTTTTTTTTAATTTTTGGTTGAGTGTTCTTAAAAAGAATAGTTTAGTTTAGTTGGTTGTTGTATGTCGATTTACAATAAAAAATAAAATTCAATACAATACGTTGTTGTTGTTTTTTTCTTATGTAATTCATTAATATTTTGTTCTTAAGTAATTAAATTCATAATTTAAATATTAAATTTCACTTCACTTAGTTTATAATTTGCTTATGTTTCTTATTGTTTGTTTTTCTTGCTTCATTTTGTTTTTGTTTCTGTTTTTTTTTGTCATATATAAATTTATCAGTAATTGTATGTTCTTAATAATTGTAATTTTTTTTTATATTAATTTTATTTATAGTAAGTTTTTGTTTTATTTAAATTTAAATTTATTAATTAATTCATTAATTATACTTATTCTCATTTGGTTGTTGGTTTTTTTGTTTGTTTTTGGTTTTGTTTTGCTGTTATACCACCGCACGATTCCTGCCTACGAGTTTGTTGTTAATTGTTCACATATAAATATATCCTTTTTTTTACGTAAAACATAAAGTATCCTTTTCTTGTTGTTGTTGTTTAATTTTTTCTTTCTTAAAAAATACTCAAAAAAAATACATATATACTTAACATAAACTGTTTAAAAAAGGTTGTTGTTGGTTTTTTTTTTGTGACGATTCTTGCATATGTTGTCGATCTAATTTAATTGCACAATGTGTATTAGATTTTACATAATTGCGTTTGATATTGTAAAAAAAAAACTTAATAAAAACAAATAATATTTTACAAGTAGCAAATACAAGCAAAATAGACAAATGTGTCAAAAAACTATGAATTTCGATACACATAATTTTATTTACAACTAATTGTAACACTAAACTGAAACAGTGATCGTATATTTTATTCTAAATTTGTAAAAAAAAACTCATATTTTGAATTTAATTTATTGTTAACTTGGCATTATATACATAAGGGTGGCACAGAACAAAAAAATCTGTGAAAATTAAAAACGAAAATTAAAAATTTATGAAAGCGAGTTTTCTTTGTAGTCAGTCCAACGGCTACATTCATAAAATGTTCGCTTTTGAATGTCAAGAATTGTTCATCGTGAGGTACTTTTTTTTTGATTCAAACGATTTAGTTACAAATTTTCGGCATTTCTCTTGTTGGGTGGGCTTTATTATTTTTACCATAATTTACCGAATACATCAAAATAAAGGTAGTTATGTGAGCTAGAAATGTTGTTTTTATACCAAAATAAGGTAACATTTTTTGTAAAAAAAATATTATATTATTATAAAAAAATATATATTATAAAAAATATTATCAGCCCGATTCTGAATACTCCCGGGGAGATAATTCCCGGGGAATTTACATTTTTCTGAGAATAAAATCCTCCTATTGTAAACAAACCGGGAAACAAACAAATCATCTGACTCCGAATAATCGAAATAGTATGTCCTTTATTTGTATTCGCTGGGTTTGTTCAGAATAGGAGGATTTTATTCTCAGAAAAATGTAAATTCCCCGGGAATTATCTCCCCGGGAGTATTCAGAATAGGGCTGTATATTTTTTTTTTAAATAATATTTTTTTTTGAAAATAAATATTATTAAATTTAAAAAAAAAATGATATTAAAAATAAAATAAAAATTACGTTAGAAAACGTTTGTTAGAAAAAAAAATATTTTTTTGTTAGAAATTTTGTTACGCCCAATAATTTGCATTTCAGACAAAAAATTATTTTTTTTTTTAAAAAAATTGGGTAAAATAATTTCTTCAAAAAAAATTAAATTTTTGAAAAATTATTTAAAAAAACGGGGAGGAAACGTTTTCTTATTAAAGATTATTTTTTTAATATGTTCTAGGCCCCTAGGAATCCAATCAAAAAGGAAGAAATTACCCCAAATTGTAGTTAAAAAAAATACATTTGTTTCAAAAAAATTTAAAAAATTGTATTCATTCATCATTGGACCTTACTATTTCGAAAATGAGGTTGGATCAACAGTTTGAACCAAATTCGATTTGACTTTTTAAGACGTTTCAGAGCAAACAAAAAATGTGTTGGTTTAATATTGCCCACTGGTCTTTAACCATTAATGTTATAAAAAATCATGTTTACAACATTTTTAGCTCATATGTATATAGTTTAGTTTGATCGGACGGATCCTTCCAAAATTATAGTCAAAATATTGACAAGTCATAGGCTGAGTTTGAAGCGTAGAATGCGGTAGAATAGTACAGTGGTGCTATTAAATAGCACAAAAATTAAAGAATCCCAAAAAAAAAATTAATGAAAACCCATCTGGGGATTATTTCGTATTCTGCAGGTGTTAGTTCATTTCTAGTTCCTTTTTTTAAACATGTTTCATTCATTGTTTTGTGATTATTCCATCCTGTTCGGGGTTTATTTAATTTAATTTTTGGTTAAAAAAGCCCCGGAAAAAACGAGAGAGTGACCAACAAATTGGGGCATTTATCTTTATGATATGAATAAACACCCAAACGATTAAACTCCCAAACGAAAAGCAATAACACCCAAATTTAGTGAAACAATCCCTTTACTTTCCTAATATTAACCTCATATTTGCCAAGGGTTGAATATAAAAAAATAATAAAAAAAAAAAAATGAAATATCCCCCCAACCCAAATAAAATATCTTTGGGGTTTACTGCATTTCATTATGAAATAATCCCCTAGTGTTTAATGAAATAATCCCCCCAAATATATAAAATAACGTCCAAAAGATGTTTTGTGATTTTTTTTTTTGCGATGAATTCATTTTTCCGTTAGGGGGTTGTTTCGTAGCGCCTGAAAACTACATCAAAAACTCCTCTACCAAACTCCGCCGCCATTGTCGAAGCGCCGTTTTACCATTGGGGAATTTTTCAAATTTTATTTGGAAGATTTTTCAATTGTTTCATTATTTGTTTTTCATTTTTGAAAACTTTGTTAAAAAAAAAATTCATGTTTTTTTTTTTTAAATACATTCCGATCACTGAAGTATTTTTTTTTTGTACAAAATTATTTAAAATTAATTATTGAATTCAGTTCAAGTACAATTTATATTCAATAGTTTTTTGTCTTGGCATTTTCTATCTTTCATTTTGCTTGTATTTGTTACATTTTGTTGTTGCTGTTGGAAATTAGTGAAAACTTTAAATCAAGTTTATGAGTTGGTTGTGATGCTGTTTAAAGATAATGAACTGAGTTGGTATGGCAAATATTGTGAGACGAAAAACGTTTCGAGTTCTCCATAGTGTACTGTAAATGTAGTTGTTGTATTTAAATATATGTAGAGAAGAAAAAACAATGGAAAACTTGAATTGCTTGGAACACAAATTGCATTGAGTTGTCATAGTTGATTTGGTTTCTGATATTTATTTATTTTCTCTGTATTTAGTCGTGTGTTTAGTGTTTATGATATAAAGTTTATTAAAATATAAAATATGTTTATATCAAAAAAAAAAAAATAATAATAATAGTCATTTTTAAATATGATAGTTTTGGATTACTGAATGCGAAATAGGACAAAAACTGAAATTTAGGAAGAAAACAAATTAACTCACTCCTGTGACACAGATAAATGCCACAATAATTTATTCAACACATAATCTAGAGGACAGATGATCTGAGTCTATGGGCAGAAGTAACCCCAAAATACAACAGTAACCCCATCTGTCATGGCAAATATGTTTCCAAATATGTGGAAGAGCCTATAGCTGGCCTGTGTTGGAAAAATACGCATGCCCTCTAAAATGTATTTATAAGTCTTTTATATAAGACTTTATTTTTTAAAGAATTGAGAGCCGATTTTGTAGTGAAGTCGAAATCCTATATTTGGTTCATAAGACCATGGAAGCCATTAATTTGGTGACTAAGTTACAGGTCAGTAACTATTGATGCCTTCACCATCGGTTAACCGGATATATATTGGTTATACGACATTTTGTAAAACGATCCATAAATTAAATTATATATTTTGGATATAACCACTGATCACAACAACGATCAATTAGAAATTCTGGCTTATTTTTTTATTAAATACAATCCGACCTCGATAAAAAATTGCCCACGTAAAAATAATACGGAATTTCCATGGATCAACTGAAGAATAGGAATTTTTATGAAAATAGCGAGTGAAATAATGTAAAAAAATAAGTAAAATTATATTAAATACCACATTTTTAATAAAATCCTCGTCCTTCTTGGAATAATAGGGGAATACAACAACGACCAATTCAAATGATTTCGGAAAAATTAATTGCAATTCATTTTCAATTCAAATGATTTCGGCAAAATTAATTGAATCGGTTTTGAATTAATTCAAATGAATTCGAAGAATGAATTTTAATTCATTTCCAATTCAAATGATCTTAACAAAATTAATTGCAATTTGAATTGAATTATTTTCAATAAATTAGAAGAATGACTTTGTCAAAATGAATTGCAATTAATTTCCAATTCAAATGATCTTAACAAAATTAATTGAATTTGAATTAATTCAAATGAATTTTTATTAATTTTCAATTTACTATAATTGCAATTCATTTCAAATTCAAATGATTTTGGCTGAATGCATTTTAATTAATTTCCAATTCACATGAATTGCAGTTAAATTAAAATTCAAATGATTGTGGCAAAATGGATTGAATTGATTTTGAATTAATTCAAATGAATTTTAATTCATTTCCAATTCAAATGATTTCGGCTAAATTTCCAATTCAAATTATTTTGCCCAAAATTAATTGCAATTTGAATTGAATTAATTTCAATAAATTAGAAGAATGATTTTGTCAAAATGAATTGCAATTCATTTCCAATTCAAATGATTTGCACAAAATGAATTGATTTTTAATTAATTTAAGTGAATTTTAATTCATTTCCAATTCAAATAATTTCTGAAAAATTAATTGAATTGCAATTAATTTCCAATTCAAATGATTTGCACAAAATGAATTGATTTCCAATTAATTTATGTGAATTTTTTAAAGAGTTGAGAGCCGATTTTGTAATGAAGTCGGAATCCTATATTTGGTTTATAAGACTCTGGAAGCCATTAAGTTAGTGATTTCATTTCCAATTCAAATGATTTCGGAAAAATGAATTGCAATTCATTTCCAATTCAAATGATTTCGACAAAATGAATTGAATTGATTTTGAATTAATTCAAATGAATTTTAATTCATTTCCAATTCACAAGCTTTTGGCTAAATTTCCAATTCAAATTGTTTTGCAAAAATTAATTGTAATTTGAATTAATTCAAATAATGTAGAAGAATGGATTTTAATTCATTTCCAAATCACATTAATTGGCAACATGAATCGTAATTAATTTCCAATCAAAATTAATTGGCAAAATAAATTGCAATTCAATTCAAAATTGCCAATTTCATTTGAATTGATTCAAATTTCATTTTTTTTGGGTGAAAAGAATTATCCAAAAATGATCGCCGTCTTTTCTGGAGAGTCATCATCCCCAGTATATTTTGTAGGGACATATGAAAACATTACACGTGTCATGAGTGAGATGCCGGTAAGTGGGTGCCAAAATTGGACCGTCATAATGGACTCGGCGAAAGTGGGCATAAGACTAGAAAATATTTTCTTATATTTAAAAACCCTGAAACACTTTTGTGGACGGCCGTGGTGTGGTAGATTGTTTGTGCGACTATCAAACATTTTTCAGCGGCTGTTTCCACCTCGTAAATGTTGGCGACTTTACGAGTAAGAGAGTAATCTCTAAGCCATGTAAAAACTTCTCTAGAATGTTAAGGGAACTAAGTAAATGGGAAACACTTTTTGACAATTCTCTGAAATGAGGAATGAGTTAAACAAATCATGACGAAATTAACCGAAATATTTGTAAACAAAACGCAAATAATATTTTTTATTAAATAAAAATCTTTATTTAAGAACAAAACAAATAAAAAAAATAATAATTCATAATAGTAATAAAAAATTGTACATATTTCATATTCGAGTTTAGAAAGACAGAGAAAACATTTTAAATTAAAAAAAAACAATTTATTTTCAACACAACAAGACACCAATTAAAGCGAATGCCATGAATGTGCCTTCAAGAGACACTCCAGTGTCTATCTTTGAAACGGTTTTTTAACAAAAACTTAAAAATAATTTAGATTTGAAAAAAAATTAAACAAAATAACATAAATATAAAAAAAACGGAACGGTCCATAAATATTGTACATCAAAAATATACCTTTTTTTTGTAGTTGCAATTATGATATGTTTACTATTTCAGGAAATTTCTATTTTAAAGTATTTAATTAAATTAAATTAAAAAAAAAAACAGTAGTCAAATATTTTGTGTAAATATAGTTGCCAAAGTTTACTAAATGGTTGTAGTTGCCCTTTTGTAAAAGAAGGTCAGAGTAGTAAGTTTATTAGAAGTAAAAAATAATATAAATAAATTAAAACGTAAAAAAAATTATATATTAAAACTCAAGTCTTACAAACTATATTTAACATATTTGTATGTTTCATAAAGTAAAATGAGTAAGTATAACGAAGAACGAGTAGAGGGGGTGTCGGGGGGTGGAGCTTGGTTTTGAGGCTTTTAATAAATTAAGTTGGGTTTAGATAAATAAACAATTATTAAAGATTAAGAACAAGTATTCCAAAACTACCATTTTGAACGAAAAACGAAACGAACTTTTGAGATACATATTAATATTAACAAATGAAAAATAATAATAAACCGGCATTGTCTTATAACGATTGATAGAGTACTATAGATACACATGTGGTCGGGTAGCTATTCAGAAAGAAGAAAAACAAAAACGAAATTGAACCACAACATTTTTGTAATATTTTCAAAAGCAAAAGTAGGTACAATAATTTAAAAAGCGTGATTCTTAAGCAGCTAAATTAATGTTCACAAACCATAACGGCCCTAACTCGAGTAAGGACAAAATTAAGTTGTTTTTTTTAGAATCATCGTGTTCAGTGGATCTCTATAAAGTTGTAAGAACAATAGTACATTTCCTTAGAAAGTTTTTCAGAAAGTAAAACCAAAAAATCGGACTCCTGATGTTTAGCGAAGTTTTGAAACTGTAAACGGTTGTCCTGGAAAATTTGAAAAACAGACGCAGTTTGTTATAACTTATGATCACAGAAATACTACCTAGAAAGAGCTTACTATTTCAAAGGATTTTTTCGTTTTTTTTTTTAAATATCACTAAGCACGACTTGAAGTTATATTTAACTAGAATGTCATCACATCGTCGATAATGGCCAATATTGGCTAAATATGTTAATGATTATAAGGTTTAGTAATGTCCAATCCATCCGAAATAGCGATGCATTCGAAAACCTCAGAGTCTTCAATTAAAGTGTGATTTGTGCACCAACTTACAGTTTTCGATTAATCTAAGACTATCAGTTAATCGACTAGCACACCCTGAATGTGGACATCTGACAAAAATCTTTAAAGAATAAATTTTCATTTATAATGGTCAAAAGTCATGGGGATACTTCACAAACTCACATGAGACAGATGAATTTTCAAAAAGTTTAAGACTCTATTAAAGTTCTTTGCAAATGCTATGGGCAATACGCTTTGTCGCAAAAAATATTATATTATTGTATGATTCTAGGATTATCCTCTGAAAAAACACAGATTAAAACCCGACAAGACCATTCGATTTCCCGTGGTCGTTTCATTAAAAGCTGACATTTGACGTTCGTTGAAGGCTTCACTGTGCAGGTCCCAATTTTAAAACCACTCCTGGTTCAAGACCAGGTAAGACGACCATTTGATCTTTCTTTTCATAAAAATAAAATTCATCCACTCTATTTGATTTCGATAAAGATAATCACCCGTATTCATAAAAATTTAATAAAAAAACCTTTGTTAAGAAAAATGTGTGCACATTTTTTTTGTTTTTTCACACATTTTTCTTAACAAAGGTTTATAGAGGGGTTTTATACTTTTATACGAATACGGGGGTTAGTCTTTTTTTTTATCAATGTACAAACTAAATCCTTTAAAATTGCAGCTCTACTACGATACCATCTAAACTTAATAACCTTAAAAATGGAGGAGGTACGTGTTTATATAGAAAAAATAAAAAAAAAAAAATCTTATAAAAGGGAAGGATATTGGATGTGATCACTTTTGTTGTGGTTGTTCGTATTTTGTATTTTGACTTGGTTTTATGTGATAGAAATTAAAAAAAGATCTGAATATGATGTACAAATTTCTTCATTTCTTGGGTTTCATTAGTTGGTGAGGTTATAATTTGGTTTATATGGATTTTCGTCTTCTTTTTTTTGTTTAATATTTGTATCTCTCGTATATATATTTTGGTTTGTCATTACAATGCGATTTTCTATTATGATTCTCTTCGATTGCATATGGGTGAAACATAAAAACAAGTGGGGGAGGGTGAACAACATTTAGGACCCCAAGGATCTCCGTTTCGATCAAAAACGTTAATAGGGTTTTTCTTTTCTTTTGCAATATATGTATAGAGATACGAGTATTTAGAGAGGGAGTGAGAGAGCTGGGGGGATATCAAGATTTCTAATAATTTTACAATTACACACACATACTACATGTACGATATGATATTAGCCAAAAAAAAGGTTTCTTTTGTTTTTTGTTTATTTGGTTGCTTTTGTTATATTAGAAAAATTGTGAGGAGAAACCTGAACGAATTCAGTTCTAACACTTAAGCAAGTACATCAAAAAATGTCATCATTGGGGCTTTGATAGGGAAATGAGATTAAAATGCGTTAAGATTTTAAATGACAGCTAGAAATTGGTCTTATATGTTTCTCTAAATGAAAAATAATATAACAACTAAATGCAATAATATCATAACTTAAATTAAGATTCAAAAAATAAATAAAACAAATCAAATTGAAACTAAACATCTAAAAAGAAATGTGCTGTATATATATATACGGTATTAGTCTTCTACACACATATATATTCTTGTGCACACACATAAATACATATATACATGTGTGTCCATATTCATATATGTATGTATATTTTTGATTCGTTCTATATGTGTATATATATATATATATGTATGTATGTATATATGCAATTCTAATAATGCCTATGATGTTTTTAAATATGTTATTATGTTGTGTAGTTGTTGTTGTTGTTGCTGTTACTTGTCATCGATTTCTTTTTTATATCTTTCAAATATATGCATTACATTTAAATGTGATTTTTCATTTATGTTAAATGTTTTTTTTTTTGGTTATATGCTGAAAACAATAAATGAATATATGAGGTACAACAAAAAACAATAGATGAAATCAGATTAGAAGGGGGATTAAGATTTGTTTTTTTTTTTTGCTTCGGGGAATCAGTAAGGGAGTGGAGGTTGAAACGAAATCTTGAATATATATATATATAGTGTGCGAGAGAGAGGATGAGATAGAGAACTAAACCGAGAATACAAATCATATTAATTGTAATCATAATAATAATAATCGTTAAAAAATTGTTTCGTTTTCAATTCAAAAAGTATACTTATATGTCTAAAGAACGACGTCAGGCAGGTCGTGCGGCCTGGCCTAGGCGCGCATTTGGTTTTCATGTACAATTTTTCTTTCCTTATAATAAATCTCCTCGGATTCTTTATCGCATAATAAAAGAACAACAGCTCCAAATAGGAAGATGGCAGCGCCCCAGCCAACGCCGTAGGCCCAACCGAATTCCCAAATTGGTCGATTCGCTAAACGAACACGAGAAAACGAAAACATTTATTATCCACGCTCTTTAGTATCTTACAGATCGTATCGTGAAACTCACCCAGATTTAGTTCGCCAGCAAAACATACGGGATAAATAATTAAGGCCGATAATACAGCTAATACTGAAATGGTTAAGAAAACAAATTGTTAGGTGTACTCTACAAAATACAATACAAGAAAGTTACACTTCAAATTAATGTGTTTTCACATTCAGATTGGCCACTTAATGACACTATGCAACAAAAAAAAATTGTCTGGAAACTTAAAAGCTATTTTTGGTATGCATTGAGGAACCAAGTTTTCTAAAATCAACAATAATCATGTACATATACAGTTGAACGACTGAAGTATTTACTGAAGTGTTGGTAATTACCGACACACACATTCTACTAAAGAGCTACAACTCATAATTTTGAAATTCTCAGAAAACGCAAAATAAGAAACTATTATGGTTGTTTCCAATATAATATCAAAAGAAACATAACTGTTGGATAGCTAAATAAATCGACCTGGATATGTATATGATGAACCGCTTTAACAAGTAGACTCGAAAATGACAAATTTTGAGTTATGCCTCGTTAGTTACAATTTGTGCACTATATTCAATTTGTCCGGTTAGTGTTGTACAGATGACCGATCTTATTACTCGTATTTTAAAAAAAAAATATATATATGTTTAGAGTGGCTACTGTTATTGATATTGGAGGGGGGAAAGAGGGAGTAGTGTTTGTTGACGTTGTCCTTGAATTTTATAATGTCATAGCAGGCAGGAGAAACACTTGCAGGATGATTATTCCACATACGAACAGTCCGGCTGAAGAACGAATTTTCTCTATAGTGCGTCGTCCGGTCAACCGGCCATTTGACAATGAACCGTTGAGAGTGTTCTAACCAGACGACGGATATCTGACGAACAGATACCGTTAAAATATCTATAGAACAGTGATAAACAACCCACATCAATGTTCAAGGCTGGGTTAGGGGTTCGGCAAAAATTGTTTAGTTATATTTTTTAAAAAAAATTGCATTTTTTATTTTATTATTAAATATTTGAATTTTTATAAAATTAAAAATTATAAAATTTCGAATATTTTGATATAAAATAAATAAAATGCAATTTTGTTAAAAATGTACCTCGAGAAGTTTATAAAACGCATCTTTCGTAAAGGCTGCTATATTTTTTTTTTCCTGTACAAAAATAAGTTTTGCATGTCTGCTGATTATCAACCGATCCTTACCGGATTTAACTCAGTCGATTAGAAACGGATGTTAAAAAATATGGGTTTTACTCTTTAGAACTCACATGTTGTACGGTTAACAAAAAAAGTTGTAAAAACACCGGCAAAGTTGAAAACTGGCGTTAAATGTAAAGAAACGTGTTGGCTGGACCATAATTCTCAAGATTGGTCTAAGTCTTTTGTTTTTAAATCCGGTAAGGGAACTTGCAAACGGTATTCTTGAGAGAGAAATCCTTGGAAAAATCTATGGCCCCGATCTGTGTTAAGGCGGAGTATAGGCGTCCAACGAACCGTCTGCTGTATGAGCTAAATCCCGACATGAACGTAGTTAAGCGCGTCAAAATACAGCGATTGAGCTGGCTGGGCCCTGTCAGTTGGATGAATACAAATGCTCCAGAAAGAAATGTGATGAATGACAATTACGGTCGAAGGACCAAGTGGAAGAGGCCATGCAACTGGAGAAAGCACGCACAAGACCAACGTGCTTGGAAATCATTTATTAAGCAAGCCAAGACCAACAACAGGTTGTAGAGCCAAATATTAGACAACTTTAACATTTTTAGGCCCGTATTAATCATTCTGACCGAGTTATAAATCGTTTCAAGTCTTTGTGTGACTTAACGACATCAATTGCAATAATAAAATAGTATTTGTACTTACATGATAATAACATAACTAATACCGCAATTCTATAAAATTTATATTTTAATGTGTGATTTTGGGTTTTCAAACCAATTCCTGTTAATATTGTGGCAATAACATCCGTTATTAGCGTTATAACACACAGAACAGCAGTTGCTTTAATATAAACTGCAAGAGAACAAAAAAAAACAAATAAATCATCACAATTTTCGACAAAAAAAATAGTGCACGAATATACTTACAAACATCACGGCTGGGATAACAGCCTGGAGGATCGATTATATTAAATGGAAGTGGTGGCAATACATCCTCTTCGATACAATGAACAAATAGACCTTGACGCCAGCCTTCAGCCATTAGCCAATCGGTGGATGCCAATGCCATAATCATTAATAGTATAACAATAACGCCACAAATAAATGCAATGACCTGTATAATTTTTCGAATGGAAAAAGAGAAATTATTAGAAAAAAATGATATAAAAAGGAGTTTATATCTATGACAATATGAGAACTATTTAGAATGTTATGAGTCTTCCTTATACCAGACCATCAAGTCGTCTCTTTCTACATCATATATTTGTTTGCCAGTTAGATATTTCCAGGTCAAAGTCTAGACATAAAGCTACCATCATAATCCGAGGAATGAGAAAAGATGAAGGTGTGCGGTACTAAGCATAACAAGGGCCATCATCACACGCTGCACTGGATATTATATTGCACCTACTTCCCCTAAAAGAATTTTACAGTGAGTGAGGCAGGCAAAAGCAGTCATCACATCAGAATTGTGTTTTCAGGGACAGTCCATGGTCCAAGAGTGATAATCATATTACAAAGTAAATAAAATTAAATTTAGGAGTGAATATTTTGCTCGAAGCTTGGGCGCTGGGGGTTTTCACTGACGGATCCAAGATGGACCTAGGCAAGGGAGCATGTGTCTACATTGACAATACTACCGTATGAATTCAGCGTCTTTCAAGCAGAAATTCTAGTTGTATTAATAGCAGCGAAGGGAACTTCGACAACATTATCTTGTCCGTCGACAGTCAGGCAGAATTGAAGGCTATAAGAAGCCGTAAGGTTTTGACTAGGGTAGATAAGGGACCTAATAGGAGAGATACTAGAGTGTGTTTCAATTTCTCAAAGGCAAGAACAAGTGTACTGATTGCACGCAATATGAGGAGTCTTAGACTTATAACAGGAGTTATCACAGGCCACCGATCAATCAGGGCGAGGACCGGGATAACAGATCGTCAGACTTCTGCTGAATGTGCGAGGATGCCGGTGATTTGGACATAACATGTACTTTCTCATTGTCCACGTTTCCAAATCCACTGACAAAAGTGTCTGGAGGATTGATTTTTGAGAGAACTAGGGGTCATCACAAATATAAGAATTGAAGACGTAATGAGTTTTATTAGAGGCATAAGATGGCTGAACGACAGGGAATGGGGTAAGCCAATGTTTCCCAATTCCACCTTTTCACATCTATCTCTCTCAACTATTAACTACATACATATGTTTTCCTGTTCAAAACCATTCTTCTTTAATCTATTATATGAAGAATGGATTCACAATAGATTCCTTGGTCCTCCGATTGGAGGTGGATTTTCCAATATACCACTCTTTCTAACCTAACCTAGCCTATGGGGCGGAGGTCTACCTAACATCTCTGCTCATCTATGGGGTAGATCAGTAAAACGAGACTCTAGCCTCGATTTGAAGGGCCGAGTTCAAGTTCTTGAACACCGGTGGTACCAGATCCAAATCTCCGGTCAGACCGAAAGCTAATAAGCTACATACAGATTTATTTCCATATACAAGGAAATGGTCACCCATTCTGCTTCAAACAGCGTCAGTGTGTTTTACATGATTCTAGCTGTGCCCAGCGCAGGCCAGCACCCCTTTGAAACAGCCCTACTTTAATTCGAGACATGCTTTACGGACAAAACTTTTCCATTGTAACAATTCTGAAGTTCTATGGGTCACAGCAGCCGGTAGCGATGCCCACTGAGCTCTTATCGAGATTTGGGACGTCACTTCCCAAATTTCCGCACCCTGTAGTCAGCCCAGATAAAGTTGTTACCATTAGCTATTGTCAAAATGTCAATGGAAGTTATCATCCCCTACCCACAAAGGTTATCTATAGGCAAATGACATAAATCCTATTCGATACTTTTGATATTCAACACACACCAAAGACTTTTATTTGAACTTTATTTAATGTTTCTGAATTAATTTCAATTTATTTAAACTTACCTTTAAAGGTCGGGTGATTGTTATGGTTTCGATAGTCGTTGTGGGCGCCATTTTCGATGGTGATGGACGTCGTGAACTAAAGTTTTAAAATTACAAAAAAAAAGAAACACCATTTTTTTAGAAAATATATTTTAAATATAAAGCTTAAGCGTTTTTTGAAAGCATTAGAAATAAAACATTTGAATGCGTTCCACTTACCAGTTTGTAACAGAATGTTTGTAGATTTTATTTTTGTTACGTTATATTAAAAAATTTCCTTTGTATTTGGTTTAATTTCTCGAATGTTTTCAATAATTGGGAACTATTGAATATGTAACTTAACTAATTGCTTACTTGATTAGAGATTTGTATCGATATTTTACAAAAAAAAATGCTTTGACTTTGTTTTGTGTTGTAGTGTTAGTTAGTTGGTTTTTCTTTTCTTAAGTCTTTAGTTTTTAGTTAATTTAGATTTTAGTTTTTTGTTTGTTTTTCATTTAATAATTAGGGGAATGCATTAATGGTTGTTAAAAGATTTTTGGAACTGTTTGTATTTTGTCGGATTTGTTGTTAATTTGTAGAGTGTCTCTGCGGTTTTTTTCACCAATTGTTTTGGCTTTTTTCCTTTTGGATTATTTTTGTTTTTTTTTTTTTTGTTTAATGCACTTTTGAACACCTTTGGAGATTAGATTTGAGACTGCTTTCTTTCAAAACAAAATGCGTATAAATTATTGTGATTAAAAAAAAAAGAGACAGAATTAAAAGAAAAATCCAAAAGTCGATGAATATGTTCGTTAGTTGGTGGCATGTGTAGAGAATGTTTTTGGAATCCAAAAAAAAAAAAAAACAGCAAATTAAACGGACAAATTAAAAAGTCAATGAATATTTTCTTCATTTGGTGGCATGTTCTACCTGATATTTGTCAGGTAGAAAGTGCAAAATTTACTAAAAAGAATTCAATTTTCACTTGAGAACCGTAGAAAACTAATTAAAATCTGCCGATGTAAAGAAAAACTTAAGGAAAATCTAAATTTGCAATCTACAAACATCACATGAGGAATTTTATCTACGAGCTCGAAACATAACAAATGCGAACGAATGCAATTCAAATAGAGTCCCACTAAATTTCGCCAGATCGTTCGCATAGCCTTACGAGTGTTGTCCGATCAACAATTCGCGAATTTGCCATGAAAAACGCTGAATTGTCTATATTTTAACACATAAAACGGCAAAATGATGCCATTGTTCTCAGCTGCAACCAGTTCGCAATAAATGTAGTCAAATAATGTTTAATTTTTCATTTATTGGTTTCAATGTAATATGCCTAGCAAACTAATTAAACTACAGGGTTCTCCAACAAGAGCTGTTATTTTGGTATTCAAAGAAAAATGGAATTTTTGAAGATAAATGATCGGATATTTACGGATACACTATAGAGAAAATTCGTTCTTTAGCCGAACCGTTCGTATGTGGAATAATCTTCCAGCATATGTATTTCGTGCCAGTTGTGACATTCAGAAATTCAAAACAAATGTCAACAAACACTACTCCCTCTTTCCTCCTTCCGATACCCTAATTTTCTTCCGCTAACACAATCCATTGCATTTATAGGGGGCATCCCCTGAGTGTTGGCCTTCAAAAAAAAAAAAAAAAAAAAAAAAATATCCTTGAAATTTTCCCTAACTAAATCGCAAAGTGGCTGCCTCACGAATTCTATCTTTGAGGTGTTGAATCGACGCTCGGCTGTTGGCGTAGACCTCATCTTTCACGTGGCCCCACAGGAAGAAGTCGCAATGTGTTAAATCACAAGATCTGGGTGGCCAATTGTGAGCACCTCTTCGAAAGATAGCACGGTCTGGAAACTTTTCCCGTAAAAGAGCAATGGTTTCGTTGCTTGTGTGGCACGTATCGCCGTCTTGTTGAAAGTAAACGTTTTCCAGATCAATATCATCCAACTCCGACCATAAAAAATCATTAATCATCTCTCGATAGCGCAATCTATTCACCGAAAAAGTACGGTCCAATGGACCCGACGGAACATAAACCACACCAAACAGTCACACGTTGAGGATGGAGAGGGCTTCTCAACAATAACTCTTGGGTTTTCGAGCCCCAGATGTGACAATTTTGCTTGTTGACGTAGCCACCGAGGTGGAAATGGGCCATGGAATTCGATGGAATTTCGGATCATTTTCATTCATTTCAAGGACCCAATCAGCAAAGACACGACGTTGTTGATGATCGGCCGGCTTGAGTTCTTGTGTTAACTGAACTTTATAAGCCTTAAGACCCAAGTCTTTATGCAAAATACTGTGTAATGACGGTTGTGGAATGCCCAATTCCAAAGAACGACGAGGAATGGACAAAGCGACAGCAGCAATATTCTCAGTTGTTCTTGAGTGACGTGCACGGGTTTTATTCACATTACTAACCTGCCACAACAGCTCGAATTTGTCCACCAATTTCTGTATTGCGGTTCGACAAGGTGCTTCACGACGACCCAAAAATGCTTGAGTTTTGCGAACTGTGACTGCAAGATTTGTTAACCATTTTTGTAGTGAATTTTAATAATTTCAATGCGTTGTTGAAGCGTATATCTTTCCATTTTTAGCAAAGGTGTAGTTTCTACTTGTCAAATGTCAAAGAATAAAAGCCTCAAAAGTGACACATACCGGGTGATTGAAAATAACACCTCTTGTTGGAAAACCCCTTATATTACATTAATCTATTAATGTTAAGTTGTTGATTTTTTGTATTATTAAAAGAATAAGACATTTTTCCGCATGTAATGGGATGTGTTAATGGAACTCACATCCATATCAAGTCACCAGGACACGATCTCAAGCGTTTTTAGTTAGCAAACGATAGATCTCACATTTTCGTTAGCTTAGATGACAGAAAAACATGTTAGTGGGATCCGATTTGGAACGGACGTTACGTTAATTTTTCGTACGCATGGATTTTAGTTCAACTTGACGTTCTGATGCTTTTGCGTGGGACGCTAATCAGCAGTTTGTCGGGTAAATGGTATGCAAAAGTCAACGTTCGACGTCATAGAAGTGGGTGTACGAATTTGGCTCTCAAACCTTACAAGGGTCGGTTGGTACAAGAAATGAAGACAAAGGAACGTCGACAATTCACTAATTTCGTAAAGTTTTGCTAAAAAAAAAACATTTGGCCACACGAAGCTCATTTGAATGGGTACGTAAACAAAATAAATTTCGTATTTGGTCATTGGAAAATCCAAGCCAATATATTGAGAAACCTTTACATTCTTTTCGTTATACTGTTTAATTCTTGTTATGGTCTGAGGCGGCTGCGATTGTGCTCACGGATTACGATATCGTGACATGGCCGGAGGGAAAATAGACCCCACGAAAATACGCCGCAAAAGTGAAACGAAGCAGTGCTCCAAATTTGCGATCCTCTTGCGTAATGAAAATGAGCCCCAGGACATTGAACCGTAAACTGTTGAAAGTGTATAATGAAAATGGCCACCAAAAGGTGTCACAAACTTCCGTGTTGTTAGTTTGTGCATAAAATTCAGCCCATTTTCAGATTGCGGTTTAGGGAGCAATTTTCATATGTTTTTATTGACGAAGGCGACACATTTTCATTAATTATAGAAATTTGACTGTGGAATAATATTCCGGCTTGTGTCAATACTCTTTTTACTTTTTATTTATCCCGAGAAGGGAATTACAATAATGGCTGTATTTTTGGGATTTCTGTATAAAATGCAATTTTCGAATAAGTTTAAAACGAACTTAACCCCACAACGTAAAAAAAAGAATGTGTCAAAAAACTATTATGGGTTCATTGTCGTTCCAAGGAAGAATGAATTAAAGAGATATCGGAATTTTGGGAGATCACATTTATTCCTAATAAATTTGCATTCACAATGAATGATTACTCTGCGCTTGTTTCTTAGGAATTTCTGGTCAATTGAATCTAATTTGTTTTTGCTTTTTTAGCACGTACCTGCAAATTAGAATGGAATATAGACAGCCTAGCGTTATTCCCGAACATGTTGCAGGTACGTGCTACAAACAAGGAAACCGAGATTAGTCCATTCGTATAGAAATTTCTTTGTGAGCAGTATGAAAAAAAAACTACGAAATTTTAGACAATATGTGGAAAATACACATTATCTATATTCAGTACGTGCTCCATTTGCGCAACCACCTTTTGTCGCAACACACATTGTGCATCATTTGCGCAACTGCACTTGTTGGCATTACGGTATTTTTTTAGTGCAACTCCTTTGGAAAAAATAGTCTCGGCAAGCGGAAATTATGGACGTGCAGCGTCGCAGTGGTGGCCATTTGGCTGATGTTGTTTTTCATTGTTAACGGCATAGTTTCCTCTTTATTATGAAATAAACATCCGATCATTTATCTAAAAAAAAATCATTTTTCTTTGAATACCAAAAGAAAATACAACCTCTTGTTGGAAAACCCTATAGATATTTATGCTGCTGATGTTTTCAAGAACTTGTTTCGATGTCTTGTATGCAAATGTCTTTCCCTGCTTGATGGGATAAATGGTATTTAACAAAAAAAGAGAAGAAGAACGCATAGAAAATGTTTCAAATTTCACTTTACGAGTGAAGACAAATACCAAATAAAATAATTTTTGTTGTGCAACAGCAACATGCAATATATGACAACAATACAATGCAAAAAACTGCTAGGAAAATCGTTTAAAGTGGGAACTTAACAAGAGCAACGAAAAAAAGAGGCGAAAATTGACAACAAAATAAACATAAAAACTATTTAAAAACCAATTCAAATGAATATGAAAATAAAAACCGAATATGAACTGAATTTAAAAAAAAAAAGCGACAACATTGTATTTCTTGGGTGATGGTAAGGGTGATTTAATTGGAGGCTACAAGTTGAATTTGTGCAACAAGATGGTACGACACATTTGACCTGTAACAATCGATTTCCCCGATAAATTATCGTTGTAAGCATTCATTGTTCGATTTTCACTGTGTATGAATGTTTAAGGATTTAAACACTGTACGATTCACTAGACAAGTTAAGAAGTTATCCTATAAACAATCTTAAGAGATGCGTTAAGAAAATAACCCATTACATATCGTACTTTGGTCTATGTAAACAGTTTAAACAAACCGTTTAAACCTGCAAATAATTCAAAATATCGATAGGTTATGGTTGCCGTCAGTGACTTTTCAAAAGTCCATTAAATCTGATTTTTTCTCTCAAATGTCCGTCATACTGACAAACTGCAATTATTGGGTTTGTCGAAATTTCAGCTTATTGGGAGGAATCAATTCTTTTCCGAAAAGGTCTAGTCCGATAGTAGCCCAGAAATATGAAAAATGGTGAAGAACAATTACTATTTCTTCTAAGAAAGTTCCCAAACAATTAAGCGCTTTAGTAAATTATGGCGTTTTTCTTTAACTCATGTAGGTGACATTGTCTTAAAAACAAAACAAAAACAATAGTCATATGTTTTACTCCAACTGTTGACATAACAGACAATTATTGTTTTCTGTTTCGTCTGGTTTGTTGTTGTTGTTGTTGTTGGTGGTCAGCTTTTGTATAATTAATTTGTTAAAAAGAGTTTTTTTTAGTCGATTTCTAGCTAATTGATTTTTTTTGCTGTTTTTGTTAAATGGGCGAAAAATGATGGGTCAGTGAAGATTCACTCTAGCACAGACGCGTTTCAGTGTTGGTGTGGCGACTTTTCAATGCCTTAGGGCTGTAGTACCGCCATTTCGCCGCTACAGGTATTCTTTGCTTTAGCATTATCAGAATCAGAGTCATCCTGACGATTTGACAGAGTGTCCAACTGTCGTTTCCCAGTGCAAGACCTTTTTTGTTTCGTAAGTGCAGACATTTGTGTCCAAGTTAGTATTTTTAGAACAACGTCCCGTTGTGTTTATAGTGAAGGAGGTCAACTTTTTATTTGTTGATTACTTTATTGTTGTTAATAAGTTTAGGTATTTTAATTGGTTAAGAGAATTGTTTTCGTTTCTGCCATTTTTAAAATGTAATATATTTTTATTTTCCATTTTCAGTGATTTAAACAATCAGTTTTAAACTCAATCTAATCCAAGATTGATCGACAGCATTTATAATTTCTTATCAAATAATTGTCATGCGGGTGGTTGCTAGTTGCCACTGCCAGTTTATTTAACTGTTCACATTTGGATATTTTTTTCCAAACTAGCTTCGAAATGAAATTTGAAACCATGCCTGCGTATGAGATTCCACCAAAACTTGTATAGGCATAGAATGACTCAGATTCTCAGAAAGTAAACTAAGTGTCACTTCAGCTGGTTTTCTGATGGAAAATATATTGGGAAAAACCCGAAGTTTTTAAAACAGACACAGTGAACACCAAAGGCCATCTCGCATATTTGGATGACATGGACATCGTCGTCAATATAGACCGAGATGTAGCTGGTGCCTTTTGAAGAATCGATAAGGAATCGACACAAATGCGACATAGTGGAGGCCGGAAATCGCAAAGTCGAAGTGGTGGAAGAGTTTATATACCACGGCTCTGCTTGCCAAGTGAATATTCAACAGTTGACAATCAAGCGCACAAATATGTAGATCCCCTAAAAAATCAGGAGCGTATTGTTTGACCTAAGCCAAACCTGTGATTTTGAAAGTGTGTTTGTCAATACCAAATGGCCGACCACCTCCAAAACGTCCTAAGTACCAATGCAAATCTGTCGTAATTATTATGGTCTCCAGCAAGCCAGAGACAATCCGACAGGAAGACATGCCTAGAATTTTAATGCTAGTACACACATACATATAGAATTCCTAGATCAATATTACCTAGGTTTTACCCATTCCACCCATGTACTATAAAAAACCAGATATTTTGTTTACAATTTTGACCGCCAACTTGATCACACATTTGTGTGGTAGTAAAATAATGTTTGTAACTGAAACTCTCTCTGATTGTGTTTTTCTGAATTGTTGGTTATCACTCGTATGGGCGAGGATTGTGTGGTTGGTATGGGGTGCACGACGAGAGGGGAACATTTTCAATTACCATTACAAGTGAGGAGGGGGGAAATCAACAGTAATCACTCTTACAGACAGTGTAAATATACACTGTTTTTTTAGCGGGGTGTGGGTTCGAATTTCATCAAGTGGCGCTTTTCAATTTAGTTTTTATTACAAATTTGAACTCATCTAGCGAGTGTCGTTGTTTTTGTCCGAAATTTGTTCATTCATTGTCAAAATTGTTATTGTCGCAGTTGTCGTCGTCGTTGAACGCACTGCAAAAGGCGGCAAGGGGACACCACCAATTAGTCAGTCAGACCAGTGCTTGAACCTTACGGCATGACCCCTCTTTTAGCTTCAATCGGTAGTTTTGTTTTGCCTGCATATTATCTAATTACATTTTGGAAAATGACGACTTTTCCCCCAGTTTCATTAAATGTTTTTTTTTTTTTGGTGTGGCGACATTTTCATAGAGTACCAACCACCACTGCACTGCCAATGGTTGGCGGTTGGTTGGCATTATTTTTTGTTCCCCGAATTGTTTTGCATCATTGTGTGATTGTTTTGTTTGCCTTTAAACAAATCCATATACACTTCAAACTAATTTGCCTGTGTGTGTGTGAGTGTTGATGCTGCCATAACTGGGATGGTGCCACCACATCATTAACCAGTGTGGAACAGTGAACAACCATTTTCACTCTCTACTTCTCAAGTGCCTGAGCAGGCAGCATGAGCCTGAGAACTCATCCTGCTTGCACATAATTAGCGTAAGCATTTGAGGTTGACTTGGCTGGAATGCCCGAAATTGGTCGAAGAAGGGTGGTAAAGTGGTAATGACTGTGTTAAATTTCTGAAATTAGCATTTAGATTTATGTAAAGTGGTTTTTGAAATCGATTATAAATACATGTTATTATTGTTTTGTTTCCTCCAGTGCATCAACATGCACCGCTCATGAAAAGTCATAGAAAGTACTTGAAAAAAGGGCTAAAATGAAATAATTAGGGCGAAACGTATGATAAATAACTATAGTTGGACTGTGGACCAAAGGGTGGAGGTGATTTAATACTATCCTCCAAAGGATTAAGAAGACTCGACCGTTTAAAAATTACAGACGATCCCCGTCTGAATACCAAATACTTTGTAGGGGCAAAAAAGAAATTCATTTTATTTGCTAGCAAAAAAAAAATTCGACACTCAATATTTGTGTCCCTTTTTTGGCAAATATTTATTTGCTTCTAAAAACTTTTCTAAGCAGCATAAGTGAAAAATTTTCAAATTAATGCGCTAATGTGAAAATATTTGAAATTTCTTGAGCAAACACGACAAAACGTAGTTGAGTGAAATATTTGAGAAATTAAACATAGTTTCAGTTCTGGATCATCGATTCGCCATCGATTTCATGCACAAGCCCTGATTCACATAATTCGCTAACAAGATCCACTCAACTCAGTAGCTGACATCGAAAGGCCGGGCAGTCGGTGGTTAGTATTACTGATGTAACAAAGTTCACTTTCGCGTATTGCTTATGATACGCCTAAGTCATTAAGGTGGATTACATTTATAAACAAAGTAATTAATTTAAGCAATCTCACAACGTTTGGAAATAATATAAACTAGGAATGTAACGAAATTTTGCTTTACTGCCATCATTTTGGAGTAATTATATTTTAATATTTGCTGTCGCATTTGCTTTCGCTAGACCCACATTCATTACATCCTCATTTAGTACATCGTTTTTTTTTTTCGAAGAATCATCTTTTCACTGTCGTGACTGGGCATTAAAAAAAACCTCCCACGATCCTCAAGCATCCAATGCATACTCAGAGAGTAACAGTTTGATGAAAATTTTGGAGCGGTACATTTTGATAGTAAGCGCTTCAGAGACATGATCAACCATTTTTGGTGACCGGAGATTGAAGCCGTGGACTAGGACGATCTTTGGATTCAGGCGGATGGCTAGCCACGCCTCACAGCCCGCTTCACAGCCCACTATTTACACACCATGTTCAGTAATCGAGTTATCAGCTATCTCGGTGATGTATATTGGACACCATGGAGCTGAGATATGATGAATACAGTGAAGGACCAATTTTATGCCAACAATCCATTAACAACTCAGGCCATCACCCAGCCATTACACTGGACACTTGCTACTGGCTGGCCGACAGGCTAAGAAAATTCAATGGCTGTGGAATTTTGGCACATGCAGCAGAGACGAATGTTGAGATAATTTTATTGTGTTTTGACTGTTTTGTTGGCGTATTTATGAAAACAAATTTGCTTGTCCATACATTTCCCCAAAAGCTTTGACCATTTGTGGTGTATGGCAACTGCTGCGGACGGCAACAATTCTTGAGACGATCTTTTTCAAATGAACATGCACGTGTACATATGTTTCGAAGACAATATGTGTACTTAAGTGACAAACAATTAATTGCACGTGTAATGGCAGGGTTAAGGTAAATACCGAGCATATCAACCGTGAATTAGAGTCAGAAGACAAGGTTTTGAAAAATTGCTTTGACCAGAGACGACATCCGAAATCGTGATCCATAAATAATGGGAATGTTTGCTTATTCGAAGAGCTCGCGAAAAAATGTATTTTTTTTGAATTATTAAAAATAAACTTAAATTTGGACCACCCTTTATAGTGTGACCTTGTCTTAATTACTAAATACCGAAGCCATACAAATGGGCAAATAAAAGCATTGAAAAGAAAAACTGTGGCCAATTAAAAAGAAGAAATCTAAACAAATCTATTAGAGATTTTCCAAACCAACAACAACTCTACTTACATATCAACAAAGTAACGCAAACCACAATAAAATTCAAATCACACCTCCTTACCCAAAATATAAACAATATCGAAAATTCTTCTACTGACGCCGATTAAAAAAAATTATTGAATTTATTTCAGAATGTTTTCAACACATGGTAAAATTTTTGAAATTTTTTATTTCATAATTACAATATCATTGCAATGCTGTTAATAGCCATTCAAGTGACCGATCACGCCTGCATGTATCTATGATGGGTGGAGAGGGTAACGTTGGGGTGGCGGCAGATTAAATGTTTAGTCATAGCCCAGGCATCAATGAATACTGAATCATTCATAGAACACTAACTAACCACCCACCACCCGGACGTCGTGGTCGTCGTCGTCTTTCAACACAATATATTTTTAAATGTTCGAAATGTTTGTGCGGTCGCGCCAAAATGCCACCCTGAGCAAAGTCAACAACCACAACACAAAACACTTTTTGTTCGATTTACTTACGAACGGTGATATGACAACAACAAAACGTCGTCGCCGCACATGATGCGATAGATGATATTCAATGACTAGGAAAGGGAAATGTTCGGCAGACACAAAGGAACGAAATTTATGAACATCTTTTGTATGTTGAGGAAGCCGCAAATGTAAGCACGAAAGATAGAAGAAACTGGCAACCAAAAAAAAAAACCCCCCTAACTAAACAATTTTGGCATCAGCAACTATTGAATAGTTTTGGGCAAAAGAAATTAAAGAGAGATTATCTGCCATGCCCGTACTTCTTGTACGGAATATTTGCATGAAGAAAAAAATATATAGCAGACCAAACAAAAATATTTAAATTTGTTTCCTCTCTTGTTGCTGGTCACTTCGAACAAAGAATTGCTTAGACACAAGAAACGAAAAATACATAAAAAACACGAGCACAGTGGTTGGGATGGTTGGGGTGAGTTCTAAAAGCCAAACCTTTGTTGTGAAAAAGTAACTATGGCAAACTTTGATTGGATGAGGTACAAAACCTTAGAGTGGAATTACTAGATTATTTTCCTTAACATTCCATGAAGGAACAGACGGGAAGCTTCTCTCGAATTAGTGAACTGTGCGCGACATATATATTTTTTTTTCGAAGACAAACACTCAGCAGTGCCCGCTATAAATGCATTGTGTTAGCGAAAGGAAATTAGGGTATCGGAAAGACATTTGTTTTGAATTTCAGAATGTCACAACTGGCAGGAAATACAATTACTGAAAGAATATTCAACATACGAAGGGTTCGGCTAAAGAACGAATTTTCTCTACAGTGCATCGTCCGATCAAGCGGCCACTTTACAACAAACGGATGAAAGACCCCGGAAAGCCGCGTATTCCAGCTAAATGTTCTAACATCAGGGACAAGACAACATATTTCTGAGAAGCAGATATCTTTAAAATATCTATTGAACAGCAATATACAACCCACCTTCCGGCGAGGAGACAATAGAGTTGAATACCCTACTATCCCCAATCATCACAACCGCTCTCCTCTGTACACGATCCAGAAACTGCAAAGTATATGAGCTGCTGCCCATATAGTGAATAGTGCAGCTATTGACCATGGGGACACGGAATACAAAAAGACAGACAGGTAATGATTTGCCCTTTAACCACTGAAATCAAACAATTTAACCATTACAAATGGCTGTTAGCGATGACCGTATGTAGACGGTCTTAGTGTTTAAAGGGTTAACTTTCCTGCAGATTTCATGTACTGTGTTGTTCATCTAGCGGTATATTTTTTAGTGTTACAATCACACAATAAACCCAGTTTCGTGTCCTAAAATATTTTCATTGCCCACCACATCAATGTTTTTGGCTTTATGAGTAAGACAGTAACCTCAAAGTCATGTGCACCTTCATTGGAAGAGAACCTCAAGACTTTTGAAGCCCACAGACAAAAACGGGGAGACTTGTAAAACAGTTGTCTTGGACGTGCTGCAAGTTAGGTCAAGTTATATAAATTTCATCGCCTTTGTCGCCTAAAAACACGTATTGGTCACGTATAATCCAATAATAATAATGGTATAGCAAATAACTCGATACAACATAGGCTACGGTTATTACATTGTAATAAAATAACTTTCATTCAGGTTTTGTAAAATTACGAGAAAAATAATTAAAGAATTCATAAAACGTATTCAGAAATATTCAAATATTCCTACGAAATAACATGATTCCACTGTGCCTATGAAGAAATAGATTGCGTGAGAGAAAAAAGGAAAAAATGTATTCAAAATTATGAAATTGTGCGGGGCACAACGCAAGGACAAAACAACTGATCTATCAACATGCGGTAATAGACAAAACTACTGCTGTCTGTGCTGTTATTCATTAACATACATTTTTTTCTCAACTTCATTTAAATGAATTTCAAATTACACTATTTACATGAGCTAACTCTCAGACAAAGGTGGTGTGTGTGGTATAGTGTGAATACGGCCGACCGAAACTGAATATTCGGCAAAAATAAAATATATGTTTACAGTTGTCAATATATTGAAATTCAGCACAATTTGTACGACAGTCTGACCGGCCAGGCAATAAAGATTTGAACTTATTTGCGACCATTCAGAGTTCATCATTTGGGAACGCCTGCTCTGATGTAAAACCTTCTTTGGAAAAAAAGTTTAGCCTTTCGGAGCGGGCTTTCAACGGTAGGTCTCGGCCAGTGAGTATACAAATTATATCGTGCACAGCTCAATGATTCCAGAGAAGCTCCCCGTATGTTCCTTCATGGCATGTTTAATTAACTTTTCAAGTAATATGTTACCCAAATGTGGTGAAACATTTTAAAAATGTTGCAATTTTTGTCATCGTCAAACCGGAAACCGGATTAGGTAAAATACTGATTTTCGACTGAAACCGAATATTCGGTGGGACATCTTTGTTTAGCTACATACGTCTGCATGTGTTTATACCAAATACATATGTATGTCGGTATACATATAGTATATGTCTGCTCATATATATAAAATTCAACATACATGCATATATGTTGGCACAGTTTCAAGAATTTCCGTCTAACAGCTCTCTAACAACATTTGGTAATAAAACAAGACGATGGACGACGACACGAGTGAAATCATAAGCGCAAATTATTGTTAATAAAATCCACACACACACAAAAAAAGAAGCTGTAAAACTAAATTAATGCAATAAAACAACCCAACAAACTCAACTGTCTCAAACAATACAGCAAAATAATGATAATCAGCAGCCGTACAACATGGACGAAGACGACGGCGACGACATAAAAGCGTAATTTAAATTATGTGCTAATTTTAGTTGGTGTTTGTGTTTTTATAATTAAAATATATCACAGCTGCATGCACAGCAAGATTTTCCTCAGCAAGTTTCGTCAAACATTAAGACGATAATGCCATTGTTCAGCTATCAACGTTTCGTGGCAATGAAACGAAGGTATCGACGTCATTGTCTAGTCTTTTGGATGATATTTGATGAGGGGTATTTTGAACAAGAACTACAAAGTATTGGAAGAAAGTATACATAGTGAATTGTTGGGTATTTTCATATACGACCGGTACTCTCTAATATATCACTATCCAAAATACTGATATTTGGTCAGCTGTTCAAATTAATTTAATAAATATTTTAAAAAATAATATCGGAGTAGGTTAGAACCATCACTGATCTAATTTCAATAATAATCTGTCGGTTTACCTTTCAATTTAATTCATTCAGATTACTCTTTTATTCGTGAAGAGGTTTGCATTTACGGTTTGAATAACGATTGGTAAACATTTTATTGGCTGTTCTTACCAGAATACAAACCAGAGTTTGTTCTGTGATAGACAGACACTTGCTACAAACAAGAACTATTAATAGCCCTCCAGCTCGGCGTAGAGACTCTATTCTCGGTAAATCGGGGCAGGTATAGGGTTATCAATTTCGTGGTTTCAAAAGTATTCGACATTTGTCAAACTATGTTGTTAAGCCAATTTTTTTTCTTTTCAGTTGGAAGTCTAAAATTGACGAAAATGGATCGCTTAACTATCACACAACGCGTAAAAATTATTAAAACATACTACAAAAATGGTAATTCTGACAAAGCCACATATCGTGCTGTAAGAGGAGATTATGGTTTATGATTATGAAGCACATTTCTCAGTCGATGAGTATGTTAATAAACAAAATTGTCGTATTTGGGATTCTGAGAATCCTCAAGTAATTGAATAGAGGCCATTACATCCACAAAAAGTCACTGTTTGGTGAGCTCTTTGGTCCGAAAGTGTGATTGGACCTTACTGTTTCGAAAACGACGAAGGAACGACTGTCACCGTCAATTCGGAGCGATATGGTCGTATGATAACCGACTTTTTTTTTGCCTGCTATTGAAAAATACGACTTGGAGAATATGTGGTTTCAACAAGACGGTGCCACATAACTCGAGCGAATATGGCTTTATTGCAAGAGACATTTCCTGGTCGCGTAATTTCTCGTCGTGGGGACATCAACTGGCCACCAAGATCATGCGATTTGACACCATTAGACTTTTTTGTGGTGCTACGCGAAATATCGTGTTTATGCTGATAAATCTTTAACTCTTGAGCACTTAAGAACCAACATTCAAGTCAATTTATGGCTGAGATATCGCCCAATATGTGCCAAAAAGTGGTCCAAAATTACCTCAAAAGAATCAATGCTTGCAACACTTCGCGTGGTGGTCATTTTAATGATGTAGTGTTTCACACATAATGTCAACGTTCAAACTTTTTAATAAAAATGATTTTATGTGTTTGATTTACGTTTACTTTTGAAAACGCAAAATGGATAACCCTTTACAACTGCGGCTATTCGAAATTAAAGCATTCTTTCCAGGCATTCCGGACTTATGATTTTGTACTCCGACACAAGTCTAATACTGACTGGCTTTCATCCGAGAATACCGGCTCCAACGTATCCAAAAACGTATAGACCAATGTATGGGATGGCTTTCCAGTCCCATTAATCACACTTTTATTACTACATCTGATTATCTTATAGTGCAAATCTTTAGATTATCAGAAATTTGGCAGTTGTTTACTTAGTTTTTCAACTGTTATCGAAAAAACGATAAATGTTATCGTTAGACAGAGAAGTCCTTTTTTTGCTGTAGTTGAAATTTTTTACAGTTTCTGCATTAATTTTATAGGTTAGTATTTGATTTGCAAGTAACGCCTTATCACACAATTCAACCCAGGTTCAAAACCGGGTAAGACCATCAAACATTTTTCAGCGGCTCTTTTTCACCACATAAATGCAGGCGTCTTTACGAGTAAGAGATTAATCTCTACGCCATGTAAAAAATTCTCTAGAAAAGCATTAGTCATTCGGGGCCGGCTTTAAACGGTAGGTCCCGGTCAGTGAGTAAACACAATTATATCGCGCACAGCTCACTGATTCGAAAGAAGTTCCCAGTCTTTTCCTTCGTGGAATGTTAAGGGAAATAAGTAAGAAAGTAACACAATATATAGTACAGAGATTGACTCGACAGATATAAAATACATGGAGTTATAGCGAAGTATCGGAGTTTGAATGGTGTGGCTGAGATGCAAAGCTGCATAAGCGTCAACTGCAATCTGAAGAAGTTCCGCGATAGAAACATTGATTCATCACAACAAATTAGTAGACTTTTCCGGGTGATCGTGTATCAATGAAGGCCTATTTGACCTGTCGTCCAAAAAGATCAGAGCTAAGGTTTTTGTTTAAATGATAAAGAAATTAATCTTTCAGTTGCAAAATATCAAACAAATTTGGCAAAGATTGTGATCTATTAGTTGTAGAATTTAAACGTGATCGTACACGCACTGGTTATTATCAAGAAACCCTGCAAGATGGAGAGCAGCGTTTTCTGACAACCGATCATACGAACACAATCGTTCATGAATGCACAAATGGTTTGTCACAACTAACAGCTTTAAACGACGAAAAGTCGGATACGATCCAAAAAAAATACGTCATACTCAATTGTCGGCCGGTCATCAAAAAATTGTATAAATATTAATTTTATGGGAAATCATTCTAGGCTATTGGATAGCCTAAAAAAGATGGAAATTATCGATCAAGACATTTCTCTATATTTGTGTTTATACCTATTGTACTCTTATGAATTAAATACATAGCCATGACATAGTCCTACCAGGCGACTTGTAGCTGTGTCGTCGAGACGCAATCTATGGTAGATAAAGAAAATATAAGATTCGTCCGGTCAAACTTAATGACGTTTTTCTTAACATTGAGAATGTACACATGTGAATGGACGTCGAGAAGAGACAACAAAAGATGACAGACATTATTTTTAAAAATACAACATCAGCAATGCCAATAGGAAATTCCTAACAGGGAAGGACATTCAAGTCTTTTCGAATGTAAATAAAAAGAGATAACACATGGAAGGAAACTAAACGCTCTCATATGTTTCTTCTCCCCCAGAATAGACGCAATATAATGGGGTCGTTGAGAAAGTCACAAACTAAATTAAAGCAGCGAAAGAAGGGGGGCAAGCAAAATAAACAAAAGAAGGACAGAAACAAGACGTAGTCTGTGTTTTAGTTGTTGTTTGAGCATGAACTATGAATCGAATTGGAAAAATAAAAGGAATCATGAAAAGACAAAAACAAACAGGTAAACAAAACGAACAAACGAAAGTAATACAATAAAAAAAAAACAATGCAATAATAATTTACACAAACGCAACGCAAAAAATGTAACAAAACAACGTGAAAAATTAACAAAAGCAACAAATAAACAGACAGAACATAAGAAACGAACGAATGCTGAGCGAAATTGCGTTTGCAGCAAGGCATCCTTTTTCCAGATGGTCGATATGGATGGATGGGTGGCACAAGAACAGAAGAGGTGGGGGCCTACCTTTCCTTGAAATAGTCCAATGTTACCGATTCTGAATCGAATTCAGAATAATCGGGTAGAGAATCATCATCGAATGAACTCATGCCACCTATGATATTGTTGTTTGCATTGCTGTTGTTGTTGCTGGTGTTAAGGTTGATGATGCCACTGCTGCTGCTCAACAAAGAGTGTTGTTGCAATAATGCTGGTGGGTGTTGTTGTTGCAGTAGACGTTGTTGTGCTGCTAAAAGATGCTGCTGCTGCTGTGGCAGTGAATTGTTGCTAAGCTGAGAAATGGATTTTTCGTAAACTTTGGCCATTGTTTGTTGTGCCTATGTACCCCACTCGTCGTTTCGTTTTCCTCTCCCTTCTTCGGCTTTTCTTTTGACACAAAACAAAATTCACGAATATCGTCGCTGTGGCGAAAAATGGAAATTTTTCCGTTTACACACAAAAAAAACGATTTTCTTTGCTCGCTCTTGTATTAAAAATAGAAAACAGAATTTATTTGGCTAATTTTCACAACATTCACACACACAGACACAATTGCACGCACTTTTGATTTTCTTTTTTTCTAATAATTTTTCTGCTAACTTGGATTGTTGTTGTTTTTCCTTCTTCTTCTTCTTCTACAACACCAAAATGGCGTCAACTTTTGATCTAATTTTTTTTTTCTTTGACTATAATTTCTTACTTTGCACGTTTTTAGCTTGAATTCTGGTTGGCGTTTCGTGGAAATCAAAGAAAATAGAAACTAAAAAAATTGAAATTGTTATGAAAAATGAAATTGTATGGAAAGCAGCGTTTTTGACGAACAACACACAAAATTTCTCCCGTTTCTATGTGCTTGTTGTCTATTTTTTTCGTGCAACTAACTCGGAAAATTTTACGAACTACTGTGCCATCATGGATTAATGCCGCCGCCCAAGTTGTTGTGGTTTCATCTACGTAACCAGGGCTGTCAGAGTGAGCGATTTCTGGAAAAAACTGGCACGTTTTCAGCACATTCTGACTGGGAGAAATGGCGATTTTCGTGATATTTGACCAAATCGGTATATAACTCATAATCACAGTCAAAGCTTACAAATTGGGTCTACATCAATGCACACAACTTTGTAGATATGTTGGAAAGATTAAACAAAATGTATTAAGTCCAAATAAAAAGGAAGACCAAGAAAACGACATCTGTAAGTTAATAGATATTTATATTTGTATGTGACTGTACAAAGTACAATCAATTAAAAATTACTCCTTACGAAGTGTACGATATATTTGCTGCTATTTATCAAATAAAATCTGGCATTATTCCAAAGAGTAGTGGTTCTATGGTATTAAATTATGTATTGGCGATTTTCCGTACCGATTTGGGCGACAGTTGGAAAAAATCTGACAACCCTGTACGTAACGACGAATCCGATGTTCAAATCCGCTAGCACCTCAATTGTGGCTAATTTGATTTTTACACATGCAGGGGCAAATGGAATATTCTGGCACTCAAATTTAAACTTTCGAAATTAGATTATTAAACTTTTGTTCGATTTTACGACACTTTACCGATGCACACAAAATTGTTGGGCAAAATTTCTCAACTGAGTGTTTAACATGCCTGTACTTGGCTTAAGGGACTTGCCAGATCTTCGTTGTTTTCAGCCATTGTAATATAATGTAAAATTCACACCTGTAGAAATGCAAATGTTGAATTCCAAATATACGTGTTCGCAACAAGTTCTTGTTAAAATCATTATGTCAAATCGACAAATGGTTGAAATAATGTAAAAAAATAAAAATGTTTTTTTTTATTATAAAACCATATCTGGGTACAAAAACGGTCACTCCACAAAACTGGAATACACTGAACATATGCACCGAAATTATATTTTTGAACTTACCATATACTAATTATAATAATTTCATTGGCCTTGATGGCTTTATATTACGTATATGGATTAATAATACAATATAATAATAATATAATTAATAAAATAAAATAAAAATTATTTAAAAAAATGTAAAAAGTATGAAAGGAAAATAAAATAAATACTGATAGACAAATGTATGTGACAAATAAAAATATTCATATAATGAGTATCGTGGAATGAAATGTCATCAAATTATTGTAATAGATTATTATTTTGCATTGACATTCAAGCCTATTTTAAATGATCACACCTCTGGAGCCCCGTTCCACACATGAGAGTTATATTCCATTTTAATAAATTCTACAATTTGAAAATATACCAAAATAAAATAAATACAATTACTGCTAATTTCAGCAATTCAGAACTACTTAAATCTGTTGTTAAGAGAATGTGGGTGTAGAACGAACTACTACTGTGCTTTTCACTTCACACAATTTAAAAAAATAAATGGTCAAAGTATTTTATAATAATAATATTCTTATTTTTTATTAATTATGTCATTTCGAGGTTTAAATTTAGTTACAGGATATAAAGAGTTTAGGAAAATTTAACATAACTACAACTATACAATTTTAATTAATCCGTATTTCCCCAGTTATGTTTTCAGTGGCAACCCACTGCGTTCTAAATGTATGGCCGTTTTTACGCCTTTTTCTTGGTTGAGAGTTTACATCACTGCATCAAGAAGGAAGGAGAATTAAAAAATTGTCGATAAATGATGTGATCAAAACAAATCTTCGGCTTCCTTCGATTCGTTGTTTCTACGATTTTTCCTGCATTCCGTTTGCCCACCATTTTCTAAACAAGTTCAGAGATCAGAGCCATAGCTAATCAATGACGACATAAAAACCTCTGACTCTGGATTTCACATTGTTCGTCATAACGTATGTTTTCATACAAATTGCAAGAGGTTTTTAATTTGTTTGGCAATTATATGATGTTTGGCGTACCACAAAGAAATGGTTGCGTTTGATACATGACAAAATGTCGGTTTGATTCCTTTGCGGCGTAATTTGCTTGTCATGCGGAACAAGGTAAGAGATTTATAATGTAAGACAATCGTGAAGAAAATGTTTTTATTTGCTTTGTATGTGTCTGATCAGAGGTTCGAGCTGTCTCGGTACAAATCGGCGAGCCGTCGCCTTTGCTTATCGCTAAAATCGGCTGAACGTCTGTAATTCTTTCGAACGTATATCCTTTATTATTATTGAAGGTAGGTACTTGGTAGAAATTGTCTTAACAAACGTTTACCTGTTTAAATGTCCCAATTATAAAAAAAAATAATTTTAAGAAATATTTGAAATTACTCCTTGAAATGTTTTTTTATTTTACACAAAAAAAGAATTCTGTCTTAGTAAAATATGGAAAACTGACAGTTTTGTTAATTGAAGACTGTCTTTAATCTATAAAGGGTTGGCCGTCGTCTAGCTAAATTTGCGACGTCTCAGCCACTACGCCGCCGAAGAAACTGCCTCGGCTCGGTTCTCGGCTCGGCACAGCTGTCATTGTTGTTTTTCATTGGATTCAACAAAAAAAGTTTCATCATAATCTTGAAAAATCCTGACAATCGCTAAAAAATCGGAAGAAATCTGTTTGTACACCTATAGAAAACGGTGATTGCTTCGTACAATTTAACGTCTGCTCCGGTAATTTGTTAAATCTATGGCCTCAAATGGCGAGTTCTTCATCTGCCGCCGCCGCTCATCAAATGTCGTCTACGGCAAAGTCTTGTTGTAATCCGTCGTCTGGACAAGAGGATGAGGCTTTAGTTAAATGTCCAACTTGTGATACGAAATTGCATCGCTTTGAAGTGGCCTCGCACTGTGAACAAGAAATGCAACGTTTAAAGCAGATATCTTCCGATGTGGCGGAATCGTCTTCGGTAAAGGAGGAGGTTGGTACAACGTCATCAAACGGTGCGGCGGTCGAACGCCGAAAACCGTGGTCAGTATTTCAAAGAGTCCAAAAAAATCGTCAGTCACGTATGAAGGTAAGTTCGAGTCGTATCATCGTTTGCATTGGCATGTTTATGGCTTCATCATTGTCGATTTAACAAGAAGGTGCAGATCTCGATTGAAAGATAAAGGTATAAGTGAGGATTACAGAGTTTACACTTTTTTTTTTGGAAGATGAAAGAGTCTACAAGGATGTGTGGGGATTTTATGGAAATATCACATTTCTTCCCACAACATAATTTTGCGAGGAAGAAATTTGTTTGAATTGAAGTTTTGATTTTTTTGTAGGGTTTTGTAATATTTTTACTTTGGCCTCTGCGATCAAAAAAACTTTATCCTGAGACGCACACAACTGTTCAAGGCTCTGATCCATGCTCATATTTTTAAAATGCCTCTTTTAAGACTGAACATGTTTTCAAACATTCCATTTAAAATTACAAGTCTGGAAGAAATAAATGAAATGAATAAAATCAATCGAGATGGCTCCACACAAAATGGCCCAAAGTCGTTGAATCTGGAGTTCATGGCTGTCCAATTGCCTCAAAATTTCGTGAAATTAATCTCTAATTCAATTTTATCTTATAATTTTACCCAGACAATTATGACAATATATGTATGCTTTCTCTTCCAGCAGCGTACACGGAAGCGTCCCAACATACCTGAGCATACATGTCCCGTGTGTAATGTGAATTTTCCCCAAGATGAAATTCAACAACATGCCGAAGCCTGTTTACGGCGAAGCAATCGTACAGCGAACGGCCGCAGCAACAGCGATGATCATTCCAGCAACGATGACGAAGGCGGCGTTGAGGAATACGAAGAATATGAATGGGCCGGTCAGAAACGTATACGCGTTTCAAGTTTATTGGGTCAGGGTGGATATGCTTCGATTGGCATTGGACAGACGATAACGAATGGCAGCAGCAGTGGAGGAGTCAGTGGCGGCAATCGCGTTAACGGTCATAACGACGACGACGCTGATGATGACGATGAGGATCTCAATGTGGACGAGGATGATACACAGATTTATGGACCGGCACAGTATGCTGAGAATGATGTTATACCATCACATATAATGAACGAAGATGAAAGCGACATAACGTCCTACATGCGGCGTTTGATCACGGCCGGATCTTCGAGTAGCAATCAATTGAATAATGCCAGAGATACTAACACTACCACTACCGATAGTTTAAATTTAAATTCCTCTACAACTAATAATGACAGTAGTCTGGATGTCATGCCACCGTTGACAACGACAACGACGTCGTCATCATCATCATCCTCATCGTCGACCAGTGATCAACAACCCTCAACTCCTGCTCAATATCAACAAATCATCGATTCGTTAAAAGCCAAATTGCGCCACTACGAACAGCAACATGCACCCGGCGGCAAATATAAGTGTCTCATCTGTTTGGATGACTACCGCAATCCGGCAATATCGGTGGCCTGTTGGCACGTCTACTGTGAACAATGTTGGTTGCGTTCTTTGGGCGCGCGTAAATTATGTCCCCAGTGTAATCTTATAACGACTCCCAAAGATTTGCGTCGTATCTATATGTAAAGGAGGCGCGGAGGAAATACATTATAGAAGTGTCCATATAAACGCGAATGTAGGACTTCCGCAGCGTTCATCTTGTCCATTTCGTTTATGTTCATTAGATTCGATTTAAAGCATTTCCATGGTTTTAGTTTTTACTATACAATTCGAGAAATACTATATTTCTGTTCCCAGAATTGTTTTTTTGTAGTGTTTCTTTTTTTTTAAATATTTTGGCTATAACAATGTAAAGTATTTTTTTAGAAATATACCTTTGTTTAGCTTTTAAGACATCAGTGCAGTTACAATAAACAAAATAATACAACAACCAATGAAAAATCGGCTCCTCTAGCATCAATGATTTGAACGTATGATCGGTGTAAAAATTCTATTTATAATTCTTCTTTACTATTCCTTCGATACCACCATGATCCAACATAGCGTTGTACCCTGCAGATCATATGTACCCATTCAGCCTTATTACGGTTCTCGAAATCGAAAATCCTTGTCTATTTTTATATTTTATGGTACTGCGTAACTTTTTCAACTTAAAGTTTTGTAACAGATCAAAAACAACAAAGTGTTTACTAATTATCAATTACATGGAATAATGGACAGATTCACAATGGAGATATGGTAATAAGCATCACCTTCAATAAGATCCATCTTCACATAAATATTGAGAGAATGATAGGAAATTACTACGGACCGACAACTGATAATCAACTACATAAGCTACACATAAATAATAACAGCCGGTTAAAGATAAATAATGAGATGATAAGAAATTACTACTAGAGTCTAGAACCTGATCTACAAACAGTACATGGTCTTGGCGTGCACAAGAAATGTTGCCAAGGCACTTCATGCTGGAGAGTGCTTTCTCCGGATTGGTATGCCATTTGATCTACATGTTCTTTCCACCGGTCTTTGTGTTGTATATGTCGACCAACGCCTTTCTTGTTGGATTGTTCTGATCCTTTCGGCCGATTCGTTCTAGCCAGCGCAAAACACTTATGTTTAACTGCGTTCACGTCGGCGATGATTTCCATTGTCCTTGGTTCATAGAAAATCAATGCCTCATTCGAGTTAGCTATGCCATGTGTGGGTTAAGGGTCTTGTAGCGCCATCTAGAGGATACTAGCTGCTACAAAGTACTACAAATACAACAACCCTAAGCGAAATAGCAGCAATATTGAGGGCTATACCCAGTTAATTTAGTGTCATCTCTGTAAAAACATAATTTAAAAAAATAAACTAAATAATTGGCGGATTTTATTTTATTTGTGGTCAAATTCAAACTTTTACTGAAACACTTCTTTTATACAGGATTTTCCAACAAGAGGTGTTATTTTGGTATTAACTTTTTTTGAGATAAATGATCGAATGTTTATTTCATAATTAAGAGGAAGGTATGCCTTTAATAATAAAAAAACAACATCAGCCAAATGGCCACCACGAACACGCTTCCATAACCAAATCGCAAAGTGGCTGCCCTATGTCATCGATAGCCTCACGAATTCCCTCACGAGGTTTTGAATCGACGCTGGTCTGTTGGCGTAAACCTTATCTTTCACGTGGCCCCAAAGGATGAAGTCGCAAGGTGTTAAATCATAAGATCTCGGTGGCCAATTGTGATCACCTCTTCGAGAGATAACACGGTCCGGAAACTTTTCCCGTAAAAGTGCAATGGGTTCGTTGCTTGTGTGGCACGTTGCGCCGTCTTGTTGAAAGTAAACGTTGTCTAGATCAATATCATCCAACTCTGATCATAAAAAATCATAAATCATCTCTCGATAGCGCAATCCATTCCCCGTAGCTGTTGATTCAACCTCATTTTCGAAAAAGTAAGGTCCAATGACCCCGCCGGACCATAAACCGCACCAAACAGTCACACTTTGAGGATGTAGAGGCTTCCCAACAATCACCCCTATTCTGCACTACAATCACGATTGGAATTTCTCCGTTTTGGCAAATTAGGTACTCTGCACTACAATCGCGATTTGATTTTCTCCGTTTTGGTATTGCGCGTTCCATTCCGTTGCGTTCCGTTTGCGTAATTTTTACGATTGTGGGTATTCTGCACTACAATCGTAGCTACGTTTTTGTACGTTAAGAAATGTGTGGCGGAAAGAGATCAAATTTGTGAATAAAATAAAAAATAAAAAGTAAAATTAAAATAATAAAAATGTAAGTATAAAATGGAGTAGAGATTAATATTTTCTATTATTTTGTGAGTTATATTTCATTTATTACAGGTCCTCTTACTTACGTTCTGTTTTTTTTTACTACGTATATGTTCTGCTTTTTTTCCTTCACTACGTTTATCTTTATTTTGTTAACACTAAATATTTTTTGTTTTATTAATTACTACAACTTTTTCAATCAACATTCAACTTTTTCACACAATGTTTACAAAATTGTTTGGTTTTCTGTTTCGATCCCACACATTCCACAGACAAAGAGCTTACTGTAAATACCCACATATCTTCTTCTTATTCTTTCGATTACGTTTTATGTTGGAATCCAAATTTTCGATCGATGCGTAACGTAATGCGGGAACGTAATTGTAGTGCAGAATAGGGGTGAATATCTCTTGGGTTTTCCGAGCCTCACATGCGACAATTTTGCTTGTTGACATAGCCACCGAGGAGAAAATGGGCCTTATCAGTCAAGATGATTTTTCAATGGAATTTCGGATCATTTTCATGCATTTCAAGGACCCAATCAGCACAGATACGATGTTGTTGATGATCGGCCGGCTTAAGTTCTTGGAACTTGGGTCTTAAGTATTTATGCAAAATACCATGCAATGACGTTTGAGGAATGCCCAATTCCAATGGCGTTGTTTCTACTTGTCAAATGTCAAAGAATAAAAGCTTCAAAGGTGACCGCTACCGAAATAACAGGGTGATTCAAAATAACACCTCTTGTTGGAGAACCATTTATTTTTGGAATTATTTGTAAATAATTTTATTTCATTGCATTTATAAAATGTTGGAAACCCCTTTAACTACAATGATAACTTAACAAGACTGACACAGGTCACCAATCACAACAGTATTAAAATTGCCACTAATTACCAGTGCTCCTCCATATTGACAGTAAGCGCCCCTATGGTTTTTCATGTTGTTACGAATTTCACTAACGAGCTGTACGAAAATGTCATTCACGTTACGATGCGCTCGGCCTGACGTTACCCAGTTTAAAATCGTGTTTTAAAGATTCACTGACATGGACAATCGATTATAAATAACAGTAGGTGAACGCTAAATATCGAGTTTCAACAACTATCGAAATTGATTGCCACCACTCACTAATTCTTCTTCAAACAGCAAACATCGACGACGGAACGCAAACATAAATTCATAAATTGTGCTGTGTTAAAAGAAAGAAAAGAACAACTTTTGTTGGGCCAAATTGAAATTGCAAAAGAAATAGTGCATAAAGAAAGAAACGTGTGTGTGTGCGATAGTATAATGTAGTTAACAAAGTCAAAAAATAATGATGTTTTAGTGTTAAATATTTGGAAAAGATAAATTCTTCAGTGGTTTGCTTCAGAGGGGGGACCTTTAACCTCTTCGGTCCTGTCCTGATGATGAGAAACGTCCATTTTCAGTAGCAAGCGATCTACATGCGTGGAAATGTTAAAATGTGCAAACTATAGAATAAAAACAAACAAGAATGTGTAGAGTAAAACAACGAATCAAAAATGTAAGAGGATTAAAACAAAAAAAGTGAAAACTTGAAAAGCTGTGGTGTGGATTTGCTTTGAAGTGGTTTACGTCGCTGTCGCTGTCGTCGGCGCTGCGTCGCCGTTACCGTCATCATTCTGTTTATTTGCCATCTGAACATACACATAATACATATATCCCCACACAAACGACGTACTGTGTATTTGCGTCGCTCCTTCGTTTTTGTATCTCATCGTCGTAGTTTTGTGTGGTATGTCGACGTCGTATTTCGTTATTTTGTGTGTGCTTTTCAGTTTTTGATTTCGTGTTTGTGCTAAAACAACAAAGCGCCCCGTTGCCGTAATATATTTTGCAACTTTTTGTGTTCCCCCAATATCATTTTTGGCTGCTTGTTGTTGTTATACGTCGGAGCGAGCGAAGAGCAAAGAAAAAAAAATAAAAAATAAATGTGCTGTGTGATTTTTGTTTCCAAAGAATTCTAAGAAATTTCAAGTGTGGAAAAAGGTTGAAAATCAAAAGAAGATAAAAGTTAACAAGAAATCCATCCTTCAGGTTATTTTTTCATGATTCCATGAATACCAATGAAAAATTTGCTTCGGTGTTGTGTGTGTCGGTGAAAAAAGGGTTTTTAAGATAAAAAAAAAACACAAAGTGAAAGAAGAGGAATAAAAAAGGAAAACAAGTAAATTTTAGCCAAGAAAATAAGAAAATAAAGTGTGAATTAAGAAACGCAAAAGGCAAAACGCAAAGAAATTCAGTGCTTTCAGATGTGTGTGAGTGGTGGCCTGGACGCCATCCATCTACCCGTTCGTCGTGTCTTGTCCGTCGACGCCGCCATCTCGAAAATACCAACAACTAAAACCTAAATGCTCATACATTTTGTTGTTGAAAACAAAAGCGGGGGGGTCATAAATCCAACAAATTAATTATGTCATTTGAAAAGAATTTGGTTGTCTTTAAAAATATAATGAAAATATCAAAGCAAAGCGAAAATTAAGTAAAACAACATCAACAACGGGAAACATGTAAAAGAGGCCCTCGTCGCGGAAGCCCCTTGAACAGGGTGACCCTGTGTATAAGCAAAAACAGCAGTAACAGAAACGGGAACCCGTTCCTTAACTAACAGAATATACAACAAAAACACAGAAATTAAACAAAGAAAAGTGAAAAACAACAAAAACCGAATAAATTTGTGGTGCCAAAATTTTTAGATGGCATCATACAACACCCACTCCCAACATCAACACCACCACCACCACCAACAGCAGCCACAACACCAGCATCCCCATCATACAACTGGAACAAACTCGATCGCTGATGTTCTGAATTGCTCAGCTCTGGCCGCCGGCGGCTCCAGCTCCAATACTCAACAACAACATTCTCAACATCCCTCCCACCATCATCCCTCGCAACATCTCCACCATCATCTCTCGCCCCACCACCCGCACCATCCGCCGCCGGTTTCGTTACACTCCAACGTCCCCCAACAACACTTCGAACGTTCCAGTTCGACCACCACCTCGGCCACTACGACATTTCTCGTGCCCGTTACTTCATCCGCCTTAGCTCCACTCGATACCACCTTTCTGTCCGCCACCGCTTCGCCGCACTTTGTCACCTCATCACCGGTGACATTTAATTCGCCCCACAGTGGCACGTCGGCTTCGTCCTCGACCTCATCGTCGTCGTACACCTTTGTGCAGATCAAACGGGAACCTTGTCAGGTCTCAGAAGTGACCACATCCAATACAAATCATCACCATCACCAACACCACCATCAGCAATCATACGGTTCGCTGACATCGGCCGCCGGATCTTTGACGGCAGCAGCAGCAGCGGCGGCGGCCAAAACTATGTCATCGTCGACTCTGACGACTTTGGTGAAAATAGAGGCATCGTCGCCGAAAGTTCATGATATGGATAAGGGGCATGTAACAGGAGCAGCAAATATGGTGAACAGTTCAAGTGAGTAGTACAAATTAAAAGATAAGAGGCCTCTATTTTGTATGTTTCTTATAATAAAGTTTGTATTTTCTATAGTCTAGACATGAAGCAACGATTACGAATCTTTTAGGGGAAGCGTTAGCAGTGGCTTAGATTTTCGGAGATGATATTGATATTCTGAAAATACCAAGAACCATGTTCTTAATATATTATAATATGTTTACAATGAGGTTCATGGGAAACACATCATATGTAATTTTGAGCTGCCGGTGTTGCACTTTACGTAGAGACCCTTTTGAGAGTGCTAAACGCGAACACTTGATCTGGTTTCAAACATACATAACACAGACCAGGAACTAGCTTAGCCATCACAGTTTTAATTCAAGCCTGACGAAATGTTGAACATGTTTGTTAGTGATGAAATTAGTGCCAGAATCTCACCGAGAAGGCCGGAATCATGGTGTACCATCACACTTGGGATAACTTCAACTTCAATGTGGCCAAGTAAACCAACCAAGAAAAATCCAGGTGTGACCTGGGAGCCAATTGGATTATTCCCTGTGGGCGAATCATCATTATTAGATCTGACTTGAGGCCTACCGAATATCTCTGGGTCATAGCTGATGGTTGATATCGCAACTGCCCAATTGTTCATAATCGATTATTAGTGAGTTCTCATGTCAGATCTTCTCTAGGAGTCGTATTCGTGTTGTTGTCCCTGGGGGACATAACTTTCGATACGAAATTCTATCACAGGTTTTCTGGTAACACTGAATATATGGTTGGCGATCACCGACGTCGAACAAGAGAGGGCAATATCATGTGTGCTGATTAGTCAGTATGGCAGACTTAGAAAATCTTAGTTGCTTTGTATTTGAACGAAGTTTAGTGTTTCATAATGGCGCTGTACAAAACTTTTACAATGCATACCATTTCAAAACGTCGCCAATGAGTATTTCTACTGCAGTTTAAAAGCAATCAGGCATCGGTTTTATAGTTAATGCATTTGTAAGGGAACTTTGCATATGTACGTAATTTAAATATCGTAGCAGACTTGCATACAAACTTTGCATTCATACATTTTGGAAGTCAGCCTATATTTTCTGCCTGCATTTTTGGTGACCAATACCAAGGTTTTTCTTCGAACGATAGGCAGAAGCAATCTTTGGCCACCATGCCTTACCGGTGCCCCCAGTACTTTGCCTACTGGCTGTGGTTAAGAACCACATAATGCGGAATCCAGTAACCCGGTGCGGCGTCACAATTCAACTTCTGAGATCCATCGATAATCAATGATGTTAGATAGGTCTCGTCATCATACCAAGAGGTAATTTATGCCCATGTAGAATGCATCGAATAGATAGCGGCGAAATTGGTCCAGGACTAATGCTAAAGGGCTTTAATCGTCAGCTGCTTCATGCTGTAGCAGCCGGTGGTAGGCTTAAATCGATTACTAGATGTGATAGCTGAGCATTGTTCAGTGGAAAAAACCCGACCAACATTTTTCGGATTAAAGATCAATTACAGCCTTGTACTAAAGGGCCCGTTAACAGTGACTGAATGTGGTTTACAAAAAAATCCAATGGCTCCACAGTAAATCCACATGAGCAGTGTGGATCTGATGGTCATTTGTTTGAATATAAAAATGTCTTTCATACTCAATTGATTTTGTATCAAATGTCTTCTTGTTGGATCCATTGTAAACCCAAAGACAATCTATAGATATTTTAATGGTATCTGTTCAGAAGATATCCGTCGTCTGGTCCCTGACGTTAGAACATTTAGCCGGAATACTCGGCTATCCAGGGTCTCTCATCCGTTCATTGTCAAATGGCCGGTTGACCGGACGACACACTATAGAGAAAATTCGTTCTTCAGCCGTACTGTTCGCATGTGGAATAATCTTCCAGCAAGTGTTTTTCCTGCCTGCTATGACATTATCAAATTCAAGGCCAACGTCAACAAACACTACTCCCTCTTTCCTCCCTCCAATACCCTTATTTCCCATCGCTAACACAGTGCATTGCATTTATAGGGGGCATCCCCTGAGTGTTAGTCAAAAAAAAAAAAAAAAAAAAAAAAAAAACTAGATGTTCGTAGGAAAAACTATTGCCATACCCTATTGAATTGAAACCTCCACAGTAGTTCCGAAACTATTTTGTTCGGGGAACCCCAAAAACCCCAGTTTCCACAGAAAACTGGTCTATGGTTCGAACAAGGACAACGGTGAGAGATAAATAGGTTTTTAAAAAAATTTGTATACATTTACCCATTAAAAATCTGTGTTTTTCAAAATGGCTGTGCTTTCGGAAGCTGACCTTTTCACCATCATATGATGATCATTAACGATTTTGAAAACCTGCTTATCTCTCTCGCCTGTCTCTCCACATTTCGTTGCCAGTCGAACGAGTTTTTTGTTGTTGAGTTTTGAATTAAAAATGCATTTTATTCAAAAAAAAAAAAAACGAAAAGGTGTGAATAGTCGATTAATCACAAAATGTTAAATAAAATCAAACGGCAAACGCAGAGGAATACAAATGGCGGGAGAGAGAGAGACAGACAGAGAGAGAGAGATTTACAAATATAGTGGGGGAATCTTGATTAAACTTGGAATAATGAATAATCGATTTGATTAATCAGATCAACGGTTCAAGAGAAATTCCATTTAATCGTTATGATCATTAACATAATTAGCCGGGCAACCAAAAGTCTGGTCGATAAAACGTATTTAATTAATTATTTGTAATGTTCTGTGATTATTTATGCAATCTTTTGGAAACATTTAAGGTTTGTTCAGCAGAAAATAGAAACAACGAATACCAAGTTATTTGGCAGTTCGATTGGTAGATCGATTCTTTTGATTAATGAAAGAAAAAATTATCATTTTGAGATGGCCCCACAGAGAAAAAAAAAATTCCAAGGCATTAAGATTGTCAATTATTCGCGGCCCCAATTGTTTCACTATTTCGTGAAATTTTCTTTTCGGGAATTTCGTTTGCAATAGATTTTTTTTATTTCCTTGTTTTTCAAGGTAGTTAGTAAATTGTCGACGTTGCCGTTGGCAATTTGGCTTCAACCATAGCACCAATTGCAATTTGTGAGGCTTAAGGACCAATTCCATGTCGTGATTGCAGTTAGGTCTCATGAACTTTCTACTGACAATTTTTGATCTTCTTCAATGTTTTCTCATACAGCGACCATATTGACAGTTGAATGGAATGTTTATGTCTGCTACCATGCCAGCCGACTCATATGTTTTTGATATTCTCTCTTATCCCAGCCTCTGTTGGAGGAGTATTAGGCCCAACAAATATCCACAATTTGACAAAGCATTGACGTTGGAAATAATTTGAACTAAAGGGTTTTCCAACAAGAGGTGTTATAGTTTTCCAACAAGAGAGTTATTAGCTGGCACTATTGAAGCTTTTATTTTTTGACATTTGACAAGTACGCCATTACTAAAACTGGAACGATACACGCTTCAACAACACATTGAAAATTCACTACAAAAATGGTGAAAATCTTGTAGTCACAGTTCGCCAAACTAAAGTATTTTTGAATCGTCGTGAAGCACTTTGTCGAACCGCAATACAGAAATTGGTGGGAAAAGGTAGTGAAGTGATGTGAAGAATAAATCCCGTGCACGTCGCTCAAGAATAACTGAGAATATTTCGGCTGTAGCCCAAAGTGTTGAAGAAAACCCAGGTTGGTCAATTCCTTGTCGTTCTTTGGAATTTAGGGCATTCCACAAACGTCATAACACTGTATTTTGCAGAAAGACTTGTGTCTTAAGGCCTGTAAAGTTCAGTTAACACAAGAACACAAGCCGGCCGATCATCAACAATATCGTGTCTGTGCTGATTGGGTCCTTGAAATGCATGAAAATGATCCGAAATTCCATCGAAAAATCATCTTGACTGATGAGGCCCATTTCCACCTCGGTGGCTAAGTCAACAATCTTCTGTCGAGAAGCTTCTCCATCCTCAACGTATGACTGTTTGTTGCGGTTTATGGACCGGAGGGGTCTTTGGACCTTACTTTTTCGAAAATGATGTTGAATGAACAGTTACGGTGAATAGATTGCGCTATCGAGAGATGATTAATGATTTTTTATGGTCGGTATTGGAAGATATTGATCTGGAGAACGTTTACTTTTAATAAGACGGCGCTACGAGCCACATAAGCAACGAAACCATTGCTCTTTTACGGGAGAAGTTTCTTAAAGAGCTGATCACAATTGGCCACCGAAATCTTCTGTTAAATCAGAAGACCATGCCACATCTTCCATTGGGGCCACGTCCCAGGTTCGATTCAAGATCTCAAAGATGGAATTCGTGAGGCTATCGAGGACATTGGGCAGCCCGTTGGCGATTTGGTTGTGGAAAATTTCATGACAAGGATATGGCCCTGTTAGCGTGGTCGTGGTGGCCATTTGGCTGATATTGTTTTCCATTATTAACGGCTTACCTTCCTCTTTATTATGAAATAAACATCCGATCATTTATCAAAATAACACATCTTGTTGGAAAACCCTGTATATTATTCAACCATCAAATGATTAATTTCGTTCCACGAAGGAGAAGCAACCTCACCTTAGGTTCGAGGAAATAGCGAATTATATTTTATTCTCAAATGACGTTTTCAACAACTTCAAATATTTATTTTTTTTAAATTTTTCTTAAATTGTATTTTTTTGGATTTAAACTGAAAATGTATCTCTGATCAAATTTCGTTACTGATTTCAAATTGAAATTGTCACCGTTTCACGGTGGATTAACATTGAATTTAGAACAGGATTTCTATTCAAATCCCGATACCAATGGCAGCCTCTGGCAGAATCCGAATCCATAAAGTGCCTTCAGGTCGTTGGCATGACTTTAATAAAACAAAAAAACTTGAAAACCTCAAAAACTAAAATACCAAAGAGAAATGCAAACAAAGCGTCCACCATCAACAACAACGTCGTTGTCGTTTTCTGGGGGCTGTGCGCTACATCCACTCAACAAATAGTTGAAATACGCACCACCTGTGGTGCTTTAGGGTACACTCACACACACACACACATGCCCCTGAACGTTCCATGACGTTGGCGATGTCAATAATCATTGTCGGCAACACGAGGTTTAGCCGGAGAACTGAGGACTGGGTAAACAAACAAAAGCGTATCTACTATTCGTAGGCAACCACCACACCATACGTCATACGCTTTACAAAAGAGCTGGCCAAGATTTGTATAACATTTGCCCCTCCGATAAGGTGTGTTGTACCTAGAGTTTTATTGCTGTTGTTGTTATTGTTATTGCATTAGAAACGTGATAAGCGGTCAAAAATGACATGACGTGTGATTTTGGTACGGCTTACTCTTGTCTTGAGTTTAAAGTTCAAAGAGGAAAATGAGGAAAGGCGCCAATTATTCGAACTAACATAGTGACACAATTCTTGCGTTGGCCTAGCTTCCCTCTGGGGAGAGCAACGACGAGGGGTCGTTGTTGTTTGACATGTCCATATCTTAATTTGTTTATTAAAATTGCGCTGCCCTTGACATTAAGCCAGATAAGAGATAAAATTTAAATGTATTCTTCATCCCCCTCCCTTAAAAGGTGTAACTTTAGTTCTATGTATTTCCGCAGCTATCGCAAAAATCTAACCAGCAAATAAATGATTGGTTGCCATTTACATGAAAATAGTGGTGGTAGCATTTATTGCGTTTTAGGTTAAATTGTCCTGCACACACATATCCATGGAGGGCGTTAGCAGTTGGAACAACTGTCACAATTTCGTCGGCAAAGATATTCTAAGAAGAAAAAACATCTCGTGCCTGATTCTGATCACCCCACCTACATACATATCATTTATATCGCACCCTGAATACAAAACGGTCACAACTCAAAATTTTTCAAAACTGATTTGTTTCCATAAATTTATTCAGAGTACACAACTCTAACTACTGCAAACATGTCTGTCACATCATTGTCATCTTTAACCCGAATCGCCCTGGTGTTGCCATATGGCAACGTATAAGCACATGCACTTTTGTAACTGTAAAATTGCAACGGTTTGACATTAGAGTGTACAACTTGATGTTTTTGACACGTGTTATGTGTGTCTTTCTAACAAGTGGTCGTTTGTTACAGTCGTGTTATTAGTTCTCATATGACAAGGTTGCAAATTGGAAAAATACAGTTATGTGTACTTTTATGTTAATTGGGATGAACTAAAATGAATTATTTTTATTAGCGTTAGAATTTTGAGTTGTGACTCTTTTGTGTTAAGGGCGTGATGTCAAGCTCACATCCTTCCGTTGTCGGCAAAGTTCTTTGGCAGTAAGAAATCATTCATCCCCTGTTTAGTGTTTGTTGAAAGGCTTTTCTTTGTGTTGTTTAATGTTCACTATGCGATTTCATTTAGGCGAAAATTAAAAAACTGCTGCATGTGAAAGGTATCACCGCTTCGCGGTCTCTTTTGTCTGACCAATTTATTTCTATACTGTGTCATTTTTATGCATTTACCTACATTTTGAGGTATTCTGAAGGGGGTGGCGCTTTGAGTGGTTTTTTTGGGGCCTTACGCCTGGTAAATCGACAATCTAGTGTCACGTCGCAGCGTATAAATAGGATATAAGTCCTAGGCATGGAAAAAAATTGCTCGTACTGGCAATACCATTTGTGTTTTTCGTAGTGTGAAGTTGGCTGCAGATTATTTTGACATTTTGAAAGGCGTTTGCTTTTAAAACGTCAATAATGGAAGCAAAATGTGCCGAAACCGAGTTGAATTTTGTTGATTCGTAACAATGTCGAAAGGGAAAATGTGTGAAATTAACAATAAATTAAAAAAAAAACCCTCCACACCGAAATCTTCTCGATTTTGAGACGATTTTAATGCACTCAAGTGTTTAGGCTTTTTGAAGAAAATACTTCAATTCGTCTCAGTTCGTAAATATCGAACCAGAAATAACTCCCGTATATGGACATCGGCTGTCAAGACGTCTTTGTAGCTCCCCGGGCCGTTTACAGAGGAAAGTGGTGGAGGTGATAGGGTATAGTAGGATATCCAACTCTGTTTTCCCTCTTCAGCGTCGCCGGAGCGTGGGTTGTGTATTGCGCTTTCTATAGACATTTTAACGGCATATGTTCGTCAGATATCTATCCCTTGGTCGCTGATGATAGAACATCTTGCCGGAATACGCGGCTAACAAGGGAGTCTCGTTTCGTTCATTGTCAAAATGGCCGGTTGATCGGTCGACGTTCTTCAGTCGAACCGTTCAAGACAAACGTCAAAAAACTCTTGTTTTTACTTTTTTTTATTCTTATTTTATTTCATTGACAATGGACAAACAATGAATACTTTTCAGAGCTTCTCCAAAATGTCTTATATTTCTCATCTTATCGCAATAGCCCATATCGCTTATTTCGTTATATCAATCGGCAATAGGCTTGTGATATGATTTATTGTTTAATACAAAATAAAGAAAATATAATGTAAAAACATATGGTGCACCGAGTAACTTTTGTCGGCGGCGGCTGACGATAAAATACGCGGCGGCGGCTTGATGCCGGCTGCAGTCAATAGTCGTGGCTCAACTACAAATTAGCGTCGGCCTTAAAGGAACACCAGTTTTTTATGTCTATTTTAGTATATTTTGGAAAATATCGTGGATGAATAATATTTTTTTGCAGTGTTTGGATTCAAAGATGACCTTTTTGCTGTTATTAGTGCTTCTGCTTTAGAAAAAGCTTCCTCTGAAGATGTACTTGTTTCTGGAGTGCTTAGAACTATATTAGCTAATTTGGCCAATGTCTTTAATAATCTCAATGCTGCAATTATGTTTGTTCCTCCTTCGCTAACAAATGAGATTTCTTTGCCGCTTAATCCAAAATAGTCAATCGGTTATTTTTTTGGGCTATGGTGAATTGATTACGAGAATATGGAAACTGTTCCGTTTTTAAAGTCATGCCGAATTCGATTTTTGTTTTGTTGTAAAATTCAATATTTTTTCTGAATAACTGCTCGTATTGGTTTATGTCCATTTGCATTTCACATATGTCATCTGAGTCAGATTCGGACGACCTAACAGAAGCTGGTCTAGAATGTTTAACAAAAAAGTATATTTTTCGTAAATAATCTAACAAATTATTACATTTCTAAATTGTATGGCGGCTTATTTCAAGCCGTCAAAGTTGTCGCCGGCGGCGGCTGTCGAAAAACGGCGGCGACTTACCGAAGCCGTCTGGAAATCGACCGGCGCAATGCTCTGGTTGCGTGTGTTGCCAATGCCGCGCTTTTTTTTTTTACTGCAAACCATTAACATTGACCGTTGAACAGATAGATATAAATTAATATTCCATTCCAAAAATTCATTTTTTTACTTACCATGAAAAAAAATAACGATTAGAAAAATGTCATATTTAATTCTAGTCACTCTGTTTACAACATGTTTAAATTTTAATCCCATGTTCTCATTGTTAAGTATATCCATACTTTCTGTTTATTTAGTTTTACTTTTTTGTTTTGTTTATCTGTTTTGTTTTGACAGACTCCGCTCTGTACGTCACTGTGAATGCCGAGAGCAAGCATTACTTTCTCATTACTCTTAAGCACATTGTGCTATTCTTTGTTAATTTGTTTCGCATGTAGCGATATCCATATTAGCGTTTATTAGAGCAAGACGCCTATAGTTCTAAGTAGAATAACAATATAATTGTCTTTGTAAAATATTCAGATGTCATTGTGAATGAAAAGAAAGTCTCGAATAAAAGAAAAATTACAAAATTACAAATTACAGATATTCGCTGAGTTTTTCTGTTAGTGGAAATACAATTTGGATTTATTTAATTTTTGCGACTACGAATGATGCTATTTTTTCCGTATTTATACTTTCAAATGTTTTCGATTGATTGTGTTTTAAATCATATGGATTGGGACAAATCACTATTTAGTTTAAAAGAGTTTAAATATGGACTAAATCTGACATTTGAATGCATCAAGATATCGCACGCGTTCTACTTAACAGACACAACTTGAAATTTTGCATTTTCGAGTTCAACTCGAAAAAATTACAATTCTTTTCCTGTACTTTTGTTAAAAAACCGCTGTGTCTTTGTAATTTTTGTCAAAAATAGTTAAGAGTCTCTTTGTTGTATTTCTAAAAATTGCTGAATTTCACCGCTTTACGACTGTTTTTCCAAATTCCATTCCAAATTCCATTTATACAAATTGCTAAAGCAATGGCGAGAATGTCGCAAGCGTGAAACTGTTCTTCATGGTAATTTGTCAGTGAACGGAGGATAAGTACATACCTACATATTTATTCGAACCGATCGACCTCAACTATTGGCTGTGAAGACGAGGGGAGAAACATCCCCCAAACGAAATGTTCTTTTGTCAGCTACGGATAATAAGGGCAGCAAACGTGCGGATGTTTGTGTATGCTGGTTAATTTTGAAATTGTGTAAATTAACCGAGGAAAATGTCTTTTCATGCCTCCGCCGTCACTTGGTGGATAAAAGGCATTTGCAATTTACAAATTCATTTCGGAGTAAGTGTCTATGTATGGGGGAAGTAAAAACATATCGCGTCTCGAGCACCACGATCATGTTAGATCGTTAGCATTTAAGTTGTCATGAATTTCATAAATAAATTAAACATCCAAGTGAATCAATTAATTTTAACGTCACTCTGTATAAATATTTATACTGTTTATTTACCATAGTAACTCAAAAGTCAATGTTTCGAATAAAATTGGATTTTTAAATTGTCCATTTTAAATGCAGTGCAATGAGAATCTCCAGATGTGAACGGAAAAATCGGAAAAAAATCAGATTAATTTATAAAGACAAAATGCAAAAAAGAAAAACGTAAAATAACTTCAATTCAAAAAATTTTATGTGGATAATAAAATAGATGTACAGTAGAATCCCCGTTTAATTGCCTCCATGATTAATTACCCTACCAATAAATTATATGTGCAGTAGATTCTCCCGTTTAATTGCCTACATGGTTAATTACCCCACAAAAGATGTAAATAATTTTGTAATCAAAACAATTTTATTTACATCTATGGTGTTTATTTTTAACTGAATTCGCATAATTAAACAAAAGAGTTCGTTAAGCGGAGTCGTTTAATTACCGTATCCGGTTAGTTGCTCAAAAGGCTTGAGGTTTTTAAAATCGCCAAAATAGAATTAAATCATAAAAAAACGCCAAATTCAAATGTGTTAACGACACTTTACAATGGGGGGGTTTTGTCAATATTTTATGCTGATGATAATGGCAACGCCATTTTCGCAATCGGACAAATGCAGGTTGTGTCAGGTTTATGCAGAAAGGGTTTTCCAAGAAAAATTAAATTTTTTGAGATAAATGATCGGATGTTTATTTCATAATAAAGAGGAGGATATGCCGTGAAGGTATGAAAAGCAACACCAGCCAAATGGCCACAACAACCACGCTGACAGGGCCATATCCTTGTCATGAAATTGTCCACAACCAAATGTCCTCGATCTTTTGAGGTCTTGTAGACGCTGAGCTGTTGGCGTAGACCTTATCTTTCTCGTGGCCCCAATGGAAGATGTCGCATGGTCTTCTGATTTAACAGAAGATCTCGGTGGCCAATTCTGATCAGCTCTTTGAGAAACTTCTCCCGTAAAAGAGCAATGGTTTCGTTGCTTGTGTCGCTCGTAGTGCCGTCTTGTTGAAAGTAAACGTTGTCCAGATCAATATCATCCAACTCCGACCATAAAAAAATCATTAATCATCTCTCGATAGCGCAATCTATTGACCGTAACTGTTCATTCAACATCATTTTCCAAATAGTAAGGTCCAATGATCCCGCCGGACCATAAACCGCACCAAACAGTCATACGTTGAGGATGGAGAAGCTTCTCAACAGTAACTCTTGGGCTTTCCGAGCCCCAGATGCGACAATTTTGATTGTTGACGTAGCCACCGAGGTGGAAATCATCAGTAAAGATGATTTTTCGGAATTTCAGCAAGGCCACGACGTTGTTGATGATCGGCCGGCTTGAGTTCTTGTGTTAACTGGACTTTATAAGCCTTGAGATTCAAGTCTGTAATGACGTTTGTGGAATTCCCAATTCCAAAGAACGACGAGAAATGGACAAACCTGCAATATTCTCAGTTGTTGTTGAGCGACGTGCACGGGTTTTATTCCTCACATCACTAACTTGTCCCAACAGCTCGAATTTTTCCACCAATTCCTGTATTGCGGTCAGACAAGGTGCTTCACGACGTCTCAAAAATGCTTTAGTTTGGCCAACTGTGACTACAATATTTTCACCGTTTTTGCAGTGAATTTTAATATTTAATAATGCCCTGTTGAAGGGAGTATCGTTCAATTTTTAGTAATGGCGTAAACTACTTATCAAATGTCAAAGAATAAAAGCTTCAAAAGTGACAGCTACCGAAATACCGGGTAATTCAAAATAACACCTCTTGTGGGAGAACTCTGCCGTCGCGTTGCCATCGTCTTTGCACTGACTAAGGTATTTTTTTTTTAAATTTTTTAAAAAAAAAAACAAATGATGATGTCCAATTATCCAGATATTTCATAAACCTAAGATGTACAAAGACACCACTTGTGCGATATTTGGCAACACATTTCATGTATTTGCTAATAAAAATTAGAAATTATTCCTAGCATTACAGTCGTCTATCACCTTTTGAACATTTTTTTGCTTTGGGCCACATTCGCGTGGCAAATTTTGCAATTCGTCTATTTAGTTGGCGCGATTTGCAATACCAAAAAAAAAGAAGAAAAATCCCAAGAAACATTTCTGGTGATTTTCACAACAGAGAATGTTGTTTGAATTCATAATTAGTTTCTAACAACACAATTTTTGCGGTAGTTTTGTTTCTCTAATTTTCTTCTTCGTTTTTGTTGGATTTCTTTGTTACATTAGATTTTCGCTCTCGGTACATAATTTTTAGATAAAAATCAGTGAATTTGTACAATTGTAACGATTTGTGTTGTAGTTGTTTTTTGAAGTCAAACAACAACAAAAAGAAGAACAGATAAAAACAGAAAACAACACACTCGCACACACACAAACACAAGAAATAATGGCAAAATTTCGTGACGTAGATTTTTAATACTCCACCAATGTCCCCGACAACGACTGACCTCCCTCCACCCACTCTCTCTCGCAGAGTTCCTGAAGCACATTGTACCCCCCATCGAAATGCCACAACCAATGAACATTTTCGCCTTGCTGTGCCTGAGTGTGTGTGCGTCGGTTTATTTTGTTCATTCTTTCTCAACCACCTTCTTCTGCTTCTTGCCCATTTTATTGCCAACCACAACAGCAACGATAGAGTGAATGCTTCCTCTACACGAACACAGACACACACATAAGAGCAATTTGGCCGACGGCAATTCAACTAAAAATGCACTTGTTTTTGTAATGAAAAACATGACAAAAATGAAACGAAGAATAAAATACAAAGGGGAAGAAGAAGAGGAAGACAAATATACCGTAAAAAAAACACAACTCACTTGAAAAAAAAAGAATATTAAAATTGAATTTTTCTTAAAAAAATTACAGAAGGGGAAAGACAGATTGGAAAGAAAAGTGGACACTTAACATCCACTTTGAACATTCAAGACAGAAAAAAATAATAATAAAAACGATAGCAATGAAAGAAAACAGAAGTCACGGGACGATAAAGATTAAATGAAGATGAAGATAATGATGATTACACTGTTATTAAAGGGACGTTTGATAAGTATGGTTAACATTAGACAATGTCACACCATGAACTTTCGAACTACAGGGTCCGCCAAAAAACTTTTTTTTTTTTGGAAAATTCTATAAAACAAAAACTACTGGATATTTTCTCAAATTGCATTCTTTTTTCATTTGAAAGTACAATCCTTCCGGTTAATAATGAAAATAATTTCAAAGAATAAAAGCTTCAAAATAACGCCTCTTGTCGGAGAACCCTGTAGTTGGCTTGTGGGGTCAATAAGCACCAAACTGTGAGAATATTTCTTACCAAACTCGCCTCTCAATTGTTTCATGATTTCCGGGATTATTGGTCGGGATTCCCGGCAACAAAATAGTACCAAAAAATTAAACCATGTACGATTTTAAGCAATTTTTACAACTCCGAGTGTGGTTTCTAAACGGAAAATATACGATTTTTTTACTTTCTGAAACATTTCCGAACTAGTTGATCTCTAAATTATACAGGGTATTTGTTGCAAGATTAATTGCATAGGATTTTTAATAACATTTTTTTTTGATCATTTCACGTTTTTAACACGCCTGAATTCTTTATGTTTCAGTTTTGGTAAAAAAAAACCATCAAATTTTCAATTTTTTTTTTTTGGAAAAATAGTATTTTTTTAATTATATTTTATAAAGAAAATCAAGTCCCGCGAAGACGTGGAAAAAGTTCCCTAGTTTGGGTTAAAAAAAAGTCCGTCCGTGCCTTGCTGCATTGACCGTAACATTGTGGCCATCATCGTCTTTGAAGTAGTCTGACCCAAAGTAGTTTGGCTGCTCTAGATCTGCCTCTGACTGATCTTTGTAGCAAATTTGCCAACTCTGTTTTTTGACGTAACCATAGAGTCCTCTTCGTTCGCCGATCATAAAAGGGACATTACATTTTTCACAGAACACATTTTTTTTAAACAACACTCCATGATTTACAAACGTTGTTCTCTTGTCATTCTATTCAGGATGATACCGGAAAACGAAATACCAATAAAATGGTCGTTTGAATGTTAAATGACTCTTAACCGGTCCCCGGTGACACTGAGCTCTAAAATGTTAATTTATTTTATAATTATTGTTGTTTTTGTTGGTCTTTACACTAATTTGCGTTTACTAAATTGTTGTTCCGTCCGTTTTCTCTCTCTCTCTCTCTTGTGTCATTTCAGATAACACTGTACCAATTGGCATTGCTGTGGCCCGCAAACGGCCACAGGAAACAACGGCAGCACCACCTGGTCCTCCGCCTTCATTAACGAGTTCCTCCGCATTGCCTTTGTCGCAGCAACTTAATAAGGATATGAATTGTTTCGGCATACGAGTAGCTGATTTAGGTAAGTCCAACCAAGCCAACCCAACGCAACCAAACCAAAGCAATCAAACAAACAACCCGGCCAACAAGCCATTCATTGCAATGGCAGCGGCGGTTACAGTAACAGCGCGAAAAAAGAAGGAAACGTCACGGACAACAACAATGTGTGTGCTAACTTGTTTTTGCTCGCCCTCCTCTTTGTCGCTGTTGCCTTATCTCCAACATCCTCTACTCTCTCCCCATTCACTACTTTTATTTTTCCAGTCTACTACTTGTTTCGAAATTTATCTTCCTTTCCTTTCTCCTTGCATTTTATATACCGTCTTGTTGCTGCTTTTTATTTCGTTACAAAAAAAAAAAAACAACAGCAAAACAAAAACAAAACGAAGGCATTTTATGTTACTGATGTCATACATTCTGTGAACGAAGTTCGTATCAATGGGATGTTTTTTCATCTTCTTCTTCCCTCCATCAGCATACTATGGGGATTTTTCTTATTTCCATTGGAAAATATTGATAGAATACTCATACACGTTACGTTGTTGGATGCTCTTGCTGGGGCCCCTACAGAGTCTTATTCGAATTACGTAGGAATACATTTAGATTCGTAGAGAAAATTCTCTTATTTGAGGAAATTCTCTCGACGAAGCCAACAGGCAAGATTGGATAAAGCTATGAAAATATATCGATAACAGTAATCGGGTTTTTGCGATCACTTGCAGTAATAAATAAAAACACCATAAAGGCCTTGTCCCATGATTCGTTTTAATCCGAACGATTGGAAATAATAACTTAGGCATGATTACCATTGTCAAGCATGCATTACAGGGAAAAATAGCAAAGTAAATTGTTTTCTGCAACGGGAACCGAAAACTAATTAAAATGCGATCAAAAAAAGTGGTTCCACTGAAACTGAAAACTCAGGCTCGTATCCTGGTTAGAACTGTAACAAATACCCAGCGGCCGTTACCACCTCCTAAATGCTGGCGACCTTACAAGTAAGAGAATGAACTCTATATTTTGTACAACCTCGACAACTGGCGGCCTCCTCCATGTCGCCTTTTTGTCCTCGCGATTTTTCTGCAAGCCTATGTTTTGTCTAGTCCTCGTTCACCATCCTCTATTCTTAACCCTCTAACCGCACATATTGCCACGTGTGTGGGAAATTTCAATGTTGTCAACCGGTTAGAGGGTTAAAGAAAGACCAATTACATAACGCTCTATCTTTCTGACGATGTCGATAACGTCCGCCTATACGAGGAGGCTGTGGACTTGGCCGGATTTATTTACTTTCAGTTATTACAATATTTTCTCCATCACCATCACTTATACCCAGCCTGAGACCCCTTGTAGTGCTGATTAATTCGGAGAGGTCGCATCGAGTTTTACTGAAGATCTGTGTCACTCAGAGTCATTCATGTCCGTGAAGATAAATTTTAAAATTTAACTAGTCAAGACACAAACCGCCTTTTTAACAGAGCGGGTATAGGGAGTTAACAGAGCCATGTTAAGTGGTTAACAGTGAAAATGCTTATATATATTTACGATTTCTGACCGATCGGACGAAAAAAATAAAAAAAAAACAAAATAATTTAAATAAAACAAGAGCATCCAACAGGGTATGTTTTGGAGTTGACCCTAAAATGAGCATTACTAAGAACATTTGTAACTGGACATAGAGTGACAAAAGAAGGCCCACTCTGGCTGACTGGAAATAGATGCTGGGTCCACAGTAGTACCATGGATAGCTCTTGTGATTCCAAATCGATCTGTATATCACACTTGTCCAAAAAGTGTTTCAGAACCGATTTATTCAGATTTTTAACTTAAATTTTAAATTTCATGTAAGGCCCACTGTGACGGACTGGAAATAGATGCTGGGTCCACCGTAGTACCATGGATAGCTCTTGTGATTCCAAATCGATCTGTATATCACACTTGTCCAAAAAGTGTTTCAGAACCGATTTATTCAGATTTTTAACTTAAATTTTAAATTTCATGTAAGGCCCACTGTGACGGACTGGAAATAGATGCTGGGTCCACAGTAGTACCATGGATAGCTCTTGTGATTCCAAATCGATCTGTATATCACACTTGTCCAAAAAGTGTTTCAGAACCGATTTATTCAGATTTTTAACTTAAATTTTAAATTTCATGTAAGGCCCACTGTGACGGACTGGAAATAGATGCTGGGTCCACAGTAGTTAAGTCTAAAATCTGAATAAATTGGTTCTGAAACACATTTTGGACAAGTGTGATATACAGATCGATTTGGAATCACAAGAGCTATCCATGGTACTACTGTGGATCCAGCATCTATTTCCAGTCCGTCACAGTGGGCCTTACATGTAATTTAAAATTTTAGTTAAAAATCTGAATAAATCGGTTCTGAAACACTTTTTGGACAAGTGTGATATACAGATCGATTTGGAATCACAAGAGCTATCCATGGTACTACTGTGGACCCAGCATCTATTTCCAGTCAGCCAGAGTGGGCCTTCTTTTGTCACTCTATGTCCAGTTACAAATGTTCTTAGTAATGCTCATTTTAGGGTCAACTCCAAAACATACCCTGTTGGATGCTCTTGTTTTATTTAAATTATTTTGTTTTTTTTTATTTTTTTCGTCCGATCGGTCAGAAATCGTAAATATATATAAGCATTTTCACTGTTAACCACTTAACATGGCTATGTTAACTCCCTATACCCGCTCTGTTAAAAAGGCGGTTTGTGTCTTGACTAGTTAAATTTTAAAATTTATCTTCACGGACATGAGTCATTCTACAAAGTTGTACACATTTTACAGATATCTCATACGCCGCATTGCGGCTTTATAATCGGCAAAAAGATGGAGATTTTCTTTCTCATGGATCTTTTCCAGAAAACAAGTTGCAATTGCATGCGCAGATGATGTGGCAGTTGCAGCTACGGACAAGGACATTGAGAAGTATTGGAGTCTGCCCATGGACTATTATTGAAATGGTCGACCAGTTGACATCCATCTAAAACGGAACTGGGAACTAATCGCAAGACGATATAAGATCCCTAAATTTGTTAACCCCAATATCGATGGGGTAACACTTACACTATTCCAAAGTGTTAACTAGCTTTGGACTGACACTGGATAGCAAACTATACTGGAACCTGAATATGAAGCCGAGAATCACTAGAGCGACAGTTTCATTATAATGCTGCAAAAAGCTCTCAACTGGGGCATGCACCGCAAAACCGTATACTGGCTATACGACTTTTTCATCAAACCGATCTGCGGTTTGTTGGTTCGCACTGGAGAAGAAGAATCACCAGGGCAGAATCGAGCGATTCATGAGAACGGGTGCGCTCAGGACGATTCCGTCTAAGGCACTGTTCACTACTTTTTTCACCGCGCTGCCGTCCTAAAAGTATGGAAATATAGAAAAAAATCTCTGCCATTCGCCCAATTTTTTGAATCCGCATGAGTTTTTGAATCCCCATTTCTATACGTGATTCGAGGGGATTGGCTTTTTCAAACTTCTTGTAAATATGAGCTGTGTTCAATATGACAAGAGAAAAACAGATGTTACGACCATAAATACATGACAGCTGTTTTTGATTTGTTATTTATGTGTGAACATTTTTTAAATAAAGAAACTCAAAAATTTGTATTATCCGCGGTTTCAATTGTGCAACGACGCAGAAAAGAAGAGAGATGCTTCAATGAGTCGCTGTAATTTTTTCCCCAATTGATGTTGTGATTGTCGTTGCGATCACGAACATATGTTTTGGTTTTTTGAGGAGATGGTAACCCTGAAATTTTGAAGATATTTACCATATTGTTCGGACAACAAAAACATGAATAATTTAATTTTAATTAGGAATATATGTGATAGTATCGCTTTAATTTACTTTTTTTTTTTTTTAAAAAAAAATTATAAAAAAATATATTAAATTTGACTTGAGTGTTTTATTTATTTTCCGCTTAGACTCTAATTTAAGAATCCAGAATACGGAATACCGAATTTGCGAAAATGTTTCACATTCGACCAAAATCGAATAACTGAACCGGGGCGAATGTCAGACTTTTGTGGAATTAACCCTCTAACCCGGAAGAGGGCAAGTGTCCTTTAGAGGCACATTCGTTTATGGATTGTAAAAATTTGGGGGTTAGAGGGTTAAGACAGAAGATGTCTGGTCTACCATGTCTCGCTGACCAGTCTTGTCTGTTCTTAGTCCCTTCCTTTATGTTGGCGACAGGTTGTCTGAGAAAAACCGACCGGAGCCAAGAAACCCGAATTCACGGCATCACAGCGCGACCTTCTGATGGACCCATGTGTGATATGCTTCGGAAAGCTGTCAAATTAACCTAACCTTACCATTTTCAGATTGGGCGGACTGAATCAGTTCCAACCATTTTCGGAATCATTCTTTCTTTCCCACAATACGCGAGAATGTTTCAAGCAGTGGATAGGAGACTTCTTCGGTGGTAGTTGGCGCATGCGTTTATGCCGTCTTACTTGTGAATCGGACGAAGTACGCTTACACATGCATTCAATCTTCCAGATTCCAATGGTCTTCTAAAGTTCGTCTCTAGTCCTTCGGCTGTTGCGATCTTGTTGTTCCTAGAGGAAGATTCAGGACATCCAGGACAGTGATTTGGAAAAAAATGATCGACGATGTGTCTGTCACCAGATTTTCATATTCCACCCTACGCAGAGTTATGTGCGTGAGTCTTTGGGTTAATGTTTTACTGGTTGGTAATATTTTCTGGAATGGTCGATTCTCCTTCCTCCTTAATCCTCGGTATTATCATATGAGCCCAGTTTCGCTCTATGTGCCACGTTCTCAGCTTCTGTAATGGCTTTACACTCCTCCTCGTACCAGTGGTTCCTGTCTTGTCCTTTTCGGTCGTTCTCATTCTTCGGCGGGTTGCACATGGAGTTTTGTATATGTTGTCATTGTTTGCGGATATCATTGGGAGGAGGATGGTTCAATAGGAACAGTTGAGATAACTTCGAGAGATAAGCTTTTGCTTTCAGTTTCAGCGATGAAAACATTTATGTTAAATTCGGGGCCGTGTGTGTTTATAGATCTTGTAATTTACAGCCAAACGACCAATTATAATAAATTACAATAAAAACTTCTCCAGAAAAGTATTTGCCGATCGGTTCCGATCTATAATGTTCACAGTTTATTGAATTCGAGAGTATTTCCCCTTTTTTTTCCTCTTTACGTTTTTCCCATTAGTTTTTGTCCAATTGGAAAGTACACACTCCTTAATTCTTCTCAAATCTTTGCATTCTCCGTAATTCTTAAAAGAAATATGTCAAAACCACAATATGTCTCTCAGTTGGTGTAATTTTTTTTATCATTGAATTACTTTGTCTGTTTTTGGAAACTTACACACCAAGATCATGATTTAACGGGTAGTTTGCCAATAATGCAAATATCGTAATTTGAAATCGAAATTCTAAGAAAACGATTGTCTTAACTAAAATATGCCCACAAAAAGATAACAAATGGCCGTCACCACAACAAACCGGAACCCACACCCTCTCCCTGCCCCCCCAAACAGTGATGCAGAATGAGTGAAACAGAGTTGTTGTGCTCATACTTGACCACCAGCTCTTTGAGGCTGCTGTGAATGTTGTTGATTCTATTCTGTTTTATCGCCGCCGAGTTTACTCCCAGTTTTGCGATGGTTTAGATGTGATTTGTTTTTGTTTTCTATCTTTTGCTTCTTCTTCTTCTTGGTTTTGTGTGTGAATTTATTTCATTCAGTTTAATTTTAATTCATTTCACAGACCCCCTCAAATCCCACTCCCCCTTTCGAATGTTAAAACAACAACAGAGCTGTTTATGTTCCAGCGCCGCCAGTGTAGCTATCACTTTATTTCAGTTCAGTTCAGCTCAGATCACTTTGCTTTAGTTTCAGTTTCAATTTGGATTTGAGTTTTATTAATGTTTTAACATTTGAATATATTCAATGTTTCAATATGTTGTTGCTTGTGTTGTTTTGTTTGTATATGTGAATGCGTGTGTGTTGTTGTTGTTATTTTTTAAGAATTCTCGTTTTTAACATTTTAAATGAAATAAATAAAACAAAAACACAGCAAAAAAAAAAAATAATACAACAGCAGAACAAGCCACACCACCGCCATGGAATGGAGAAAACACGTTCTGCTCTTGGTTTAATCGGTCTATTGTTTATAAACACCACACCAGCACACCATGACACGCCACTCCATTCAGAGACGGCCCCCACAGTGGTTTAGAATCGATAACACATATCGATTGCCGGATTTGTTTAGTCCTAACAATTGATGTTCGTACAAACGGAGAAAATCGTTTGGGCATCGTTTTTCGGGCCATCTTTATTTTTTTTTAGTCTTAATCAATTGCTTTGTCTTAATCAATGAATATTGAATTTTGCCCAATGGCAATTGCCTAAGAACCACTGTGCGGCCGGTCGTTTCGTACACCCGTTCGTCGCCACCAACGGCAGTCAGCCATTCCGGCAAACCAGCCACCATCAAGCAATTCCATGAAACTGGGGAATTTCTTCTTTCGTTGTCGTCGTCTGGTTGCTGTTGTATTTCCAATATTTTTTTGTTCTTTATTTTTTTATAATAAATTCATGCTTTTTTGCATTAGTTTTTTAGTTTAGTATGTTTTTTTTTATTTTAATTTTTATTTGTACGATGTTAGGGGTTATTTCTTATTTTTCACTCACTATTTTGGAAAAAGGCAGTGTGTTCTAATTGGTGGCAAAGTGAAATTCTTTCTTTAAAGTTGTATAAAAAATTCTCTGTTATACATATTACTTTTTTTTAAAATAATTTTCTTGCATAATTTCAAAATAAGTTTTTAGACAAGAAATCGCTGTTCATGCTTGGCCCCTCCATCTGTCACACATGTTCTTACGTTCTCGTCTACAGTTCTTGAGATATCAATGTAGAAATTTTCACAATTGTTATTTAACCACCGTTAAGAAAAAGGCCAAATGAATGTTTCCATTTTTTCTGAACGATTTGTGTGTCAAAATACTTTGGAAATTTTTTTCTTCACGCGCAATTTGATGATGACTTTTAAAAATATATTAATTATCTATAATAAATCATTGAGATATATATTCAAAATCTAGTATATTCAGCAATATTCTTCAATACGCAGTTGCTTTTGCTGCCGTCGATAGCTCTATGAAAAATGCCCAAAAAAAGAAAACCAAAGTCAACCCAAGAAAAGAAATTACGTCTCCGTCGTCGTAAAGCCGATTTTTCAATGGGAAATTTTTCATAAATTATTTGACGGATTTTTCACAAATTTTATGGAATTTGTTTTCATCTATTTTTGGGATTTTTTGGGGATATTTCTTTTTATCTATTTTTGGGAAATCTTAATTTTATTTGGGTCATTTTTCATAGAGCCGCCATCGGCGACCTTCAACAGATTACATATTATCGATAAGTGTTATCGAGTTTGTGCAAACACATGACAAAATGAATAAACACACCATTAACAATATGTGTTACCAGTGTTAATTTTCTTATAGAAAAGAACAAAAATCTTCGTCGGGCTGAATATACAAAATTATGCTAGAAATATTTTTTTCAAACCCGACGAGGATTGTTGGTGTTGTTTCCTATAAGAAAACCAACTGAATACACAAATATTGTTTATGGTTTGTCTATATATGTTAACAGGTGTTCCCACAAATTCGATAACATTTATCGATAATTTGGAATTTGGCGTCTCTATGAAAAATGTCCCAAATAAAATGAAGACTTCTCAAAAGTAGATAAAAACAAATATCCCCAAAAATTCTGAAAAATCCGCAAAATAATTTATGCAAAACTTCCCCAAATGGGAAATTCGCGCTACGACGACGGCATCGGATTTTTTGTTTGGGGCAAATTTCATATTCCCCAAAAATTCTGAAAAAACCGCCAAATAATTTATGCAAAATCTCCCCACAAAGAAAAATCGGCGGCGGCGAAATTTTTGGAGCCCACAGGCATTTTGTTTCATTACCGTCACATAAAACTAATTAAATAATATCGATAACTGTTATCGAATTTGTGCGATCATTCGTAGAATGTTAAGCGAATTACGTACGAACATAATTAAATGTACGATGTCGAACGAAAATCTATGCGAACGAATGCCAGTCACCCACTTTTGCATAAGAAAAGTGAGTGACTAGCCTAACAGCCTAAGACACGATGTCGAACGACAACGTTCGCATGCTTTTTTAGAGACAAACAGCTGATTACAAAGCCACTGAATAGCTGTTTGTCTTTAAAAAAGCTTGTGAACGTTGTCGTTTGACATTATGTCTTAGTCTGTTAATCATGTGACTTTTCGTTCGTCTAGCCTTACGTTTTGCGAGTTAGTGAAAATGTTGCCAGATAAACAATTCCATACACATATGCAAATGTGCCTAGATAAACGCTAAAATTCTATATTTTATAAAACACAAAGTTGACGACACCTTTTCTCAGCTGTAACAACAACAAAATAAATGTAGACACCCATTATTTCGGGTTCGATTTTGTTGGATTATTACAAAATATGCATTTTAGAAGATACTGATGTCTAAGGTCCCCGGTGTCGAACCTGGTACGCCTCCAAATGGAGCTTCCCGCAAAAGGAGGGTAATGAAAAGATGTCCTTTAGCGGAGGAGACGAACGTCATATAATTTTTTAATTCGACGGGCTTTCCGGCTGTAATAGGATGTGTTGGTGGAACCCACATCCTTACCAAATCAGCCGGAGACGAACTCATGCATTAGTCTGTTTATTTGAAAGACAAAGCACAAATGAGACAGAAAAAAACGTTTCTGGGTCCCGTTTCTGCAAATGGAAATGCTTACGTTTTCTTTCTTACCAAACGATTTCCACATTCGCCAGTGCCCACTTTTGTAATATTCTTTGTTCCATAATTAACAAGTGAACACCTCTACATGATTTGACTTTTTAAAACATGCAAAAATACCTATATTTCTTGTAGAAATTGTTTTGATGAGCACGATCCAGTCTAATATACATACCCCACGGCCTATTGGCATTTGAGTATTTAAAACGTAAGCACAACGTTTTTTTTTTTTTTTTATTTTTTTTTTATATTTTCAATATTTGCCGTCGGCAAAACACAATTCTCTTTGTGTGCTGGAGAAATGTCCATTCATTTTGACACATCCATGATAATTACTAAGTATGTTAGTAAGATAATTACTAATCGGTCTAACGTCATCGTTGCAATTAGGCTGTCAACAAGTCAATAGATGGAGGGATGGCACTTTCACTTGTAGAAAGAAATTTGTGTGATTTATTTAAAAAAAAAAAATAAAATCATATATTAAGTTTCGATTTTTTTTCCAATGAACTTTTAATATCAACAATACATAAACAAAATCAATTATTGTCTTTATTTAAATATATGATTTTATAGTAATTTAATGTTTAAAATTTTGTATCGATCTTTTTCAATTTTTAGAATTTCTTTTTTGATGTTTAATAAAAAAAATTGCATTTAAATTATTTTTCCAATACCTCGTTCTTCTTTGCTATTCCGTCGAGTCCTCGAGATATTGACATTTTGATTTTGGAAATTTTAGCGTTTAACTGCTGACATCTCAAAAACTAGAGGAGATATAAAAGAATGTGACTTTGTTTTAAGACAGGCTTATATATAAAAAAATTGTAATGCCATGGCTCCACGTATCAGCTGTAATTCTCACTTGTTTGCTCTAACAAACGTTTTGTCAGAGCAAATAAATACCAGCCAAAAAGATAGGCAAATATTTGCCATTGAGTCGAATTTTTGTTTGCTGGCAAATCATTTTATTTGTCAACATTTCGCTAATTTCTTGTTTCCATATATATTCCCTATATATAGTCGGTCCAATGTGGTCCAAAGGGCCACAATTTCCTGTTTGCAAACAATTGTCAACTATTTGCCTAATGTGAACCTCGCTTGAGTTCGGTTTGGCATTATTATCAAACTGTCGCATTTAAATGGGCTTTGATTTGAGGTCATTGTTGTCTCTATCCAGCTAACTAATCACTCAATAACATGTCAATGGTTAGTGATAACGTTCACTCTGTCAACTGCCAAATTGTAGATAAGAAGAATTGTGTTCATAATTCCTGTGTCCATAAGACCTGTGCACTAAATATGTCAATAACAATAATTCTGAAACAATTTTGTGGAGAATCTTTGCGCAAATTAACAAAAATTTGTCCATAGCCGGCGATAGCTGCTTTGTACAATCAAAGCGGAAAATTGAGGTAGAGAAAATTTTATGAATAAACTATGACTGCAAAATGTATTCTAATGCGTTAACTCTGGACAACCTTTTGAGAAAAGTTTATAAAATATTTGGTCAAGTTTCAGAAAGAGAACTAAAGCCTAGAGAATCTATATATCAGCCGAAATGTATTCTATTAGCAAGAAAGCTATGGACAGAATGTTTTCTGCGAGATTCAAATTCAATCACTTTCAAATTTCTTACATAAATAAAACAAAAAATAAAAATTCACAACATGTGTGGAATCTATTGAAAAAAAAAACAACTAATAACACAGTACAACAGCCAATCTGGGGGGTGGGAAATTCCAAGTCAGGGTGATGGTACTAGGTCAGTATAGTAAAACCCTCAAAGGGTTTGGCGTTCGTATGTGTCAGTTTTTTTTTATGACCTTTTTAATTTTTTCCTTATCTTGATGTTTTTTCGCTTAGTTGTAACATTTTGGCAAAAACTTAGTTTAACATAACTCGAGAACCACTTGTACGATTTTGATGAAACAAATTCAGAAAAATTAAGAATTACAATTTCTCTAATCTGTTGTTATACCGTTTTCCTATATGTGTAACACTTTTGAAGTAAAAAATGAATGTATGAAGGGAAAAAAGTATTTTTTGCCTAAAAATTTAAATATTTTTTTTTTAAAATTCATAAAAAATCCAAAATGGAAAAAAAGGATCAAGTGTCATTAATTTCATATAAAGTCACATAACCTATAAATCACCCTGACTTGGAATTTCCCACCCCCCAGAAAAAGTCCCTCGATTTGTTGCACAGTGTAATTACTTAATTTTTTTTACCAATAACTTTTCTAATGTAATCGCCGCGGTAGGCAAGTTGGCAGCATGCTTGCCTATCAGCGTGGAGGTTGTGGGTTCGATTTCCACCAGAGGCTGCACAAATCTAACCATATGACCTCTGTCATCCGGTTTACCCGTGGAATATAAATTTACTTTGTATTGTAATTATAAATAAAAACAAACTCTAACAATGTTTCTGATAGCTGGCTTTTCTCTCTAAAAAAACAAATCATTTCAAAAAAATATGTCGGAAACGGAATATGAACTAATATTTTATTTATTTAAGTCGGAAAAGTTTATTTCACGTCAAAGTTTTGCGTTAGTTTTTAAAAAAATATTTTGTTTTTAGGAATAATTCATCTTTGCTTGGCGAAAGCTTCTTGCCAGTCAGGCTAAGAAATAGCTTAGACTCATGGATTATTTGTCTGAAGATGCTGAGTCATGGGCTCCATGTGGTGCTGGAAGTGAACATCAACCTTTTTCTTTGGGAAGTTGTAGAACTCGTCATATAGAGGGCGGCTGTGTCGTCAACATTAAAAGGTTTTTTTTTTGGAAGAGTTACAGAACTTGATCAGTGAAAGATTTACAGAATAATGATTAATGAATCCCACTGTACCGGTAAATGAAATCACAACCCTTTTTGGAGTTTGGGAACTTGTCCTATAGAGGAAGCCTGCGTCGCCAACAGGGAAAGCTTTAAAGATTAATGATTTTGGCCATTTCTTGTTGAATTCCAACTATCGTCATTTTTCTGGACTTAATGAATTTGAGAGGGCGCCATCATAGAAAGCTTTCTAGATTAATGATTTTGCCCATTTCTTGCGGAAATCCCACGAGGACTACATGTTATTTCTTGGAGTTATAAAATTTGTCCTATGGAGAGCGATGAATGATTGTGCCCTTTTCTCTAGGGCGGTAAATGGATAATCACCTCTTTTTCTTGGAGTTATAGAACTTTCCCTGTTGAAGGCAACTGAGTGGCGGACTTTTAAATATATCCATACTATTGAGTGTGCCCATTTCCCTTAACATCGGACTACGTTGGGGAGGCAAGCGTACTACCTTTAAGAGTTATGGGCGGCTGTGTTGCCGATGGTGATTAAAAAAATATTTTTCTTTAAAGGACTTGTTGTTGAATATGAATTCTAAATTGGAATCCCCTTAGAATTCGAGCGCAGTATTTTGTGATGTCCGGGCAAGACTAGATTCATTAGAGTCTAAATTCCAAGGAACTTGACGTATAGATGGCTCCAGTGTCGCCGGTTTGGCAATCTGATGGCATGAAAAGCTCACATCGAACAATCCCTTGACATATAGATGGCGCCACTTTTGCCGCTGGTTAGGCATGCACGGTACATATGTCGTCGCTTTTGGAATCTTACGGCAGAAAAAGCTCACATCGAACACCCTTTAAAGTCCAACGGGATGTACGCCGATTATTTCGATTAAAGGGGCGAACCTGATTAGGGATGAGGGTCTGCGTGTTTTCGGAAGTCTGAAAGTATTTTGTGACGGTTCAACAAGCCCACATCCATTAGCATCTCATAGTTCAACATAGTTAATGTACTTGTGTTGTTGAAACTTGTCATATAGAGGGCGGTAGTGCTGCCGTTGAGGAAGTCTTTTTTTTATTATTTCTTATCGAAATATAGCCTCGGGTATTTGGAATCTGACGTCGATTTTATGGATTCTGTAAACATTTCTCGGAATGCCGACAATTCCTTTGTTGAAAAGCAATTACCACAAAATCGCATACACTTAGGTAGGTAAACATTCGTCATTCGTCATCAATCAACACATCAACGTCATTAACAAATTTCATCATTCCAAAATTCATAATGCATCAGTGTGAGGGAATTTCACCAACCAACCAAGAATAGACACACACATACCGACAAACTTATGTATGTTAAAATATTTTTCCATATCGACATCGACAATAAAAAAAAAAAATGTTGGTTTACGACAGCGGCTTATGGCATTTGCGTTAAAACTATTGTGTGTGTTTAAAATTTGGTGGGATTGGATTTGTGTCCGGCCGGGCTTTTTTTCTTTTATTGACGTGTATAAAATTGGGGAATTTCATTTTATTTGGCATTTTTGTTTTTCATTATTTTCGAAACCAAAAAAAATAAGGTATTTTTTATCGCATGCATTTCTAACACTTTGATGATTAATCTCATGTTGGGCTGTTTAACGATTTTTACAGATTTGATTCGGGGAAAGATTATCAATTTAGAACTCTGTGGGGTAGCTCCCCCCCCCCCCCCCCCCAATATCAGCCTTCAAATCCGCTGAGTTTATTCAACATGAATATTTAATGTTTTGCATGGCATTTGAATACGAATATAAACTGAGGTAACGACGACAGCAAAAATATTTGAAATTCTTCTAACGTTTCGAATTTAATGCAAATATTTAATTGTTGCTTTGGCTGTTGGTGTCTAGTGTTTTACATAAGCAATAAATAATTAATGTTTCATTCCATGGCGAGAGAGAGAGAGAGAGACTTTCTAAAATCTCTTATCTAAAATCATAAATCTTTTTTGACGGCGAATCTTAAGTCGTTCCAATACAATCAATGGCCATAAAAAGGGGTCATCCTGTTTCAACACATAGAATATTGCGAGAGAGAGAAAAGCTGTAAATCTCTTATTTCAGTTGACTACTGTTCTGCATGTATTAGACATACATACATATGTCAGGGCTCTAGGTTATTCAGATGTAAGATGCAATTGAAAACCTTAAACGGCTCTCCTGAAAAAATCGAATTTCGAGTTGTGACACTATTCAACTAAATGAGCGATATATTTTTAACCTAAATGTTGACAACTTCTGTTACTGAAAATCAGATAGAACATTAGAGAGCTGAGAAAGCCTGCCAGTACTTTGAGAGGGGGCAAAAGTTTCCAAAAAGAAATTTTAAAAAATTGCCTAAAGTGTTCCATTCAAAATGTCCATTTGTAAACACAAAATTAAAAAAACAAAATCGAAACAATTTTTTGTTGGCAACACATTTTGTTGCAACCTAAATAAACCAAAAAGGTAATTTTATAAAAAGTGTCTAGTATTTGTTGTATTTTTATGGTAATTTTTTTCTTAAGCATTTATGGGATTTTCTTAAATTTATTTTTATTTTATGTTTGTTGTATTTTTCGTGTAATTTTTCGAAAAATGGTAATTTTTTCTTAAGCATTTATGGGATTTTTCTTAAATTTGTTTTTATTTTATAAAAAACGACTTTTTCGAAGCCCTTCTTAAATTTGTTTTTATTTTATATTTGTTCTATTTTTCGAAAAATGGTCATTTTTTCTTAAGCATTTATGTGATTTTCTTAAATTTGTTTTTATTTTATAAAAAAAAAAAATTACTTTTTCGAAGCCCTTTATTTTTGGGGTAATTTTTCGAAAAAAAAGGGAATTTTTCTTAACCATTTATGGGATTTTCCTAAATTTGTTGTTGACAACGCTGGCCTCTATCAGCAACATCGCCAGTTGTTATCTCAGCTCTCTTTTAGGTCTCTATTTCTCTCACGTTTTTAAGTCAATATTTTAAATCAATATTTGTAATTTGTAAAGGACTTATCCGATTTATATGAAATTTTACAGAAATTAAGCTGAAGTGTTGTCGAGTTTAAGTTCTGAAGGTCAAACACCAGATGCACACGATAGAATGTGTGTGAAGTTAAATTCTTTTTTATATTCTTTTTTCGGCGAAAACCTCCGGTCCTCAAAGGGTTAAAAAGTTATATTCTTTTTTTGTGAAGTTAAATTCTTTTTTTGTGAAGTTAAATTCTTTTTTTGTGAAGTTAAATTCTTTTTTTGTGAAGTTAAATTCTTTTTTTGTGAAGTTAAATTCTTTTTTTTCGGTTCATAGGAAACAAGTTATGTTCGGAATATAACTTTCTGGTTTATGAGAAACAATTTATATTCGGAATATGACTTTTTGACTCATGGAAAACAACGTTAATTCGGAATTTAAATTTTTTTCACTAATATACAATCTGAAGCAAAATGGCCAAAATTACTCTAGAGTGGGACTTAGTGCGTCCGTGGAGAAAAAATGGAAATACTTTCCACTATGACACTACCCTTAAATACAAGCTAATAGTGACCGCTAAAAACGCTAGACGGACATTTGTCTGAAATAATTTTAGAAATGTCGAATTCTTCACCTGGAAAAGTGAAAATGGCCAAAATTACTCTAGAGTGGGACTTAGTGCGTCCATGGAGAAAAAATGGAAATACTTTCCACTATGACACTACCCTTAAATTAAAGCTAATAGTGACCGCTAAAAACGCTAGACGGACATTTGTCTGAAATAATTTTAGAAATGTCGAATTCTTCGCCTGGAAAAGTGAAAATGGCCAAAATTGGTCACAATTTGGACTTAGTGCGTCCGTGGAGAAAAAATGGAAATACTTTCCACTATGACACTACCCTTAAATTAAAGCTAATAGTGACCGCTAAAAACGCTAGACGGACATTTGTCTGAAATAATTTTAGAAATGTCGAATTCTTCACCTGGAAAAGTGAAAATGGCCAAAATTACTCTAGAGTGGGACTTAGTGCGTCCATGGAGAAAAAATGGAAATACTTTCCACTATGACACTACCCTTAAATTAAAGCTAATAGTGACCGCTAAAAACGCTAGACGGACATTTGTCTGAAATAATTTTAGAAATGTCGAATTCTTCACCTGGAAAAGTGAAAATGGCCAAAATTACTCTAGAGTGGGACTTAGTGCGTCCATGGAGAAAAAATGGAAATACTTTCCACTATGACACTACCCTTAAATTAAAGCTAATAGTGACCGCTAAAAACGCTAGACGGACATTTGTCTGAAATAATTTTAGAAATTTCGAATTCTTCACCTGGAAAAGTGAAAATGGCCAAAATTGGTCACAATTTGGACTTAGTGCGTCCGTGGAGAAAAAATGGAAATACTTTCCACTATGACACTACCCTTAAATTAAAGCTAATAGTGACCGCTAAAAACGCTAGACGGACATTTGTCTGAAATAATTTTAGAAATGTCGAATTCTTCACCTGGAAAAGTGAAAATGGCCAAAATTACTCTAGAGTGGGACTTAGTGCGTCCATGGAGAAAAAATGGAAATACTTTCCACTATGACACTACCCTTAAATTAAAGCTAATAGTGACCGCTAAAAACGCTAGACGGACATTTGTCTGAAATAATTTTAGAAATTTCGAATTCTTCACCTGGAAAAGTGAAAATGGCCAAAATTGGTCACAATTTGGACTTAGTGCGTCCGTGGAGAAAAAATGGAAATACTTTCCACTATGACACTACCCTTAAATTAAAGCTAATAGTGACCGCTAAAAACGCTAGACGGACATTTGTCTGAAATAATTTTAGAAATGTCGAATTCTTCACCTGGAAAAGTGAAAATGGCCAAAATTACTCTAGAGTGGGACTTAGTGCGTCCATGGAGAAAAAATGGAAATACTTTCCACTATGACACTACCCTTAAATTAAAGCTAATAGTGACCGCTAAAAACGCTAGACGGACATTTGTCTGAAATAATTTTAGAAATGTCGAATTCTTCGCCTGGAAAAGTGAAAATGGCCAAAATTGGTCACAATTTGGACTTAGTGCGTCCGTGGAGAAAAAATGGAAATACTTTCCACTATGACACTACCCTTAAATTAAAGCTTATAGTGACCGCTAAAAACGCTAGACGGACATTTGTCTGAAATAATTTTAGAAATGTCGAATTCTTCACCTGGAAAAGTGAAAATGGCCAAAATTACTCTAGAGTGGGACTTAGTGCGTCCATGGAGAAAAAATGGAAATACTTTCCACTATGACACTACCCTTAAATTAAAGCTAATAGTGACCGCTAAAAACGCTAGACGGACATTTGTCTGAAATAATTTTAGAAATGTCGAATTCTTCGCCTGGAAAAGTGAAAATGGCCAAAATTGGTCACAATTTGGACTTAGTGCGTCCGTGGAGAAAAAATGGAAATACTTTCCACTATGACACTACTCTTAAATTAAAGCTAATAGTGACCGCTAAAAACGCTAGACGGAAATTTGTCTGAAATAATTTTAGAAATGTCGAATTCTTCACCTGGAAAAGTGAAAATGGCCAAAATTACTCTAGAGTGGGACTTAGTGCGTCCATGGAGAAAAAATGGAAATACTTTCCACTATGACACTACCCTTAAATTAAAGCTAATAGTGACCGCTAAAAACGCTAGACGGACATTTGTCTGAAATAATTTTAGAAATTTCGAATTCTTCACCTGGAAAAGTGAAAATGGCCAAAATTGGTCACAATTTGGACTTAGTGCGTCCGTGGAGAAAAAATGGAAATACTTTCCACTATGACACTACCCTTAAATTAAAGCTAATAGTGACCGCTAAAAACGCTAGACGGACATTTGTCTGAAATAATTTTAGAAATGTCGAATTCTTCACCTGGAAAAGTGAAAATGGCCAAAATTACTCTAGAGTGGGACTTAGTGCGTCCATGGAGAAAAAATGGAAATACTTTCCACTATGACACTACCCTTAAATTAAAGCTAATAGTGACCGCTAAAAACGCTAGACGGACATTTGTCTGAAATAATTTTAGAAATGTCGAATTCTTCGCCTGGAAAAGTGAAAATGGCCAAAATTGGTCACAATTTGGACTTAGTGCGTCCGTGGAGAAAAAATGGAAATACTTTCCACTATGACACTACCCTTAAATTAAAGCTAATAGTGACCGCTAAAAACGCTAGACGGACATTTGTCTGAAATAATTTTAGAAATGTCGAATTCTTCGCCTGGAAAAGTGAAAATGGCCAAAATTGGTCACAATTTGGACTTAGTGCGTCCGTGGAGAAAAAATGGAAATACTTTCCACTATGACACTACCCTTAAATTAAAGCTTATAGTGACCGCTAAAAACGCTAGACGGACATTTGTCTGAAATAATTTTAGAAATGTCGAATTCTTCACCTGGAAAAGTGAAAATGGCCAAAATTACTCTAGAGTGGGACTTAGTGCGTGCATGGAGAAAAAATGGAAATACTTTCCACTATGACACTACCCTTAAATTAAAGCTAATAGTGACCGCTAAAAACGCTAGACGGACATTTGTCTGAAATAATTTTAGAAATGTCGAATTCTTCGCCTGGAAAAGTGAAAATGGCCAAAATTGGTCACAATTTGGACTTAGTGCGTCCGTGGAGAAAAATGGAAATACTTTCCACTATGACACTACCCTTAAATTAAAGCTAATAGTGACCGCTAAAAACGCTAGACGGAAATTTGTCTGAAATAATTTTAGAAATGTCGAATTCTTCACCTGGAAAAGTGAAAATGGCCAAAATTGGTCACAATTTGGACTTAGTGCGTCCGTGGAGAAAAAATGGAAATACTTTCCACTATGACACTACCCTTAAATTAAAGCTAATAGTGACCGCTAAAAACTCTAGACGGACATTTGTCTGAAATAATTTTAGAAATGTCGAATTCTTCACCTGGAAAAGTGAAAATGGCCAAAATTACTCTAGAGTGGGACTTAGTGCGTCCATGGAGAAAAAATGGAAATACTTTCCACTATGACACTACCCTTAAATTAAAGCTAATAGTGACCGCTAAAAACGCTAGACGGACATTTGTCTGAAATAATTTTAGAAATGTCGAACTCTTCACCTGGAAAAGTGAAAATGGCCAAAAATACTCTAGAGTGGGACTTAGTGCGTCCATGGAGAAAAAATGGAAATACTTTCCACTATGACACTACCCTTAAATTAAAGCTAATAGTGACCGCTAAAAACGCTAGACGGACATTTGTCTGAAATAATTTTAGAAATGTCGAATTCTTCGCCTGGAAAATTGAAAATGGCCAAAATTGGTCACAATTTGGACTTAGTGCGTCCGTGGAGAAAAAATGGAAATACTTTCCACTATGACACTACCCTTAAATTAAAGCTAATAGTGACCGCTAAAAACGCTAGACGGACATTTGTCTGAAATAATTTTAGAAATGTCGAATTCTTCGCCTGGAAAAGTGAAAATGGCCAAAATTGGTCACAATTTGGACTTAGTGCGTCCGTGGAGAAAAAATGGAAATACTTTCCACTATGACACTACCCTTAAATTAAAGCTAATAGTGACCGCTAAAAACGCTAGACGGACATTTGTCTGAAATAATTTTAGAAATTTCGAATTCTTCACCTGGAAAAGTGAAAATGGCCAAAATTGGTCACAATTTGGACTTAGTGCGTCCGTGGAGAAAAAATGGAAATACTTTCCACTATGACACTACCCTTAAATTAAAGCTAATAGTGACCGCTAAAAACGCTAGACGGACATTTGTCTGAAATAATTTTAGAAATGTCGAATTCTTCACCTGGAAAAGTGAAAATGGCCAAAATTACTCTAGAGTGGGACTTAGTGCGTCCATGGAGAAAAAATGGAAATACTTTCCACTATGACACTACCCTTAAATTAAAGCTAATAGTGACCGCTAAAAACGCTAGACGGACATTTGTCTGAAATAATTTTAGAAATGTCGAATTCTTCGCCTGGAAAAGTGAAAATGGCCAAAATTGGTCACAATTTGGACTTAGTGCGTCCGTGGAGAAAAAATGGAAATACTTTCCACTATGACACTACCCTTAAATTAAAGCTAATAGTGACCGCTAAAAACGCTAGACGGACATTTGTCTGAAATAATTTTAGAAATGTCGAATTCTTCACCTGGAAAAGTGAAAATGGCCAAAATTACTCTAGAGTGGGACTTAGTGCGTCCATGGAGAAAAAATGGAAATACTTTCCACTATGACACTACCCTTAAATTAAAGCTAATAGTGACCGCTAAAAACGCTAGACGGACATTTGTCTGAAATAATTTTAGAAATTTCGAATTCTTCACCTGGAAAAGTGAAAATGGCCAAAATTGGTCACAATTTGGACTTAGTGCGTCCGTGGAGAAAAAATGGAAATACTTTCCACTATGACACTACCCTTAAATTAAAGCTAATAGTGACCGCTAAAAACGCTAGACGGACATTTGTCTGAAATAATTTTAGAAATGTCGAATTCTTCACCTGGAAAAGTGAAAATGGCCAAAATTACTCTAGAGTGGGACTTAGTGCGTCCATGGAGAAAAAATGGAAATACTTTCCACTATGACACTACCCTTAAATTAAAGCTAATAGTGACCGCTAAAAACGCTAGACGGACATTTGTCTGAAATAATTTTAGAAATGTCGAATTCTTCACCTGGAAAAGTGAAAATGGCCAAAATTACTCTAGAGTGGGACTTAGTGCGTCCATGGAGAAAAAATGGAAATACTTTCCACTATGACACTACCCTTAAATTAAAGCTAATAGTGACCGCTAAAAACGCTAGACGGACATTTGTCTGAAATAATTTTAGAAATGTCGAATTCTTCGCCTGGAAAAGTGAAAATGGCCAAAATTGGTCACAATTTGGACTTAGTGCGTCCGTGGAGAAAAAATGGAAATACTTTCCACTATGACACTACCCTTAAATTAAAGCTAATAGTGACCGCTAAAAACGCTAGACGGACATTTGTCTGAAATAATTTTAGAAATGTCGAATTCTTCACCTGGAAAAGTGAAAATGGCCAAAATTACTCTCGAGTGGGACTTAGTGCGTCCATGGAGAAAAAATGGAAATACTTTCCACTATGACACTACCCTTAAATTAAAGCTAATAGTGACCGCTAAAAACGCTAGACGGACATTTGTCTGAAATAATTTTAGAAATGTCGAATTCTTCACCTGGAAAAGTGAAAATGGCCAAAATTACTCTAGAGTGGGACTTAGTGCGTCCATGGAGAAAAAATGGAAATACTTTCCACTATGACACTACCCTTAAATTAAAGCTAATAGTGACCGCTAAAAACGCTAGACGGACATTTGTCTGAAATAATTTTAGAAATTTCGAATTCTTCACCTGGAAAAGTGAAAATGGCCAAAATTGGTCACAATTTGGACTTAGTGCGTCCGTGGAGAAAAAATGGAAATACTTTCCACTATGACACTACCCTTAAATTAAAGCTAATAGTGACCGCTAAAAACGCTAGACGGACATTTGTCTGAAATAATTTTAGAAATGTCGAATTCTTCACCTGGAAAAGTGAAAATGGCCAAAATTACTCTAGAGTGGGACTTAGTGCGTCCATGGAGAAAAAATGGAAATACTTTCCACTATGACACTACCCTTAAATTAAAGCTAATAGTGACCGCTAAAAACGCTAGACGGACATTTGTCTGAAATAATTTTAGAAATTTCGAATTCTTCACCTGGAAAAGTGAAAATGGCCAAAATTGGTCACAATTTGGACTTAGTGCGTCCGTGGAGAAAAAATGGAAATACTTTCCACTATGACACTACCCTTAAATTAAAGCTAATAGTGACCGCTAAAAACGCTAGACGGACATTTGTCTGAAATAATTTTAGAAATGTCGAATTCTTCACCTGGAAAAGTGAAAATGGCCAAAATTACTCTAGAGTGGGACTTAGTGCGTCCATGGAGAAAAAATGGAAATACTTTCCACTATGACACTACCCTTAAATTAAAGCTAATAGTGACCGCTAAAAACGCTAGACGGACATTTGTCTGAAATAATTTTAGAAATGTCGAATTCTTCGCCTGGAAAAGTGAAAATGGCCAAAATTGGTCACAATTTGGACTTAGTGCGTCCGTGGAGAAAAAATGGAAATACTTTCCACTATGACACTACCCTTAAATTAAAGCTTATAGTGACCGCTAAAAACGCTAGACGGACATTTGTCTGAAATAATTTTAGAAATGTCGAATTCTTCACCTGGAAAAGTGAAAATGGCCAAAATTACTCTAGAGTGGGACTTAGTGCGTCCATGGAGAAAAAATGGAAATACTTTCCACTATGACACTACCCTTAAATTAAAGCTAATAGTGACCGCTAAAAACGCTAGACGGACATTTGTCTGAAATAATTTTAGAAATGTCGAATTCTTCGCCTGGAAAAGTGAAAATGGCCAAAATTGGTCACAATTTGGACTTAGTGCGTCCGTGGAGAAAAAATGGAAATACTTTCCACTATGACACTACTCTTAAATTAAAGCTAATAGTGACCGCTAAAAACGCTAGACGGAAATTTGTCTGAAATAATTTTAGAAATGTCGAATTCTTCACCTGGAAAAGTGAAAATGGCCAAAATTACTCTAGAGTGGGACTTAGTGCGTCCATGGAGAAAAAATGGAAATACTTTCCACTATGACACTACCCTTAAATTAAAGCTAATAGTGACCGCTAAAAACGCTAGACGGACATTTGTCTGAAATAATTTTAGAAATTTCGAATTCTTCACCTGGAAAAGTGAAAATGGCCAAAATTGGTCACAATTTGGACTTAGTGCGTCCGTGGAGAAAAAATGGAAATACTTTCCACTATGACACTACCCTTAAATTAAAGCTAATAGTGACCGCTAAAAACGCTAGACGGACATTTGTCTGAAATAATTTTAGAAATGTCGAATTCTTCACCTGGAAAAGTGAAAATGGCCAAAATTACTCTAGAGTGGGACTTAGTGCGTCCATGGAGAAAAAATGGAAATACTTTCCACTATGACACTACCCTTAAATTAAAGCTAATAGTGACCGCTAAAAACGCTAGACGGACATTTGTCTGAAATAATTTTAGAAATGTCGAATTCTTCGCCTGGAAAAGTGAAAATGGCCAAAATTGGTCACAATTTGGACTTAGTGCGTCCGTGGAGAAAAAATGGAAATACTTTCCACTATGACACTACCCTTAAATTAAAGCTAATAGTGACCGCTAAAAACGCTAGACGGACATTTGTCTGAAATAATTTTAGAAATGTCGAATTCTTCGCCTGGAAAAGTGAAAATGGCCAAAATTGGTCACAATTTGGACTTAGTGCGTCCGTGGAGAAAAAATGGAAATACTTTCCACTATGACACTACCCTTAAATTAAAGCTTATAGTGACCGCTAAAAACGCTAGACGGACATTTGTCTGAAATAATTTTAGAAATGTCGAATTCTTCACCTGGAAAAGTGAAAATGGCCAAAATTACTCTAGAGTGGGACTTAGTGCGTGCATGGAGAAAAAATGGAAATACTTTCCACTATGACACTACCCTTAAATTAAAGCTAATAGTGACCGCTAAAAACGCTAGACGGACATTTGTCTGAAATAATTTTAGAAATGTCGAATTCTTCGCCTGGAAAAGTGAAAATGGCCAAAATTGGTCACAATTTGGACTTAGTGCGTCCGTGGAGAAAAATGGAAATACTTTCCACTATGACACTACCCTTAAATTAAAGCTAATAGTGACCGCTAAAAACGCTAGACGGAAATTTGTCTGAAATAATTTTAGAAATGTCGAATTCTTCACCTGGAAAAGTGAAAATGGCCAAAATTGGTCACAATTTGGACTTAGTGCGTCCGTGGAGAAAAAATGGAAATACTTTCCACTATGACACTACCCTTAAATTAAAGCTAATAGTGACCGCTAAAAACTCTAGACGGACATTTGTCTGAAATAATTTTAGAAATGTCGAATTCTTCACCTGGAAAAGTGAAAATGGCCAAAATTACTCTAGAGTGGGACTTAGTGCGTCCATGGAGAAAAAATGGAAATACTTTCCACTATGACACTACCCTTAAATTAAAGCTAATAGTGACCGCTAAAAACGCTAGACGGACATTTGTCTGAAATAATTTTAGAAATGTCGAACTCTTCACCTGGTAAAGTGAAAATGGCCAAAAATACTCTAGAGTGGGACTTAGTGCGTCCATGGAGAAAAAATGGAAATACTTTCCACTATGACACTACCCTTAAATTAAAGCTAATAGTGACCGCTAAAAACGCTAGACGGACATTTGTCTGAAATAATTTTAGAAATGTCGAATTCTTCGCCTGGAAAATTGAAAATGGCCAAAATTGGTCACAATTTGGACTTAGTGCGTCCGTGGAGAAAAAATGGAAATACTTTCCACTATGACACTACCCTTAAATTAAAGCTAATAGTGACCGCTAAAAACGCTAGACGGACATTTGTCTGAAATAATTTTAGAAATGTCGAATTCTTCGCCTGGAAAAGTGAAAATGGCCAAAATTGGTCACAATTTGGACTTAGTGCGTCCGTGGAGAAAAAATGGAAATACTTTCCACTATGACACTACCCTTAAATTAAAGCTAATAGTGACCGCTAAAAACGCTAGACGGACATTTGTCTGAAATAATTTTAGAAATGTCGAATTCTTCACCTGGAAAAGTGAAAATGGCCAAAATTACTCTAGAGTGGGACTTAGTGCGTCCATGGAGAAAAAATGGAAATACTTTCCACTATGACACTACCCTTAAATTAAAGCTAATAGTGACCGCTAAAAACGCTAGACGGACATTTGTCTGAAATAATTTTAGAAATGTCGAATTCTTCGCCTGGAAAAGTGAAAATGGCCAAAATTGGTCACAATTTGGACTTAGTGCGTCCGTGGAGAAAAAATGGAAATACTTTCCACTATGACACTACCCTTAAATTAAAGCTAATAGTGACCGCTAAAAACGCTAGACGGACATTTGTCTGAAATAATTTTAGAAATGTCGAATTCTTCACCTGGAAAAGTGAAAATGGCCAAAATTACTCTAGAGTGGGACTTAGTGCGTCCATGGAGAAAAAATGGAAATACTTTCCACTATGACACTACCCTTAAATTAAAGCTAATAGTGACCGCTAAAAACGCTAGACGGACATTTGTCTGAAATAATTTTAGAAATGTCGAATTCTTCACCTGGAAAAGTGAAAATGGCCAAAATTACTCTAGAGTGGGACTTAGTGCGTCCATGGAGAAAAAATGGAAATACTTTCCACTATGACACTACCCTTAAATTAAAGCTAATAGTGACCGCTAAAAACGCTAGACGGACATTTGTCTGAAATAATTTTAGAAATGTCGAATTCTTCGCCTGGAAAATTGAAAATGGCCAAAATTGGTCACAATTTGGACTTAGTGCGTCCGTGGAGAAAAAATGGAAATACTTTCCACTATGACACTACCCTTAAATTAAAGCTAATAGTGACCGCTAAAAACGCTAGACGGACATTTGTCTGAAATAATTTTAGAAATGTCGAATTCTTCGCCTGGAAAAGTGAAAATGGCCAAAATTGGTCACAATTTGGACTTAGTGCGTCCGTGGAGAAAAAATGGAAATACTTTCCACTATGACACTACCCTTAAATTAAAGCTAATAGTGACCGCTAAAAACGCTAGACGGACATTTGTCTGAAATAATTTTAGAAATGTCGAATTCTTCGCCTGGAAAAGTGAAAATGGTCAAAATTGGTCACAATTTGAACTTAGTGCGTCCGTGGAGAAAAAATGGAAATACTTTCCACTATGACACTACCCTTAAATTAAAGCTAATAGTGACCGCTAAATACGCTAGACGGACATTTGTCTGAAATAATTTTAGAAATGTCGAATTCTTCGCCTGGAAAAGTGAAAATGGCCAAAATTGGTCACAATTTGGACTTAGTGCGTCCGTGGAGAAAAAATGGAAATACTTTCCACTATGACACTACCCTTAAATTAAAGCTAATAGTGACCGCTAAAAACGCTAGACGGACATTTGTCTGAAATAATTTTAGAAATGTCGAATTCTTCACCTGGAAAAGTGAAAATGGCCAAAATTACTCTAGAGTGGGACTTAGTGCGTCCATGGAGAAAAAATGGAAATACTTTCCACTATGACACTACCCTTAAATTAAAGCTAATAGTGACCGCTAAAAACGCTAGACGGACATTTGTCTGAAATAATTTTAAAAATGTCGAATTCTTCACCTGGAAAAGTGAAAATGGCCAAAATTACTCTAGAGTGGGACTTAGTGCGTCCGTGGAGGAAAAATGGAAATACTTTCCACTATGACACTACCCTTAAATTAAAGCTAATAGTGACCGCTAAAAACGCTAGACGGACATTTGTCTGAAATAATTTTAGAAATGTCGAATTCTTCGCCTGGAAAATTGAAAATGGCCAAAATTGGTCACAATTTGGACTTAGTGCGTCCGTGGAGAAAAAATGGAAATACTTTCCACTATGACACTACCCTTAAATTAAAGCTAATAGTGACCGCTAAAAACGCTAGACGGACATTTTTCTGAAATAATTTTAGAAATGTCGAATTCTTCACCTGGAAAAGTGAAAATGGCCAAAATTACTCTAGAGTGGGACTTAGTGCGTCCATGGAGAAAAAATGGAAATACTTTCCACTATGACACTACCCTTAAATTAAAGCTAATAGTGACCGCTAAAAACGCTAGACGGACATTTGTCTGAAATAATTTTAGAAATGTCGAATTCTTCGCCTGGAAAAGTGAAAATGGCCAAAATTGGTCACAATTTGGACTTAGTGCGTCCGTGGAGAAAAAATGGAAATACTTTCCACTATGACACTACCCATAAATTAAAGCTTATAGTGACCGCTAAAAACGCTAGACGGACATTTGTCTGAAATAATTTTAGAAATGTCGAATTCTTCACCTGGAAAAGTGAAAATGGCCAAAATTACTCTAGAGTGGGACTTAGTGCGTCCGTGGAGAAAAAATGGAAATACTTTCCACTATGACACTACCCTTAAATTAAAGCTAATAGTGACCGCTAAAAACGCTAGACGGACATTTGTCTGAAATAATTTTAGAAATGTCGAATTCTTCGCCTGGAAAAGTGAAAATGGCCAAAATTGGTCACAATTTGGACTTAGTGCGTCCGTGGAGAAAAAATGGAAATACTTTCCACTATGACACTACCCTTAAATTAAAGCTAATAGTGACCGCTAAAAACGCTAGACGGACATTTGTCTGAAATAATTTTAGAAATGTCGAATTCTTCGCCTGGAAAAGTGAAAATGGCCAAAATTGGTCACAATTTGGACTTAGTGCGTCCGTGGAGAAAAAATGGAAATACTTTCCACTATGACACTACTCTTAAATTAAAGCTAATAGTGACCGCTAAAAACGCTAGACGGAAATTTGTCTGAAATAATTTTAGAAATGTCGAATTCTTCACCTGGATAAGTGAAAATGGCCAAAATTACTCTAGAGTGGGACTTAGTGCGTCCATGGAGAAAAAATGGAAATACTTTCCACTATGACACTACCCTTAAATTAAAGCTAATAGTGACCGCTAAAAACGCCAGACGGACATTTGTCTGAAATAATTTTAGAAATTTCGAATTCTTCACCTGGAAAAGTGAAAATGGCCAAAATTGGTCACAATTTGGACTTAGTGCGTCCGTGGAGAAAAAATGGAAATACTTTCCACTATGACACTACCCTTAAATTAAAGCTAATAGTGACCGCTAAAAACGCTAGACGGACATTTGTCTGAAATAATTTTAGAAATGTCGAATTCTTCACCTGGAAAAGTGAAAATGGCCAAAATTACTCTAGAGTGGGACTTAGTGCGTCCATGGAGAAAAAATGGAAATACTTTCCACTATGACACTACCCTTAAATTAAAGCTAATAGTGACCGCTAAAAACGCTAGACGGACATTTGTCTGAAATAATTTTAGAAATGTCGAATTCTTCGCCTGGAAAAGTGAAAATGGCCAAAATTGGTCACAATTTGGACTTAGTGCGTCCGTGGAGAAAAAATGGAAATACTTTTCACTATGACACTACCCTTAAATTAAAGCTAATAGTGACCGCTAAAAACGCTAGACGGACATTTGTCTGAAATAATTTTAGAAATGTCGAATTCTTCGCCTGGAAAAGTGAAAATGGCCAAAATTGGTCACAATTTGGACTTAGTGCGTCCGTGGAGAAAAAATGGAAATACTTTCCACTATGACACTACCCTTAAATTAAAGCTTATAGTGACCGCTAAAAACGCTAGACGGACATTTGTCTGAAATAATTTTAGAAATGTCGAATTCTTCACCTGGAAAAGTGAAAATGGCCAAAATTACTCTAGAGTGGGACTTAGTGCGTGCATGGAGAAAAAATGGAAATACTTTCCACTATGACACTACCCTTAAATTAAAGCTAATAGTGACCGCTAAAAACGCTAGACGGACATTTGTCTGAAATAATTTTAGAAATGTCGAATTCTTCGCCTGGAAAAGTGAAAATGGCCAAAATTGGTCACAATTTGGACTTAGTGCGTCCGTGGAGAAAAATGGAAATACTTTCCACTATGACACTACCCTTAAATTAAAGCTAATAGTGACCGCTAAAAACGCTAGACGGAAATTTGTCTGAAATAATTTTAGAAATGTCGAATTCTTCACCTGGAAAAGTGAAAATGGCCAAAATTGGTCACAATTTGGACTTAGTGCGTCCGTGGAGAAAAAATGGAAATACTTTCCACTATGACACTACCCTTAAATTAAAGCTAATAGTGACCGCTAAAAACTCTAGACGGACATTTGTCTGAAATAATTTTAGAAATGTCGAATTCTTCACCTGGAAAAGTGAAAATGGCCAAAATTACTCTAGAGTGGGACTTAGTGCGTCCATGGAGAAAAAATGGAAATACTTTCCACTATGACACTACCCTTAAATTAAAGCTAATAGTGACCGCTAAAAACGCTAGACGGACATTTGTCTGAAATAATTTTAGAAATGTCGAACTCTTCACCTGGAAAAGTGAAAATGGCCAAAAATACTCTAGAGTGGGACTTAGTGCGTCCATGGAGAAAAAATGGAAATACTTTCCACTATGACACTACCCTTAAATTAAAGCTAATAGTGACCGCTAAAAACGCTAGACGGACATTTGTCTGAAATAATTTTAGAAATGTCGAATTCTTCGCCTGGAAAAGTGAAAATGGCCAAAATTGGTCACAATTTGGACTTAGTGCGTCCGTGGAGAAAAAATGGAAATACTTTCCACTATGACACTACCCTTAAATTAAAGCTAATAGTGACCGCTAAAAACGCTAGACGGACATTTGTCTGAAATAATTTTAGAAATGTCGAATTCTTCGCCTGGAAAAGTGAAAATGGCCAAAATTGGTCACAATTTGGACTTAGTGCGTCCGTGGAGAAAAAATGGAAATACTTTCCACTATGACACTACCCTTAAATAAAAGCTAATATTGACCGCTAAAAAAGCTAGACGGACATTTGTCTGAAATAATTTTAGAAATGTCGAATTCTTCACCTGGAAAAGTGAATATGGCCAAAATTACTCTAGAGTGGGACTTAGTGCGTCCATGGAGAAAAAATGGAAATACTTTCCACTATGACACTACCCTTAAATTAAAGCTAATAGTGACCGCTAAAAACGCTAGACGGACATTTGTCTGAAATAATTTTAGAAATGTCGAATTCTTCGCCTGGAAAAGTGAAAATGGCCAAAATTGGTCACAATTTGGACTTAGTGCGTCCGTGGAGAAAAAATGGAAATACTTTCCACTATGACACTACCCTTAAATTAAAGCTAATAGTGACCGCTAAAAACGCTAGACGGACATTTGTCTGAAATAATTTTAGAAATTTCGAATTCTTCACCTGGAAAAGTGAAAATGGCCAAAATTGGTCACAATTTGGACTTAGTGAGTCCGTGGAGAAAAAATGGAAATACTTTCCACTATGACACTACCCTTAAATTAAAGCTAATAGTGACCGCTAAAAACGCTAGACGGACATTTGTCTGAAATAATTTTAGAAATGTCGAATTCTTCACCTGGAAAAGTGAAAATGGCCAAAATTACTCTAGAGTGGGACTTAGTGCGTCCATGGAGAAAAAATGGAAATACTTTCCACTATGACACTACCCTTAAATTAAAGCTAATAGTGACCGCTAAAAACGCTAGACGGACATTTGTCTGAAATAATTTTAGAAATGTCGAATTCTTCACCTGGAAAAGTGAAAATGGCCAAAATTGGTCACAATTTGGACTTAGTGCGTCCGTGGAGAAAAAATGGAAATACTTTCCACTATGACACTACCCTTTAATTAAAGCTAATAGTGACCGCTAAAAACGCTAGACGGAAATTTGTCTGAAATAATTTTAGAAATGTCGAATTCTTCACCTGGAAAAGTGAAAATGGCCAAAATTGGTCACAATTTGGACTTAGTGCGTCCGTGGAGAAAAAATGGAAATACTTTCCACTATGACACTACCCTTAAATTAAAGCTAATAGTGACCGCTAAAAACGCTAGACGGACATTTGTCTGAAATAATTTTAGAAATGTCGAATTCTTCGCCTGGAAAAGTGAAAATGGCCAAAATTGGTCACAATTTGGACTTAGTGCGTCCGTGGAGAAAAAATGGAAATACTTTCCACTATGACACTACCCTTAAATTAAAGCTAATAGTGACCGCTAAAAACGCTAGACGGACATTTGTCTCAAATAATTTTAGACATTTCCATTTTTTCTCCATGGACGCACTAAGTCCAAATTGTGACCAATTTTGGCCATTTTCACTTTTCCAGGCGAAGAATTCGACATTTCTAAAATTATTTCAGACAAATGTCCGTCTAGCGTTTTAGCGGTCACTATAAGCTTTAATTTAAGGGTAGTGTCATAGTGGAAAGTATTTCCATTTTTTCTCCACGGACGCACTAAGTCCAAATTGTGACCAATTTTGACCATTTTCACTTTTCCAGGCGAAGAATTCGACATTTCTAAAATTATTTCAGACAAATGTCCGTCTAGCGTTTTTAGCGGTCACTATAAGCTTTAATTTAAGGGTAGTGTCATAGTGGAAAGTATTTCCATTTTTTCTCCACGGACGCACTAAGTCCAAATTGTGACCAATTTTGGCCATTTTCACTTTTCCAGGCGAAGAATTCGACATTTCTAAAATTATTTCAGACAAATGTCCGTCTAGCGTTTTTAGCGGTCACTATAAGCTTTAATTTAAGGGTAGTGTCATAGTGGAAAGTATTTCCATTTTTTCTCCACGGACGCACTAAGTCCAAATTGTGACCAATTTTGGCCATTTTCACTTTTCCAGGCGAAGAATTCGACATTTCTAAAATTATTTCAGACAAATGTCCGTCTAGCGTTTTTAGCGGTCACTATAAGCTTTAATTTAAGGGTAGTGTCATAGTGGAAATTTCCATTTTTTCTCCACGGACGCACTAAGTCCCACTCTAGAGTAATTTTGGCCATTTTCACTTTTCCAGGCGAAGAATTCGACATTTCTAAAATTATTTCAGACAAATGTCCGTCTAGCGTTTTTAGCGGTCACTATAATCTTTAATTTAAGGGTAGTGTCATAGTGGAAAGTATTTCCATTTTTTCTCCACGGACGCACTAAGTCCAAATTGTGACCAATTTTGGCCATTTTCACTTTTCCAGGCGAAGAATTCGACATTTCTAAAATTATTTCAGACAAATGTCCGTCTAGCGTTTTTAGCGGTCACTATAAGCTTTAATTTAAGGGTAGTGTCATAGTGGAAAGTATTTCCATTTTTTCTCCACGGACGCACTAAGTCCCACTCTAGAGTAATTTTGGCCATTTTCACTTTTCCAGGCGAAGAATTCGACATTTCTAAAATTATTTCAGACAAATGTCCGTCTAGCGTTTTTAGCGGTCACTATAAGCTTTAATGTAAGGGTAGTGTCATAGTGGAAAGTATTTCCATTTTTTCTCCACGGACGCACTAAGTCCCACTCTAGAGTAATTTTGGCCATTTTCACTTTTCCAGGTGAAGAATTCGACATTTCTAAAATTATTTCAGACAAATGTCCGTCTAGCGTTTTTAGCGGTCACTATAAGCTTTAATTTAAGGGTAGTGTCATAGTGGAAAGTATTTCCATTTTTTCTCCACGGACGCACTAAGTCCAAATTGTGACCAATTTTGGCCATTTTCACTTTTCCAGGCGAAGAATTCGACATTTCTAAAATTATTTCAGACAAATGTCCGTCTAGCGTTTTTAGCGGTCACTATAAGCTTTAATTTAAGGGTAGTGTCATAGTGGAAAGTATTTCCATTTTTTCTCCACGGACGCACTAAGTCCCACTCTAGAGTAATTTTGGCCATTTTCACTTCTCCAGGCGAAGAATTCGACATTTCTAAAATTATTTCAGACAAATGTCCGTCTAGCGTTTTTAGCGGTCACTATAAGCTTTAATGTAAGGGTAGTGTCATAGTGGAAAGTATTTCCATTTTTTCTCCACGGACGCACTAATTCCCACTCTAGAGTAATTTTGGCCATTTTCACTTTTCCAGGTGAAGAATTCCACATTTCTAAAATTATTTCAGACAAATGTCCGTCTAGCGTTTTTAGCGGTCACTATAAGCTTTAATTTAAGGGTAGTGTCATAGTGGAAAGTATTTCCATTTTTTCTCCACGGACGCACTAAGTCCCACTCTAGAGTAATTTTGGCCATTTTCGCTTTTCCAGGCGAAGAATTCGACATTTCTAAAATTATTTCAGACAAATGTCCGTCTAGCGTTTTTAGCGGTCACTATAAGCTTTAATTTAAGGGTAGTGTCATAGTGGAAAGTATTTCCATTTTTTCTCCACGGACGCACTAAGTCCAAATTGTGACCAATTTTGGCCATTTTCACTTTTCCAGGCGAAGAATTCGACATTTCTAAAATTATTTCAGACAAATGTCCGTCTAGCGTTTTTAGCGGTCACTATAAGCTTTAATTTAAGGGTAGTGTCATAGTGGAAAGTATTTCCATTTTTTCTCCACGGACGCACTAAGTCCAAATTGTGACCAATTTTGGCCATTTTCACTTTTCCAGGCGAAGAATTCGACATTTCTAAAATTATTTCAGACAAATGTCCGTCTAGCGTTTTTAGCGGTCACTATAAGCTTTAATTTAAGGGTAGTGTCATAGTGGAAAGTATTTCCATTTTTTCTCCACGGACGCACTAAGTCCCACTCTAGAGTAATTTTGGCCATTTTCACTTTTCCAGGCGAAGAATTCGACATTTCTAAAATTATTTCAGACAAATGTCCGTCTAGCGTTTTTAGCGGTCACTATAAGCTTTAATTTAAGGGTAGTGTCATAGTGGAAAGTATTTCCATTTTTTCTCCACGGACGCACTAAGTCCAAATTGTGACCAATTTTGGCCATTTTCACTTTTCCAGGCGAAGAATTCGACATTTCTAAAATTATTTCAGACAAATGTCCGTCTAGCGTTTTTAGCGGTCACTATTAGCTTTAATTTAAGGGTAGTGTCATAGTGGAAAGTATTTCCATTTTTTCTCCACGGACGCACTAAGTCCAAATTGTGACCAATTTTGGCCATTTTCACTTTTCCAGGCGAAGAATTCGACATTTCTAAAATTATTTCAGACAAATGTCCGTCTAGCGTTTTTAGCGGTCACTATAAGCTTTAATTTAAGGGTAGTGTCATAGTGGAAAGTATATCCATTTTTTCTCCACGGACGCACTAAGTCCCACTCTAGAGTAATTTTGGCCATTTTCACTTTTCCAGGCGAAGAATTCGACATTTCTAAAATTATTTCAGACAAATGTCCGTCTAGCGTTTTTAGCGGTCACTATAAGCTTTAATTTAAGGGTAGTGTCATAGTGGAAAGTATTTCCATTTTTTCTCCACGGACGCACTAAGTCCAAATTGTGACCAATTTTGGCCATTTTCACTTTTCCAGGCGAAGAATTCGACATTTCTAAAATTATTTCAGACAAATGTCAGTCTAGCGTTTTTAGCGGTCACTATTAGCTTTAATTTAAGGGTAGGGTCATAGTGGAAAGTATTTCCATTTTTTCTCCATGGACGCACTAAGTCCCACTCTAGAATAATTTTGGCCATTTTCACTTTTCCAGGTGAAGAATTCGACATTTCTAAAATTATTTCAGACAAATGTCCGTCTAGCGTTTTTAGCGGTCACTATTAGCTTTAATTTAAGGGTAGTGTCATAGTGGAAAGTATTTCCATTTTTTCTCCACGGACGCACTAAGTCCCACTCTAGAGTAATTTTGGCCATTTTCACTTTTCCAGGTGAAGAATTCGACATTTCTAAAATTATTTCAGACAAATGTCCGTCTAGCGTTTTTAGCGGTCACTATTAGCTTTAATTTAAGGGTAGTGTCATAGTGGAAAGTATTTCCATTTTTTCTCCACGGACGCACTAAGTCCAAATTGTGACCAATTTTGGCCATTTTCACTTTTCCAGGCGAAGAATTCGACATTTCTAAAATTATTTCAGACAAATGTCCGTCTAGCGTTTTTAGCGGTCACTATAAGCTTTAATTTAAGGGTAGTGTCATAGTGGAAAGTATTTCCATTTTTTCTCCACGGACGCACTAAGTCCAAATTGTGACCAATTTTGGCCATTTTCACTTTTCCAGGCGAAGAATTCGACATTTCTAAAATTATTTCAGACAAATGTCCGTCTAGCGTTTTTAGCGGTCACTATAAGCTTTAATTTAAGGGTAGTGTCATAGTGGAAAGTATTTCCATTTTTTCTCCACGGACGCACTAAGTCCAAATTGTGACCAATTTTGGCCATTTTCACTTTTCCAGGCGAAGAATTCGACATTTCTAAAATTATTTCAGACAAATGTCCGTCTAGCGTTTTTAGCGGTCACTATAAGCTTTAATTTAAGGGTAGTGTCATAGTGGAAATTTCCATTTTTTCTCCACGGACGCACTAAGTCCCACTCTAGAGTAATTTTGGCCATTTTCACTTTTCCAGGCGAAGAATTCGACATTTCTAAAATTATTTCAGACAAATGTCCGTCTAGCGTTTTTAGCGGTCACTATAAGCTTTAATTTAAGGGTAGTGTCATAGTGGAAAGTATTTCCATTTTTTCTCCACGGACGCACTAAGTCCAAATTGTGACCAATTTTGGCCATTTTCACTTTTCCAGGCGAAGAATTCGACATTTCTAAAATTATTTCAGACAAATGTCCGTCTAGCGTTTTTAGCGGTCACTATAAGCTTTAATTTAAGGGTAGTGTCATAGTGGAAAGTATTTCCATTTTTTCTCCACGGACGCACTAAGTCCAAATTGTGACAAATTTTGGCCATTTTCACTTTTCCAGGCGAAGAATTCGACATTTCTAAAATTATTTCAGACAAATGTCCGTCTAGCGTTTTTAGCGGTCACTATAATCTTTAATTTAAGGGTAGTGTCATAGTGGAAAGTATTTCCATTTTTTCTCCACGGACGCACTAAGTCCAAATTGTGACCAATTTTGGCCATTTTCACTTTTCCAGGCGAAGAATTCGACATTTCTAAAATTATTTCAGACAAATGTCCGTCTAGCGTTTTTAGCGGTCACTATAAGCTTTAATTTAAGGGTAGTGTCATAGTGGAAAGTATTTCCATTTTTTCTCCACGGACGCACTAAGTCCCACTCTAGAGTAATTTTGGCCATTTTCACTTTTCCAGGCGAAGAATTCGACATTTCTAAAATTATTTCAGACAAATGTCCGTCTAGCGTTTTTAGCGGTCACTATAAGCTTTAATGTAAGGGTAGTGTCATAGTGGAAAGTATTTCCATTTTTTCTCCACGGACGCACTAAGTCCCACTCTAGAGTAATTTTGGCCATTTTCACTTTTCCAGGTGAAGAATTCGACATTTCTAAAATTATTTCAGACAAATGTCCGTCTAGCGTTTTTAGCGGTCACTATAAGCTTTAATTTAAGGGTAGTGTCATAGTGGAAAGTATTTCCATTTTTTCTCCACGGACGCACTAAGTCCCACTCTAGAGTAATTTTGGCCATTTTCGCTTTTCCAGGCGAAGAATTCGACATTTCTAAAATTATTTCAGACAAATGTCCGTCTAGCGTTTTTAGCGGTCACTATAAGCTTTAATTTAAGGGTAGTGTCATAGTGGAAAGTATTTCCATTTTTTCTCCACGGACGCACTAAGTCCAAATTGTGACCAATTTTGGCCATTTTCACTTTTCCAGGCGAAGAATTCGACATTTCTAAAATTATTTCAGACAAATGTCCGTCTAGCGTTTTTAGCGGTCACTATAAGCTTTAATTTAAGGGTAGTGTCATAGTGGAAAGTATTTCCATTTTTTCTCCACGGACGCACTAAGTCCAAATTGTGACCAATTTTGGCCATTTTCACTTTTCCAGGCGAAGAATTCGACATTTCTAAAATTATTTCAGACAAATGTCCGTCTAGCGTTTTTAGCGGTCACTATAAGCTTTAATTTAAGGGTAGTGTCATAGTGGAAAGTATTTCCATTTTTTCTCCACGGACGCACTAAGTCCAACTCTAGAGTAATTTTGGCCATTTTCACTTTTCCAGGCGAAGAATTCGACATTTCTAAAATTATTTCAGACAAATGTCCGTCTAGCGTTTTTAGCGGTCACTATAAGCTTTAATTTAAGGGTAGTGTCATAGTGGAAAGTATTTCCATTTTTTCTCCACGGACGCACTAAGTCCAAATTGTGACCAATTTTGGCCATTTTCACTTTTCCAGGCGAAGAATTCGACATTTCTAAAATTATTTCAGACAAATGTCCGTCTAGCGTTTTTAGCGGTCACTATTAGCTTTAATTTAAGGGTAGTGTCATAGTGGAAAGTATTTCCATTTTTTCTCCACGGACGCACTAAGTCCAAATTGTGACCAATTTTGGCCATTTTCACTTTTCCAGGCGAAGAATTCGACATTTCTAAAATTATTTCAGACAAATGTCCGTCTAGCGTTTTTAGCGGTCACTATAAGCTTTAATTTAAGGGTAGTGTCATAGTGGAAAGTATTTCCATTTTTTCTCCACGGACGCACTAAGTCCCACTCTAGAGTAATTTTGGCCATTTTCACTTTTCCAGGCGAAGAATTCGACATTTCTAAAATTATTTCAGACAAATGTCCGTCTAGCGTTTTTAGCGGTCACTATAAGCTTTAATTTAAGGGTAGTGTCATAGTGGAAAGTATTTCCATTTTTTCTCCACGGACGCACTAAGTCCAAATTGTGACCAATTTTGGCCATTTTCACTTTTCCAGGCGAAGAATTCGACATTTCTAAAATTATTTCAGACAAATGTCAGTCTAGCGTTTTTAGCGGTCACTATTAGCTTTAATTTAAGGGTAGGGTCATAGTGGAAAGTATTTCCATTTTTTCTCCATGGACGCACTAAGTCCCACTCTAGAGTAATTTTGGCCATTTTCACTTTTCCAGGTGAAGAATTCGACATTTCTAAAATTATTTCAGACAAATGTCCGTCTAGCGTTTTTAGCGGTCACTATTAGCTTTAATTTAAGGGTAGTGTCATAGTGGAAAGTATTTCCATTTTTTCTCCACGGACGCACTAAGTCCCACTCTAGAGTAATTTTGGCCATTTTCACTTTTCCAGGTGAAGAATTCGACATTTCTAAAATTATTTCAGACAAATGTCCGTCTAGCGTTTTTAGCGGTCACTATTAGCTTTAATTTAAGGGTAGTGTCATAGTGGAAAGTATTTCCATTTTTTCTCCACGGACGCACTAAGTCCAAATTGTGACCAATTTTGGCCATTTTCACTTTTCCAGGCGAAGAATTCGACATTTCTAAAATTATTTCAGACAAATGTCCGTCTAGCGTTTTTAGCGGTCACTATAAGCTTTAATTTAAGGGTAGTGTCATAGTGGAAAGTATTTCCATTTTTTCTCCACGGACGCACTAAGTCCAAATTGTGACCAATTTTGGCCATTTTCACTTTTCCAGGCGAAGAATTCGACATTTCTAAAATTATTTCAGACAAATGTCCGTCTAGCGTTTTTAGCGGTCACTATAAGCTTTAATTTAAGGGTAGTGTCATAGTGGAAAGTATTTCCATTTTTTCTCCACGGACGCACTAAGTCCAAATTGTGACCAATTTTGGCCATTTTCACTTTTCCAGGCGAAGAATTCGACATTTCTAAAATTATTTCAGACAAATGTCCGTCTAGCGTTTTTAGCGGTCACTATAAGCTTTAATTTAAGGGTAGTGTCATAGTGGAAATTTCCATTTTTTCTCCACGGACGCACTAAGTCCCACTCTAGAGTAATTTTGGCCATTTTCACTTTTCCAGGCGAAGAATTCGACATTTCTAAAATTATTTCAGACAAATGTCCGTCTAGCGTTTTTAGCGGTCACTATAAGCTTTAATTTAAGGGTAGTGTCATAGTGGAAAGTATTTCCATTTTTTCTCCACGGACGCACTAAGTCCAAATTGTGACCAATTTTGGCCATTTTCACTTTTCCAGGCGAAGAATTCGACATTTCTAAAATTATTTCAGACAAATGTCCGTCTAGCGTTTTTAGCGGTCACTATAAGCTTTAATTTAAGGGTAGTGTCATAGTGGAAAGTATTTCCATTTTTTCTCCACGGACGCACTAAGTCCAAATTGTGACAAATTTTGGCCATTTTCACTTTTCCAGGCGAAGAATTCGACATTTCTAAAATTATTTCAGACAAATGTCCGTCTAGCGTTTTTAGCGGTCACTATAATCTTTAATTTAAGGGTAGTGTCATAGTGGAAAGTATTTCCATTTTTTCTCCACGGACGCACTAAGTCCAAATTGTGACCAATTTTGGCCATTTTCACTTTTCCAGGCGAAGAATTCGACATTTCTAAAATTATTTCAGACAAATGTCCGTCTAGCGTTTTTAGCGGTCACTATAAGCTTTAATTTAAGGGTAGTGTCATAGTGGAAAGTATTTCCATTTTTTCTCCACGGACGCACTAAGTCCCACTCTAGAGTAATTTTGGCCATTTTCACTTTTCCAGGCGAAGAATTCGACATTTCTAAAATTATTTCAGACAAATGTCCGTCTAGCGTTTTTAGCGGTCACTATAAGCTTTAATGTAAGGGTAGTGTCATAGTGGAAAGTATTTCCATTTTTTCTCCACGGACGCACTAAGTCCCACTCTAGAGTAATTTTGGCCATTTTCACTTTTCCAGGTGAAGAATTCGACATTTCTAAAATTATTTCAGACAAATGTCCGTCTAGCGTTTTTAGCGGTCACTATAAGCTTTAATTTAAGGGTAGTGTCATAGTGGAAAGTATTTCCATTTTTTCTCCACGGACGCACTAAGTCCAAATTGTGACCAATTTTGGCCATTTTCACTTTTCCAGGCGAAGAATTCGACATTTCTAAAATTATTTCAGACAAATGTCCGTCTAGCGTTTTTAGCGGTCACTATAAGCTTTAATTTAAGGGTAGTGTCATAGTGGAAAGTATTTCCATTTTTTCTCCACGGACGCACTAAGTCCCACTCTAGAGTAATTTTGGCCATTTTCACTTCTCCAGGCGAAGAATTCGACATTTCTAAAATTATTTCAGACAAATGTCCGTCTAGCGTTTTTAGCGGTCACTATAAGCTTTAATGTAAGGGTAGTGTCATAGTGGAAAGTATTTCCATTTTTTCTCCACGGACGCACTAATTCCCACTCTAGAGTAATTTTGGCCATTTTCACTTTTCCAGGTGAAGAATTCCACATTTCTAAAATTATTTCAGACAAATGTCCGTCTAGCGTTTTTAGCGGTCACTATAAGCTTTAATTTAAGGGTAGTGTCATAGTGGAAAGTATTTCCATTTTTTCTCCACGGACGCACTAAGTCCCACTCTAGAGTAATTTTGGCCATTTTCGCTTTTCCAGGCGAAGAATTCGACATTTCTAAAATTATTTCAGACAAATGTCCGTCTAGCGTTTTTAGCGGTCACTATAAGCTTTAATTTAAGGGTAGTGTCATAGTGGAAAGTATTTCCATTTTTTCTCCACGGACGCACTAAGTCCAAATTGTGACCAATTTTGGCCATTTTCACTTTTCCAGGCGAAGAATTCGACATTTCTAAAATTATTTCAGACAAATGTCCGTCTAGCGTTTTTAGCGGTCACTATAAGCTTTAATTTAAGGGTAGTGTCATAGTGGAAAGTATTTCCATTTTTTCTCCACGGACGCACTAAGTCCAAATTGTGACCAATTTTGGCCATTTTCACTTTTCCAGGCGAAGAATTCGACATTTCTAAAATTATTTCAGACAAATGTCCGTCTAGCGTTTTTAGCGGTCACTATAAGCTTTAATTTAAGGGTAGTGTCATAGTGGAAAGTATTTCCATTTTTTCTCCACGGACGCACTAAGTCCCACTCTAGAGTAATTTTGGCCATTTTCACTTTTCCAGGCGAAGAATTCGACATTTCTAAAATTATTTCAGACAAATGTCCGTCTAGCGTTTTTAGCGGTCACTATAAGCTTTAATTTAAGGGTAGTGTCATAGTGGAAAGTATTTCCATTTTTTCTCCACGGACGCACTAAGTCCAAATTGTGACCAATTTTGGCCATTTTCACTTTTCCAGGCGAAGAATTCGACATTTCTAAAATTATTTCAGACAAATGTCCGTCTAGCGTTTTTAGCGGTCACTATTAGCTTTAATTTAAGGGTAGTGTCATAGTGGAAAGTATTTCCATTTTTTCTCCACGGACGCACTAAGTCCAAATTGTGACCAATTTTGGCCATTTTCACTTTTCCAGGCGAAGAATTCGACATTTCTAAAATTATTTCAGACAAATGTCCGTCTAGCGTTTTTAGCGGTCACTATAAGCTTTAATTTAAGGGTAGTGTCATAGTGGAAAGTATTTCCATTTTTTCTCCACGGACGCACTAAGTCCCACTCTAGAGTAATTTTGGCCATTTTCACTTTTCCAGGCGAAGAATTCGACATTTCTAAAATTATTTCAGACAAATGTCCGTCTAGCGTTTTTAGCGGTCACTATAAGCTTTAATTTAAGGGTAGTGTCATAGTGGAAAGTATTTCCATTTTTTCTCCACGGACGCACTAAGTCCAAATTGTGACCAATTTTGGCCATTTTCACTTTTCCAGGCGAAGAATTCGACATTTCTAAAATTATTTCAGACAAATGTCAGTCTAGCGTTTTTAGCGGTCACTATTAGCTTTAATTTAAGGGTAGGGTCATAGTGGAAAGTATTTCCATTTTTTCTCCATGGACGCACTAAGTCCCACTCTAGAGTAATTTTGGCCATTTTCACTTTTCCAGGTGAAGAATTCGACATTTCTAAAATTATTTCAGACAAATGTCCGTCTAGCGTTTTTAGCGGTCACTATTAGCTTTAATTTAAGGGTAGTGTCATAGTGGAAAGTATTTCCATTTTTTCTCCACGGACGCACTAAGTCCCACTCTAGAGTAATTTTGGCCATTTTCACTTTTCCAGGTGAAGAATTCGACATTTCTAAAATTATTTCAGACAAATGTCCGTCTAGCGTTTTTAGCGGTCACTATTAGCTTTAATTTAAGGGTAGTGTCATAGTGGAAAGTATTTCCATTTTTTCTCCATGGACGCACTAAGTCCCACTCTAGAGTAATTTTGGCCATTTTGCTTCAGATTGTATATTAGTGAAAAAAATTTGAATTCCGAATTAACGTTGTTTTCCATGAGTCTAAAAGTCATATTCCGAATATAAATTGTTTCTCATAAACCAGAAAGTTATATTCCGAACATACCTTGTTTCCTATGAACCGAAAAAAAAGAATATAACTTCACAAAAAAAGAATATAACTTCACAAAAAAAGAATATAACTTCACAAAAAAAGAATTTAACTTCACAAAAAAAGAATTTAACTTCACAAAAAAAGAATTTAACTTCACAAAAAAAGAATTTAACTTCACAAAAAAAGAATATAACTTTATTAACCCTTTGAGGACCGGAGGTTTTCGCCGAAAAAAGAATATAAAAAAGAATTTAACTTCACACACATCACGATAGACCCCTATTGTCATATGTATATGTGGAACGACTGACCATCCCGCCTACTTAAGAAATCCTGTCATAATATTACTACGCACAATCCGATCTGACTCAAATTTCGTATTTTATAAAGATGTAAACATATAAAGTTCTCCAGAAAAAATTGGTTCCCTAGTCGGTCTTTTGGTACCTCCCATACAAATGTACCATTCTGCCCTCTGTAGAAATTGCGAAGTAATATCAATATGCCCTAGGCGATCTTAACCAAATTTGTTTCAAGATTAATTGCGTAGGATTTTTAATTAAAGTTTTATTAATCATTTCGAGTAAGTTAAAAAGTTTTGGTTAAAAAAAATGTTTATGGTTTTTTTTAAAACGAAACTTAGGCATGTTAAAAACTTAAAATGATTAATAAAACTCTAATAAAAAAATCCTACCAATTATCCTGTATAATTTAAAGATCAAATAGTTCAGAAATGTTTCAGAAAGTACAAAACCTCAAAATACCGAATCCTACGCAATTAATCCTGAAACAAATATCCTGGAAAAACAGTCTTTTTTATTATACTTTATAAAGAAAATCAAGTCCGGGAAATTCGCGGGAAAACTTGGAAATAATTCCTGATTCCCAGGAGTTTAAAAATCTCACACGGCTCACTGATTTCAAACAAATTCTCTCCTTCATGAAATGTTAACCCTTTCCGTGGCAATTAATTTTTTTTTACGTGCTAAACATAATATGAAGTGACAAAGCCACTGAAAGGGTTAATTAAGAGTTAATTGAAATGTCATGTCCAGCTAATTTTTCAACGAATAATAGTTGATTACATAACAGGGTGTCCAGAAATTGATCTTTTCTCAGAAGCGAACTAATTCTTTGCAAACTCACAATACATGTTATGACCATCAGTCATGCCTTTGCACGCAGATTCCACACAAAACTCGCATCACATACAAAAACGGTTTACATTTGTAAAAGTTACATGTTCCGAAAGATGTGTTTACACAGAAACTGATCGACTATGTCATCCTGTGAGTTGAAATACATGCTCCGCACAGGGTGTCCAGCAACTGATTTTTCTGAGCGTCAACTCTTTTCCCCACAAACTCACAATACACGTTATCACAATCGGTTGTGCCTTTGCACGCAGTCGCATCACATTGAGAATCGGTTTAGATTTGTAAAAGTTAAAGGCTGCCTAGGGGTGAATTTTGTCAAACTGCATGTCACCTTGTGTTGTCACAGGGTGTCCAGCAGTTTATTTTTGCTGAGAGACCAAGAACTTGTCTACAAAGCCACCATGTAGGTTATGCCAGGGGTTTCTGTCACAAGCTGATCAACTTTGTCACCTTGTGTTTCATCTGCTGTTCGCACAGGGTGTTCACACATGTTGATTTATCTGAAAGACTCGTCCCAACTCTATAAATTCACTATAAATCGTTGGGATACTTTCTGATATCGATATTTTTTTACCACTTGTGAACCACTGTGCACACTGTGCACCGCATCTCATTTAACCATTAGTCATCCACATTTAATTAAACCAACTTTTTTCCCTCAAAAAGTTAACAATTAAAAGCAAAAAAAAAAAAAACCAGACTCGAATTGATTTCACGATTACTTGACTCGGTGGTTTCCGTTTTCAAAACTTTTGACAAAACCTCAAAGGTTTGTGTTGTTTATCTGTTGATTTCGCACCACAAAAAAAATATATAAACTTTTAAATTAAAATGTATTTAACAGCACCAACACAACTGCTTGCTTGCATGTAAATATGTTTAACCAATGCACAACAACAACAATAAAGTTTGCAATTCTAATTAGTCCAGTTTTCTCCGCTGTTGCTGTTTTTTTTTTTTATTATTTCATTCATTTCCTCCCTCTCCTCCTCACGTAAAATGAATACATTTGATTTTTTTTTTATTGTTTTCTTTTATTTATTTTATGTTTTTCATGTTTAACAGAAACTTGGCAGAAAAAATAAATAAAATGTTTTGCTGTCATGAGTGTGTGTGTGTGTGTTATGTTATCATTAGGTTTGTTTTTTCTAACAAATTGACGTAAGTACCCTAGTATGTCCATATGTGCATACATATGGATGCTTCATTTGCCAAAATGACTAAGTGCATTTGAAAAAAACGAAGATTAAACGGGATTTTTGAAATTATTTGTTTATGTTTTTTTTCATTTTACCAGCATTTTTTTAACGGGTTTTCTCTGTTATGAGTGAAATAACTAAATTTATGCAATTTTACGTGGCTCCGTAAATCAAACAGAAATCCTGGGCAGCGAGTTAGTATTTTTGCCATAGGAAGATCAAATCCACGTCTACAGATAGATGTCCCTTGAGTTTGACCGCGGCGATGGCCTGAGTCAGAGAATATAAAGGTCCGATCCCGTTCAGGCTGAACAAGATGGAGACTAACCGTAGTCCAATTCCAAGCAGCCTATATATGGATCATAACTTCAGTAGGGTGGTAGTCTCTCTAAAAACCTGTGCTGATATCTGGAAACACCGCAATTGCCTGGCGATTTGATTTTATACCACAGCCATGGCCTCATTACTCTCTGAATAACGACACCGCCTAGTCAGGCCAGATCAAATTCCGGAGTCTCCGGACTATCCGTGCGGCCAGATTAAGGACTGCGTATAAATATGCATTCAGAAAAAAACGTTCTCATTTTGTTTCTATTCTAAACAATCGAACCGATTGGTTTACAATTCTGGTAAACCGTTCTAGAGATATTCCCTCACCCGGATCCCTGATTTCGGCCAAAACTTCTTTTCAATAATAAGTGTGCATTATTAATTGCTGTCACTGTCCAAATAAACAAAGTCAAGCCAAATACAAAGTCTATTAGACGCTGAGGCCGGAATTATATTCGTATCTTAAATATATTTACCCTCGACACTGATTCACTGATACACTGATACACTGATTCCCTGATTCCCTGATTCACTGACTCTGTCACGCAGTACGTAGGAATTTAAATAGGCATTCTATAATAATTCTATAAATAATAATAATAAAAAAAATAATATTTTTTTTGTACAGAAATTGTGTTTTCCCCAAATTTTTTTTCTTACAAATTTTTTTTTTACAAAAATTTTTTTTTTCAAGAAATTTTTTTTTCCAAATTTTTTTTTTCCACAAAATTTTTTTTTTCAGCAAAAATTTTTTTTACAAAATTTTTTTTTTTCAAGAAATTATTTTTCCAAATTTTTTTTTCCACAAAATTTTTTTTTTCCACAAAATTTTTTTTTTCAGCAAAAATTTTTTATCAACAAAAATTTTTTTTTCAACAAAATTTTTTTTTTCAACAAAATTTTTTTTTTCAACAAAAATTTTTTTTTCAGCAATAATTTTTTTTCCACAAATTTTATTTTTTTTCGAAATTTTTTTTTACAATATAATTTTTTCAAAATATTTTTTACAAAATTTTTAAAATTAAGTAACAAATACTTTCTCAAGCAAATTAACGGGCGCCATAGGCGCATTACAACTTACTAGTTACAATATATTACTTTATTTAATATATAGAATTAGTATTATATTATATAGAAAAAAAAAAAAAACTATGAATTTAAATGAAACCACTAGATCAATCACCCGGTGGTTTTCACGAATAATCACTCAAGTACATTTTAGGGAATTTTGATTTGTTGATGTCAATGGGCTTTTCATTAAAGTAAACTTTTTTTTTTTTAATAAAAAAGATTCGTTACTCTGTTTTCTTTGTTAAAACAACTGAAGTTAATATTTTTACAAAAGCAGCAAAGTTCAAAATAACTTACGTTGCTCCATAAATAATCGAGCGGTCCGAAATCCTTTTTTAATATAACAACGACCTTTGTTAACTATTTTACATAGAACTGTTAGCATACTAACACCACTCTGTTAACAAAAGCAACCCATTTTATGGTTTGCTGTTATGACATCTCTGAACTATTTCACATGACACTGTTAACTCATTGCCATTGTTTTGTTAACAGTTTGGCTGCGCGACTGTGACATCTCTGTTAACTATTTAACATTCCTCTGTTAAATATATACATGACAGGATTAACTTTTTAACATAGCACTGTTAATTCATTAACATAGCACTGTTATCTCTTTAACATAGCACTGTTAACACTTTAACATATCACTGTTAACACTTTAACATAGCACTATTACCTACTTGTCATTTCGGTGTTAAATCTAAAACATGATAGAATTAACTTTTTATCGTAGCACTGTTAACTAGTTAATATTCCTCTGTTAACTATGTTACATGACAGGATCAACTCTTTATCATGTCACCGTAAACCCATTTACATAGCACTGTTAACTACTTAGTATCCCTTTGTTAACTCTGTAACATGACAGGATCAACTCTTTATCATAGCACTGTTAGGTCTTTAACATAGCTCTGTTAACTACTTAACATTCTTCTGTTAAATCTATACATGAAAAACTCAACTCTCTAACATAGCACTGTTAACACTTTAACATAACACTGTTATCACTTTAACATAGCACTGTTAACTACTTAATATTCCTCTGTTAACTCTGTAACATGACAGGATTAACTCTTTATTATAGCACTGTTAACTCATTAACATAGCACTGTCAACTCTGTAACATAGCACTGTTATCTCTTTGATATAGTGCTGTTAATACTTTATCATCGCACTGTTAGCTCTTTTACATAGCACTGTTAACACTTTAACATATCACTGTTGTCTCTTTAAGATATCACTGTTAACACTTTAACATAGCACTGTTAACTCATTAATATAGCACTGTTATCTCTTTAACATAGCACTGTTATCTCTTTAACATATCACTGTTAAAACTTTAACATAGCACTGTTAACACTTTAACATAGCACTGTTAACTACTTGACATTTCGGTGTTAAATATTCCTCTGTTAACTATGTTACATGACAGGATCAACTCTTTATTATATCACTGTTAACTCATTTAAATAGCACTGTTACCTACTTAGTATTCCTCTGTTAACTCTGTAACATGACAAGATCATCACTGTTAAGTCATCAACATGTGACCTCTTTTACTTATTTAACAGAACACAATTAACTTCTTATCAGCGCTCTTTTAACAATATGGCTTTGTGACCTCTCATTGGTTGGCGTTTTCAATTTCATGCAAGAGAACACTAAAATATCATCTAAATCACAGTTCATTTCATTATAATAATAAATACAAATAATAACCGCGTGGTACATACTTAAACACATGCCCCGGCATTTAAATATAAAATAAACAACAACAACAAAAACACTTTCTCAAATGTGTGACACAACCTGAACCAAATTGTTGTCTGGGTGAAATGTTATTATCAGAATTCCCCCAGTGAATAATAAAACTTCTAAATCGTACGAAGAACAAGTCAGAATGTCACAAAAAAATTGATTTGAATCTCTTTTTGACATACACATTTAATCCGGGCGGGGGGTGGCGGCTATACAAACTGACTGGTGTTGGTTTAAAAGGCAAATAAATAAAAAATTACTACAGAAAATTGTTTAAGAAAATATAAATAAAAAAAACAACAACACACTGATGGGCAATGCAAACAGGATCAGGTCTCTGGTCGATTCCCCCCCGTTCGGAACCCTCTCGCCATTTCTTTTTCTGCATTCACACAAAAAACCGATTACTTTTCCCAGTGATAGTGTTGTTTTGCCAAAGAAAAATAACCAACGAAAAATAGTCCAAAAAAAAAAAAACACAAAGTGACTGATGATGATGAGTGAATGTGCATTCTGGCGAAACAAATTGCTGTTGTTTCATCTAAGAGAGTGCCATCGGTGGCACGGGGAGAAATGGCAGAGGTTATTAGCGACGGGGAACTGCTTGTTGCTGTAATCCCAATGTTTATATTCTTTTGTTCGTATTTTTGTATTGTTGTAACGCCACCGTTTTTTTTCTCTCTCTTTTTATTCCTTTGGGAAAGTTAATTGTTTTATACATTCGAGTTGTTTTTTTTTCTTTTCCAATGGCGTTAACATTAATGAGGGGGAATGAGTATGATGAGCATGTCAAATGCAACACGTGCCTTGCCTTGTGGGGATTGTTATGGGATTTACGGTGTAAATTCCAGCCACAGGCACATAAACGACTCCTTCCCCCGACGATGACTTTAGCATGTTCATATTGCTAGCGTGGCTGTGTGTGCTGGGCTTCGTCTATTTTAACCAAAAAAAAAAAAACAATTTTAATAAAAATTGCGATAAAAAATTGTTAGAACATAAAATCATGGTATTATTACATAAAAACGAGGATATTACGAAATAAACAATTTTTGTTTTGTTTTGGGAAATACATGATTCTCCAACAAGAGGTGTTATTTTGATATTCAAAGAAAAATTACATTTTTTGAAATAAATAATTGGATGTTTATTTCATAATAAAGAGGAAGGAATGCCGTTAATAATGAAAAACAACATCAGCCAAATGGCCACCACGACCACACATACAGGACCATATCCTAGAAATATCATGAAATTGTCCATAACCAAATCGCAAAGTGACTGCCCTTTGTCCTCGATAGCCTCACGAATTCTATGTTTGAGGTCTTGAATCGACGCTCGGCTGTTGGCGTAGACCTCATCTTTCACGTGGCCCCACAGGAAGAAGTCGCAAATTGTTAAATCACAAGATCAAGGTGGCCAATTGTGATCATCCTTCAAGAGATAGCACAGTCCCGAAACTGTTTAGTTTGGCGATTTTCGCCATTTTTTATCGGGAATTTTAATAATTTCAATGCGTTGTTGAAGCGTTTATCGTTCCTTTTCTAGTAATGGCGTAGTTTCTACTTGTCAAACGTCAAAGAATAAAAGCTTCAAAAGTGACAGCTACCTCTTGTTCGAGAACCCTATAGATAGTTATTATACACTCCATCATAGGATGGAGTATATACTAAGTTTGTCATTCCGTTTGCAACACCTCGAAAGAGTGATCTGCGACCCTATAAAGTATATATATTATTGGTCAGTGTAACATTCTAAGACATTCTAGCGATGTCCGTCTGTCTGTCCGTCCGTCCGTCTGTTGTCTGTTGAAATCACGATAGAGTGCGAACGACCAATGCTAAAAAGCTGAAATTTTGTCGGAAGATGTTTTTTGCCCATAAGCAGGTTAAGTTCGAGAATGGGCCATATCGGACCAAAGGGGAAAAAGTTCCCCTTTACGGGACTAAATATATTCCGGCCATAATCAAATTTTTCAAATATTTTTTTTCACTACATCTAAGTTCTAAGTTTATATAATTTATAGATGGGAAAAAAATCCCAAAAATGGGCGTGCTCATGGGTTCCGTGGACCCTTGGGGCCCAAAAAAGGGCCCATGATAAACATGGACATATGGGTATCGAAATGCAACGACATTTTCTCGCGAACCCAAATATGCGTTTATTTTCTTGATTTGGATAAAATTTGTGATCGGGTTCCTGGGACTATCGGGTCACGAGCGGCCCAAAAACTCAGTTAGTTTTCTTATTTATTGACTTTTTAAGGATCCATGATGGAGGGTATATAAGATTCGGGCCGGCCGAACTTACTATTTGTCCACTTGTTTTTTTTTTTACTTTCTAAAATTTCTAAAACAACCAAACTATGTTTGTTACAGATAACAATAATTCTTAAAATGAATGAGACACAGTTCGACAAAGTCTAAAAATCAAATAAATTTTTTTTTTCTCAAATTTCCAAATCTGAAATTGGTGAAAATTTTTAATATGAAAAAAGTAAATTTTTTATGAGCGACATTAATAATTAAGTCAAAATGTTTAAAAAAATTTAAAAAAAAAATCAATAACGAAAAGTGGATATTTTTGGAAATCTTTCTAAAATATACCCAGTTGTACGATTTTTAATATTAATCCCTAAAATAATCCCTCACTCCTTGCCTACCATCATTTTTTTTACAGAACTCGAAAATGTTTACTAGATCAAAAGTTACAGATTTTTCATCGATGAACTTGGATTGTGAACCACTGTGCAGTGCGATGTTTCTGGGGATGTAACACGCATAAGTTCAGCCTTGTGCCTCGTTTAACTTTAGACCCATTTTCACCGATTTCTTTTTGATTCTAAAAGAAGCACCGGTTACACCTCCCTCTATCTTTCCGACAATGTCAATGTCGTCGACATGTGAGAGAAAGACGTGACCGTCAAAATGCCGTCGGCAAATCACACATTCGGTTGCTCTGCTACTCACATGTTTGCATTCAGTCTGACTGTCAATGAAGAGGTTGTAAAGGGTGTTTTTTATTGAGGTATAGAACTTCGAATTGAAATAAAACACAAGAAAATCGTTTTAATGTCCATCAATTTGGCTTTATTGGAAGGATAATTTTATGCCATTAATGTTTAAATATGATTTCGGGCATGTGGCCGCCGCGGCTGGCTCGAATAAAGCCAATTCTACAGGTCCAATTTTCAACCACTTGTTGGAACCACAACTCATCCACATTCATGCCATCCAATTCGGGAACAAAATAGTCGGTTATCATGGCTCTATACCGGTCTCCATTAACGGTAACTGACTCTCCAGCATTATTTCGGAAGAAGTATGGCCCAATGACTCCACCAGCCCATAGAGCACACCAAACAGTCAGTTTTTGTGGATGTAATGGCATAAAATGGACGGAGCTTGCGGTGAACTTCGCGGACTGAACCATTACTTTCGAAATAAATTTGCACGATTTGCAAGCGTTGTTCTTTTGTCAACCTGTTCATGATGAAATGGCAAACCAAACTAAATATTAATCACTTGACAGCTGACAAAATGGCCGCCAGTTAAAAAAGTGATGCCAACTTAAAGTTCTATACCCCAATAAAAAACACCCTATATCTCTATTCGCATAAAAACTGAAATTGGAAATCGTAAAGGACAGTGTCCTTTCGTAGTTCTGGGCCTGGCGAAATGTTGTTTTAATTAATTTCATAAATTCCAAGTACATTTATGAAATGCTCTCCCCAAAACAATTCTCTTCCAAATACTATGGGGAAATTTTAATTTATATACTTGTGTGTGTGTGTGAGTAATTGAAATAAGAATTTGAAATATTTCCAATTTTGCGCTTTTCTTTGTGGTGAACCCTTAAGGGGAGAACCAACAACAACTACTCAACTCAGTCAAATTTAAAATGGAATAATTACTTTTGTATGACCCCTTTTATGTCGATTTTGTAAGGGATCTCATTTAGAATTTGGTAGTATGTGTGTGTGTTTTTTTTTAAATTTTTTCAAAACACCTGACAATTTTGAGCTTTAAACGCCTCACCTCACCCAATGCCTGTCAAAACACCCCCTTTTCCCAGTTCATGTCATGATTCATTCAGGTACGGATGAAATCACACCGCTTTGATTCATTGCCTTCTGTTTAAGTACGAGGGCGGCGCAATAAGAGAAATTGTTCTGTTTTGAATTCAAAAATTTGCTTTGACAGGCGATGAGTGATCTCAACTTGAATATGTGAGAGGACAATAGGGATTGTCTTCCTCCCACTCCTCCTTTTCTCTCAACATGGGCTCATATCGCTCTTGCATAAGTTTGCTTTACTGCTTGATTTTTTTGCGACATGCGCTACCAAACAGTAGTTCCCGATCCCTCTGCATAGAGCTAGGACAGTTATTACACCAATAATTGTATGCAGAAACCTTTCCTGCAAGCAAACACAAGGCTTGAAAATGCTTTTTTGAAAATTCCTATTTCTGCAAAAAAATAAATCAATTATCTCGGAAACAACGGAAACAAAAACTGTATTATTTCATAATATTAATAATTTCATGGTTAAATGGAACATGTGTTGTTTCAATAAATTAACTATGAAATTTTCATAGTAACAATTTTCATGGTTAAAAAATTTAAAAATTTGTATGGCTAAAAAAATTTAATTAAAAAATTTAAAAATTTTCATGGTTAAAAAATTTAAAAATTTTTATTTTTTATATTAAAAAATTTTATGGTTGTAAAATTTAACAATTTTCATGATTAAAAAATTTAAAATTTTCATGATTAAAAAATTTAACAATTTTCATGATTAAAAAATTTAGCAATTATCATTGTTTAAAAATTTAAAATTTTTTATTGTTATGAAATTTAACAATGTTCATGGTTAAAAAAACTTTAAAAAATTGTATGGTTGAAAAATTTTCATGGGTAAAAAATTTAACAATTTTCATGATTAAATAATTTAAAAAGTTTTGGTTTTGGTTAAAAAATTTAACCGTTTTCATGATTAAAAAATTTAACAATTTTCATGATTAAAAAATTTAACAATTATCATGATAAAAAATTTTGCAATTTTCATGATAACATTTTTTTACAATTTTCATGGTTAAATAATTTTAAATTTTTCATGGTTAAAAAATTTAAAAATGTTTATTTTTTATATTAAAAAATTTTATGGTTATAAAATTTAACATGGTTAAAAAATTTAAAACAATTTTATGGTTATAAAATTTAACAATTTTCATGGTTACAAAATTTAACAAATTTTCATGATTAAATAATTTAAAAAATTTTGGTTTTGGTTAAAAAATTTAACCATTTTCATGATTAAGAAATTTAACAATTTTCATGGTTTAACAATTTAAAAATTTGTATGGTTATAAAATTTTACAATGTTCATCGTTAAAAAATTTAACAATTTTCATGGTAAAAAAATTTAACAATTTTTATGGTTATAAAATTTAACAATGTTCATGGTTAAAAAATTGAACAATTTTCATGGTTTAACAATTTAAAAATTTGTATCGTTAACAAATTTAACAATTTTTATGGCTAAAAGATTGAACAATGCATTGTTAAAACAACAATTATTACTGTAATTTTTAACAATTATCGTAGTTAACAAATTAAACCATGGAATAGTTAAATTACCTATTATTATTGTTAAAAATCAGTCAACAAGAAAATGTTTAAATCAACCTTATATAACGTTTATTTATAGTTAATTTAACCTTATATGGGTGAAAATAAACAATGTTGCACTCAACGGTCACAGCTATATAATTTTATACGTAAATGAAAAATCTATAATATGATATTTTATTTTCTGTCTCATATAAATTATCAAGCATTTCCATACATTCGCAAACCCAACGGTGACCATTTTTGAAAGTAAATTGCTTTTAAACATGTAAAATGTAAACTCCGTCCGCTGTCACCTGCTATAGGCATGGTTTTTCACTAAGTTTTTCCATTAATATTACGTTATTTTCAAACAAACCAACGACCCTATCCCATAAAGTAACTCAAAATCTTCACATTCCCGGAAAATTGAAACAATTGAGAAACGTTTAACAACGATAAAAATAAATTTACCATTGTCCCTTGATTTAGACTAAATATTGTGCTCCTAAAGTTTGCTTCAAGTTTGAAATAAAAAAGCTTCGTCGATCCTGTTCAACTATACTAGGTAAATGCTAAAATACCACATAATTATTCACAAACTTTAGAAAGTCAATTTTGAACACTCTCAAAGAACTGTGCTCGTTTAAATATGAAATATCAGTTGAGGTTAAAAAAAAAGTAAACTCCGTCCGCGTTTTCCTAGCGACACAAATTGACGATACGAAATTGCTCTTTTTTTAAACAAATGTGTAATAGAATTCTCTAAAATTTCCCTATTTTTTTTTATTATTTTTGGGCAAATCGTTTGGTAATTACATATAAAAATGTGACAGTTTGTAAACTCCGTCGGCGTAAACTCCGTCCCTATGATTCGGTATATTCAATATAAAATTAACTTAAAATTTTTTTAACGAAACTTGTAGTTGCAATATTTATTATTTATACTTATTCTCATCTCTCGATTCTGATCGAAAAATAACTTTAAAAACCATATTTGAAATTGCCGAGTTTGAGAATCAAAAAGTGCAACATTTTTTATTTTCACCCATATAAGATTAATTTGTACGCAACAGGGTAGACACCAAAATGTATCTTTCGTAGTAAATCGAATTCTCTCCGGAAATTTTTATAATTTAGTATGAAAACGAAAAATATCTTAATCGATAACTACATTTTCCCGTTAGACCGTTTAATGAAACGTATTTTGCTTTTCCGAACCATGCTTAAGAAAAAGTACGCTGATAGCTGAAAAAACTTGGCTCCATTTTCGCATTTTCAGTTAAGCGGAGTCGTCTGCAACAGATTCCATGAAATATACACTTTATCTTAAGGGTGTTTTTTCACAAGCACATTTTATGAAACAAATTAATTTGATTCCATTGTTTTTTTTATTATTTGAAAATAATGACACATTTCATTCAGTGAATGAGGAATTTCATAAATACTACGAAGACTTTCTTCGGTGACACATTTCATTCAGTGAATGATGGATTTCATACGAAGATTTTTTTTCGGTGACACATTCCATTCAGTGAATGAAGGATTTCATAAATACTACGAAGATTTTTTCCAATACACTTTTGTTTTAATTTTACGATTTTTTTTTTTAATTTCCAATTAAATTTGAAGCACAAAAAATGTTGATCCAATTTGACTGGACTTATCAGACAATCCTCCTCTGGCTAAGTGATATGTTTGTTTAATATTTAACATATTGTTAATAGAACAAAACGAGTTTCTCCACCTCCCCCCTCTCCTTGTAGCAACATGTCAAAATACTGTTTAATTAAGTTGTTGTTTTTATGTTATTGTGAATGTGAAGTCAGCATTTCAAGTCAGCTTTCTCAATCAGTTCTTTGTATTTTTTTTTTTTGTGTTTGTTCATTTAAACAAAAATTAAGTGCAATAATTAAATATTCTATAGTATTTAAGGGGGCAAGGGGGTTACCCCCATTGAGGTGTCTCATACGCAGACAGACATTGACTATAAGAAATTTGTCTATACTTCACCACTGATAGACTTCAAATCGTACCTACCTAGGGTGATTGTTTAACAGGTGGTTAGAATCTTTAAACCTTACGCTATTGTTGACATACTTTTAAGAGAAATGCAACTATGTATGGTTTAAAGCACTTTTTACAACTGTGAATATGTTGGACGGCCGCCCTATGTGCGACTATCACAGCATCACATCAAACATTTTTTCAGCGGCTATTTCCGCCTTCGTTCAAGCTATAGACTTTAAGTGTAAGCCATGTAAAACTTCTGTAGAAAACGTTAGCCGTTCGGAGCCGCCTGTTAGCGGTAACATAGAATTTAACGGCAAATAACAAAGTAAGATTTGAGATTTAACCCTGAAATTCCCGGAAAATTACCTGATTCTGTTCTTCCAGATTATTGTATTTCTAGTAGAAGGAATACAAATGTCTGAAACATTGCTGAACTAGTTGTTCTCATTTCATTTAAATTACCTAGGATTTTTTTTAATTCAAATTTTACGAATTTACCCAAATTTCTTACATGTTAAATTTTTGGTTGAAAAAACTCAATAACATCTTAAAACAATTAAACTCTTCGTTTCGTTTTTTGGAAAATATTAATTTAAAGATAACTAGACGAATGTTGGTTTCTAAGTGCTCAAGAGTTCAAGGTTTATCTGCATAAACACGGTCTTTCCCGTAGCCCCACAAAAAATGGTGTCTAATGGTGTCAAATCGCATGATCTTGGTGGCCAGTTGATGTCGCCACGACGAGAAATTACGCGGCCAGTAAATGTCTCTTGCAATAAAGCCATATTCGCTCGAGTTGTGTGGCATGTGGCACCGTCTTATTGAAACCACATATTATCCAAGTCGTATTCTTCAATGCAGGCAAAAAAAAAATCGGTTATCATACGACCATAACACTCCGAATTGACGGTGACAGTCGTTCCCTCGTCGTTTTCGAAGAAGTAAGGTCCAATCACACCTTCGGACCAAAAAGCGCACCAAACAGTGACTTTTTGTGGATGTAATGGCCTTTCTTCAATTACTTGAGGATTCTCAGAACCCCAAATACGACAATTTTGTTTATTAACATACTCATCTACTGAGAAATGTACTTCATAACCATAAACCATAATCTCCTCTTAAAGCACGATATGTGGCTGTGCCAGAATCACCATTTTTGTTGTAGGTTTTAATAATTTCTACGCGTTGTGTGATAGTTAAGCGATCCATTTTCGTCAATGTCAGACTTCTTACTGAGAAGAACAAAAATTGATTTAACAACTAAGTTTGACAGATGTCGAATTCCAGCCCTATACTTTTAAAACCACGAAATGGATAACCCTATACTATAAAGATTAGTCAAGATTATGATGTTAAGAAATAAGATTTATTATTTTATTTGTCTGCCATTTCATTAAATGTTTAGTCGATGGCAGGGATTAGAAAATAGACTCGACTTAAGAAATACACTCCGTTCAGTGAGTGCTCAGCTCACTCATTTAAGAGAAGTTCTCCGCCTGTTGCTTCATGAAATGTTAGGGGAATTGCGATCTCCTTTCACCTTTGCGGCACTAAAACGTACTCAGTTCTTGCTGTGTGGGGTGAATGTCGATTTTTTCTCTTTGGGTATGGCAACACCATGGGCGAAATAATTATGTGTGTAAAATACTCAAGTACGGGGTTTTATTTCCCTCTACAATTCTTCTTAATCACAAATTTATCGTGCTTGATTTGTGAGAAGACTCCCGACCGTTGTTTCATGGAATGACGTAGTTACATAGAATATTTTTTTTTTATTTAATTTATCAATTTATTTTGTCATTACATTTTCGCATGAAACTAGTATCTACTTGTTCACGTGACTTTTCTTTGCTTTACTTCTCTCATTTTGAAGAGTATCTGAATCATCGGAAAAGTTCGACTTTCGGAGACTTTCGGAGTTATGGAATTACCTATAAAATTGTTTAAAGGAATTTGTCTCCTGACACTGGAAGTGCTTCGACTCAAAGAAAATTTGACATATTGTTCGAGACATGGAAGTTCCGCTGTATTTGAAAAATAAAAAAAGATTTCACCAGGCTCATTTTTAATGCCAACTTTTACGAGTATTACTTTTAATTTTTTGTTATTTTTTCAAAATTTCTATAAAAATGTGATTACAAAAAAAAAAATCAAACTCAATAAATTCTAATAATTTGTTTTTAAATTCTTTTCATTTTAGGTAAGTCAATCGAATACTTACAGATTTGAATTGGTTTTCACCTCAACAAAATATGGTAAGGTAGAGCAAAAACAAAAAAGAAAAAATGGAATCTTTTACATTACTTTAAATTTATTCCATTAACAGTTGGAGTTAATCTGAAGATCGCCAATCATTCTTTTCATTGAAGATCACCAATCCATGCATTGAAGAACAAATTCAATATTTTGTCGTAAAATCATTGAATACTTTTAAATTATTCCATTAATAGTTTGTCGTGAAATCGTTCACTACTTCAAAATTATTCCATTACTACTTGGAGTTAGTGTGAAGATCACCAATCATTCTATTAATCCTTTAACCACTAAGACCGTATACAGACGATCGTCACTAACATACGTTTCTAATGGTTAAAGGCTTACGACAATCACTACCAGAAATTGTTTTTAAATCCAAGGTTGTTTTCAAACGAATGAGAATTATGAACACAATAGTAAGGTGGGATCATTGAAACACATGAATAAAAACAATTGCATAGGTATTGCAAATATTTGAGCTCTGTACACCCTGTGGCAGCCACAATGATAACTGTATCTGACGTTTTCAAATGAACCCTTTAAGGGATCACTGTAAACAACAAGGTGTTAAAGCTTATCAGCTGGGTTGTAACAATTCCCTACGAGCTTGGAATTACTGTTACATGGGTTGGCATAAATCAGTCTTTAGTTTTCCACATTTTTATTTACAAAACACACAATAAACTGAATTTCATGCCGCGAACGTTTTGCATATGAACAAATTGATATCTGATTTGTGGAACGAATGATGGCCAGTGATTGGTGTGATCGAATCAACCATTTGCTGCGAAGCCACACCCTCTGTACAGCCACAATGGCTCGCTGATCGTTGCAACAAATGATCTCTTTTCCAAAGCTCTCTTCGTTTTCAAATCTCCACTCTGTGCATAAATTCTTGCATGCCCATGTTACGTTATGTTTGTGTGTCACACTTGCTTACATGAATACAGACATTAGCAACAATTTAATGGAAGAAGATCGAGTAGTGTTACTCAAAACACTAATGATTTGCTAGCAATGTAATGTGGACGGTGTGCTTGTATGAAAACAAAGCCCCTCCCCTGATGGGCTCTCTCACACCTTGTGTTGTGAGCGGAACAGCGGCGGCATGGTTAAACTCTCCCCCACCTCTCATGCCAACCACATAAAAAAAAAACCACAACACACTCGTTTATGATTGGTCATTGTCGGATAAACATCAACATTTACAGAGAGCAAAAAAAAACCCATTGAAAAAAAGTGCACTAATAAGATTTCTTCATTAAATAGCACATCGGTATGTATGAATGGATATTAAAGCATTCATATACATACACCAACACATCCACACGCAATATTGTGTTGTCGGCGTTGTTTTTTTTTTTTTGGTTCCTTCCTTTCACACGCCATCCGCATATCCGTAGTCATAGTAAGTGTGCCAGTGTTGGTGTCAAATACGACTCATTCATTTAAAAACATCCAACAAACTACCAACTACCGAACGAATGAGCGTTGGCAGTTACTGTTCAGGGGGATGGGGATGTAAGAGCATTGGGTGGGTGTTTAGTTCTTGTGAACAAGCAAAGCCTTTTAATGGTGGCCCAGCCGGCAACAACAACAACAAGAATCCACGACACGATGACACAACGATGTGTTTGCTGCAATGGCCGAGTGTGAGTGTGACACGATACCATTAAAACAACAATTTATACACTTTAATTTCACTTAAACACTCAGTAACTTTGCTCTCAGTGAACTACACGACTTACTCACAAACACACTGATGAATAGGCAACAACACACAGATATGTTTTTTCTTTTCTACATACATACTCGCATTTCGGCGGCCGACCACTTTGTTCGTTGTAGCTGCTTCGTAATCGTTCTCATCATCATCGTCAACGCCAGCCATCGTCATCATCGTTACAATCATTATTATTATTTTTTTTCATTCACCATGATCATATTTAACACAGTGTTGTTGTTGTATAGAGCTGCCGTCGTGTGCCGTGTTTTTTTTTGTGTTGTGTGACTTGGTTGTATCAGTTTTTGTTATTGTTGTGAAGAGACTAAGCCGAAAGAGGTGTCAGTCGCTCTTAACATTTGACTCGTCTTTGCGACCATTTTCGAATGTTGAATACCCTCAATCATATGATGCAGTGTATGTCAGTGATGGAAAATGTGGTACAATTGTACCAATCGTGGTAAATTGGCCTTTTAGTGGTATCGTGGTACACACAACACTTGTTTGGTACAATTTCATATTAACAACATATGGACGTTGGTACACTATAACATTTGTTGGTACATTTATAGGTCTTCCCTGAAAGTTCGTTCATACGACACGATTTGCCTTTTAACTTCTTGTTTATTATTGTAACGTGTGTATTATTGTCTGATTAATCGAGTCTATTCTCCCAATTTGAGATCGCTCAAGAACAACTGAGAATATTTCGGCTGTAGCCCAAAGTGTTGAAGAAAACCCAGGTTTGTCCATTCCTCGTCGTTTTTTGGAATTGGGCATTCCACAAACGTCATTACACCGTGCAGACTTGGGTCTTAAGGCTTAAAAAGTTCAGTTAACACCAGAACTAAAGCCGGCCGATCATCAACAACGTTGTGTCTTTGCTGATTGTGTCCTTGAAATGCATGCAAATGATCCGGAATTCCATCGAAAAATCATCTTGACTGATGAGGCCCATTTCCACCTCGATGGCAATGCAACAAGCAAAATTGTCGCATCTGGGGCTCGGAAAACCCACGGGTTATTGTTGATAAGCCTCTCCATCTTCAACGTGTGACTGTTGGGTGCGGTTTATGGACCGGCGGAGTCATTGGACCTTACTTTTTCGAAAATTTGTGGCCATTTGGCTGTGGTCATTTCATTATTAACGGCATACCTTCCTCTTAATTATGAAATAAACATCCGATCATGTATCTCAACAAATTTAATTTTTCTTTGAATACCAAAATAATACCTGTGGTTGGAGAACCCTGTACAACCTTTGATTCAAACTAATTGTGTCTATTGTTTGCATTACCAATAAGTTCAGTTTACGGTTTGGTTAATTTTGCAAATTCGATTTCATTAGTTTTAGAGCAGTTTATAGCTGACACCTCCCGTTATTAATAGTCTCTTGGGCCGCTGGTTCCGTGTGTTGCTGTTTCTCATTTGGTTTTGTTTTCTTTTGTTGGTCGTTTTCCGTTTTATTGTTTTCTCTGAAGTGTGAGCAAACAGAAAAATAACAAAAGAGAAGAGTAACAAAAACAACACAAAAATTACGAAGAATTATGAGTCCAGCAAAAACGAAAAGAAAGAGAACTTAAAAACGTGTCCAAATAACTCATACATATAACAGTATTGTTACTAACATTATCAAAACTATCTCACACACAATCACATGAAACATGAACACTAACACTGGGGTACTTATGAGGAATTTTATTTACTACCTGCACCTAACCAACTGAAACACCTCACGACATTGCACAGTGGTACGAACTTCCATGGACATATCGGTCATTTACTTCAATAGTGTCACAATTCAATAAAGTTGATTTTTGTTCTGCGAGTATTATACATATTATGTCACGGCTCTACTTTATTCGCGAAACCTATGATTTTTTTCCTACATTTGCTAAATAAGAGGCAATTGAAGCTTTCAACGGCCCTGCTGGAAATATCGTGTTTTGAGTTGTGACACTATTGAAGTAAATGAGCGATGTGTAGTTTTTGGTGAGCTGAGAATCGCCCAGAAACATGTGGATCGAATCTTTAGAAGTGCTTAACGCTTTGATTGTAAACAATGGCTTGTATTGGATGTTGAAATTCAGAGTTGTATTTTATGTTATTCTTTGTTGTTCGTCTTAAGATGAGATAATGATCAGCAAGTCCTTGTACTTGATTACAGGCTACTTCGGACTATGCTTGTCCATTTTTTTTTCTTTACCAACCGTGGAACTGTTGGTCATCTTCATTGTGGATATGTTGTTTCAAAATGTGGCTTACAGCATCGACGCTCCAACCAAGATGACCTCTCTAAACCGTTTTTGTGTGTTTTGCTAGCCAGGTGACAACTGAGCTATTCAGTATCGGATGTCAGTATCCCCTTAGGTTGGGTGATGAACATTGGACTTTGTTATTCTAAACCATTCAGACCATTCTGGCGATGCCTGAGCTAAGTTCTGCGGTCATTATCCACTTGATATGAATGATGATACATTTTGCCATGTCAAAACCTTTTAAAAAGCTGACAAATTAGATTTCGCCCTTGAAAAACTAAAATCACACTTTATAAGGTGCTGCTAAAAACACACTCTACTTTGGGCCGTTTAAAGTTTTCAATGGCGCCATACTGAGCAAATATAGCTTTCCCGAATAAACTGAACCCCAGACATATGTAAACAGAATACACGCTGCACAAATAAGAGATTTACCGCTTTTCCTTAAGCAAAAAAAACTAAAATTTAATTTTGAATTGTGACACTTAAAGAAAATGAGCGATATGTACGAGGTATGTTCAAAAATATCGCGAATTTTGTATTTTATTCAAAAAGTATTTATTTATTCATGAATATCTATTTTGTCCCCTTCAAAGTAATTCCCCTCGGATATAATACACTTCTGCCAACGTTTTTTTTCCAATCCTCGAAGCACTTAAAATAATAATTTTTTGTGATCTTGTTCAATCATGGCGTAGCGTCGTCCTTTCAAGGGCCTTTTCAGTATTATTGACCGTAATATTCTCTATTGACCGTACTACCCTGTGGCAAGAACTCTTAATGCACCACGCCCCGGCAATGAAGGAAAACTGTGAGCAGAACCTTTACGTTCGACCGAACTTGTCGCGCTTTTTTCAGTTTTGGTTCATGCGGCAGCTTCCATTGGGATGATTGAGCTTTAGTTTCCACGTCGCAACCATAAACCCATGATTCGTCACCGGTTATGACCCTCTGGAGAAAATTTGGGTCATCACGTACCGAGTTCAACATCTCCTGAGCAATTTTAACACGATATTGTTTTTGGTCCAAATTGAGCAATTTTGGCACGGATTTAGCGGCGATCCGACTCATGCCCAAATCATTGGTTTAAATCGAATAGCACGAGCCAATATGTATGTTTAGATCCTCAGCCACTTCTCTAATGGTAATTCGTCCAATTGGCCAATATTATTTTATTCACTCCATCAATGTTTTCGCCTGTTGTTGACGTGCTCGGGCGTCCGGCACGCCGTTCGTCCTTCGCATCTTCGCGGCCCTCTAAGAACATTTTGTACCACCGATAAACGTTGCTTTGGTCCAAGTTAGCTTCACCATATGCCACTGTCAACATTCGGAATGCGTCAGCGCACTTTTTTGATGTTTTTCACACAAACCTTAATGCACATTCGTTGATCAATTTGTTCGTTGATCAAAAATAGATAAAAAAAAATCGAAGACATGTTAAAACACATCCAAGCACAACAGCTGTCAAAAATTAACTAAAAATTCAAAATGGTCGACCTTGTCAGCATAAGTAAAGGACATGAGTAGCAACATAACTCTACAAAAATATCAAAAATCAAATACACGTAACCCGCGGAAATTAAAAATTCGCGATATTTTTTTAACATACCTCGTTAAGTGGAAATAGAACATTTCTATAAAATACCGATTTTGTTTCAACTCTCTGTAATCGACTTGCAAGTTTATACATTAAATGTGTCTCTCTCATATTAATGTGACTCCTTACTCTCTGCCTTTTCCTCTTTTTCTCTCGGTGTCTTTGTCTATCTCATGTATTATGTCTACCCATCTCTCGAGTCACTTAAGCCTTAGAATTCCCTATATTATTTCTTCCACAAACCATTTCCACCTGTCATTTCTATGACTGATCAATCCACGTATCGTATTCTAACCACCCTTCGTATTTCAAACTCATATGTGCTTGAACAATCTTAATATATATTTACCCTCGACACTGATTCACTGATTCACTGATACACTGATTCCCTGATTCACTGAGTCTGTCACGCAGTACGTAGGAATTTAAATAGGCATTCTATTTTTTTTTCAAGAACATTTTTTTTCCCACAACATTTTTTTTTTCAACAAAAATTTTTTTTTCCAGCAAAAATTTTTTTTTTCAACAAAATTTTTTTTTTCAACAAAAATTTTTTTTTTCAACAAAATTTTTTTTTTTCAACGAAAAATTTTTTTTTCAGCAAAAATTGTTTTTCCACAAATTTTATTTTTTTTCGAAATTTTTTTTTACAAAATAGTTTTCTCAAAATATTTTTTACAAAATTTTTTAAATTAAGTAACAAATACTTTCTCAAGCAAATTAACGGGCGCCATAGGCGCATTACAACTTACTAGTTCTCTAATATTTTAAAACAAAAACACACGAAATATAAAAAAAAAACTCTTTTATCGCATCATTTCACACTTTTTCTTATCATCACTACTCCCCCCTTCTCCACAGTATTAGACATACGCATACCTTTTGTAAACAAGAGTATGGCAACGGTGACGTCGTGCAAATACAGAGAAATTGTAATGTGCTCTTTTAAATTAAAGGCGCCGCCAACATTCGTTCAGTTATTCATAAAATGCATGTTGTCGATGTGTTGTTGGCGTTATTCATTCGTCGTCGTCGTCGTCATCATCATAATCGTGGAAACGCCATCGTTGTACGAGTACATGTTATTTAGATGATGCTGTCGCCTTACCTGCCAGATTGCATCATATCTGCAATTTGTTGGTGTAGTGGTGATGGGTGTAAATTTGTTGTATTCGTTCCGACGATGTTAGTTTCGGTTGTTTTTACGTTATAGCGTACACAGACGACTGCCTTAATGCGCATTATGACTGTGTTGCCATATTGAGTATAAATGCAGTTTGATTTTTTCCATTTACTTTAGAGTTAATGCAGTTCGGGAAGAGATAATGTCCAAGGTAATTTGCATTAAGTCGGCTTGAGACTGCTTGCTGCATTCGTATATACTCATGTGAATTCCACCAACACATCCTATCACACCCGGAAATCCTGCCGAGATAGAAAATGCCTCCATTATTTGACATTCGCCAAAATCCGGCAAATGCAATTCTCAGTGCCCGTAATTTGGGTGTAGAGGACACAGTTTTCATTACTCACCGTTTGTTGGTAACTCCCCGTGGCTTCCAGCATTTCAAGAACATTTGAGACGTCTTGTAACCGCATCCAGGCAACTTGAACATGAGTCTCCTACAGTCTCCATCAACCCTACATTTATTTTGTCGTGAGTCTTCGTTCAATATGGTAAAAAAAAGTGCGATTGTTGATCTGGCAACTGTTTGACTCACTCGGCAAACGTAAGACGTTGCCAACAATGAATTTATAGTGGGTTGCTTTCGTGACATTGTTGGTCAGTCAGTTTTTGGAGCTTACTCCATTGTGACAAGGGTAAGGAAAAATGTCTTCCAACGAATACAGTGAAACTTCCATAACTCGAACTTCCTTAAGTCGAATTTTCTTTAAGTCGAAGCACTTCTAGTGGCTGTTAAGGAGAGTAAGAGAGTGTAAGTAAGTCCATAACTCATACACGCTGAAAAAATGGACATTTTAACAAATTTCAGCAAACAAATTCGCATCAAACATATAAATATATATACACCAATACCTCGCTTTGCGACGTTTCATTTTGCGACATTTCGCGTTGCGTCGAAAAAAAATTTTGCATCATTTCAGCTTGCGACGTAAAAAATTTCACATTGCGACGTATACAGCCCGATTCTGAATACTCCCGGGGAGATAATTCCCGGGGAATTTAAATTTTTCTGATTATAAACTCCTCCTATTCTAAACAAACCGAGGGAATAATAATAAGGGGCATACAATTTCGATTATTTGGAGCCAGATGATTTGTTTGTTTCCCGGTCTGTTTACAATAGGAGAATTTTATACTCTGAAAAATTTAAATTCCCCGGGAATTATCTCCCCGGGAGTATTCAGAATCGGGCTGATAAAGAAAAACGACTCTTAACGGAACTTTTGGAAAAAAATATGTACAAAGAACCAATGGTTGAAAATGTCGTTTTGTTTGTTGTTACTCACACTAACATCTATGTATGTACATACATACATACAAAAAACGTTTGATATCTATGTCGAGAGCGGTATGAGTTCGATATGGTTGATGTTCGAAAATGGCACGATCCTTAACTGATTGCGTAAGTTCCTACAAGGAGATTTACTTGCAACAAAAAAAGAAAACGATCCAGCAAACTTTGGAAAAATATTTGCAGCCATTAGCATCTACATCTACACATCCAACAACTGTTGCATCATCCGATACTCCAATAACGCTAGATTCTGATTCTTCATAATCATTAAAAATCTAGATTATAACAGTACTGAATTTTCAATTTTTTTAGTTTTAATGAATTTTTGTTGTTTGAATTGCTATGTTTTTTAATTTTAATGAATTTGTTTTCTTTAATTAAAAATAAAACTATTGAAATAAGTAAATTTTTATTTTAATAATTCCTTTAATTTTTAAGTCTTCATTTTTTATAATATTAAATAATTTTATAAAAAACTAAAAATTACTTTGTTTTTGGTAAAATAATGGATTTCATTTAGAATTGGAACGTATCTTTAATATTTCAGTGCAATTCCATACAAAAGGTTTTCTCGAATTGCGACGTTTTGATTGCGACGAATTTTTTGGGAACCAATTATCGTCGCAAAGCGAGGTATTGGTGTATACCAGTATACCACAAACATTAACTTGTTTGTAGGTGATAACTATCGAATATATATGTATACATTTTCATGTTACCTTTTAATTTTTTTTTTTGAATTTGTGAATCTCTATATATGAGTTCATCTTATACTCTCGGTTATTGTTCTTATCCAAAAGAGCGTAGAGACAATAATTACGAAAACTGCTGCAAATACACACTTATTCGCACTCAAATGCTGTACTTTGTTGAATTTAATAAGTGTGTTGTGTCTTTTTCCCAAACATGTAATATTACTAGCAAATGAGTTATATTTACATCCAAATAAGCATTGTGTAGAAAGAAATAAGCTTTACTTGCTACAAAGACCAAACACGCGTTTGTGTGTAAACATTATAAGAAAGACATATTTTTCAGCGTGTAGTCTCCGTAAGACGAACTTTTCTACCGGATAATGGCGGTTCGAGTTATGGAAGTTCGAGTGTATTTTTGTTATGAGTTACAACAATTAATATTTACTATGGTCCTCTGAGTACAAGAATGATAACAAATTTTTAACCATAGAGGGGTTTTTTTTAAAAAAAATTTTCCTACATTTTTTAAAAATTGTTTTCCTAAATTTTTTAAAAAAATGTTCCTACCTTTTTTTTTAAAATTTTTTCCTTTTTATAAAAAATTGTTCCTAAATTTTTATTAAACAAATTTTCCTACCGTTTTTTTTAAAAAATTGTACCTAAATTTTTTTTTAAAATTTTTTCCTTTTTTTTTAAAAAGTTTTTCCTAAATATACCTTTTTTTAAAATTTTTTCCTAGTTTTTTTAAAAAGTTTTTCCTAAATTTTTTATAAAAAATTGTTCCTAAATTTTTATTAAAAAAATTTTCCTACCGTTTTTTTTAAAAAATTGTACCTAAATTTTTTTTTAAAAAGTTTTTCCTAAATATTTTATAAAAAATTGTTCCTAAATTTGTTTTTAAAAAATGTAATTTATTGAGACGTTACTTATTATAACCTGTGAGATGTGATGGAAATATATTTTAAAAATTAATCACTAAATTATTTGTAATCTATGCCGTCGGCAACGAACTCATTTAAAGGTAATGATGGGCGCAAAGGAATCTTCATATACTTTTATCTCCCACGTATTTTTTCCTATAGTTTTTCTAAAAAAAAATTTCTTACATTTTTTTTAAAAAAAATTTCCTACATTTTTTTAAAAAGTAATTTCCTACATTTTTTTAAAGAAATTTTCCTAAATTTTTTTTAAAAAATTTTTCCAACATTTTTTTTAAAAAAATTCCTATTTTTTTTTTTAAAAAATGTTCCTATATTTTTTTTAAAAAAATTTTCCTAAATTTTTTTTAAAAACATTTTCCTAATTTGTTTGAAAAATTTAATTTATTGAGACGTTGCTTATTATGGAAAGAAATTTTAAAAATTAATCACTAAATTATTTGTAATCCATGTCGGCGGCAACGAACTTATTTAAAGATAATGATGGGCGCAAAGGACTTACATGCAACTTACATGGACTTTTATCTCCCAAAAATTTATCTCACATGTGGTTTCGACAGGACGGTGCCACACCTCGCATGGTACCATGAACTGATTGACTTGTAAAGGGACTACAATCAAGGTGGCGTTTTGTACCATTCTCGAATATACATCCAAGAGAACCCATATACCCTTATCAATATCCTTAAATAAGTAGTCCCTATAATCCAACGCCTTTTTACAGCACTTCATATTCTAAAGCCAAACTATTTTGTATTTGTCCTAATCTTGATTAGGCTTTTGGCGATTATTTGAAATGACACAGATCGCCGTCACATATCACATACAAGTAAGGTCCCTTAGGACCAAATATCTTCCTCAATGTACGGAACGCAATTGAAACTTTCACTTTTATTAAAGCAAGTGAACAAATATTGCCAGAAATTTAAATTCTCCACTTTCGGACAATTTTCTCAAACTCCCGATTTTCAAAGAATTCCAGCATCTCCCTGTCTGTGGGTAAAAACATGAAATTACTGGCAATTTCTATGTGCCTGTTGTCATTTCTCTTGTGTATTCCGTACTTCCTTTCACTTTTAACACACGCGTTGATATACAACATCCTCATCTACATCTCATGCCCGACCGTGTGCTGTTGCTTCAGGCCACCATTGAAATGCTGCTTATGCTGTCTCTCCCCATCCTACTGCTGCGCTAACCAGGCTGTCTTGACTGTCTGTGCCTGGCTGTGGATCTGCTCTGTTTGTCTGTCTGTTCGTTCGTCTGTCTACTGCTGCTAATCCTCAAAAGTGCTGTTGTGCAGAAAGGCATTTGTTGGGACAGTGATTCAAAGCGAAAGCACAGTGTAATACTTATTGATACTTTTACTTTACTTTATGTGAAAACCTGTTTTAAAACCGACATGGAATGATTTATTTGAACCGAACGGTAAAACATCGTTCTCTTAAAACACCCATATAGAAGGCCATCTCAAAACAGACTTTCATAATGACCTTATCATGGAAGGCTTTCTAGAATGCCTGCTCATGCTTCAAGAACTTTTCATAGAAATCTTTTTCACAAGAATGCCTTCTCAGTATAGATGGTTTAACAGAAGTCCCCTAGAATATCTTCTCATACAAGATCATCATATAAAAGACGTTCTAGAAAGCCGAGAAAGCTTTCTCATAACGGACATTCTGCAGGGTTTGCTCTGAAAACACCTTACATAATGTCTCCTCATCAAATGCCTTCTCTTAAAATTCATTCTACAAGGCTTTTCCTTTAAGATCTTCTAAGACTAAACAGACCTTTTCATCAAAGTATTTTTTTTTACAAAATACCTTCTAGAAGGCTTGGAAGGCCTTTTTAACCTTCCCGTAGGAGACGTTGTAGAAGTCTATCTCATAAAAGTATTATTGACAGAAAAAGACCTCCTACAATGTACTTATTTTCATCAGACGGTTTCACAGATGATCCCCTAGAATATATTCTCATACAAGACATTTTCGAAGACCATCTTTACAAGACATTCTAGAAGTTTTTCCTATGGGAGTTCTAGTTTCCATTCCAGATTATATTTCAATTTCCCAGATGTATTTTCAAATGCTGTTCTTATTCCATAGCAGATGATATTCTTTGGTGTTTTCTAATATGAATGAATTTGAATGTTTTCTTTCAATAGACAAGTACTTTCTCCGGAATCTGTTGTGGAAGTAGTTCTAAAGCTCAAAAGAGTCCGGTAACTGAAATTTGTCTTACCGAGAAAGTTGTTCCAGTTTCAATTCTATAGAAACGTTGATGTAAGGATCTCCTCGAGACTTCAAAACAAAATCAATTCCTCTGGAATCGGTTCGGAAACTAGTTTAAAAGCTCAAAAGAGTCTGGTAAGCCAACTCAAATTTGTTCCAGATTAAATTCTATAGTAGCGACCTGTTCAAGATCAGATGAAGAGGAAGTCTCTTTTTCAAAATGTTTGTGTTTCATATGCAGTTGGGCTCATTTGGGTCACCCTGTAGAAGCTAAGTTGAGGAGGCTCTTTGTAAAGGGTGTTTTTTATTGAGGTATAGAACTTCGAATTGAAATAAAACACAAGAAAATCGTTTTAATGTCCATCAATTTGGCTTTATTGGAAGGATAATTTTATGCCATTAATGTTTAAATATGATTTCGGGCATGTGGCCGCCGCGGCTGGCTCGAATAAAGCCAATTCTACAGGTCCAATTTTCAACCACTTGTTGGAACCACAACTCATCCACATTCATGCCATCTAATTCGGGAACATAATAGTCGGTTATCATGGCTCTATACCGGTCTCCATTAACGGTAACTGACTCTCCAGCATTATTTCGGAAGAAGTATGGCCCAATGACTCCACCAGCCCATAGAGCACACCAAACAGTCAGTTTTTATGGATGTAATGGCATAAAATGGACGGAGCTTGCGGTGAACTTCGCGAACTGAACCATTACTTTCGAAATAAATTTGCACGATTTGCAAGCGTTGTTCTTTTGTCAACCTGTTCATGATGAAATGGCAAACCAAACTAAATATTAATCACTTGACAGCTGACAAAATGGCCGCCAGTTAAAAAAGTGATGCCAACTTAAAGTTCTATACCCCAATAAAAAAACACCCTTTATTAACAACAGACGAGAGATAGACAAAATGTGCCGATTATTTTTTTCGTTTCAAACCACTGTGCGTTCTTTGCGGCTACGGCTGCTGTGCCAGGGCAGTCTGCGAATGTGTGTAAGTGTGAGTGGAGGCTTATCTCTCCAGTTCCGTGAGCACGAGGACACACGAGACGTTTTAAGACTTGGCAAGCGTATAATGGTGGCGTTGCCCTTGAATTTACTTTGGAAATATTCAACAAATACGAATGAAATGAACAAAAAAAAAAACGAAAAACAACGCAATAATTCAAGTCAACATACATATTCACACACACACACACATAAACACAAAGTTTTAAGTTGATTTGGTGGCCTTTTGAAAAGGATGAAGAAGGATGAAGAGCATCGTTTCGTGTCGTTGAATGTAATTGCGAATGTGGATTTCGATGATACTCGAACGAACACAATTTTATGACGTAGTTTCGTATTCTGGGCTCACCCAACTGGCGCAGGGAAGACACCGGAAGTTGCTGGGCATTGGGGAGGGGGTGTGGTGGCTTGAGCACGGAAGGGAATTGAGTGAGAGAGAGAGAGAGTGAGGGAGATACAGTAAGAGTGACAGAGAGCGAGAGAGTGTGGAGAATGTCAGAGATAATAGAGGTACACATGTACGTATATCATTGTCCGTCCGAACATGAAAAAGAAGCAGCATATTACGTGTTTTCTTACTTGGATTTCATGTTTTGCCAAAGGATTTGGAGGGAGGGGGGCCGGAAAGGAGGATATTCAGAGAAAAACTGCCACGTGGCACATTGAGCGGTGTACAATGGTCCTTTATTTAAAAAAAAGGCGCAAAAATACGAATGAGTTCGTAAAAGTAGAAACTCTCATTCAATAACTTTTAAACAAAATGATTATTTCCAATGGCAACGAATTATTCGAAAATATTGTCCATTACATTTAATACGATATGTGTTATCGTTCGATATGAGCTATCGGTCTCCATTTTGTATTCTGATTACAGAATCTTGTATCGAAAATGATTTATATATTTTCTGATTCTCATGATCGTCATATTCCCGAATCCATTTTGAAATAATAAATTCTCATTTTAATAAAAAAAAAATAGCTCTACGAGATGGTTCAGCAGTGTATCATTCACTTGATGTGAGTATCGGGATATACCAGAGATGGCAAGACTTTGGACAATATTACAGATTACAGACGAACTGAAATCCGTTGGAATGTCCCTTGCCATTTACAAACTCCTAAATCCGCCCAGAGGTGACCCCGATGTCTACTTGGTTCTGGTATTCTATGAGACTGAAGGTTACGACTAAGCGGCTATGGCTTAAGACGTCCATCAACATTAGCTTTTTATTTCTTTAGCGATCTAGACGATCCAATACCAATATCGGCCGACTCAAAAGCTTTTTTGGGTGCTTAGGATGATTCTGCGGTGTGGCCTGGTATACATTTGTCGCTTGTTTCCATGTATCAGAATTGGATAGAGATTTTAATTGAGGTTAAAAGTTCAAAAACCCCTACACGGATAAAAAATTATCAGCCAAAAGAAAATATTAAGTGAAATATCCCTTGAGCGGTCCTTCCAAAGGGGGTGACCGCTATGGGAGATTTCACTGTATTAATGGAGATAATCAGCCCAGTCAAAAAAGACAAAAGTTAATAAAAGATTATTAAAATTATATGTAATTAAAAATCATTTTCCTTTTTTATTTTTGAGCAGCTTGATTACCACAAATAATTATTGTATATTGATTTTCGGGGCCGCCATATGGTATCCGCTTACTGATTTCAGTAATCTGGCAACTCATTGTACAACTGAAACTCTGTTTCTTCCGTGCCTTGATTTCAGAAAATATTTATACATACATATATTAATTTTCATGGCCATGGATCATCTTTTTTGAACTATTTTTTTAATTGAATTTTATTTTTTTTTTGTCGGTGAAGATTTATTTTACAACAGTTCCAGTCAGAGTGGAAATAGTGACAGCCGGTTGTTCTTGATGCTGAAATCCTCAGAGTTCACAGGGTCAATTACATATCTGATGAAAAAGTTTCATTGGTACAATGAAATAGTTTCATTGATACAATGAAATAGTTTCATTGATACAATGAAATAGTTTCATTGATACAATGAAATAGTTTCATTGATACAATGAAATAGTTTCATTGATACAATGAAATAGTTTCATTGATACAATGAAATAGTTTCATTGATACAATGAAATAGTTTCATTGGTACAATGAAATATTTTCATTGATGCAATGAAATATTGTCATTGATACAATGAAATAGTTTCATTGATACAATGACATAGTTTCATTGATAAAATTAAATAGTTTCATTGATACAATGAAATAGTTTCATTGTATCAATTGATACAATGAAATAGTTTCATTGATACAATGAAAACTTTTCATTGATACAATGAAATCATTTCATTTATTTCAGTTCAATAAGTTGATTTCATTGCTACAATGATTTAGCCTTCTTGTTACAATGAATAGTTTCATTGCTGCAATGAACTAGTTTCATTTGTGGAATTTGATTTTAATTTCTAAAATTAATTTTATTTATGAAAAAATGAAATAGTTTCATTGATGTTATGAAATAGTTTCATTAATGCAATGAACAAGTTTCATTTGTGGAATTTGCCTTTATTTTCGAAAAATTATTTTATTTATGACACTAGTTTCATTGGTGCAATGAAGTTATATTGATGCAATGAAATATTTCCACTTATGGAATTTGCTTTGAATTTCTAAAAGTCATTTTATTTATTTCACTTCGAAAAACCGTGGACCACAGTGCAATGGTAAACTGTGTAGAGCGTGGGTTGTTTCACGAACTGCGGCTGTGGCTGAGGATAAATATGAATGAATGAATGAATGGATGGACGGAGGGTGATGCTGTTTCTGTTGTTCCTTTCATGAGAGACGAGTGCAGTGAGGCGTAATTGCGGCATGCCTGTTACCATATCTTCCGGCATGCCCGTTGTGCCTTTTTCTATTAGGAATGGGGAGCAGAGAAAGCAATTTGTAATAAAGACATTCTTTAAGTTTGTTGTGTCTCGTTATGTGTCCACTTCATTCAATAGTTATTACAACTTATATTGTTTTTTTTTGTAGGAAGTGTGAGATATTTTTGCCACTTTACCTGGCTCCACACATCCACTGCCCACCGTTCACGCAACTTCAGTTCAGTTCATAACAAACACTGAACATCCCTTAAATGACAAATATTGGTGTAGACATTTTCGACAACAATTTCAGTTTTATCTGTCGTCATTCCTTTGACTGGCTTCTGACTTCCTTCCGCTTGGAAGTGCGCTATACTACCAAGAGGGTAAACTTTGTTTCTAACATGGCTAGTTTGGAAAATGTGGGATTGAAGTCTTTGGACTTTAATTATGGTTTGTGGTTGTCAATCGTCAGATCCTTTAATATTTGCAATTTATTGGTTTTTACAAAACTGTCATTTGCGAGATTTGTTACCCCTGTGGTAAATATCCTAAACATCCCTAAATGTTTGCCAAGAAATATGTTGTGATCATTTCGAAGCGCGATGTCAAGCGGTCCTCGTGTGATTAAAGCGTTTCGACAACACTCTGAAAGAATATCAAAGAGGGTGGAAATCATCCCCGGACTGTGAGGCTCATTTTGAGATAAGTAATGCTTTGTTCATTCGTTTCACATTTGTTTTTAATAAGCGTCTCAATTGTATGAAAACCGAATTAAATTCTTTCTAATTACATTTCGGTTGTTGCTCAGAACATTGTACACTGACCGAAATGGAATGGAAATTGTCAATGATTTTGAGTTAATAAAAGGAAAAAAATGAACGAACATAAATTTTCTAAAAAAAATAGAGCTTATGTGTGGCTGAGCTTTTGTTCCGATTCTGTCCTTATCGTTAAGTGGATGATGTCATTGATAACTGAAACGTAATCATTGTATCAATTAAACTCGGCAATTCATTGCATTAAAGAAATTCGCATAAAATGAATGAAACTTTTCATTGCATCAAGGAAATGTTTCGCTGAATTTTCGTTGACATTTTTATTATTGTTGAAGCTTTTAATTTAAACATTAAAATTGTTCATTGCTTCAGTAAAAGGTTCGTTTCATCAATATCTTTTTTGTTTATTGTTCCATTGAACGTTTTCATTGCATTAATGAAACATTTCATAGAATCAATGAAGATTTTACATCCAATTAATGAAACATCTCATTGCGTACGTATTTTGCCTCAACATTCCATTAAGGTACAGACCGGAAACGTCTTTCACAACAAATAACACTCTTAAACGTAGTTTAAAAAAAAACAAAACTATGTGGGTATTCGAACCTGGATTTGTTGTACGATAATCTGGCGCTTTATTGCATTTATCACTGAAGCTTTTTATTGAAGTGCAGTGGCTAATGAATGCAACAACAACCCTTGTTAGTTTAATTATAAAAAATCATCATTGCATCAATGACACTTTTCATTGTACTGATAAATATTATTCCAGCAGTTGAAGCCCTTTAGATTACATTTTATTTCATTGCATTAATGAATTATTTCATTACATCAATGAAGCATATCATTGTCTTCAAAGAAATGATTTATTGGGTTAATAAAATAGTTCATTGGGTTAATGAAATAGTACATTGGTGTAATGAAATTGTTCATTGGGTTAATGAAATGTGTCACTGACCAGTGAAAAGCTTTAATGCATCAACAAAATGATTCATTGCATTCGATGAAATGCTTCATTGCATTAATGAATTGTTTTGTTGCATCAATGACACACTTCATTGCATCAATGAAATAGTTCATTGCAACAATGAAATGTTTCATTGCAACAATGAAATGTTTCATTGCATCAATAAAATGATTCATTGCATCAGTAAAACGATTCATTGCATCAATAAAATGATTCATTGCATTCAATGAAATGCTTCATTGCATCAATGAAATGCTTCATTGCATCAATGAAATGATTCATTGCATCAATGAAATGTTTCAGTGATCAGAGAATTGTTTTTTTATTGCATTAATGAAATGTGTCATTACTTTAATGAAATGTGGCATTGCGTCAATGAAATGTTTTATTGGGTACACAAAATGTGTCATTGCGCTTATTATTTCGCTTATTTCTTTCGGTGTAATTGCAAGTTCCTAATTCCTACTTTCAAGATAACATCTTCTCCCTTGTGCCCGCCACACATAGGCAACGATTGATCTGTCGCTGGAGGGTGTAATCGCAAGAAGCAACCGCATGAGAAAAGCGCGGGAATACAAAACGAAATTTCGTTTTGTGAAATTTGACAGACGGTATCGTGTATTTCAGCCATTCAGTGGTAGCCATGAGATTTTTTCCATATGGTAGCATTGCCCTGATGCTGGGCCAGTCCACCACCATTAACAGCCACTTGCAGTGTCATAGTCGTTGTGGCAGCCACTCGTCTATGGTCCCCGCTGTTGTAGTTTCACCCCACCTTATGGCAGTAATAACAATTACAACAATAACGTCAACATAACAACGGCATCAACAACAGCAGCAACAAAAGCATCTGAGTTACCGTCACAGTCCTTGTGTAAGAGTCGAATGTTGCTTTTATCGTTGGCCTCCTTCCGTTCCACCCCGTGCACTTCCCCATCCCGGTGTGCTGCGAGTATTGTTATTGTTTGTCGGTGGCAATTGTGTTTCCCACTTCGTTATGACTTGTACATCACATCCTTAATTGCAAATCCTTTTATAATTGTTTCTTTAACAGGTTTTCGTTCTCTTTCGCTCTCGCTCGCTCCCCCGTCTCTCATTCTCACATCCATCGCCCCATCTTCAACGTCAGGATGTTTTCCCAGTATTTCAGTTCGTTCGTCATAATTCATATTAAGAGGAGGCAGCCGAAACATTCGTTGGCCTTCTGGGGGTTGGGATGGCGTATAAGGTATTTCTAGGGTGTGGACTGTTGTTGTTGTTAATTTTAGATGTTGACTAAACAATTATGCCGTGAAAAGATGATTTACTGAGTTCCAGCCTACAATTCACCCTACTCTCTCACATATACTGACATATGGTGGGTGGTTGATTTGAAATTTGAAAAAAATTGGATTTCCATGTCCATCTAGCAATTACCCAAACAAATGATAGAATCAAACAAAGGACGACGCCTCAACTCAAGACTCGTTTTCGGCATTTTGCTAAGAGAAAAACGTGTGTTTCGAATTGGACTATGAAAAGTAAAAGTACGCGGTTGATGATTTTCCTTGAGAAGTTTATCGTGGCTTAGAGATTCCGCCCTTTACTCGCCCAGTCACCTGAATTAGAAATCGAAGGTCCGTAGGCTAACGAACCTACCCAGCATCTGTGGGTAGGTGGTACTCTGGGAAGAAAAAGTGTCACATAAATGATCTACGCCTATACTGCCTAAAATTGAAAATAGACGCCTCCACCATTTTTTGGGAAAAAATATACAAAAATCATTTTGTTTGGAATATTGTTGGTTTATTCAAAATAGACAACATTGCCATTATTAATGGATCACGATGTCAGTCATATGGTTGCCTTGGCTCGGCCTCGGCTGATTGTCCAAGACCTTAGTGACGAATGTCTTGTTCGATATTTGCCTTACTAGTAAGTTGTAATGCGCCTATGGCGCCCGTTGAAATATGGAAAAAAAATGTTGTTAAAAAAAAAAAATTTATGTTGAAAAAAAAAATTTTGTTGAAAAAAAAATTTTTCATTGAAAAAAAAAATTTATGTTGAAAAAAAAAATTTTGTTGAAAAAAAAAATTTTGTTGAAAAAAAAAAAATTTGTTGAAAAAAAAATTGTTGTTGAAAAAAAAATTTTTTGTGGAAAAAAAAATGTTGAAAATAAAAATTTTGTGGAAAAAAAAAAATTTGTTGAAAAAAAAATTTTGGTAGAAAAAAAAAATTTACAGATGCGTCAAACGGTCAAATGAACGGTCTTCCTGCTCGGAAAATCACCTGAAAAATGATGTGATTCGGAGATACTGAATTTGGTTCATTCGCTTGAAATTCCCTCTAATAGCGGTCTCAATTTTCGACCTTTCAGAATACCCATGAGTCCACACAGTTGCTGTCAATTGTTTTTTCTGGACAAATTGTATCCCAACATCTATCTCGTTTTAAAGTCCTACGTAAAATGATGTGACTTTCTGAACCATATGAAACCTAAAACCGAATAATTCGTATGAAATATGAGATGAAGTGTGGCATACTTACCCCTAAGTTGGTATACTCGTAAATGCAACGCACATTCTGCGGTAATTGCGTTGTATTTCCGATACAGGAATCAAATACAAACGTGACACACTGAGAAGGCAGAGGGTGGAAGAGGTGGGTGAAAAACATGAATGTGGTCGTCATGGTCGGTCTCTGTTACGCCTTAATTTAATTTTCCAAGCAATTGTACTAACTAATCATAGATTTCATAAGGATTGAAGGATACCATCATTTAGGCTGGATACCACTAGCCAGGTCAATCTGCCTGTACCAATATGTTATCATGTCTAACCTCTTGGTACGTGGAGGATAAAAAACCGCCTCAGGTCCCAAACATATAATGTTTGGGGTAGCATCAATGTGCCCAAACATATATATGATTCGATGTGATAATATATATGTTTGGATGTAATCATATAACGGCTTTTCCAACAAGAGGTGTTATTTTGGTATTCAAAGAAAAATGAAATTTTTTGAGATAAATGATCGGATGATTGCATCCAATCATATGTATGATTGTAGAGATGATTGCATACACTCATGTGTGATTGCAGACACTCATACGTATGATTGCAGACAATCGAATATACGATTTCATTCAGAAATATCTATCTAATACCTCTGTCGATCTGTGGGTCTCAATAATCTGTTGCAATTCATCACGATTGAGTATACAAATCATATCACTGATTAGAGAGAAGTTCCCCGTCTTTCCTTTTCGCGATTTGAGGGCCGTTACACCTTTTTTTTTGTGGGTTACCCCATCTCAAGTTATTCGTGGGAGCCGGAAACCGTCACCAAGGTCTTGGAAAAAAATTGGGCTGACAGTAGGCGCTACTGCGGAGCCAGGCACGGCATCCACATGAGTGAAATCGTGTTCCATATTCTTTTTCAAAAGGCGACAAATGATTTTTTTTTTTAATTTTTGAATCAAAAAAGAATATATTTTTTATTGTGAGATGGCAAAACATCGTTTTGACCTCATCTATTCCATCTACAAAAATATTCATTAAAACTAGGAATGTAATGGAGTTGACTTTCGCATTCGTCTCATTTTCAACATTCGCTTTCGCAGAAAACATTTTCGGAATATTGGCTTTGCCATAAAAACATTTCTGTATTCGCTTTCTCATTCGAAAAAAATAAGAATGTTAAAAATTTTCGATTTCTCATATGCGAATTATCCGCATTATTTTGGTATATTCGCTTTCGAAAAATTTTATATTTCAGTATTTGCATTCGCTTTCGCAAGAAAGATATTTCAATATTCGCTTCCGCCAAGCCCACATTCGCCACATCTCCAAATACAACTAACCAACGCCAGAGTCATCTGACGGGCACAAAGGAAATATTGATCGAACGTCGCCATCGTTTAATTAAATCACCGCCGCCATCGCTTAATTAAATCACCGCCGCCATCGCTTTATTAAACCACCGCCGCCTAGGCTACGCCTGTAAAACGTGTCTTTGTGTTCGTGTTTTGCCTCATTAACCTGAGGAAGCTTTTTCCCTGTAAAAGTCGCTCCAGAACACATTGCCAGAGCAAACGAGTTTTCCCTCTCTCAAAATAAATAAATAATTTGGAAAGACTTTCGACATTGCCGAGTTCTATCCCAGCGTACGTGGAAACAGGTCGTTACAAGATAGATAACTAAAGCGCCCATGTCATGTCAATGTCAATTCTTAAAAGCGGATAAGAGAATCTGATGTTTGTTAGCTCCAGTTTCGCCTCAAAAAGGCCGGGTAATCTTTGAAAAACAGAATTGGTCCTTTTGAAACGATTCGTCAACAGATTAATGGTTCCCACTTGGAATATTGTCCAACGAAAGCAACCTCTGATAACTGAGTTTATGTACAATGCAAATAATTGCCAGCTCATCCTTCCCCATTTTCCCATACGTATCCTTGGGTTTTTGTATCAGTTTTCTCCACTCACATCCACGAAGCTGTCATTTAAAAATACCATTTTTTTTTCGTGGAAAACCCAATATTGTGTTGTGATGGAAGTGAAGTGAACTCGCCCTCTGTCAAGACAATGATTTCCTGATGTGTCACGTTGACATTTATGCCACCCACACCACAATGTCTACTCTCAATGTCAAGTGGCACGGACACGAGTCACGTGTCTCTGTACCCACCCACAGTGTGTACTTTTATCAGTCTTCACACGAGCGGCCAATAATCTTCTGTCGGTTGCCATTTACACGGATATTTCAAAAATAGCGAATAAGTCCTTTCTGTGAAATCAGATATCGCATTAGATGGTTCTGTCGAACGTATGTCCATAATTAGTATTAGTCCCTGACGAATGGTATTTATTTCCACCGTGTGGTGGAGGGGATAGAGGAAGGTGGTCGTTGGTTGTCAGGGCGATTGTAATGATGCCGACCATCGTGTGATATTTTCTAACCTCCACATCGGCCAGGGATGAAATCGTGGGTTTCACATTACGCCCGCATCTCTGTGTGTTTGTCGTAATGTGTCCACTAATGCTGGCGTGTGGAGTGATGGGTGATTCCTAGAGATTATGGGTCCTTATATAAATAGCAACTGGTCCAATGGTTTTTTTTTTTTTGAGAAATTTTAAGAATTTGTTGAGTATTGAGAATAACGACTGTGCGATTTTATATTAAAAAAGAAAAAAAAAACCTGTTACTCATCGTCTTACCCAGGACACTGAACACTGAGATTGAAATTTGCAGTCATGAGTTTCCCCCGAAAAATTGTGCAGATTTGTTTTTGATGTGCACCAACAGCAGGGGCAGAATTGTGGCCTTGACTTCCAGCAGGCTGGGTAATTGGTATGATATGCCATAAATATCAACATTAGCTAAGTTTCTTTCCAAATTTGTACTTTTATTCTCTTTAAAAATGGAATTTTTATTCAGACGAGCACTGTTTTTCGGAGACGAGATTGTGTCAACAGCGTCCTATTCAGTATCAAATGTAAGACCCCTCTACTTTACTAAATAATTGTGAAATTTGTGGAAAAACACTTTTGATGGAAGAAAATTAAAATTCTGTGTTTTTGTGTCTGGAATGAGATTTCGGAAGAACTCTGCAGGAATATGAAAATCTGTTTGTTCCGTGAAAATTTTACAAATTCAATAGAAATATTTATTAATAGTAAACAAATTGGACACAGAAAGAAAAATGACATTCTAAATTCATATCTCACATTCTTCTGGAAATTCTGCGTTTCTTTGTTAAAAGCTTTCTCTGGGAAACAAAAATGTGTTTTTTATTCTAAATTCATATTCCTATGTGGTCACACTCTTCTGGAAATTCTGCGTTTCTTTGTTAAAAGCTTTCTCTGGGAAACAAAAATGTGTTTTTTATAAAAATAAAAAAACTAACAGAATTCCTAAAATGTGACGAAAATAAAAACAGTTTGCTGTTGTTAAAAAACTTCTGATCTCACATTGTACAGATCTTTCCAGAGAAGTTGAAAATTTGCTTTAAAAATGGTCAACTTTGATAAGAGCTGACTGGCCAAGCTAATGGCAAAGCCCCAAATGGTGCAATAATCGCCCATGTCCTGACAATCGTGCCGATGCCAATAAATTTTCTTCCTGTCATACACTTCACACATTTTACCCCTTTACCAAGCTTTAGAAAAAGAAGAAGAACTTTTGCATCAAAGACCTAATGAAACTATTAAAATTTTTTTAAAAACATGTTTATAATCAAAATATAGTTTTCGGTCATATAGTAAGAAAACATGTTAAATTGTATAAGTGCAACGTTTTTTGACGCTAAATTCGAAGCCAAAAAATATGAGTTTACCAGGTAAAATGCATGCGATCGCCAAATACTAAGCGTTTGCGTTCTCTGTGACACCAATTTCAAATCACAATCGCAAATTTTAACAAAATGCGATTGTCAGTACATGGGCGAATGATAGATGAATCTGAACACTTTTGTTAATAACTTGCCATTCAAGAGTTTTAATCACAAATACACTTATTAAGTTGAATCTAAAATTATGCATTAATAAAACATTGCACATCGATGTAAGTTCTCTAAAGTCATAATTTTACATGTCTCCACGAAAAGTTCCCCCAATAACACTTTCCAATTTGTTTCAACTTTTCAAAACACTCAGCCTATTTCAATGCTTAAAATCAGCCCGCGCTTACCGCCAATTGTGGCAAAACAAATTGACGTTCAATCAGCTGACTTTAATGGCGTGCCACCACAACGGTGTTGCCATCAAAAAGACATTGCCACTCAGATTAACATTGATTACCATTTGTTCCAACAATTTAATGTTCAATAGAACTGGCACAAAACTGGAAACTGAACACAAAAAAAAAAAAAAACCAGTGGCGGTGATACCACGGAAACAAGCAATCAAAAACTTATTTGATTTTATTTTTATAGTAATATCTTTTATTTGACTACTTTTGTTGTGGGTCGCCTCTATTTTTAAGTAAAACCTCCAATAGTAACTGGGATATGAAGCAAACCAGCCTTAGCTACATAAACCACTGCGGCGAACGTTTGTAGGGCGATATAAATATACCAGGGCAGATGAATAACTCCGTGACTTTTTATACTTCCCTCGTAGTTATATGAAACGCAACACTGCTCCCATCAAGCACCATCTGTTATTAAACCACTTTGACATTTCGGGATACAATAATTGTATTGACTAAGGCCCAATAAATGAGATCACAGTTAAACCACGACTATGTAAAACTCGGTTTCCAATAGAACTGAGTTTTAACTTCAAATACGTTTTTGAGAGGCAAAATAATTCACATTTTCGGTGGTTGATGTGGCAACATTGACACTTTTATCAGAAAACATATGTTTCCGGTGAATAATTGAAATGATATTAAACTTTTGTGATGGATTTGGTTACACACAATTTTTAGAAAAAATATAAGAATTAAAAAAACTTGGCTAAATGAAATTTGGCACAAGCAAAAGACACGTGTATGAAACTGGTGATAGTCGGAAACCAATTCCAGCACCAACAACATTACACGCAGCTTTAGTTATGTGGAATTATTTTTATTTGTGGAATTTGGTGAACCAAAAAAAAGTTTTGATTCTTCTTCTTCTTCTTTCGTTGGGTGATGTCACAATCATATGGCTGTTAAACTAGGTTTAAACTTTGACTGAAAAATTAATTATTTTATTTGTGGAATTTGGTGAGCCAAAATAATGTTAATTGTTCTTCTTTCGTTGAAACATTGGCAGAAAAACTTATTTTGCAGTTTAACTTCAGTTTAAACGAAAAACAAAGATCAACCTTGACTCACTGATTGGCGCTTAGTGTATTAAGCTAACAAGAAAATTATGTTAAAAAATATATATTTTTTTTTAACAAAAAAAAAAGTTATGGAATTATTGAATGTGTATTTGTATCAGCAAACTGTTGTACCGGGTGGCGCAAAAGTAATCCTCCTATCAGAAAATGCTATAAATTTTACGATTGGCCCCTAATGTCAGTGGCAACTCTGGCGGCGGCCATTTACATGACATCATATTCTCGACTAAATAAAATTAAAAGACCAAATAAAAAAAATCCACAAGAAGAATCAAAGTTTTTCATTTTTTTTTAATTACAGCCAAAAAAACATCGGAAGATTACTTTTGCGCCACCTGTTATATCCCGAAGTTATGCAAAGTTTTTTTTGTTTTTTCTTTTGAAATCTAACAAACATCCGCTCACATTCTTGTACACTTTAATTGTCCATATTGAGTTGAGCAGAATACAAATTCAATTACTTTTACAGCCAGCACACTCAAATTACTTTGTACTCACTTGCCGCCTGCCCATGCACTCTCTAATAAAGGCCCAACATTCAAGTAATGCACACATACACACATGCACGCACATATCCCTTGCTCGCTACACATGGACATGAATACATTGACAATCAACATTAAACACTCTCAGGAAGAAAACAGCAACAACAACAACAACAACATACAGATCCGTTGAGACCTTTTCACAACAACACTGTGAGACACCAGTGCATTTCTGTGTTTGGTGCGATGATTGCGGGTTTGGCGTTTTGTGTTTATGGATGTGTGTGTGTGTGGGAGAGTAAAGCCTTAATAAAATAGTTCAAGGTCATTTGATTTTTGCTCATCAGTTAGCATTTGTGTTATACACACACACACACATATATATACACCGTTTCATACATATACGAACATGGCCCAACATTTATCTACACACACAATCACAGTTGAGTTTGAGCGATTCAAACCAAATGTTGTCTGCCACATCTGCTGCTACCGTTTCCCGGACGCGATTTCCTTCGTTTTTGCGCATTTGTTGTTCTTTTATATGAGTTTTGTTTGTTTTATTGTTTTTTTTTCACAATAAACAAATTTGGTGCAATCGTTAAATATTTTTTAATAAAATGAAGTTTTCAACAGAAATCGTACAAAGTTTTCGGTGGTGTGAAATTTTATTGTGAAATTCATGTGAAAAGATAACACGGAGAAAGTTAGAAACACGCCAAAAAAAAAGGACCAAAAAAAAGCTGTATGTATGTTTGTTAATGTAAATCATTTTCCATTTCCATAATATATGTTACATATGTTTAAATATGGTGCAATCGGCAGTGTCAGACGTCATTTATTGTGTAATAATTTGATGTTTTGTCTCACTTTAAGAATGTGCCCTTTTTGTTGCAAGGAAATACTTGCTTAAAACGCGGGAACTCTCCTGGTTTTATACTATGTACGTGTGCGCTGCGTATATTTACTATGTGCTGGCAGTGTATGTGCCTGTGTCTGTGTGTATTATTTGTTGTTGGGTCGCATGGTGAGAGGTCACCTTTAGTTCTTTTGAATTTACTGTAGCATATTTTGAAGCTGAAATGTGTGTATAGCGTTTGTTTTTTAACTTACAAAAGTGTTAAAGGATTGATAAGGTGACTTCGATTTGGAACTCACAGTAAATTAAAGCCTTTTTAGAGTAGATATTTAAAAAAATATATACGGAACGTTTAGGTGTTTGAAAATTATATATATTATCTAAAAAAAAATGTCTTTCAATGTATCGCCACGCTGTGTGGTATGCGGAACAAATTGAATGTCGCACTCACAGTTAAAACGCAATAACATGATACGAAAAATATTGAAGTCGTTAGTATACGCTAAATAAGTGTTGTTACTCTATTCCAGTGGATGGCGAATTATTGAATATTAAATGAATTTAAAAGATTAATAAAAACCACTTCGAACTTGAAAAATTACCCATTACAATCTGTACAATACAAAAACTACGCAAAAAAAGGCTCCCTAAAAAAATTAAGAATTCCGTATACCTTGCCCGCAATCAAAGCAAACACAACAATGCTTGAAACCTTTTTAAACATTTCTATTTCTGCAAACAAATAGAAATAATCAATGATCTCAAACTCGACTAACAGAAACAAAACTGTAAACAATATAGATCAATAAACACATAAACAAATTTTAGAATTCCCCAAAATAAATAATAAATCCCGCCGATATGAAAATTTCTGAAAAATACCCCAAACAATTGTTGAAAAATCACCCACAAATATTATTGAAATTACCTAAAAAAATAAAGGGGTTTCCAACAAGAGGTGTTATTTTGTATTTTTTTAAAACAAACAATTTTAAAAATAAATGGGTTTCCAACAGAGGTGTTATTTTGTATTTTTTAACAAACAAAAAAAATTTAAAAAATAAAGGGTTTTCCAACAAGAGGTGTTATTTTGTATTTTTGAACAACAAACAAATTTAAAAATAACGGGTTTTCCAACAAGAGGTGTTATTTTGTATTTTTTTTTAAAAAAAAAATGGGGTTTTCAATAAGAGGTGTTATTATTTTTATAATTTTTAGCCAAATTAAAAATAATGGGTTTTCCAACAAGATATGTTATTTTGGATTTTTTTTAACAAACAAAGAAATTAAAAATAAAGGGTTTTCCAACAAGAGGTGTTATTTTGCATTTTTTTTAAAACAAAAAATTAAAAAATAAATGGTTTTCCAACAAGATATGTTATTTTGTATTTTTTTAACAAACAAAAAAATAAAAATAAAGTGTTTTCCAAAAAGTGGTGTTATTTTGTATTTTTTAACAAAAAACAAGTGGACAAATAGTAAGTTCGGCCGGGCCGAATCTTATATACCCTCCATCATGGATCCTTAAAAAGTCAATAAATAAGAAAACTAACTGAGTTTTTGGGCCGCTCGTGACCCGATAGTCCCAGGAACCCGATCACAAATTGTATCCAAATCATGAAAATAAATGCATATTTGGGTTCGCGAGAAAATTTCGTTGCATTTCGATACCCATACGTCCATGTTTGTCAAGGGACGGTTTTTGGGCCGCTGGTGACCCGATAGTCCCAGAAACCGGGTCAAAAAATTTAGGCAAATCATGAAAATAAAGGCATATTTGGGTTCGTGAGTAAATTTCGTTGCACTTCGATACCCATATGCGCATGTTTATCATGGGCCCTTTTTTGGGCCCCAAGGGTCCACGGAACCCATGAGCACGCCCATTTTCGGGATTTTTTTCCCATCTATAAATTATATAAACTTAGAACTTAGATGTAGTGAAAAAAAATATTTGAAAAATTTGATTATGGCCGGAATATATTTAGTCCCGTAAAGGGGAACTTTTTCCCCTTTGGTCCGATATGGCCCATTCTCGAACTTAACCTGCTTATGGGCAAAAAACATCTTCCGACAAAATTTCAGCTTTTTAGCGTTGGTCGTTCGCACTCTATCGTGATTTCAACAGACAACAGACGGACGGACGGACGGACGGACGGACAGACGGACATCGCTAGAATGTCTTAGAATGTTACACTGACCAATAATATATATACTTTATAGGGTCGCAGATCACTCTTTCGAGGTGTTGCAAACGGAATGACAAACTTAGTATATACTCCATCCTATGATGGAGTGTATAAAAATTAATAAAGGGTTTTCCAACGAGATATGTTATTTTGTATTTTTTAACAAACAAAAAAATTAAAAATAAAGGGTTTTCCAACAAGAGGTGTTATTTTGTATTTTTTAACAACAACAAAAAATTTAAAAATAAAGGGTTTTCCAACAAGAGGTGTTATTTTGAATCACCTGGTATTTCGGAAGCCGTCACTTTTGAAGCTTTTATTCTTTCACATTTGACAAGCAAAAAACTACGCCATTACTAAAAATGGAACGATACACGCATCAACAACGCATTGAAATTATTAAAATTCACGTCTTCTGTGGAATTTGGGACATTCCACAAACGTCATTACAGACTTGAATCTTAAGGCATATAAAGTTTAGTTAACACAAGAACTCATGCCGGCCGATCATCAAACAACGTTGTGTCTTTGCTCATTTGGGTCCTTGAAATGCATGAAAATGTTCCGGAATTCCATTGAAAAATCACCTTGACTGATGAGGCCCACTTCCACCTCGATGGCTACGTCAACAAGTAAAATTGTCGCATCTGGGGTTCGGCGGGGTCATTGGACGTTAGTTTCTCGAAAATAAGGTTGGATCACAGTTACGGTGAATGGATTGCGCTATCGAGAGATGATTAATGATTTGTTATGGTCGGAGTTGGATGGTATTGATCTGGACAACGTTTACCATTGCTCTATGGGAAAAGTTTCCGGACCGTGTTATCTCTCGAAGAGGTGATCACAATGTGCCACCGAGATCACGTGATTTACCACTTTGCGACTTCTTACTAAGGTCTACGCCAACAGCCCAGCGTCAAAGATAGAATTCGTGAGGCAATCGTGGACATAGGGCAGCCACTTTGCGATTTGGTAATGGAAAATTTCATGAAAAGAAGGATATGGTCCTGTAAGCGTGGTCGTGGTGGTCATTTGGCTGATGTTGTTTTTCATTATTAACGGCATTCCTTCCTCTTTATTATGAAATAAACATCCAATCATTTATCTCAAAAATTTCCATTTTTCTTTGAATACCAAAATAACACCTCTTGTTGTTCAACCCTGTATTTGATAATGAAAACAAAAATTGCCGCGAACAGAATTTCTTTGTGTGAACACAAGTTCAAACGGGAAGCATACAAATTGCCGCAAGTAAAATTGCCTAGTGTGAATCGGCCCCAGCTACATATGAAAAATCACCCCAAATCTACGTGTTGCTGCGGTCAATGTAACATTTTGGGGCGATTTTTCATTTTTGAATTATACAAAAAAATATGATTCACTTTTGTATGAAAATGTCACCAAAAAAATAAGAAACGGAAAAAAATCACAAAATTAAAATTTGTCATTGTTAAATGAAACATGAAATATCACTTAAAAATTATGAAAAACACTCAATTTTTATTTTATTTTATAAATCATACATAACCAAAAAAAATTGAATGGGAGGTACCAGAAAGCGGTTCTTTACGGAATTGTGAATAGAAGCCAAAATCATCATATTGATATTAATGATCGTTTTAATATGTGGCTTTATGATAAACTATAGAAAGTGGCCACATATTGGCATTTTAAACCTTCTTTCTGTTTCCTGTTTCCATAAAACGAATTTGTTCGTTCGTTACAAATGGTCAATATTGGAAGCGGTATAAAATGGGTTTGAGGTATTATTCAATACTGGTTTTCAGATACATGTTCAGATATCAACATATGGAACACAATTCCAAAGAAATCAGCTCTCATTACTGTTAAGAATCCATTTTATTGTGCCTTCAATTTTGACAATTTGTAACGAACGGACAAATTCGTTTTATCGAAACAGGCAGTACATTTATTTTTTAATCTATAACTGTCATTCAGAAAAAATGACACTGACGCCAGAGATTGTGAACAATTTAGTGATGGATTTTTTAAATTTTATTTCAGCAAGATCGAACAAGTCGTTTTCGTTTTATGACAATTTATGTCTCAAACAATGGTTTTTTGTAAGACACAATTTTTTTTTTAAAAAAAAAAACCTGTTTATAGTAAAGAAATTCCGGCCATTTATGTACTCAAGGGTCCATAGTGCATCAGAATTGTATTGGTGTGATGAATACATTACAAAAATATTTCTTTTTTGTTGCATAGTGTTTTCGGTTCTTAAATTGTATTCATAATATTTACGCATTTCATAAAGGTTTTGAAGTGTAGCAACAGAACACTGTGGCGACAAGGAAAAATTAATTAAATAACGACAGATTTTGTTTTTGTTGTCATTTCACCGATGTTCTTAGGTTAGGTTATGTTGAGAAGAGGAGACAGATTTTCTCCGCCTCATGTCCAGTATTCGGCAGGCTCTGCACTCTAACCGATGTTCTTAGCTGATTATTTCATTTGAGTTAAAACAATAAATTTATTTGAAACGATCGAATTTGTTTTACGCTAACCAGCCCTAAAATTATGTATCTGATGTTTAACTTTTTCCATTATTTTCTCATTTTGGTCCATGTTTTTTTTTATTTTGTTGCCCCGCAAATAATTATCCATTGGTTTCTTCTTCTTTTTACTGGAAATGTGCACACAGAACTATGAGCCCATATGTTTTGTGCATACAAAAAAACCAAGAACACAACGAGAGAGTCGGTATCAAAAACTCAGAGCGCAAGAAAATCAACAGAGAAATTAAAAACTGATTTAATTCACATGGCACAACAACTAAAGGTAGAGTCAGGCAAACAGCTGATTACAATTATTTCATTTTGACAGAATTTTGAGTGACCAACACATTGTTTGCATTTCAATTGTTGGTTTAGTTTATTTTTTTTTTCAAATGTCGAATACCTTTTTGGTGTTAAACATTTAAATTAAAGAATACGATTATAAAAAGCCAAACAAAGATGTTTTGGGACTTTCAAAACTATTAGAAATAAATTTATAGTTCGCTAAAAATTGTGCCGTGAGTTGTAACTGTCTGCTGTCTGCCATTTTTGTATCAAAATTTTACACTCAACATTCCCAGGGTTGCATCTGAGCTATTGTTGTTGGGCAATTGCCGCTACCTTCTATTCAGTGCGGTTTCGCCTCTCAGTTTGCCATACGAATTTGACAACCGCTGTCGCCCAAACGAAATGAGTAAATCGTCAAAATTAGGATGAAGGACAACAAGCAAACTATAGTGCAACTCTCACTCCAACAACTGCTAAAATGTTTTCGTTAGAAGTTGAACTAGAAGCCAGTGAATTGGAACCTGCACATTAGGCACATGATAAGAGTCTTTTCTATTTGTCGATTTGTTTAGTCAGGAAATGTTTATACGTAGAAGACACTATAGCTACTAGATCGGATGAATGTTAAGTGCAATAATAATTGTTGTTCCACTTACCAGATATAGTATGTTCTGAGTGTCACTTAAACGGCCCAGAAATACAGATTATGGAAATATCTTGATCTATCTGGATTATGAACATTTATTAAATCTTGTTTTTTTTTTCGGTTCTTGCAGGTGGAGTTGGCACCGGTTGCGGCAATTTCTATTTCACTGGTAATGGTGATTTGATGACCAGTTCAGCAACAGCCGATGAATTAGCATTGAATGCGGCTAGCTTACAAAGTGTCAATCGTGCTTCTTCAACATTTTGGCAATATCCAAGTAAGTCACACATTTCCCTACGAATATTGACAATAATTGATTATTCGTTTGCCATATAGATGCTCTTCCCATAGAATCCGTGATATCAATGTCCCCCGCTACCGTAGGTTTACAATATTCTCGAGAGGCTAGTCGTGGTCAAGTTGTACTATTACCGGCAACCGCAACGTCTTTAGGTAAGTAAAGAGGGAATACCAAAAACAACAAGAGATTTCTTTGAATTCGAACTGCGGTAGACATGATCTGATTGGAGAAAGAAAACATTATGAGAATCTTTTAAAATGTAACACCCATTAACTGTGGGCACATACTTACAATCCGTGTGGAGTAGCCCTGGCCATGCAACTCGTTTCAAAAGTTTTCCAATGCTGTTTCCGATAATTTGCTCACTCATATCGAGGCGGTTCGATGTAAACTCTTAACGTCTTCTTCTATATTCGCAATAACATGATCATCCACCATAACGTCGCTTCAAAGAACTTTCTTGCCCCACTGTCAACGTCTTACATTTGTTTAGTTACATTCCGAACAATCTGTATTTTACATTACGCAACCAACATAAAACTAATCTGCTTCAATACCCCTCTCTCTCTCTCTTTTCCCAAACCATTTACCTCCACCCGCCAATAAACAAAAACCAAAAAAAAAAAAAACTCTGTCTTTGTATCCACCACCATACACTCTAAAATTTGTATCACCCTCATTCACCTCACCAAAACCACCACCAATCATCAAATCTGAAATGCAAAAAAAAATTGTAAAAAAAAAATTCTTCCGATTCATTTTGTTTCATTTTGTACCGCTCGTGACATTTTGAATATGAATGAAATATCCAAGGATTATCAAATTGTCCAATTCTATGTACACCCACAGATCCTTTCCAACAGGCGGCCGCTGCGGCCTTTGTCTGGCCGTCCTACATACCGCAGGGCACCGCACCGGCCACCTTACAACCGCCGCCCAATTTCATTTTTCCCTCCATGAGTCCGCATTCAACGCTGCAAGCGGCCGCCGCAGCCCAACCGTATGCCACGTCCTTGCAGTTCCTCGGCTCCAATTATCTAACAGCCGCCGCGGCGGCAGCAGCTGCTGCAGCTGCCACTTCCACATTGTGCCAGCATAATCAACAGACAAATAGTACCAGTAGTTCCATAAATCTAAGTTTAGGTGGCAGCGTCGTCTCGGGCGCTGCCTCGGGTACAACCATGAGTTCGAGCAGTTCGACAACGACCCGCTTCATGAGTTTGGCTACGTCGGCACCGCCGGGCATAAATGATACCGGCCAGCCGAAGGGGATTCATGGGAAAACGTTAGCACCCGCACCAGGACCGCCCACATTAGCTTTAGCTCCTGCCCCCTCGTTGATGTCATCATCAGGGTCGGCGCACCCACATGCGGTGCCGACGCAACCGTTGCTCATACCTCCGTCTGCTTTGAAATTGGAAGATTGGAGTGGTGCTGACTTTATGGCGGCGGCATCGAAAACTACGACAACTACGCTGACAGCGGCTGCCATAGCGGTGCCGCCCCCTCCGACGCAGTACGAAATGCGGGACAAACATACATCGGCCACAACGAATGTCAATGCAACGAATTTGTTGGAATTACCCGCGCCCACAGCACAAGCTTTAAATCTGATGCGTTTGCCCACACCGCCGACCTCGGCAACGATGGAGACGGCGACAGCAGCAGCAGCGGTGGCGGCCTCCGGAACCTCCCATTTACCACCACTATTGTTCCAAGCAGCTAATTCCTCACCCACGCCCACATTGCTCAATCTGTCGGCCACCTTGAATCGTGTTACCGCTTCAAATTCCTCCGCCTCGTCGCATAGCTCGCCGCACGTCACTGTATCGTTGGCGCCGAGCACGAATTACTTGAATGCGTCACCGGCTACCGCCTCCAGTGTGACAGCTACTATTGGTCCTCCCACACCTTTGGGTGATGATATGGCTTTAAATTTCAAATCAAATTTGGATGGAACACCACCCCAAATTGTGGTCGGAGTACCGAGAGTAGTTAATCCAGCGCTTCCCACCATTCCCTCTACGCAACCTCCGCCCCAAATGCAAGATGTCAATATACAAACCGACACACCCGTCTGCAGTGAGGATGAGAACTCGTCGTGTCCCCTCAATCAAGCCCAGTGTGGTGCCATCTCGAATGTGGAGCCCTGTACCACGGCTCAATGTACTCCCCCGCTAACTCAAAATGATGAACTGTATCATGATACCGAGGCCCAACAGCCGTTGGAGCTGACCAAGACGCATCGGCCGCCCAACAGTCCGCAAGTGGAAAGTTCCTCTCTGCCGGAAGTACAGGACGAGGAAGACGAGCATAATATGAAAAGTCCTCTGAAGCAATGTCATGTCGGCGACTATGGAATGCCCGAGAAAGTAGATGCAAGTCATTCAATAACACCGGCCATAATCAGCAGTACCTCTGCTGGACACTCAACGCAAGAAGATTTAACCGGCTTGGAGCTGTTGTCGAACATCAGCACCTGCAGTCTGCTGGTGAAGAGCGGTGCTATACGAGTTAAACAGGAACCCTTAGATCCCGTAGTCGATCAAAATATGTGCCATGTCCTGACCGGAGAGCAACACACGGCCATGGAATCCAATTCCTTCGCTCCCGTGGACAGACAATCCTGTGACCAGCTAAACTCGCTGGCTCTTCACGCCGATCATTATCCAACTCCGCCTTCTCCACCATCCCACCACCAGCCACCTTCGGTGACGCATACATCCTTAAGCAATCTGACGCCAATTGAAGTCGAACCTCTGGGAGGTTTGAAGCTCCTGTGCGCTTTGGCCGAACAGCGTATACAGGAGGAAGAGGAGGTACAAAGTACTACTCTAAATGCCACAAATGGACTCTTTAGGCCCACGTCTTCCGATTCGCCGCACAGCTTTGCCACATCCTCCTTTCCTCAAAGCAACTTTGTGAAACCCTCCACGTCCGCCTCCACAACATTTCAACTGGAAGCACAAAATACAACATTTCCCTCATTGGAAACTCTGGAACTACCCTCCACCAGTGGCAACTGCTTCGCGGTCCATATAAGTGGCTGCTCCGATGCTCAGGAAGTACCTGTTAAGCGCAAAAAGCACAAACATTCCAAATCATCAAAGTCCTCCAATCCGAATGGCAGCAGCAGCAGCAGCAAGAAATCGCAAAAATGCGGCAAGAAGAACAAGAAGAAATATTCCAAGGAAAAGAAACGTCACAAGCTGCTGGCCGAAACTCAACAGGCGGATCTAGATTTTGACGATCCCCAGCTGCAACAAGAACTACAGAATGCGTTCCAGAACTGTGCGGACCCCAACTATCAGCGCATGGGTGGCAAATGGCCAACGCCCCAGGAGATCTTCAGCATTATGGAGAGTAGTATGCGCATGCGTTTGGCCGATATTACGCGGCAATATCGCAAAAAGAAGCGCAAACTGGATGAGATATCAAAGAACAAGAAGAAAAAGAAATGCTCAAAATTGCAAGCGGCCGCTCAGCAACTATCACTGGTGGGTAACTCCACACTGTCCCTGGTCGCCACAGACAGACCATCGGCCACCAACGCTTCGTCGCTAACCTCGTCACCCCTGTGCGACTATAAATTTGGTAAATTTTCCAGTAAGTCCTGCACGACAGCCACCACCAACTATCTGGCGCCCTCCAGCTTTATACGCTTCGCCACAGATTCTACCAAGTCTCAAAGCCATCACCTCCACCAAACACATCCACAATTCCCACCACCACCAGATTTAGAATTAGAAAATGAAAATACCACCTCAACAGCTTCCAATACGACAACCACCGCCATCACTGCGGCACCTATCTATAAGCCAGTACGTCTCGAACCCAGTTCACTATCAGCGGCCTCAGCCGAACAACGAACAGGCAACAGCACCTGCAGTTCGGGTGTCTTGCGTTTAGCCCAGAAACATGCCTCCTCCGAAAAGTTATCGCAAGTGATTGTGAGCAAAGAGCGTAGACTTGGCGGTGGCAGTGGTTCAACATCATCACGACGTTCCAGTGCCGACGAGGATGAGGAAGTCGACCACCCCGCCACATACAATGACAGTCATCAGAACGGTCGCAACGGCCGACGTTCCACGTCCACTGACAATGAAAGCGCTGTTCAACAATCGACGAAACTGACGACAACGTCATCGCACAAAATGAATCCCATTGATCGGTCGCTGATGCTGACGCAAGATCATCTGTTCCGCAAGGAGACGAGGGTTCTCACCGACATGGGCGGTTTGTTTTATGCGGGCATTATGAAGCCCTTACAACCGCCGGATGTCTATGCGATAACACTGGATGGAGAGAGAGGCAACAAGTCACACATTATGTCGAGGGAAGAGATTTTCAAAGATACGGTAAGTTAATCCATGACTATGACCATTTGTGTAGATTAACAAATTCAAACAGTTGGGGATTATTATATATTTTTATTATTATATCATTAGCCTGGACAGTCTAAGAGGGGGTGACACTGGCTTCCCTACAGAATTATTCCGCTATGAAACTATTAGCGCATCATCCTAATTTCCAAGATCTCTGTGGACGGTTTCTGGCTCTACCTCACGAATGGCTTTCCGATATTCGCCGGCATTTTTCGGGGCCAGACGAGAAGGCTGATAACAGGATTACCGCACTTGGTGTGCCAAAGATTGATTGTGCAAAAACCCTAGATCACCCAAGTCTATGTCTTCGGCCACCAAAAAAGTATTTTCTCATGTCTCTGTCTTGAGCAAGCCATGTTCTTGTTAAAATAACCCACCTTCACTAAATTGTGTATAAAAGGGAAAACGCTTCATCGACTTGTATGATCTATTGTCAGATATTTGGCTTTACGATAAAGTTTTAAAAAATCCATACTTTTTGTCGCTTTCAGATTCAAAAATAAAATATTATTTGTTTGCCTTCAATTCTTTGATAACTTCGAATACACCTAGGTGAAAGAGAAAGTAAATCTCAATTTTTTCAAAAGGGTTTTCAACAAAATCGGAAGACATTTTCGACTTTCGACTTGATTTAATGAACATTAGTTCTCAAAAAGTTGTCTGTCCCGGGTTCAGTTATCGCTGAACTTATGTAGACTGTAGGATGAAACGAATCCGCCCCCTCCCCCACGCTAGTTTAGAGCTTTCCATATTCTTCTTCAAACCAAATTCTCTAATATTTCACTTTTAATTCATTTTTAGATTTTGGAAGTCGCACCCAAAACCGTTGAAGATGTACCGGTGGGCACACGTCTCTGTGCCTATTGGAGTCAACAGTATCGCTGCCTTTACCCGGGCCGAGCCATAGAAAGTGAGTCGTCCGATGATGGTGTGACCTCACAGGAATTCGTAAGCGTTGAATTTGATGATGGTGATAGCGGCAGGATCCGCCTACAAAATATACGTTATCTACTCAGTGATTATCCAATAGTGGGTAAGTTATTTCTCCAGAATTCCAGCAAGGCGAAAAAAAAACAAAAACCATTCCATAAGTCGCACACATCCAAGAACAAGAAAAAAAAATGAAAACAATTATTTGGTTATTAAACAAAATTTAGTTTTGATATTTTAAACAAAAAATGCCCCCTATTCTTAACCAAAACGGGGGCGGACTTATTTGAGACATAGGCTTTCCAAAGGACTCCAGACACTGAAATGGAGTTTTTCTTTGGAAACTTAAATAATGATAACACCACGGGACACCGGACTCAACTTGAATACTACTAAGTTTCCAATTTGGCCTCCCCCTTTTCAAATGCAAGGGTACACTTTTCACATTATGTTGGTTTTTTTTTAACAACTTAGAGACAAAATTCTTATGTTTTTTTTTTAACTTTTTTATTTCTCGTTTTTTCTTTTTTAACAACTCAACAAAACACCTTCTACTTTCCCGATCTCCAACCACCAAAAAAAAAAAAATTCAATCTTGTACTACTACTCCTCCTCCTCCAACTACTCTACTACTCCAAAAATAACACACCACACCAACCAACCAACCAACAAACAACAACCACCACAACAACAACAACACACACAGAGTACAACGATAATCCCCTCTACTCTTTAGGCAAACAAAAGAAAGCCAATGCTAATAAAACACCCAACAATAATGATACAGATCACCATCAGCACCAGCATCACGAGGCCGACGATCATGGCTCCGGCAACAGCAACAACAACAACGGTCTGGATAAACGGCTAACCAGTAATGGTTCGCATCGGGATTACCATCAGGCCACCGCAATGGAAATATTTGCCGCCAAGCGTAGCGAAAAGAAACGCAACAAGAGTCTAAAGAAGAAATCGCAAAATGCCTGCTCGGCCAATAATGCCACCACAAATGGAACCTCAAACGTTTCCTCATCTTCCTCAATGGCCGTGGCCACATCATCGGCAAATGGTTCGTTGGAGTCATCGGACTGTTTGCGTAAACACCACAAGCATAAGAAACGCAAGAAGCACAAGAAACATCGTAAGAATCTAATGGAAATCGGTATTGTCTCGGAAATGGAAAGGAACACATTCAGTCCATCGTCCTCGTTTAACAATAAGACCGAACGCACAATTAAAGAAACGCCCTTAACACCACCAACAGCAGCAGCCGCAGCATCATTACAACACCATCCGACAACGGAACAGCAGCAACACCTCCCACTTCTCGCGGAGGAAGTCTACGATGAAGAGCCGGAAGAAGATACCGGAGATCAGGAGAATAATACTCAAACCGAAGATTCTCAAATGGCCGAAGAAGACGAAGATGACGACGAAGATGATGAGGACGATTTGAATTTCTCACGCATCAAGCATGAGTCGGTGGGCAATCAGCATCATTCGCCGTTATCATCATCCTCGGGGCATGCACAACAAAATGTCAAAGTTAAAACCGAACATTTGGAGATGGAAGAAGAGAGCACTTCAAATTTAATGTCCGAAATATCGGATGAGGTAAGCCCCCGCCACAGTTCTTGTCCTTTCTAGATCTGGTGTACCAATATTACAATTGTTTTTTTGTTTATTACAGGCAAAGGCTGATGATATGATTGAACACAATAGCTCCAAGGGCAGTAAAATTGCTGCCTTCCTGCCCGAACGTCAGTTGTGGGGTTGGCTGGGCACGGCCTATTGTAAATTTGGCACCAAGGGTTCCAAGGGCAGAATCCGCAAGCAATTCTATAAAACCATAAAACGGGGAAAAGAGACAATAACTGTAAGTAGAACATGACAAATGATTTCTGATTGTCTCTATATCAGGTCTGAACAGATGGACTTTCACAGTTCCATAACACCGTAATTTTCATGAATTTTCGAGCCTCATGAATTCTATCTTTGAGGTCCTGAATCGACGCTGGGCTGTTGGCCCCAAAGGAAGAAGTTGCAAGGTCTTAAATCACCTTGCCAATTGTGATCCAATTGTGATCACCTTAACGAGAAATAACACGGTTCGGAAACTTTTCCCATAAAAGAGCAATGGTAAACGTTGTCCAGATCAATATCATCCAACTCCGACCATAACAAATCATTAATCATCTCTCGATAGCGTAATCCATTCACCGTAACTGTTGATCCAACCTCATTTTCGAAAAAGTGGTGTCCAATGACCCCGCCGGACCATAAACCGCACCAAACAGTCACACTTTGAGGATGTAGAGGCTTCCCAACAATAACTCTTGGGTTTTCCGAGCACCCCGATGCGACAATTTTGCTTGTTGACATAGCCACCGAGGTGGAAATCATCAGTAAAAATGATTTTTCGATGGAATTCCAGATCATTTTCATGAAAATGCATTACAAGGACCCAATCAGCAAGGCCACGACGTTGTTGATGATCGGCCGGCTTGAGTTCTTGTGTTAACTGAACTTTATAAGCCTTGAGATTCAAGTCTGTAATGACATTTATGGAATTCCCAATTCCAAAGAATTCCGACGAGAAATGGACAAACCTGGGTTTTCTTCAACACTTTGGGCTACAGCAGCAATATGCTCAGTTGTTGTTAAGCGACGTGCACGGGTTTTATTCCTCACATCACTAACTTGTCCCAACAGTTCGAATTTGTCCACACAATTCCTGTATTGCGGTCAGACAAGGTGCTTCACGACGACTCAAAAATGCATTAGTTTTGCGAACTGTGACTACAAGATTTTCACCATATTTGTAGTGAATTTTAATAATTTCAATGCGTTGTTGAAGCGTGTATCGTTCCATTTTTAGTAATGACGTAGTTTCTACTTGTCAAATGTCAAAGAATAAAAGCTTCAAAAGCGCCAGCTACCGAAATACTGGGTGATTCAATATCAAATGGTTTATCATATCTCTGTGTAACCCTCACCGTTCACAGAAATGCATTTTCAAATAAAAAAGGCACCAATGGTGGCGCCGCCACAAATTCCCTATGAAACTGTCACTCCCTGATGGAGCATTGGCTTCACGACGATCACGTGCGGGGTTTACGATCACCAGATGTGGCAGTTTTGGAAAATGGACTTCGTCAGAATAGACGATCTTTCGAATAAAAACATTGTTCATTTCCAGCTGCTCTTAAACTCAAACTGAGAGACGATAACGAAGCGAATTGGCGTGTGTCTTCGATTGGATCTTGAAAGTGTATACTGCGAGATCTTTGCGCAAAAGTTTTGTGAGAGCCAATAATTATTTGCCAGAAACAGAGACAAATAATTGTATTTGTCAACAATCAGCTGAAACATTTGCTTTTTGTATGTATTACAGGTTGGGGATTGTGCAGTATTTTTATCAACCGGACGACCGGATCGTCCCTACATCGGTCGCATCGAATCAATGTGGGAGAATTCATGCAACAATAAAATTGTACGTGTGCGATGGTTTTACCATCCCGAAGAAACTACAGGCTGTCCAAAATTGAAATTTCCGGTATGCTAACCACATAAACATAAATTGGAAAAAACTAGTAATATTCAGTTTCTTCGTTTTTTACAGGGTGCTCTGTTTGAATCACCACACGAAGATGAAAACGATGTACAGACAATATCACATCGCTGTGAAGTTTTACAATTTGCCCGATATTTTAATAAATTCGGAGCAGATTCCAAGCAATATCAATCGATATACGATAATAATGATACATATTATTTAGCGGGCTTTTATAATCCAAGATTACAAGTTCTGAAATTACAAGATAATATACCGACTCTTGAAGAGCAGCAATCACCACAGCAGCAGCAGCCGCCGCAGAAGCTGTTGTTGCAGTTGCCACATGAAACACAACAGCAGCAACAAAATTCAACAAACACAACAGCAACAACAACTATTATTAATAATAATACTAATGCTAATAACAATACAACTATTACTGAATAATTCAAAAAAAAAAAGCGGAGAAAAACAAAAGCGATTTTTATTATTCTATAAAGAAATTACATATTATATTATATATATACACACACATATATATATATATACGTAAATTTAAAAACAAGCATTATAGTATATACATATATATATATATAAAGAGGAAGAAGAAGAAGAAGGACTGTATGTACATATATGTATACAACAAGCAGAAGAGAAACACACCACACACCCTATCCACTAACAATTGACTTAAATTTTATTTTATTTCTTTTTTAAACCCATTAAGGATATACTTTCTGTACAGTATAAGATAATGAAATAATTTCATTTCACTCTTAAGATATTATTTCTTTTGTTAAATATTACATTTTATATATAATTCAATTGCTAAATTACACACTGGCTTTTCTTTTATTCGCATTTCTCTAGTCTATGTGTAACATTCTGCCTGGAGAATGTAAACAAATCGGCGATACACTCACATGCTTTCGGTGACCCGATACAGAGGGGATGTTAAGTAAACTAATTTATAAATCGGTTGATGGGCAATGTTGTTTGAGGTGTTTGTTTTTTTTTGCTACAACTATTTGGTCTTATTAGACACCTAGACACTACAGGTCCATTAAATGTCATTGTAACACAAGGGGATGCTATGTTGCAACCCTACTGTAGAGCCTATTAAGACCTGTTTAGGTTATGCTGCTATGAGCCTTGTTAATTCCCAAGCTTTGGGAGATACAATCAGACATTTATGTCGTATTTGATTCAAGCTGATCCTGAGCTGTACAGGATGCCTCTGAGATCGTTTATTGGGTTCGCCTGTATGCTCCTAAACAACTGAAATATCCCCCAAACAGAGAGCCAAATACGAGCATATGAGGACTTCAGCGCTATCGTTCTTCAGCTTCTACAATGGTCATAAGCCGCGAGCCTCAGTCTGGCGGCAAGCCTACCTAACAAACAGTGCCCAGTGATTACGTCCACCAACATAGATATTTCTGTTCTTGTTCTATGTATGAGAGACTTCAAGCGATTTATGTCACATGTTTCGATTTGTCTGGTCATTCGACATGTACTGGATCCAGACCATATGCATGCGAGCCTACACTTTACATGCCATTGTCGGAAAGAACATAATCCAGTAGTAGTTTTGAAAGTAAAACATTAGAGGGAATTGGTAGAGGATTAGATGAGACGGGCCGAGGATTATATATAACTGTAGAAATGTCTGGGCAACATGAAAATACCTCATGTGTTAAACGGTACAGTACAGCTCTTCTAAAGCTCTACCTGTGCAAGGATCTCCATATATTTGAAGACACCATCATCAACTTTATTAAACCGTCCGATCTCAAAGGTATATTGTCATAAACGGAGCTGAACACACCGAGTTAGGAGGTTTTTTTTTTGTCTAGATTACGACTGATGTGTAGATTTCAGTGAGTCTGCAGAAAGGCATTCTATACGGTCAGTTGTGTTTTTTTTTATATTTTTTTAAATGCTTTTTTGGAACATAGTTTGAAAATGATTTATCAATTTATCAATAATTGTTTTTAATCTTTGCCTTCGGTGTCTTTTAAATTGAATGCCAGATTCAAGTCGTTTTCTATCCGGGAATTGTTTCCCTATTCTAAATAAAATCTCCTTGGGAATTTTTTCCCTGTTCCCCTATTCTAAACGAACTTCGCAAATGAGATTTTTTTTACGGGAAAACAAGTAGGTATTATGAATGTCAATACAGGGAAGAATGTGATGTGATTTTTTTTATTAATCCGCCAATAATAAAAATATATTTTTTGTTGCATAGTGTAATCATTAAAAACTATAACAAGGAAGACAGAACTTTCGTCGTCATCTCTGAACACTGGATTCTCCTTTGAGTCATCCGTTTTCACTGTGTATTCGTTTGTGGTTTATTCACTATCTTAGTAGATCCATGTATCATCATGCATCGCCTTGGTCTGTGCTTTGGTCATCCCATAAATTGTTCTGCATTTTGTTAACCATTTATGACGTGAGCATTTCAATTGGCCGACCTTCATCTTCACAGCTGGTTTTTGAACTAAGAAGCAAACTCTATCCAAGTAGAATCTAGATATTTCGACCAAAAATGATGGCCATCCATTACGAACAGGGCTTTAAAGTGTATAGACTTTGAAAGGCTAGTCCTTTTTTAACTAGAAAAACTTTATATGACTATAGATTAATCTACAACAGGGAGATTTGTATGTGGCAATCGCCCTAAATGTATCTGAAATCCCAACGGTTAGTCATTCGACCAACAACTTTAATGGCAAATAATGATAGATTCACTCAGCTAGGAATTAGATTACCCCTTTCGGCCTGGTCATGGCGAAATATAGTAGAGTTCAATCTATCTAAAGCCATGGTCACATTTGGCAAATATTTGACACAAATATGTTTTCCCAAAACAAAAACGTCAAATGTTTTCAACTATCAGTCCGATTATGAAAACTCCCAGGGAGATAACTCTCCTCGAGTGTTGGCAAATAGTTTTGTTTTATAATTTAATTATAAATGCCATGGTAAATCTGACTAAGTTCTGGACTCTTACAATGCATCTCGATCGACTTTAAAATCGAATGACATTGTAAAGAATATTTTGATGTGGTAGGCTGGTCTCCCTAAAACAGATACCTCAAGATAATCTAGTGGGTCAAATCGGTTAAATTGACAGAGCCCAAACGTAGGATTAATTGCCCGCCAAATTCGCCCCCACGATTGGTTCATGTGGCACCGTCCTATTCCCAATGAAATGGCAAGGCAGAAAGACACCTTTTGACTCGCGCCTGAACCGGCTAAAACATAATACTGAAAAACCAAATAGCAAAAAAATCACCATGTATTTTACTTTTGCTTTCATTTGCATTTTGTCGTTTCTAAAGGCGATAGAAATTAAGGGACAGTGATGGTACCCTATTGTTACTATGCACAACAACAGATCGACATGTCTTACCAATATCTCGAGTGCGGTAGTATAATTTGTATCGGTCACCAGAAAGACAAGCATTTTCATAACGTCACAGTGTTAAATTTTAGACCAATTAAGAACACGATTTTGGGTTTTTTAATCATTGGCCATGTTGCAGTTCGGGGTGACGATGGACTCATTGCTGCCGTAGAGCCAGGAACGGGAAGACAACCCATCAACTCCTTCATTTGCCACACTAACACTGCAGCAGCTGAGGCTACTTTCAAGGCCTACGCCTCTGTTTAACTCCAAAAGAAATAATATCCATTGTCAGCTAAAAAAAAATCCATTTTTTATTTACAAAAATTTCAAGAACTTGGACTGAAAAAAAAATGATTTTAAATTTCAAAAATTTTACATATGTATTTTGTTGTACTAAAGTGAATGCAAAACAGGAAACTAATTTAAAATGTTAATTATATTATTAACAAAGTGAATAATAATAGTTTATATGTATATGAAAACTTCGAAAGAGCATAAAACGCCTCTTAAAGCAATGCCCCTCTTTTTATGTCACCCAGATGATTTTATTATAGAATACATTTTACATGTAAGCGTATATGTTTTTTTTTCTTGTTTTTATTATTATTATTATTATATTATTAATATATATCATATCAAGTATATGTCAATGCTGAAATAAGCGCTTTTTGCTTTAATTTTAAAATGTTTTTTTTTTTTGCAAATTAAATTAAGTTTTTTTTTTATTATTATTATGAAGATGAAAATACTTATATTTTTTAAAGAAATATGTAATATAGTATACATGTAGTTTTTTTTTTTTTGTAATTAAGAAATGTGTGCAAATTATAATGTTTAAACAGAGTGCAGATATAAATATATTTTTATTAATCAAAAAAAAAAAAGGAAAATTATCGAAAAAATCACAAAAAAAAATGAAATTAAATACAAATGTTTAGAGCCTAATGGCCGGGACATATTCTCTATGGCATTAGTTACAGATGGATTTTGCCGTATTCATTTTCCATTAGTTTGGGGAAAACAATATCAAGTGTAGCCCAAACAGGAGCATTGGCCAATCCCAGCGTTGCCACCGAAATCTTACAGACGGCATAGAGAATGTGGCTTCAACTACAAACAGTCGGGGTATTCATGCTCGGCAGTATATGTAGCGACACGAATGTTGTACATCAAACTGCTGTAAATTACTTTGTAAGAGAATTTCTTTGGGACATCTTGATATACAGCATTAGGGTCGTTATGCTACAGCTCATGATTATTCTACATATTTTTCTTATACATTTGAAAATATTATACTGATAATTATATTATATATGTGTATACATATATATATATATATACACTTTCTATTTAGAGTTTGGTTTTACGGTCATTGTACTAAGTATTGAATTTGGGAAACGAAAATGCAATATAAGTGTAATTAGAGTCGGTTAGGAAGACACGAATCGAATGAAAACAAACACAAAATGTGTCATATTCATATAAAATCAAATACATACGAGGGTGGCAAAAGCTTTGTGCCAATAGAATCGGCACCTCGCCGTGCCAGAAGGTTTGCTGAATCCAATTGCACCAACAGCAATGCCACTTTTTTTATGACTATGAAGTCATTCCTTTAAGTTTGTGTTATAGCATTCAGTCTATTCTCGAGACTAAAGATTGAGTTTGGAGGACATGCCTGCCATCTGCTGCAAAATGCTGTCTTTATATGTGCATCCTAAAAACTCTAATAGATTACCTATTAATCTCAATCTAAAGCCATTTTCTTATTAATGATAATTTTTACCAATGTTGCCGATCGTGAACGGCCGTGGTGTGTTAGGTAGTGTGTGCGACTATCACACAGAAGAACCCGAGTTCGAAACCGGCTAAGACCGTCAAACATTTTTCAACGGCTGTTTCCACCTTGTAAATGTTGGTGACTTTACGAGTAAGAGAGCAATCTGTAAGCCATGTAAAAACTTATCTAGAAAAGCATTAGCAGTTCGGAGACGGCTTTAAACAGTAGGTCCCTATCACTGAGTATAGACAATTATATCGTGCATAGCTCATTGATTCGAGAAAAATTCCCCGTCTTTTCCTTCATGGAATGTTAAGGGAAATAAGTAAGTGAGTTGCCCACCGGCCCATTCTGGAAGTCAACAGGTTTATTCTTGGATTCAAAACTACAATAACAATTTACTCAGTATTTATTTATTTCTTTATTTTATACCCTCATCCTACTGAGTTATTACTCACTTGAGAAATATTTGTTGATCTAATGCATTTCCTACGATTTTAAGGAATTTAAGCGATTTTTGCGCCCGTACACTTGACAAATGCTTTACACGATAATCGTTTCTTGTAAGGGGGACATATTAAGGCAGATTTCGCCAGTATACGTCCTCGGTCTGCCAGTCACCATAGTCCTTTACGTTCTTTTCACGTCTTAGCAATACATTTTTGATTGATTTTTTTACCAATGATTGTTTTCCGCTTTATGACTTTATTGTTTGAAAGACCGTAGAATGTCGCGCCTGCTAACCCAGAATGGAAAGACATCGTGTAAATCTGATCTAAATTTGAATGTATTGACAATCGAATTCGAATCTATTTTGCTTTTGGCCTTCAGATAGTTTTGTTCGTCTCAAATGGAAGCGTAAACAGTCATACAACTCTGAGTTTTCTCTAGACATATGGAATGACACATGTCGACAGAATAACAACTATTTTTTTTTTTACAATTCCAAACGAACTAAATCTTTTTGTGGAAATCTCATAGTCTTGACCGGAGGCCGAGTGACTCCATAGAGAAACTGATCTTTAGATTAAAATAGACTCAATTACTTATTGCCGCATTTTCGTTTCCAACTCATTGAAAGCTTTCTATAAATTTATAGTGGATTCGAGATTCGGGAAAATCGCGCGAGAGATAGAGAAAAAAGAGCTGTTTTTAAAAAACCATTTTATGCGATTGCAGACAGAGAGAGAGAGAGAAAAAAGAACTGCTTTTTGGAAATGATTTTTTTTTAATGAAATATTTTTTTAGGGATCACAATAATATTTACACAGAAGAAAGACAACAATGACCTATTTATGAAAGTAAAGCCAAAGACAAGCGGGAATTATTATAGACCTTATAACCGAAGCTAGAACGCTAGATAGGGACATATGTCCCCTACTAGTGGTCTCTTACTTTGTCTTTGCTTTAGCCAAACTCAATATCGGAAAGATTCCAAATAACAAACAACACCATTATTTTCGAAAAAAAAACTATGTTGAACTTTATTCGCAAATATTTAAAACAAAGTTTAAAAAAAAAATCAATATTTTATTACTTATTATTATATATACAATATTATATATATATACAAAAAAAAAGCCGAACAGAAGATGAATAAAGAAAACACGAATCCAGACAAATTCAAAGCAAAACAAAACAAACAAAAAAAAAAACTACTACAAAACACAATACTAAACTATTAATTGTAACAATTTATTGTGATAGCAAAACTGATGATGATAACAATTTTCGCTTAAACAAAACTACAACAGAAAAGATTTAAATTTTATTAAGGCAAAAAAACAAAACCCCCAGTTGACAACAACATAGAAATAGAAACGAAACGAAATGACAAACAAATTAAACATTTTCAAAAAATGTGTAACAGAAAAGATTGTAACAAAACAAAAAATTACACTATTTACATTTCATTTATAGCGATCGGTTAGAATTGTAAATTAAAACTGGAAAAATTAATATTAAAAAAACAAAACATACAAATTTCGAAAATGTGTAACAGTGAAATCTAAGAAACGTTTAAGTCTACATAATTCTATATATATATATATATATGATATTATATATATTATCAAAATGAAAATAAGAATCAAACTATATATACATACTGACATATAAATGTAAAACTCAAAATGAAAACGGAAATGTGAAACATACAAAAAAAAACAGCAAAAAAAAACACAAATATGTAAGAAAAGAAATGCAAAAGAAACTATACCTAAATAAAAAAACAAAACCAATCAAAAATACATATATAAAAATCTATAAAAATACGACAAATCCAATTGTTTTCATTCATAGGAATCATAATCTTGTAGGAGGCGGTGGTGCTTACGATTACTGGTTTAAGCTCCTTGCCATCATGTCCGATGAGTCCACTTCCGTTAACCGTATATTGTGAAAATATCATACCGGGTGATCCATCTCGATTCGATTCTTTTTGAGACATAGAATCAGAGAAAACTGTTTCTCTTTTTTTAAATCCAAAACCATGTAAATATTTCTTTTCAAACTAAACAAGACGACGTTATCGTTTTTTTTATCTGACAAATAATTTGAGAGAAATTCGCTTCAGAAAATGGGGTTTTCTCAATGAAAGGGGGACGAAAGTCCCTTAGAAGTATTGTCTAATTTTTCGGCAACCGACTAGGGTTTCTAAACGAGTGTGGTAACAACTTAAAGCTAGACTTTAGGACTACTAACAACCCATTAAAAGTTTTTTGCTACGATCATTTCCATAGGATTTCTTTTGAATCGGATGGTGCACTCTGAAAATGTAAATTTTACCCATATATCTGTAATTACTTATGTTATATCAACAATATGTGGTTACAATTATATCATTTCGAAGGCATAATACATATAAGAGCCAAAAATTTGGATATTCGAAAAAAAATATTTTGACCAAAAAAAAAAACATCCAAATTTTCGATTTTTTTTAAAAAATAGATTTTGCTGAAATTTTGCACATTCATAGCGGACATTAATCTGAGCAAGATGTTGTTTTCATTTTTTTTATCTGACAAATAGTTTGAGAGAAATTCGGTTCAGAAAATGGGGTTTTCTCAATGATAGAGGGACGAAAGTCCCTTGGAAGTATTCTCCAATTTCTCGGCAACCGACTAGGGTTTCTAAACGAGTGTGGTAACAACTTAAAGCTAGACTTTAGGACTACTAACAACCCACTGAACGGTTTTTGCTACGGTCATTTTCACAGGATTTCTTTTGAATCGGATGGTGCACTCTGAAAATGTAAATTTTACCCATATATCTGTAATTACTTATGTTATATCAACAATATGTGGTTACAATTATATCATTTCGAAGGCATAATACATATAAGAGCCAAAAATTTGGATATTCGAAAAAAAATATTTTGACCAAAAAAAAAAACAAAGGGGTTAACCCATCCAAATTTTCGATTTTTTTGAAAAAATAGATTTTGCTGAAATTTTGCACATTCATAGCGGACATTAATCTGAGCAAGATGTTGTTTTCATTTTTTTTATCTGACAAATAGTTTGGGAGAAATTCGATTCTGAAATTTTTTTTTACTTAGAGATTCGAAAGTTTCTTGAACTATTTGTCCAATTTTTGAGTAAATCATATAAATTCAATACCAAAACAACTACAACGACAACTACAACTACAACAACATACTACATACTAAATCTAATACTAATACTAATACCAATACTAATACTAATACGAATACTAATACTAATACTAATACTAATACTAATGCTAATACTAATACTAATACTAATACTAATACTAATAATAATACTAATACTAATACTAATACTAATAATAATACTAATACTAATACTAATACTGATACTGATACTAATTTAACCAAGACTTTTGCTTTAATTAGTATTGGGTTCAGAAAATGGTTTTTTTTTCTCAAAATTGGAGGTTCGAAAGTCCCTTAGAAGTATTGTCCAATTTCTCGGCAACCGACTAGGGTTTCTAAACGAGTGTGGTAACAACTTAAAGCTAGACTTTAGGACTACTAACAACCCACTGAACGTTTTTTGCTACGGTCATTTTCACAGGTTTTCTTTTGAATCGGATGGTGCACTCTGAAAATGTATATTTTGCCCATATATCTGTAATTACTTATGTTACATCAACAATAAGTGGTTACAATTACATCATTTCAAATGCAGAATCAATATAAGAGCCAAAGATTTGGATATTCGAAAAAGAATATTTTGACCAAAAAAAAAACAAAGGGGTTAACCCATCCAAATTTTCGATTTTTTTGAAAAAATAGAATTTGCTGAAATTATGTTTGTAGCCTACCTTAATCTGAACAAGACGTTGTTTTCATTTTTTTTTATCTGACAAAAAGTTTGGAAGAAATTCGATTCAGAAGTTTTTTTTACTTAGAGATTCGAAAGTTTCTTGAACAAAACAACTACAACTTCAACTACAAAGCTAATACTAATAATAATACTAATACTACTACTAATACTAATATTAATACTAATACTTTTTCTAATACTAATACTTATTCTAACACTAATACTTATTCTAATACTAATACTTATTCTAATACTAATACTAATAATAATACTAACAACGGCTGTTACAACGATCTCTTTACAAAAACAAATATTTTTTGTGTTTGGGCGCCCTCTTCATATTTTCTTTATTATTATTCTTTTATTTTTGTCAACAATGTAAAGCATAATGTTAGGCGTGAATGCAAACATTCCAGCCTTAAAGTATGCTTCCAATTACACGAGAACACACACACTAGCATGTGAAATCAAGAACAACAAACCAGTAAAAACCTGCCAATTCTTTATTGTCTGATACCAGACGCCCAGAAATTTGTACAGTCGAGTCCGGTTATAACGAACATCGGTTATACGAACTTTCGTCTATAACGAACACGTTTTTAAGTCCCAAGAGTTTTGCTTCTACCCTATTTTTCCCTGGATATAACGAACTTCACTTATAACGAACCAATTTGTCTAGTCCCCAAGAGTTGTTATAACCGGACTCGACTGTAGTAGGTACAGCTGTGCTCAAAATAATAGTAGTGGTTAGTAAACTATTAAGAATAATGAAACAAATGTATTAAGAACTACCATTAATTCTTAAATATATGTTTTTTCTTAAAGAATATAAGGATAGAAGTAATTTAAGATGGTAACAACATAGAATACGTCATACTTTCGAAGCATATAGGTTAGGTTTTTTAATTTTTGTCAAAATTGGCCTCTCAAAATAATAGTAGTGTTTATAACATTTGTAAAAACATAAGTACTACTTTTTTCTTTTTTTAATTTAAATTTTAATAGGTTACTCAATTTATTAATACTTAGTTGCATGGCCTTTATTTGCAGTTACTGCTGCACAGTGCCTCGGCATCGAGTCAACAAGATGTTGGCATCTTTGTTCAGGAGGCATGCCTGACGATTGAGATTCGCTTGTTGGCTGAGATTGGGTAACTGCATTCTTCACATTGCACCACAAATTCTCAATTGGATTAAGGTCTGGGGACTGTGCTGGCCACTCAAGGACATTTATATTGTTTGCCTGCAACCACTCTTTCGCAACTTTGCTAGGATGCTTTTGGTCATTGTCCTGCTGGAAGGCCCAAATCAATGGCATATTTTCACTGGCATACGGTAGCATTGTTTCCTGCATAATATGTACATAAAGGTGCCTATCCATGATCTCCTTGATGCAATATATGGGCCCAACAACTAAATAAGAAAAGCATGCCCAAATCATTATTCAAGCAGCACCTGTGTTTTACAGTTTTTGCAGTTAATTTTGGATCGTCGTCCGAGTTTGGTGGACGCCGGACATATTGGCGGGATCCCTTTCCACCATAAAGCACTATTTTAGATTCGTCCATCCATAAAATGTACCTCCATTTCTGTACTGGCCATTCCATATGTTCTTGGGTAAACTTAATTCTTTTTACCACATGCTTTTTTGAAAAAAGAGGGATTTTTCTTGGGCTATGAACAGCTAAATTATTTTTGCACAAGCGTCTTCGAATTGTTTGTAATCAAACTTTTACACCTAACTCGTCTTTTACTTTTTTGGAGCTCGAAAAGGGATTCTGACATAGCAAGTGGACGTCCTCGAATTTTAGGTTGTTCGGTGTATTTTATTGCGTTACGTACCACAGTTGATGAACAGCCTAATATATCTTGAACAAATTTGTACGTTTTACCTTCTGAAATTAATTTTTTGATAAGAGTACGCTTCTCGCTACTGCAGTGCTTGCCTCGATCCATTCTAAGAAAAATAAATATATTAAAATTATTAAAAATTGAAATTAAAAAAATCTGTCTGAAATTAAAAACACCTTTTGCGAATATCTTCTTAGCACAACTTCTTTTTTACGCAATATTTAGCAAGCACTACTATTATTTTGGTCATTCAAAAACCATTACTGTTGTCAAAATGTCAAATTTTTACAACAACAATAGCATAAGAAAAACCCCAACGGCATTTTTTTATTATGCACACTCCAAGCAATGAAGGAGGGAAAGAAAAATATTAAATAAAACCTAAATGAAATAAAGAGAAGAAGAAGAATTTATTTAAGCACAGCACAACTATTATTTTGAGCGCAACTGTAATTTTTACATGTGGCCCAAATAGAAAACGCTATAGCTCGATAACGACTGCGGCTATTGAGATGAAACTTTTACCCTGAGTTAGAGTAAAGGTCTGGCTATCCGATGTATATAGGATGACACGCCCAGAATCACGCCTACATTTTGAAATTCAATGAAATCAACTACAAAGCTATTTATCATCGAAACTGTTATGTTTGGCTTTGTGATTTATTCCACTGAACTGTAGGTCAAGTCGATTACTATCAGTGTGTCAACTATGAAAAGTGTAGCTGGCAAATAGATAGGGTTATAGAATAATTACTGCAGTCGATGTGAGACCAATCGCACTGATCAGGTCGCAGAATCGATTTTCATCGACGAACGTTTATTATTCGTATTGTATTTATTGCACTCGTATGGGTGGTCATCTTCAGAAAAAATAAGGCCACACTTATTGCAGCAAAACTGAATAATTTTTATTTGTAATTAATTCTGAATTTTGATTTTTTCGGACAATTTGTATAAGCGTTTTTTCTAAATATTTGAAATTGTATTGTGGCTGCCTCAGACCAACGAAACCATTTGTAAATCTGCGGTGTCTTTTTTTTAATTTACTCTTATCGCATATCCTTATTAAATCCGAATCAGCCACTTACTTACTTTATCCTTGATTTTGTAGAACTGCCTATAATTTCGTACAGTTTAATATAACACACATTCATTTCGCATTAAATACGTCCTTGTGTAGAATTAAACGTGAAAGGCAGTTTATGACGGCGAGGGATGAGGTGTCTGACTACACTTCCTTGAAACATCGCTTGTTTCTTTTTACGTTGCTAAGGCAAACAACATTTCCTTGCAACATAAAAGGCAATCGATTAAATAAATTTGTAAAAATATGGTATTACTACTTCGTATTTTGTTAGTTTACTTGTTCTGTTTGTTAATTTTCCGAAGGATAATTCACGAGAAATAGAGAAAATATTAAAATAAATTCACGTATCGAAGATATGAGTTCCACGCCTAAATGGTATTGTCGCAATAAATCGCAACCGATGCACACCTTTGACGAACTCTCCAAGCTGGGCAACGAGCTGAGGCGTATCACCAAACGTTTGGTTATCGATGTCAAGGTGGACATTTTCAGTGAACATGTATGGCAGTGTGTAATGCTGAGGCTGTCTTTTGGTATTTGTATTGTAAGTGTGTGTTTTTTTCTTTTAGGATACTTTGTTGGAGGAGTGTGAACGCATTGTGGAGTTGTACTGGAGCCTAAAGGATCAATCGAAGAACAAGGATTTTCAATCGCTTTCGAAAAAGATCAAACGTAGTCCGTACAATGCTTTGCTAATGCAAAAATTCAATACCATCATTGAGTTGAATGATCGACGATTTTGCCAATTAACTTTTGTTCTGAAGAAGACGGTAAGATTTGGATTTGGGAATACGAAGAAGTATGAATTACGAATGTTTTTATAGTCTACGCCATCCAAAATACGAATTGTTCTTGTTTTCGAATCCGGGGGGGAAAAAATCGGTTTTGTTGATGAGAATTTTTATTATTGAGCAATGACGAGACAGGACTGAAGACCCCCATTCTATAACGCATTCAATGCGAAACTGTCCCGATAAAAACCATCAAATTTCATTCTTCTTTGGCTTGCACTTCCCTCAACCGACGACCGTTTTTGTTTTCTCGCTCGGCTCATGAGAAAAACAAGGTTGACGTAGCTTGCACTAGGTCGATTATTTGGACCGTAAAATTGAGGAAGTCATTTATGAACTTAGCCAACAGATTTATTTCAATGCAAATTTTCACAATTTGGAAGCTTTGTTCTGGCGTTAAACCATTCGTGGTGACTGGCCAAACCTTGCTGGCATTATCAGCTGTCAAAGCAGAGTTATCGATATCGATAGTTTTCATGCAGCTCTCAAACCAGTAAGCTGTGTTCAATATAATTTGTATACTTGTAAAGTCGCCGGCAGTTACGCGGAAAATATCGCTGGACAATGTCTGTCGATGCTCTTACAGGTATACGAACTCGGGTTGGTGTGTGACAGTCGCACACAGTAACCATCACACCGCGGCTGCCCTAATCCACATCTACTGAAATTAAATGGATTACATATTTGATTGACAGCGACTTTGCCGGCCTTTTTTATTTGTTGTAATTTATTTGAAACCACTCAATTAACTTTCAGGTAAATTTTCTTTTGAAAAAATCCCTGCAATCCGAGGTCTGGTTAAATTGGGCTCTGCAAATAATTCAACTCTACAATAAGTGCCGAAAACCGCTGGAAGAAAATAATGGCTCCGAAGGCAGAAACGAAAAATCAATAGATGAACAACTGAATGCAAATATATGCAGTAACATGTATCCATCCCTATTATTGCCCTACAGATCCATAGATTTCCCCTATGTCCTGCATGTAAGATAATCACGTATATAATGTTTTAAACACTATTAAATACGAACCGCTACAGTTGGCTGCCCAGCAACGTATCGAACAGAACTCCTTGGATCTCATGTTCGGCCTCTTCAATATGGGTGAACAGGAGGCGTGGCGTGAAAATACCAGCGAATCGAATTGTTCCAGCCTGGAGATTTTACGAATTTTAACCTTAAATCTAACCGGTGACGGAGAGTTTCAACAATATTTAAATGATAATAATCGTGATTATGCAGCCTTGGCTATGGATCCAGAAATTGGAAGAAATCATATTTCAGGAGCGCATGGAACTGCGGTTACTCTGCGCAGTAAACATATTGAGTATTTCCTGCAGAACGAACGGAGCTTTGTGGCACAGTTTATAGAGAAGGCCTTCGATATATGCCCAACGATATTTGGTAAGTAGAACATGGAAAGAAGGTTATTGATATTGGAGATTTTCAGAATATTAAACCCGGCCTGAATGAATGACAATCGATTTGCAGGCGAAAGATGTGTCAGCGTATGAGTTATATTAATTATAGGAAATATAACACACATACACCGAGGGGTCCACACTTAAGAGTATAGTCCCAATGATGACTTTTTGCTTGATAAAAAAAATCATGATTTTTAAATTTGTAGGCGAAAGGTGTACAGAATATGGCGGGGTAGAAAAAAGTCACAAATTTGATTTTTTAAATTTCTTTTGACTTCACACATTTTGAGGTTTTTTTTAAAATTCTTTTTAACTATTGACTCATTTTGCTTTTCCACAATTTTACGAATCAACAAGAGTCAAGTATAAAAGTAAAAAAAAATCAATCGGCGTCGCAAGCAAATTTTGGGAGCAAATCCAAGACATTTTATAAAAGTCAAGCCAAAAAGTCATCGTGTAAATTGACCCTAACTCATGAAAAACGCATTTTTATCCGTGGTCTATATTAACCCTTTCCGTGGCAAATAATTTTTTTTGACGTGCTAAACATCATATGAAGTGTCGAATATATTCGACAAATCCACGGAAAGGGTTAATAAGTAAGATCTGCGAATTGAAAAATCCCCACGTGATTGTCGAAAAGCCAATACGTCCTCAGAGATCGACAATTTGGTGAGGTGAAAACTTGAAACACTAGGCGCTACTTCTAAATACTCCAACAGTTCCAATGGCATCGGATAGTATAAAAAAATAAATTTCACTGACATTTTAAATTTCCGGAATTTTCTTTTAATTTCCTTCTTGTTTAACCCTCTAACCCGCAAGAGTGAGTCAAAGCACTCCTTTAGATGCACATTCGTTTATAGATTTTAACAATTTGGGGGTTAGAGGGTTACGCTAAAGTCGACTTCTTCTTCTTTTAGTCTTTGCAACATTCTTACCCAAAAACTGATTTTTTTTTTTGAGGTACAAAATCCTCTGCCTTATCGAGAAGCGTATTAAAATTTAATTTGAAGCATTTGTGTTCGACTTCGATCTTAAAAATAGAGTTGAAACATGAAAACCCATAGTATTTAATACATTTTCTACTTAATCGCACGTTGCATCGATACTGCATATTTGTCGGCTGTTTGTGCATCGTCTTTTGTCTCCCTTTTTGACGTTTAGAACATACATACGATTTTTGCAGTGTTACCATATGTAACAATTGTATGTGGCGCAGTGATGCATTTACGAAACGGCCCATACAAACACATACGATCGCTCTCCTATGGGCATCCTGTTAACATGCGTATCTGCCAAACATTTTAAGAGATTCCAATTCTATTTAATTTGTTGCATATTGTAATTTGTTCTAATTGGCCGTCAGGCTTTAAATTACAAAATGGAAAATAAATTCAAATTCAAATTCAATGTGTAACTCCTCTGCATTCGGTCATACCCTCCTACATTTACAGGTCAATCCAGTCATGATGATTTGCACGAGTTTATATTGCGCGGTATGCGTCTTATGTGGTCCTATGTGGGCATTATATTGGACCACATCATACTCTGGTGGATCGATACACCAGTGTCGTGTTATTCCCTGGAGCATGTGGACTCAATGCGTAATTGGTTGTATATGCAAAATGTAAAAGGTAATTCACAATCAAGCAATCACAATAATAATTCACAACTATACCTATATTTTCATATTTCAGATATTCCCGAACCCGTGTACTCAACTCTGCAGGGCATCGGAGAGATACTTACGAATTTCGTTAGCAACAATTTGTGGGATCGTTTATTTCGCTTGACCCTTATATCGGCCACAGCACAAACGGCAACAATGGAGCAATTCCTGGAACAATATAAACAATCACCGAAAAATGTATGGAAATTAAAGGATTCCGTCTATTTCCAAATCATGGTTTCATTTTGGTTTTCTCTTTTTTGGTCCTTAGCAATATGGCACTGCCACCGGAACCGTATGGATTGCCATCTTTAGCAACCTCATCAATCTGAGCAATAATTATTTTCAAAATTCCGATTTTAGCAATTCCAGTTTACTGCCCGTCTCGGAGCAAATTCCCATTCTACATAGAATTGGTGGGTACCCAAGTTTATTTACCTGTCGACATTCTAAGTGGGAAATATTTCCGTTTTTCAGATCACTCGGTTCACAGTATGCGTTTGTGGGTCAAGGAAGAGTGTAAGAAACTTTGCAGCGAATGGAAAATGGATCGTTTCTTTCAAATTCTGGAGAATGATGTGAGATTGTGCCTGCTGGCCTTCGGAACGTTCAAACTGCCAAAATTGACCGCCGGCCTAAATGATATCCTGATGTTAGTTTGTGTGGCTTTAAGGACTAAGCTGATATTTGAGATCAATGTTAACATTGATAAATTGAAGGTATGTCGTAGGGCTTTGTGAAAGAAGGTATCAGTGAGGACTGTCTTATACAAAAAGTGTACTGATGGTATCGCCGATACCGATACCTATCACGCTACCTTGTGTAGAAGGATCTCTCTAATCGTTTATTATCCTACAATGGTTGTCCTGTTAGACGGAATTAGTCTATTAAGGACCATTGTCTACTACACAACCTATAAAGACTTGTAGTGGGTATGTGGCCAAGAGCCTAGTTAATTTTCTATTGTCGTAGGCCGGAGCATCAGACATTTATGTCGTACTTGAGCTATGCAGGAAACCTCTGACTCCGTTTATTGTGATCTCATGTATTTCTGCGCTATCGGAGAAACATTCGGGAATACAGATTTCAGAGATTTTATCGCAGGCTGTCTTCATAATCCGCCAGAAAAACGCCCGATCGATGGGTCAAACCCTAGTTCCTTTTGAGTGGATTCCCAAACCCACTCTTTCTTGCAGTTTTTAGGCGTACATAGTTTTTTCACATGAATGCCCCACGCAGATATGTGCATTGAAGTTGTTCACTAAACTGACAGAGGGTATTATAAAGCCCACTTCTCATGTGGCTTGTTGGTGGTTATGTAAAATCGTTTGAAGATCAGTGGAACCGTCTGTAGTCCATTCCTCACCTATGTGTAGTAACCACTGTTAAGAAATTCTAATAAAATAAAGCTACAAATAGTTCACGAGTATGTTCCACAAATCTGTGCATCCCAAAATTGAAATACATTCCAATTTATTTATTTCTATTAAACTCTATATCTTCGAATCATCATTTTTACAGACTTCAAACTCCTTCCACTTATATGGAATGTATTCCATAAAATACCGGTGACATCGGTCTTGCCATAGACACCGTTCAGGTCACTATTGAGGATAAGGAAAACAATTATAAAACAAACAGCAAATAAAACTTAAATTTCACTTCCGTACCTTGTGCGACTTTTACTATACCACCAGGCACTCGAATAGGTAATCGAATTCGAATTTCCGTTATTCCGATCCATGGTTGAAAACCAACTGCCCACATGGGGTTGCAAAGAGTCTCCAGCAGTTCCGGTATATCGGCCAACACGTTTCAATACATATCCATCGGTTGCCGGTCCAATCGCAAATGAACTGTACTGTGCATATGCTGTCGTCATATCGCTTCTTTCTAGCTCAACCCGCAACTCCTGACGGCCATTCAAATTTGTCAGAGCATACAGTTTATCCAATCCAATAAAGTATTCACCCTCAATTTCCCCAAACCCATCTCGGTATTCAGACCACGCACGAAAGAAGTTTTCCGAGCCATCTAGCCGTGTTTGTATTACCGTCCAATCGCCACCGTCTGTTTGAGCATCGCATTCCACGAGGAAGGCATTGTTGCTGAATGCGTTAAGCTTGATTTTGTAGTAGCCACTGCGTTTGGTACAGGCTGTGGCCTCAGCACAGTTGGTTGGAATGGATGCGTTCGAAGAATTCGTGGGTGTGCTAAAAAGGTTTTTTTTTTTGGTTAAATAAGGATTTTGGAAGATCTCAGAAAAAGTGATTCTTAGATGGAATAGTGACTCCAGCTATTGATTCTATAGTAGTACTCTGTGTGGAAATACAATTAATTAGGTTCATAATCGCGATTATTGCTGTTACACACAATAAACTGATGTTTTCAATCACAATAGGGTTATTATGTCAATCACAATCGAGATTAATACAATTACATTAAGGAAGAGCACAATTTTGGGTTCAATATTGGAAGAATTGAGGTATATTTCTTGGATGCTACAGGAAAACTTTAACTTGACAACAAAAAAACATTTCTTAACACAAATTCTCTTCAAATCTGATTAAGTATTTCCACTTTTAAGTTGGCTGCACCAAAAATCGGCAGCGACCTTTGTGTGTGGACGGCATTTACTTATATGTATATATAAACATGGATAGATATGTTTAAATTTCATAAAAGTTTGATCAGTCGTCATTATAAAACAGAACCCTAAATTTTTATCAAAATCGTTACTTGGGATTTTAAATCAGGTCATTATAATACTTATAAATAACGTATGGTATATGAGCCATATAATTGAATTCTCCAAACAATATTTTCTTTCAAAACCTTTTAAATGGTGCCATGATATTATTGGCATCTAGAGTTTGCAACCGAACTAATGAGTCTGACAAGGACTTGGGACATCTGTCCTCTATATGGTGTTTGATAACACTGTGCAGGACGTTGTGGCTCCCAATAGCGGGAGCAAACAATTCTTGGATTTTCGTAGAACTCTGATGACAAATTATGAAATGTCATTTCTGTCTGAATTTCTTCATATGTCATTCTGTCTGAAGTGCACATATGACCTTGATATCTTCAATTTGTCATGTATTTATATAAATTGGGACTACATTAAATATGTAAAACTATAATATTTTATGAAAATAAATCTGGCATTTTTGGGTGGCTTCTACGATATGAAAAAATTTTACATAGACCTAGTCGAGGTGCTTTAGATAAATGGACAAAGGTTTATTGAGTTATAAATACAAAAAAAAACGGACCTTGAGCATTTTCTAATGTTTCAAATTTTTAGCCTAAGCTCTGTCTGAAGTTTTAATTTCAATGGAATGTCTGAAGTGTTTTAAAATCATTAATTTACTTACCAATGCCTGGGTAGAGAGTCATAACGTATATCGAATATAGGTTGAGCTATATCTAAAAATACATTAGATGTTAGATGTTAGACATGCATAAATAAAAAAAAAGACAAAAACTGAACGAAAAGTGAGTCCTCTGATTAACGAAAAAAAATATAATAAAGTTTAGACATGCCCACATTAACTAGATTTTGAGTAGACAGCATAACATTTGTAGCTTACAGAAATATTACGATAATAGACGACCGGAAGATTCACTTTTCGTTCTACATTGAAATGAATTTATATAAAATTTCATTAAATGTTTGTTTTTAGTTCAGTGTGAACTACAATTACCTATTGAATCGTTGTACATCGTTGTCATCCTAAAAAGACACAAATAAAAGGTTACAGCAATTAATTAGAAAGATTTAAATCTGTATTGCTTTAGTTTGTAAATAACAAATTTCAGAAAATATGATATTATTATTTAAAAACGAAAAATCATTGAACCCACTCGATTGTCTAACGAATGTTTTTACGTCAAAAAATGTTGTTATTATAAAAATTCAACTTACTGGAAGTTGGAAAAATCACGGGCATTTTCCAATTCGTTAAAACGTTTCACATCAGTCGGCTTGGCAACAATTTCCGCCCAATCAGTTGTGATCTACAACAAAAATACGAGTGTCGAAGATTCTATTAATAACACTCTGCGACAAATGGTAAGGGTCAGTGATCGGTTTGGAATGAAACCACCGGGGAAAGTTATATTGGTAAAAAAAAAGTCATACGTGTTCCAGCGTTTCGCTGGGTCTCATCTAGGAATCGAGATATATCGGTTTGAAGTTAGTAAGTATCGTATAGGGGAATTTGTCACGTTTTAGGCTCTTTTGTTTGACATAACTCGAGAACCACTCGTCCGATTTAGCTGAAACAAATTTAGAAAAATTAAGAATTACAATTCCTCTAATCTGTTCTTAAACCGTTTTCCTACTTAAGCAACAGTTTCGCAATTATAAATAAATGTATGCAAAAAAAAAATTATTTTTGCCTAAAAATTAAATTTTTTTTTTTTTTAATTCATAAAAAATCCAAAACGGTAAAAAGTGTCAAGTCCTATTAAAATGTAAATAAATGTATTTAAAAAAAAAATAAAAAATAAAAAAAAAAAAAATTTCTTCATGCGCTTATTTTTAACTTGGAAACTTATACTTGTAAAGGAAAATAATATATGAACAGATTAAGGGAATTGTAATTCTTGGTTTTTTAAAATTTATTTCAGCTAAATCGGACGAGTGGTTCTCAAGTTATGTCAAACAAAAGAGCCAAAAACGTGACAAATACGATACTTACTAACTTCAAATCGATATATCTCGATTCCTAGATGAGACCCAACGAAACGCTGGGACACGTATGACCTTTTTTTGACCGATATAACTTTCCCCGGTGGTTTCATCCCAAACCGATTGTGGCTGTCGCACAGTGTAATCTGTTAGGTAGTTATTATGTGAATGGAAATTATTTACCTGGTCCAAAGGATCCTTCGACAAAGGATTTCCGGCAATTAACCAAACACAATTGACCACAATTGCGAAACTGAATAGGACTTTCATGTTAACTCTTATTTCGACCTTAGTTTCGGAGTGTGCTTGAAAAACTGATTGCGATTCCAAATCAATATCTGCAATTTATATGAAATTCACACAACCCGATAAGATTGATAAGAAAGTCAAACTTAAATGTGAAATGATTTACAACGTCTTCCGGATAGAGGCCGCTCCAGAGCAGATAACAAACATAGGGGAATTAATGTAGGTGAATTCCCCCCTACAATGATTCACAAATCTAATAAAATTTAGTAGAAGTTAAAAACATATCTTAATAGAAGTTAGTTACTGTTGACAATCTTTAAATTTTGCTTTATGTTTTTTTTTATTATTACTATTAAGTCTATAGATTACCAGAATCGTTACAGAATGAAATTATTTTACATATCGCACCCTAAATACAAAAGGGTCACTCAAAATTCTAAAATTTTCAGGAGAGACACAAAAATGTTTATGCAGAAATGATTGTAATATTTTTTTCATTTCATTTATTAACTTGTAATTCAAAGCCTTATGGAAGATTAAATCGAATCAAAATGTCAAATATAACATCATACACTACTCGAAATATGACAATAACAAAATAAATATTAATAATAAAAACAATTATAGTTATTAAAATAATATGATAATATAATAATAAACCTAATAGTAAATATTAAAAATATGAAAAACATTACTCTAATCGTTTAAGCTGAACAAATTCAAAAACCGAACACCCTAAGAATTCATTCACTAAATTCGAGATATGAGTGTATGGTTTGACAGAGAATAACGAGTATTAGTAATGCATAATCCTATTAAACACTGTCTTTAGTAGTATCGTGTTATTTTGAGTACTTACAGAGTACACCTCTAGGCAGTACAATATATTGGGCATAATTAGCCCATGGATTAAGTTGGCCTTTATCCAGCGAGGTAAAACTCGATTAGTGTTGTACTATTTCCGAAGCGTAAAGTTTATAATTTTAGCAATGCTACGTATGTGCTGTTCAAAGCTTAATTTATTATCTAACACTACCCCCAAACACTTCATACTCTGGACAATCTCTATAGATGTACCATTATATTGCAAACATAAATTGCCAGGGCATTGGGAAGAGCACAGTAAAGCCTTTGTTTTAGAAGCGTTGATACTCAGCTTGTTAGTTTGCATCCATAAGCTTAATGAGTCTAAAACATGATCAAGTTTTGCTTGCAATACATCCAAATACTGCATTTCTCCACAAAATAACAACTGTACATCTTTGGCAAAGGAATACGGTAAACACCAATTACCGAAACTACTCAAAAGGTCATTGATAAACAAGACAAACAAAATCGATCCAAGAACAGAACCTTGTGGTACTCCATTCCTTACAGGTAAAACAGACGAATTGTTTTCGCTCACGTAAATATGACAACATTAAATTACTCGCACTTCTCCCAAATCTATAATCCTCTATAATCTACTCTGTGAAATGCCTTTTCCAAGTCCAACGACAATAGTACACACAAGTAGTACATGGTCATAGGTGTTCCTCCTTATGGAGTCAGTAAGACCAACTAACAAAGCGGAGGTGCTTCTGTTATTTCGAAAACCACACTGACAATCATTCAACAGCGATTCACTTTCAATATGGTCTAATAACTGGCACTTATGAATATTTTCTACCATCTTAGACAAAATCGGCAGCAATGAAATTGACCTCAAATTGTCGGATTTTTTTTTTTTTGAAGACCAGCACTCATGGTATGCCCCATATAAATGCAATGCACTGTGTTAGCGGAAGGGAATTAGGGTATCGGAAGAAGGAAAGATGGAGTAGTGTTTGTTGACATTTGTTTTGAATTTCCGAATGTCACAACTGGCAGGAAACACATTTGCTGGAAGAATATTCCACATACGAACGGTTCGACTGAAGAGCGAATTTTCTCTATAGTGCGTCGTCCGATCAATCGGCCACTTTACAACGAACGGATGAGAGTCCCTGGAAAGCCGCATATTCCGGCTAAATGTTCTAACTTTAGGGACCACACGACGGATATCTGACAAACAGATACCCTTAAAATACCTATAGAATAGCGCCACATTCCGGCGATGCTGAATGGAGACAATAGACTTGGATACCCTACTATCCCCAATCATCACCACCACTCTCCTCTGGTCACGGTCCAAAAGCTGCAAAGATGTCTTTGGAACTCCTGCCCATATATGGGAGTTATATTCCATTTTAGGCCGGATGTAGGTGGTGTACATTTTTACGAGATCAGGTGGGGTGAAGTGTTTCTTGCACCGCTTCAGAAAGCCTAAACACTTGAATGCTTCTTTCGACACTTGGAATATATGGCTTGCCCAACGAGCATCACCCTGTATCTTCATGTCCAGAACATCAAGAGTGTCTGATTCGTCGATATCCACACCACCCATACAGATTAACGAGATTGACAAGTCACATAAACAATTAATTACATTTCCGACATTCTGGTAAACTATAGATAAATATTCAACGGATGACAAGGTTGGTTTTCTGAACAGTATTTTTTTCTTTTTCACTTGTACTTTTTACAGAAGACCACCGGTGAGTGTGTTCAGGTGCTGTCTGATGTCTGCCGCCTCCTATCTCTGGCCAATTTCACGCTGTGCTTTCCCTCCGGTTCCTACTGGCAACGCAGTAGCTTTGACAATGAAAAATCCAGTGAATATGTCGGCTATGTTTTGGATCAAATTTTTTTGCCCTGCATCAGAGCCACCAAGGATGTGATCATACTGAAGCTAATCTTGAAGATTATCTGTGAAGCTTGGCTGGACTATATCTATCAGCGCCATGTACGCTTCAGTGTCAATGGTGCTGTACGGCTGCTCAATGATTTCGATGATGTGCGTGAATGGATTCTAAGTTGTCCCCTGCTGGATCAACATCATTTGGATAAGTTGAGTAATCATGAAGTTCTGCGCATGTGCAAAGGGGTGGGCAAGATTTTGCTAAGGAAACCCGAAGATATTATAGCGATTTCTCAGTCACCGAAATTCGATAAGAAGACAGCGAGTAAGTTATACATCTGAAGGGGTGGTGAGTGGTGGCTTTGAGGCATAACTCTGTACATTTGTATATTTCAGATGATGCTGAGGCGGCGCCCCAGGACACACAACTGCCTTCGGAAATGTTTGTGTCGAATCAAAAACATTGGCTACAATTGCGTGCCAACAAGTCGACCTTTCTACTCTTTCCCATGTGTTGTAGTGATTCCAGTTTGTAAGGGAAAACGTTTGAAAAATCTAGAAAAAGTTGTAGTTAGTTTTAGTTTTTTAAATTCTCACATATAGGAAACATATTTTCAAATATATCGTCACCTGAAATTCGAAAAGACCTATCATGAGAAAACCCAAAATCGTATTTTTGATTGATTCAGGTAAAATGGCCTAACATGTCTCTGCAAAATTGTACATTTTTTAGGCAAATTCCTCAACGACGTAAAAAGAAGAGTGCTTCCAAAGAAGTGGAGAAAGACCTCAGTGTGATGGGTGCCGCTGTACACCCTTCTAAAGGGTGTTTTTTATTGGGGTATAGAACTTTAAGTTGGCATCACTTTTTTAACTGGCGGCCATTTTGTCAGCTGTCAAGTGATTAATATTTAGTTTGGTTTGCCATTTCATCATGAACAGGTTGACAAAAGAACAACGCTTGCAAATCGTGCAAATTTATTTCGAAAGTAATGGTTCAGTTCGCGAAGTTCACCGCAAGCTCCGTCCATTTTATGCCATTACATCCACAAAAACTGACTGTTTGGTGTGCTCTTTGGGCTGGTGGAGTCATTGGGCCATACTTCTTCCGAAATAATGCTGGAGAGTCAGTTACCGTTAATGGAGACCGGTATAGAGCCATGATAACCGACTATTTTGTTCCCGAATTGGATGGCATGAATGTGGATGAGTTGTGGTTCCAACAAGTGGTTGAAAATTGGACCTGTAGAATTGGCTTTATTCGAGCCAGCCGCGGCGGCCGCATGCCCGAAATCATATTTAAACATTAATGGCATAAAATTATCCTTCCAATAAAGCCAAATTGATGGACATTAAAACGATTTTCTTGTGTTTTATTTCAATTCGAAGTTCTATACCTCAATAAAAAACACCCTTTAGTAAGGTTCGTGTGACGAAAGTGGGTTTAGCGAAAGCGAATATTGAACTAAATTTCTTGCGAAAGCGAATGCTAATATTGAAATATAATTTTTTGCGTAAGCGAATTGGTATATGATGCGAATAGTTCGCATTCGCATATTTGAAAGCGAAAATGCGTTGCATTCTTAGTTTATGTTATTAACATAAGCAATCTCATTTTTTTAAGAATGAGAAAGCGAATACGTAAATATTTTTTTGCGAATGCAAAAGTGAATATTCAAAATAATGCGAATAATAATGCAAAAGCGAACTTCGTCCTAATATCGAGTACCGACAATGCCTAACTGAAACTACATGGCAGGACGTTGATATCGACCGATTGTCGGCGTTTTCTTGAATTTATAAAAAATAAACAAAAAATTTCAGAAAAAAATGTGTCACTCGGTTTACCCTTGGACCGAACATTAAAATATAAATTTACTTTGTATTGTAATTAATAAAAATAAAAATAGAGGCGCCCCGGTATTCGAGTTGGTAGCGTGCTTGTCACTCACCCGGTTTATCCATGTAATTAATAAAAATAAAACGCTTTATAATCGTAATAATGTGTTTTTTTTTTTTTTTTTTTTTTGAGTTTTGTTAACGGATTGATCGATTTTTACGAGAAATGAAAGAGAACACTACGGTCTGTCTGTCTTCCTGAACTCAACATCAGCCCGGTATTTCCATAGATATCTTAACCAAATGGCACGGCAGTTCAGCCACCAACTTCAGTGGGCCACAGGGGCATACCGGGGAACTGCATAGCGGACGAGCTAGCAAGACTCGGGACTACTAACTCGGGGAAGTCTTAACCTTAACCTAGGCTATTTTGGCCACAACACAGAGCAAAACGTCTTCCTTCTGGCTGTGACAGGTTTCAATTGAAAACGAAACTGGAGTATTTGTGATACCTCAAATCTTTGCGTTCAATGTCTTGCCTATCAACATATGAGGTCAATCCCTGTCTTTGACATTTTAAAAAAACCCTAATTAAGTCGCCAATTTAAATGAGCTACCACAAAGTCATGCAATAAGGAAAATTAAAGCATTTTTTTCCCCTTAACTATGACGTTTCATTTAAATCGAATTCTAAATTCATGTTGACCTATGATAAGAAATATACTATTAATAAGACCGAGCATTTACCACATTTTAACATGCTCCGGGGACAAGGGACGGCAACAGCGGCAATATGCGATTGAATGTAACACATGCCCAACGAAGCCAAGCAACAATGGCCCGCAGGAGGAGAGACAGAGGGAGAGAGAGAGAGAGAGAGAAGAAAACACAAAAAGCAATTACCACCAACCAAAATGACCACCAAAACACTTTAAACGCTCAGCGGGAGATCGCAATGGCTGAGTCGAACGGAAAACGCATTTGAGCGAGCAGCGATTGTGGCAGCAACGACAACATTACATACATACATACAAACGACAAAGGTTAAAAAGTCGATATGCTTCCAGGGAGCCAATGGCCAAAAATACAAATAATAAGATGCACTGATGTCTGAACTTTACAGTCAATTGTGCTGGAAGCGTTGTAACGAACGGTTGACACCAAACGGAAACGGAATATCGCATAAAGAGACCCTTGTCAACGGAAGCTACAGTTTAGACCAGTGCTTGTTCAATTGTGTTGCTGGAGAAAAGCCAACCAGAATGATGACTCTGAAGCCTCTTGTACTGCTGTGGCTCTTAAGTATTCACATGTGGTTTTACGTGGACGCTGAGGTGAATTTGGCCAATGTAAGCAAGTGTTTTGAAAACTCGTTTTCTAATCTACCTTTCAACGATTTTTTTTCTGTTTGCCCCCGACTAAAGCAGCACAAATTAAGCGGCATCATCCAGTGGAAATATGAGAAACGGCCATTTTGTAATGCGTTCACCGGTAATTGAGATTGAAATTTTCCCACAGAAACTGTAATTGTTAGTATCATATCTCTCCTTCTCCTTTACTGTAGGCTGTGGCAAAAAGCGTACCTCGTCTCATCCCCCCTATCCGGTCATAAAACGCAGCGAGATCGACGATAAAAGTGTGTACAACAACGATTATATATCCGAGGGACTGTCCGATTTGATTGACATCAATGCTGAGCCCGCTGTCGAAAATGTCCAAAAACAAATAATGTCACAGGCTAAGATCTATGAGGCCATCAAGGAGGCCAGCAAAGAGATATTCCGACAGAAGAACCGACAGCGCCAACAAATGCAACTGCAACAGGCGGCCAATCAATTGTTGAGTCAGGATTCCGAGAAACTGGATGAAGGTGAAACTGCCTAAAGGTGAAGACCAAAAAAGACAAAACCAACAGGAATAATTTATGGTGAATGGATGCAAAATATACACGAAGAATACAAATAATATTTGATAACAAATTAAATTGAAACCTACGCAATGTTGTAAAATATAAAAAAAAAAAAAAACAAAAAAAATCTAAAGCAATGTAATGAAATGCGTTTAACATTTTCTGCAAGCCGCCTCTCAAATGACATGTTGTTGCTGTCACATCTTTAAACTTAATAAAAAAAAAACAATTATATTTGGACTCGTGGCACAATGTCCTTTCATTTGCGTTCTCTTACGTTCCACTTCAAAGTTCTTTCAAATCTTTATAATAAATCAAAATTTAAATTCGATGTTCGGGGCCCTTCACTAAAAGTCCTCCATCGACTTTTATTTAGTCCCAAATAACATTACTGATTTTTTAACCTCTGGGCCTTCCAAACAAAGTTCATGTTCCACAGAAATATATAAAAGAATACGAAAAAAAAATGATGACATTGACCATCATAAATATAAAGAAATTGTTCCTCGTTGATGAAACGTGTTTCTTTCAGTGTACACTATCTTTCCCATAGCACGCACAGAGTCTCGTGCGTTTTGCATGATTGCAATTCCACGCCGAGTCAAACACTTCCTGGGATTTAAGTGGGTAAACCGAGATACGGATAGAGGGTTCGCAGTGGGTGAGATTGCAATCAACAAAATGGCTGACGCTTTATACTCATGTTATGAATTTCAACTGAATTTGTTGCAAAAAACCCCCGAAACCTCTAAACGTCTGTGTGCAAACGGAAATCCATCTATGCATTGCCTAAAACGCTAGTGATTATTCTCTAATCAACCACAGCTTTAGTTTTTCTAAGAACGTTCAGCACGACGGTTGTGTTCATATCTTTAAAATGAGAAACGGCAAAATTATTTGCGTAAACATCATCATATTTCTGAATTTCATTTTTCCGCTCTCTGGAGTTTTGATTAAAGTTGGTTTAATTAGTTGCGCAGTCTTTGGATCATAAAGTGATGGGTTTCGTACATTTTATAGGATGACACTGAGGAACCGGGTTTGGAGGAAATATTTATGGATATTAAACTCTTGAAAGAATGGTATAAATTGAGGAAGTCAATGGCAAATCTAAACTCAAGGCAAGTATAAGTAAAACTAGGATTGTTATCGATCAAACGGTGAATCGGATACAGTAGGAAGGATAAGCGGCACAGGACCAATAATGTCAAAGGAAAGCTTTCGCCATATGTGAATTTGAATGGGAAATTACATTACAAGTGCCTTCAGTCTCATACTTTATTTTTAATTTACAGATTAGAAGACCATACCGAAATTGTGGACAACAAAACCCAAGGTAAAAACATTAAAATTCCGTAATTATTAATACTATTTTTTTCTCTCTTTTATTATGTCCACAGATTTGCCAACATTTGATGTACGCGTTGATGGATTATCCGAAAAATGGTAAAATTATTTTTTATTTTTATGTCAATTACAATACAAAGTAAATGTATATTCTAATTTTGGGTCCAAGGGTAAACCGGGTGACACAGACCATATGGCTAGATTTTTGCAGCGACAGACCAAAGCCTCTGGTGGGAATCGAACCCACAACCCTCACGCTGATAGGCAAGCACGCTACCAACTCGCCTACCGGGGCGCCTTTAAATTAATAATTTATGGAAATTCCCATCAAGACAAGATTAGTTCCTGAAAATGAGAAAGGGTTACGCCCGTATACAAATCACATAGATTGATCTAGTCATGTCCGTTTGTTTGTCTCTAGCAGTGGTGCCAAAAGACCTTCTTATGTCGGTACGAAAGTCGGTAAATGTCTGCGATTTTGGAGCCGAACTCAGACCAATACGCATTCTCTGACCGAACCGTTACACCGAACACTGAATTATAATCTTGTGAAATTCTGAATGAAAATTCGAAATGTCGTTCACAATTCTGACCGAATTCCTATGTGTTTGCCGACTCGTCGTCCAGAATTCTGACTGAATTCTGTCTGACTTGCGCTAAAATGATCAAATACGTGGTATGTCGAATACAATTAGCTCTGGAATAAAACAATAATAACAAAATGAAGTTCATACAGTCCAAAACATGACACAGAAGTAAAACAAACAAAAAAAACCTCGGACATTCTCCAAAAATTCCTTAAGGGAAATACTTCAGACAGATAGTTCAGAATTCGTTCAGATATGTCTGAACAAACACACAGAGAATAAACGAGTCCGAACAAAATACTGATCAGACACAGAGATCAGAATTATAGCAGACAAGTCTGAACAAAGTCAGAAAATAGTCAGCAGACATGTAGTACAGAAATCATTCAGAATTCGGCCAGACCTATTGGAAGAAAATATCGAACATAATTCGGAACGAAAACGGTACGAATTGTCGTAAGAGATCAGACATTGTTCAGAACTGTCTGACATTTGGTCCATAGAAAGCAACATCTCGAACAGTTGCAAGTCAGTTGGAAATGGAACTCTTAGATAAGCTTCAAGTCGTACAAAGGGCTGCAAACTTCACATCTGAAAATGTTGTCATCTGACTTAGAAAGTCGCGGCGGCGGCCCATTTACTTATTTTCGTTCTTTTCGTTTTTTGCAGCCCCAGAAACATTGCAGCCAAAAATTGTGCTGAGGCCACATCCTGTACGAAACGTAGTGGCATCTATGAAATTCAAATCGAGCAACACAATGGAAGTGTCCCCTTTCTGGTGGCATGTGATGTGGCAACGGCAGATGGCGATTGGCTGATCATTCAACGACGTCAGGATGGTTCTGAAGATTTCTTTAGGGATTGGCAAGAATATCAGAACGGTTTCGGCGACGTACATGGAGAATTTTTTATCGGTTTAGACAAACTATATGCCCTGACCAATTACCAGGGACCGCAAGAGTTGCTGGTGGTTGTGGAAAATCGCCGGGGCATTCGAAAATTTGCCAAATACACCAACTTTGCCATTGGCAACGAAACGGACCAATATGCGCTAAAGACATTGGGAAAATATTCGGGCACATCGGGAGACTCACTCGGCTATCATGTGGGTATCAAATGGACCACCAAGGACAACGATAATGATCATAATCCAGATGTAAACTGTGCCCAGAATATGAAAGCCGCCTGGTGGTATAAAGCCTGCTATAATAGGTTTGTTGTGTCATCGATCTGTTTTCGACCATTCAGACTGACCAAAACTAGTGAAATTGGAAAAATTTGAAACATTTTCGTTATAAACATTGCGATGGTTAGATATTCTACTCCATTACGTCAGTCTGAATATTATCTTATCTTCATTAATTTAATGATTTCTGATATTTTTTTCTAAGTAATTTGAATGGACGTTACAATGTGGATGTGTATTGGAAAACGTTTACCGGCTCCTATAACGATACGCTCAGTTTTGTCCAAATGATGATCAGACGACAACGGAGTCACAATTTGTTGGCAGCTGAGAACATGGAGCAAACGTGTATTGGGAGTTAAGGCCGCATTGCAAGTGTGTCATGATATTGAGATAATCATATTGGCGAACAAAAATTAAATACTTGAATAAAAACAATCGTCAAAAAAAAATATTAGAATATTTAGGTTATTTTAAAATAAAATGTAATGTGATCAGGTCAATGTATTCTACAGGGTTCTCCAACAAGAGGTGTTATTTTGAATCACCCGTTATTTCGGTAGCTGTCACTTTTGAAGCTTTTATTCTTTGACATTTGACAAGTAGAAACTACGGAATATAACTCCCATATATGGGCAGGAGTTCCAAAGACATCTTTGCAGCTTTTGGACCGTGACCAGAGGAGAGTGGTGGTGATGATTCGGGATAGTAGGGTATCCAAGTCTATTGTCTCCATTCAGCATCGACAGAATGTGGATTGTATATCGCTGTTCTATAGTTATTTTAACGGTATCTGCTCCTCAGATATCCGACGTCTGATGTTAGAACATTTAGCCGGAATACGAGGCTTTCCAGAGACTCTCATCCGTTCGTTGTTAAGTGGCCGGTTGATCGGACGACGCACTATAGAGAAAATTCGCTCTGCAGTCGAACCGTCCGTATGTGGAATATTCTTCCAGAAAATGTGTTTCCTGCCAGGTGTGACATTCAGAAATTCAAAACAAATGTCAACAAACACTACCCCATCTTTCCTTCTTCCGATACCCTAATTCCCTTCCGCTAACACAGTGTATTGCATTTATATGGGGCATACCCTGAGTGCTGGTCTTCAAAAAAAAAAAAAAAAAATCCGACAAATCCGATTTTGTCTAAGATGGTAGAAAATATTCATAAGTGCCAGTTATTAGACCATATTGAAAGTGAATCGCTGTTGAATGATTGTCAGTGTGGTTTTCGAAATAACAGAAGCACCTCCGCTTTGTTAGTTGGTCTTACTGACTCCATAAGGAGGAACACCTATGACCATGTACTACTTGTGTGTACTATTGTCGTTGGACTTGGAAAAGGCATTTCACAGAGTAGATTATAGAGGATTATAGATTTGGGAGAAGTGCGAGTAATTTAATGTTGTCATATTTACGTGAGCGAAAACAATTCGTCTGTTTTACCTGTAAGGAGTGGAGTACCACAAGATTCTGTTCTTGGATCGATTTTGTGTGTCTTGTTTATCAATGACCTTTTGAGTAGTTTCGGTAATTGGTGTTTACCGTATTCCTTTGCCAAAGATGTACAGTTGTTATTTTGTGGAGAAATGCAGTATTTGGATGTATTGCAAGCAAAACTTGATCATGTTTTAGACTCATTAAGCTTATGGATGCAAACTAACAAGCTGAGTATCAACGCTTCTAAAACAAAGGCTTTACTGTGCTCTTCCCAATGCCCTGGCAATTTATGTTTGCAATATAATGGTACATCTATAGAGATTGTCCAGAGTATGAAGTGTTTGGGGGTAGTGTTAGATAATAAATTAAGCTTTGAACAGCACATACGTAGCATTGCTAAAATTATAAACTTTACGCTTCGGAAATAGTACAACACTAATCGAGTTTTACCTCGCTGGATAAAGGCCAACTTAATCCATGGGCTAATTATGCCCAATATATTGTACTGCCTAGAGGTGTACTCTGTAAGTACTCAAAATAACACGATACTACTAAAGACAGTGTTTAATAGGGTTATGCGTTACTAATACTCGTTATACTCTGTCAAACCATACACTCATATCTCGAATTTAGTGAATGAATTCTTAGGGTGTTCGGTTTTTGAATTTGTTCAGCTTAAACGATTAGAATATTATTATATTATATTACTATTAGGTTTATTATTTTTATTTATTTATTTATTTATTAATTACAATACAAAGTAAATTTATATTCTAATTTTGGGTCCAAGGATAAACCGAGTGACAAAGACTATTTGGCTTGATTTTTGCAGCGACAGACCAAAGCCTCTGGTGGGAATCGAACCCACAACCCCCACGCTGATAGGCAAGCACGCTACCAACTCGCCTACCGGGGCGCTTAGGTTTATTATTATATTATCATATTTTGAATAACTACAATTGTTTTTATTATTAATATTTATTTTGTTGTTGTCATATTTCGAGTAGTGTATGATGTTATATTTAACATTTTGATTCACATTGTAATTCGATTTAATCTGCCATAAGACTTTGAATTACAAGTTAATAAATGAAATGAAAAAAATATTACAATCATTTCTGCATAAACATTTTTGTGTCTCTCCTGAAAATTTTAGAATTTTGAGTGACCCTTTTGTATTTAGGGTGCGATATGTAAAATAATTTCATTCTGTAACGATTCTGGTAATCTATAGACTTAATAGTAATAATAAAAAAAAACATAAAGCAAAATTTAAAGATTGTCAACAGTACCTAACTTCTATTAAGATATGTTTTTAACTTCTACTAAATTTTATTAGATTTGTGAATCATTGTAGGGGGGAATTCACCTACATTAATTCCCCTATGTTTGTTATCTACTCTGGAGCGGCCTCTATCCGGAAGACGTTGTAAATCATTTCACATTTAAGTTTGAGTTTCTTATCAATCTTATCGGGTTGTGTGAATTTCATATAAATTGCAGTTATTGATTTGGAATCGCAATCAGTTTTTCAAGCACACTCCGAAACTAAGGTCGAAATAAGAGTTAACATGAAAGTCCTATTGAGTTTCGCAATTGTGGTCAATTGTGTTTGGTTAATTGCCGGAAATCCTTTGTCGAAGGATCCTTTGGACCAGGTAAATAATTTCCATTCACATAATAACTACCTAACAGATTATTAATAGAATCTTCGACACTCGTATTTTTGTTGTAGATCACAACTGATTGGGCGGAAATTGTTGCAAAGCCGACTGATGTGAAACGTTTTAACGAATTGGAAAATGCCCGTGATTTTTCCAACTTCCAGTAAGTTGAATTTTTATAATAACAACATTTGTTGAAAAAAAACATTCTTTAGAGGATCGAGTGGGTTCAATGATTTTTTTTTTTAAATAAATAATAATATCATATTTTCTGAAATTTGTTATTTACAAACTAAAGCAATACAGATTTAAATCTTTCTAATTAATTGCTGTAACCATTTATTTGTGTCTTTTTAGGATGACAACGATGTACAACGATTCAATAGGTAATTGTAGTTCACACTGAACTAAAAACAAACATTTAATGAAATTTTATATAAATTCATTTCAATGTAGAACGAAAAGTGAATCTTCCGGTCGTCTACTGTCGTAATATTTCTGTAAGCTACAAATGTTATGCTGTCTACTCAAAATCTAGTTAATGTGGGCATGTCTAAACTTTATTATATTTTTTTTCGTTAATCAGAGGACTCACTTTTCGTTCAGTTTTTGTCTTTTTTTTTTATTTATGCATGTACTAACATCTAATGTATTTTTAGATATAGCTCAACCTATATTCGATATACGTTATGACTCTCTACCCAGGCATTGGTAAGTAAATTAATGATTTTAAAACACTTCAGACATTCCATTGAAATTAAAACTTCAGACAGAGCTTAGGCTAAAAATTTGAAACATTAGAAAATGCTCAAGGTCCGTTTTTTTTTGTATTTATAACTCAATAAACCTTTGTCCATTTATCTAAAGCACCTCGACTAGGTCTATGTAAAATTTTTTCATATCGTAGAAGCCACCCAAAAATGCCAGATTTATTTTCATAAAATATTATAGTTTTACATATTTAATGTAGTCCCAATTTATATAAATACATGACAAATTGAAGATATCAAGGTCATATGTGGACTTCAGACAGAATGACATATGAAGAAATTCAGACAGAAATGACATTTCATAATTTGTCATCAGAGTTCTACGAAAATCCAAGAATTGTTTGCTCCCGCTATTGGGAGCCACAACGTCCTGCACAGTGTTATCAAACACCATATAGAGGACAGATGTCCCAAGTCCTTGGCAGAGTCATTAGTTCGGTTGCAAACTCTAGATGCCAATAATATCATGGCACCATTTAAAAGGTTTTGAAAGAAAATATTGGTTATTTCGTACTCCCTATTGGGAGTACTCCCCATCTGTATGTGTTTGGACAATTTAATTCTATGGCTCATATACCGTTACGTTATTTATAAATGTTTTAAAAGACCTGTGTCCAATGACCTGATTTAGAATCCGGCTGATCTAGAAGCCGTCTACAAGTAACGATTTTGATAAAAATTTAGGGTTCTGTATTATAATGACGACTGATCAAACTCTTGTGAAATTTAAACATATCTATCCATGTTTATATATACATATAAGTAAATGGCGTCCACACACAAAAGTCGCTGCCGATTTTTGGTGCAGCCAACTTAAAAGTGGAAATACTTAATCAAATTTGAAGAGAATTTGTGTTAAGAAATGTTTTTTTTATTGTCAATTAGACGTACTCCGTAGGAATTTGATCGCATTGATTAAAGTTTTCCTTAGCATCCAACAAATATCAATTCTTCCAATATTGAACCCAAAATTATGCTCTTCCTTAATGGAATTGTATTAATTTCGATTGTGATTGACATAATAACCCTATTGTTATTGAAAACATCAGTTTATTGTGTGTGTGTGTGACAGCAATAATCGCGATTATGAACCTAATTAATTGTATTTCCACACAGAGTACTATTATAGAATCAATAGCTGGAGTCACTATTCCATCTAAGAATCACTTTTTCTGAGATCTTCCAAAAATGAACCAAGATTAACCAAAAAAAAACCTTTTTAGCATACCCAGGAATTCTTCGAACGCATCCATTCCAACCAACTGTGCTGAGGCCACAGCCTGCACCAAACGCAGTGGCTACTACAAAATCAAACTTAACGCATTCAGCAGCAATGCCTTCCTCGTGGAATGTGATGCTCAAACAGACGGTGGCGATTGGACGGTAATACAAACACGGCTAGATGGCTCGGAAAACTTTTTTCGTGCGTGGTCTGAATACCGCGATGGGTTTGGGGAAATTGAGGGTGAATACTTTATTGGATTGGATAAACTGTATGCTCTGACAAATTTGAATGGCCGTCAGGAGTTGCGGGTTGAGCTAGAAAGAAGCGATATGACGACAGCATATGCACAGTACAGTTCATTTGCGATTGGACCGGCAACCGATGGATATGTATTGAAACGTGTTGGCCGATATACCGGAACTGCTGGAGACTCTTTGCAACCCCATGTGGGCAGTTGGTTTTCAACCATGGATCGGAATAACGGAAATTCGAATGTGGCGATTACCTATTCGAGTGCCTGGTGGTATAGTAAAAGTCGCACAAGGTACGGAAGTGAAATTTAAGTTTTATTTGCTGTTTGTTTTATAATTGTTTTCCTTATCCTCAATAGTGACCTGAACGGTGTCTATGGCAAGACCGATGTCACCGGTATTTTATGGAATACATTCCATATAAGTGGAAGGAGTTTGAAGTCTGTAAAAATGATGATTCGAAGATATAGAGTTTAATAGAAATAAATAAATTGGAATGTATTTCAATTTTGGGATGCACAGATTTGTGGAACATACTCGTGAACTATTTGTAGCTTTATTTTATTAGAATTTCTTAACAGTGGTTACTACACATAGGTGAGGAATGGACTACAGACGGTTCCACTGATCTTCAAACGATTTTACGGAACCACCAACAAGCCACATGAGAAGTGGGCTTTATAATACCCTCTGTCAGTTTAGTGAACAACTTCAATGCACATATCTGCGTGGGGCATTCATGTGAAAAAACTATGTACGCCTAATAACTACAAGAAAGAGTGGGTTTGGGAATCCACTCAAAAGGAACTAGGTTTTGACCCATCGATTGGGTGTTTTTCTGGCGGATTATGATAGACAGCCTGTGATAAAATCTCTGAAATCTGTATTCCCGAATGTTTCTCCGATATCGCAGAAATACATGAGATCACAATAAACGGAGTCAGAGGTTTCCTGCATAGCTCAAGTACGACATAAATGTCTGATGCTCCGGCCTACGACAATAGAAAATTAACTAGGCTCTTGGCCACATACCCACTACAAGTCTTTATAGGTTGTGTAGTAGACAATGGTCCTTAATAGACTAATTGCGTCTAACAGGACAACCATCCTACGATTGGAGTATCAACTTTGCATTGATCGTAGGATAATAAACGATTAGAGAGATCCTTCTACACAAGCTAGCGTGATAGAGAGGTATCGGGGATACCATCAGTACACTTTTTGTATAAGACAGTCCTCACTGATACCTTCTTTCAAAAAGCGCTGCGACATACCTTCAATTTATCAATGTTAACATTGATCTCAAATATCAGCTTAGTCCTTAAAGCCACACAAACTAACATCAGGATATCATTTAGGCCGGCGGTCAATTTTGGCAGTTTGAAAGTTCCGAAGGCCAGCAGGCACAGTCTCACATCATTCTCCAGAATTTGAAAGAAACGATCCATTTTCCATTCGCTGCAAAGTTTCTTACACTCTTCCTTGACCCACAAACGCATACTGTGAACCGAGTGATCTGCAAAACGGAAATATTTCCCACTTAGAATGTCGACAGGTAAATAAACTTGGGTACCCACCAATTCTATGTAGAATGGGAATTTGCTCCGAGACGGGCAGTAAACTGGAATTGCTAAAATCGGAATTTTGAAAATAATTATTGCTCAGATTGATGAGGTTGCTAAAGATGGCAATCCATACGGTTCCGGTGGCAGTGCCATATTGCTAAGGACCAAAAAAGAGAAAACCAAAATGAAACCATGATTTGGAAATAGAGGGAATCCTTTAATTTCCATACATTTTGCGGTGATTGTTTATATTGTTCCAGGAATTGCTCCATTGTTGCCGTTTGTGCTGTGCCCGATATTAGGGTCAAGCGAAATAAACGATCCCACAAATTGTTGCTAACGAAATTCTTAAGTATCTCTCCGATGCCCTGCAGCGTTGAGTACACGGGTTCGGGAAAATCTGAAATAAGAAAATATGGATATAATTGTGAATTACTATTGTGATTGCTTGATTGTGAATTACCTTTTACATTTTGCATATACAACCAATTACGTATTGAGTCCACATGCTCCGAACCGTCCGTATGTGGAATATTCTTACAGCAAATGTATTTCCTGCTGTGACATTCAGAAATTCAAAACAAATGTCAACAAACCCTACTCCCTCTTTCCGATACCCTAATTTCCTTTCGCTAACACAATGCATTGCATTTATAGAGGGGCATCCCCTGAGTGTTGGCCTTCAAAAAAAAAAAAAAAACAGCCCATCGCTGATTCAAGACCTCAAGGATGAAATTCGTGAGGCTATCGAGGACATAGGACCGCCACTTTGCGATTTGGTTATGGAAAATTTCTTGAAAAGGACATGGTCCTGTAAGAGTCGTCGTGGTGGCCATTTGGCTGATGTTGGTTTTCATTATTAACGGCATACCTTCCACTTTATTATGAAATAAACATGCGATTATTTATCTCCTAAACTGAAATTTTTGTTTGAATACCAAAATAACACATGTTGGTTATTTATACTCGATACGACTCACCAGGTTGGACCGGTCATGAACTTCACCTAGTAACGTACATCACCCTCGAGAATGATAGATAAAATCCCGCGCAGAAAATAGAAATGTTCTGCGCATGTTGAGTCAGTGACGTCACGCGAAGTGTGTTCCTATTGGCTAATAGTCAAAACAGGGTTGCCAACAATAGTTCTTATGCTTTATTCCAATCTGAAACTTTTTACTCGTTGTACTAGACTTGCCAATCCTTACAAGGGACCAAATACGTCATCAAACGAGCGTAATCTCTATTTCTATCATTCTTGCATCACCCTGTAGTTTATAACCCCAGTTTTGGGAAACTTTCGACAAATCGTACAAAAATTATAAATATATCCTTTTCGTTTTGCAGAAAATTAAAAAAAAAAACAACAGAAAAATGCAAAGCAAACATGAAAACTCTGTAGCTTTTTTTAAATCTTAAAAAAGCACCGTCTTTGACGACTGTACATATACACACACATACATTCCCCAGTATCTCGTTAAGGCACAAAAAGGGGAACTTCTTGAAAATTAACGCATTTAATCAAAACATACACCGGATGCACAGACCGCAGTCAATCTAAGTTCGACGCGGTTATTTACACATGTTTTGGGGTTTTTTGGGGTACGGCATACATGGGCGTAGATAGGGAAGTTCGTGGTGAAGAGGGGGTTGAGAGCATAGAACTACGCATGACTACTTTGGATAAGAAAGAAACAAATTCTGAGATATGTGCAAAACTTCTACACCGCAGTAGATTGACTCTGAGTGACAATAGATCCTTAGTAGGAAGTACAGGGTGACCACTTGTCGTGCAACTTCTTTAAGAAACTGATGAGGAAAATATTAGAATAATCAGAAGTTAATAAAGTCGACACAGTGAAGACCAGAGTAAAGATAGAGCGACATGTATCTGGTGCTTCTTCAAAAATCTGATGGTGAAGGAGAACGAGACAAAAATTTTCTTGCCACTGTTGAACAAATGTCACGATGACAGTGACCGGAATTTGCAGCGTCGAGGTAGTGGTAGAATTTGTCTACCTAGGCTATACACAAAAATAATTATGCCCACATCGTGAGTTAAACAAGGGATCGTGCTGGCAAATAGATGCTACTTCAGTCTATGCGAAAGCAGTGTTTCTGGTAGTTTTCAATGACTCCATCAGTGCTAATGTGGAGTATAGGCGTCGAACGAACCGTGAACAGTACGAACTCACCCCGATTGAACGCAGTCAAATGCAGCGACTGCGCTGACTGGGACATTTCGGCTTAATGAATGCAAACGCTTCAGCCAGAAAAGTGGAAGTCGCAGACAGGGAAGCCTGAGTGAGACTCTGGTGAATGGACAAAGAGGAAGAACACATGCAATTTGTTCTGCAAATTCAAAACCGAAGTCCTTGGAAATTTTTTACTAAGCACACCAAGCCCTAATACAAGTTACGGAGCCAAGTTTCAATCACAAGATGGGTTGTTGTTTCGAAAAACTATATAATTTTAAATTTTGTTCAACAACACAGTATAAGTTAGATTTAAGAAAATGAAGTACAGGAATCCCCATACTGTAATACCCAGATGGAAACCCTGCATCGAGCGAGCGGTACGAGCAACATCGTTGGAAATAAAAACCTTTAAACTGAAACCAACTTTTTGTCTGTTTTCCCCCCCTTTTTATCTGAAATTTGGGAACTGCTTGAATTAATACAATGCTGGGAGTTTATACATTCTGACACAGTCCACCTTTAGTTATATCCCGGAGTTGTACATGGTCCTTCGAGCCGGATATGAACCAGCGACCTATGGAAGAGGCGGCGGCATGTTGAACCGTGTTCAACAACTTAGAATAAGTTAGATTTAAGAAAATTAAGTACTAGAATCCCCATACTGTAATAATCAGATGGAAACGCTGCATCGGTTGACTGAAAAGGGTTTCACTCAAACGCAACCAAGGTTCCATCTTGAGTAATATTCCAATTGCGGTTGCTGCTGAATCTATACGAACTTGTGTTACGCGTTATCTCACGCACTTTTGTACAACAGCAACTGCACTTACTTATAATACAGCAAGCAGAGCGAGCGGTACGAGCAACATCGTTGGAAATAAAAACCTTTAAACTGAAACCAACTTTTTGTCTGTTTTCCCCCCCTTTTTATCTGAACTTTGGGAACTGCTTGAATTAATACAATGCTAGGAGTTTATACATTCTGATACAGTCCACTTATAGTTATATCCCGGAATTGTACAAATCTTATCATTAAATTCGCGGCTCCTATTTGTAACGATCGGTATAATAAATGGTGTCTCTCCGTCTGTTTTCCATGTCCAACTTTTAATCGAAGTACTGCTCAGAGTTGTTGTCCGATCTCAATAAAATGTTACCCCCCTCCCAGTGCAATTTGCTACATACGCTAATGTCAGCACAATTGGTTGGTAATATTTATCAGCATCCACTTCCTTCATGGGCATCGCATTTCACATTTATATAAATTAATAGAGTCACTTTATAATTCAAATCAGTTCTTTTTTTGAAATTCTCCAGCAAAGTTCGCCAAATTTGTTGAACCAAAAATGGTCAACGGGAAATTAGTGATGCATTTTGCAATTTTGAGCATTTGTCCTTGGCTTATAATGGGCGGACACTGGACGAATGATATTCGCCAGGTATTTATTATTCTTCTTAAAAAAAAAAAACGTATGACTGTGACCATTATGTTTTAGAATGCGACGGCCTTAAATATGTTGGAGGAGATGATAACCAGACAAAAGCTGCTCAACGATTTGGATGGAATGAAAAATGCAATTGAAAATTTAAATTTAAGGTAAGGTCAATGCGTGTTTCCACATTCATGCCGTTTTTCTGTCTGTCTTGCTGAGTAGGCTAAGCTGAGCATTGTCACTGGGAAAGTTATTTCACCAGGTCCTTCAGCGTGTTGACACATTATTTTTTATCCGAAGAGGAATCCCCATCTGGCGCTATTGCGTTGTCCCTGATTATCTCGTTGACCACTTCTTATGGACATACTATTGAACAGCGAGGTAGGCGTACACGACCAGGTCTAATCGTTAAAGCCCGCTCCGAACGACTAAATCTGTTACCATGAACGACTCTTACTCTCGTAAAGTGGAATCGAAAGCTAGAAAATGTTTCATATTCATGCCAGAATATGGACTTGGGTTTGTTGTGTTATAGTCACACATACGACCTATCACACAATGCGAGTTAGAAACTCCTTTGGATCGATAAATCTTTCGTTGGGTTCCGTATTACTGAATTCCTGTTATGCAAAGAGGGTTTTACCCTTTTTAGCGGTTTGACTGTGTTTACCACCTCGGAGCCTGAATCCCGGCAGGATATCCCTGGGGAATGATCTTCGTTGTGTCCCTAATACTTTTTAGTTGAGCCCCTCTGGCTCGTCAAGAAGGAAACAAAACTATGCCCTTGTTTAAAGGCTGAGGTGGTCCAGAGCCACCACCAGCCCACCATAATTTGAATGTTTCCATGTCTCAAAAGATTTGACACTGGAGGTTGTTTAGTTCATGCATTTGCGACAGAAAATATTCGGATTATTTCGTCATTGTTGAATCTAATCATGTTTCATTCACATAGACCCATTATTTATTTCCAGATCTACTACGAATGAGGCGTCTATAAATGGTATGTATAAGGTTGTCTTGTTAATATTCAATAATGGAGTTCCAGTTTAAACAAGAAACCCCATTCCAAATTGTTAACAAACTAATACCATAATCTCCTCCAACAGATCCCGACATATTCGATGTACGCATTGACACTCTACCCGAAGAATGGTAGGTATACAAGAAATTCATATACAACAAGTCGTGCTCTAAAATGTTGCAACATTTCAGTCAAATTCACGGTGTACCCTCCAGTTGTGCCGAGGCCATGGCCTGTACCAAACGCAGCGGTTATTATCACATTAAACTCGAACAGTTTAGCAACAGTTCGTTCCTGGTGGAATGTGATGGTCATACGGATGGAGGTGGTTGGACGGTTATTCAGCGGCGTCAAGACGGTTCCATGGACTTCTACCGACCATGGTCGGATTACAAAGCTGGTTTTGGTGATATTGAGGGTGAATTTTTCATAGGACTGGATAAACTTCATGCCCTTACCAACTTTCAAGGTTCTCAGGAGCTGCTTATCTTATTGGAAAATCCTATTAATAACACCTACGTGACATCGGCTCATGCTAAATACGATAGCTTTGCCATTGGAGCTGCATGTGATAAGTATATGCTGAAGAGAATTGGCAAATATTCCGGAACTGCAGGTGATTCTTTGCAAAGGCATATTGGTTGTAAATTTTCTACGAAAGATCAGGATAATGATAACCACGCTACCGCAAACTGTGCTGAAACATATGTGGGTGGCTGGTGGTACAACGCATGTCATCACAGGTGAATAATTTCATGTTATTCGCATTATATGAGTAATTCTAAGCTATTCTAATTGTTCTCGTATTTTCGTCAACAGTAATCTGAATGGTCACTATGGTGATAACACACATGGCAAAGGTCTCAACTGGTTTACGCTGTCGGGACATACGGTTTCACTGAAATATGTGCAAATGATGATTCGGCGACGAAGGCATTGAAATCATATTAAAAAAAAACAAATCTTACATATAAGAGAAATAAATTTATTCATTTATACAATTCTTGGAATTTGTGGATGGGAAAGGATTGTCTGAGATGAAATTCGATTTAGGAAAGGTTCACATTTGGCAATTATTTTAAGAAAAAAAAAATTCAAATATTTTAGGTGCTGATTGTTAACAAGTAAAATTACTTGCAGCAAATAAAAAGTCGACAAGTGTGAAAGCTCAACATCAAATATTCTCTTTTTGGCAAATATTTATTTGCTCTAACACCACTTTTGTAAGACGAAACAAGTGAAAATAACAGCTGACACAACTCTTTTTTGTATAAATCAGCCAAAAATCAGAACAAAATTTCAAAAATCAAAATGTCAATCAAGAACTGGGCGGGATATTAAAATTTTTTATTAAATTTTATCATTGGCGGAAAATATTGTTTTGCAGGTTGGTCTAATAAATTTGCCAGACATATATTTGTCTTAGTGTGAACTGCCCGAAAATATGGTTGACATAATTTTATTTGGCATTGTTGGAGAAACCTAAAAGTGTCAAATAAATTAACTCATAATTAACCTTAAAAATATTTGACGTGTTTTTGCGCAAAACAAAATATTTGCCAAATGTGAATCTTCCTTTATGGTCATGAACTTTGCGGGATTGTAAAAAATGTGATCTGATGTGAAAATCGCTTATTATGAAGAAAGAAAACCGACGTGGTAGGGCAACATTATTTCATTTTAATTTATTTGCACAGATTTTGAAATTTAAAGACTTACGGCCAATTGTAACAAATTACAATAAAAACTACTCCATGTTGAATACAACTGCTCAGTTAATTTAAAAACAATTAAAAATATGCGTAAAAAAACACAGTGGAATTAAAAATAATATAGCTATACAAAATAAAATATGAAAAAGCAATTTACATATCAAATTCAAAATATCAGTAAAGCGTACATCAGTATTGGAAAGTGAGGAATGAAACAATCAAATTTTACAGTTCCCAAATGAATGAACAAATAATTCTTAAATAGATTACGAAATGGAAATTAAAGAAAAATATTGAAAAAGCTTTTTTCGGAATGTATTATTAGTCAGTGAAAATATTTTCAATGTACCGGGGAGTGAATTGAACCATCTGGCTATTCTAACTAGAAAGGACTTATCCATATGACCATCCGCTCTGGGAATGATTAGTTTGTTAGCACGCGATGAACGACAAAATGTAAATGAGTCAACAAGAAAAGCCGGAGTTTGATTTTTATAAATTTTGTAAAATAACAGAAGAGACCGATAATTTACGAAATCACGCAAGGAGCAACCCAAGAATTGATTTACATATGGAGTAACATGGTCAAACCGTCTAAGAGAAAAAAGGTATCGAACTACTCGGTAAATAGAAAAACATGTAAATGAGTTAAATATAGGGTTATCCATTTCGTGGTTTCAAAAGTATAGGGCTGGAATTCGGCATTTGTCAGTTGGAAGTCTGACATTGACGAAAATGGATAGCTTAACTAGCTTAAACCTTTAACTCTTGAGCACTTAAGAACCAACATTCGTCAAGTTATGGCTGAGATATCGCACAATATGTGCCAAAAAGTGGTCCAAAATTACCTCAAAAGAATCAAGGCTTGCAACACTTCGCGTGGTGGTCATTAAAATGATGTAGTGTTTCACATATAATGTCAACGTTCAAACCTTATAAGTAAAACGAAATATCATGAAAAAAAAATATTTGTATATCTATGTGTTTTATTTACGTTTACTTTTGAAAACGCAAAATGGACAACCCTTTACATAATTTCCCAAATATTTTTTTTTTGTATAATCCAGTCCCAAAATAGTTATCAATATAACGACAGTTGAAGGCTAAACTTTGCAAAACAAAAATGTCAATATCTCGTGAACTGGGTGAGATATGCTCAAGGGTCGTAAATCAGCTGTTCGTCACATAACATTTGACATCGTTGATCAATAAACAAGTCGAGTTTCAATCAAAATTTCACTGCAGTTTAAACACACAGGATAGCCATATGATTGTGACAGTACTCAACGAAAGAAGAATCAAAATTATTTTGGTTCGCCATAAAACAAAAAAAATACAATTACCAATTACCACACACTGTTCGGATTCCCACATGAACAGCTACAAAACTTCTAAACCGATTTATTCAATATCTCGATGTTTTGGTGTCTAACCTACAATCGTTGCATACACACTTTACAATTTCGAAAATGATGATGTTGCGACACCCGAAAACTACACAGAAAAAATGCGTCGCCACCAATTAAACACCCAAACCGCAACCAAAAAGAACAACAGCAGCCAGCAACGGGGGCTGCGACGGCAACCTCGCGTACTACGTGCGGACACGGATACAGAGTACGTATGCCGGCTATTCTGCGTCTATTTATAAAAATCCCCAAAAGAAATCAAGAGAAAATACCAACAGAATGCGACAGCAAAGAAGAAGAAAAATCTCCTCTATGTTGCGTTTTTCTTTTCGAACAACAAAACCAACAACAACAGAAGACGGAAAAAAAATTCAATAAAATCGGTTCAGTATAGAACATTTCCGAACCACAAGCAGCAATTTCGAAAGTATTTTCAAAACGAACGGTAGCATTTGTCAGTATAGCGCGGAAAATATTCGATATCTGAACAAGAGAACAACAGCACGCAATCGTCAACCACAACAAAAGTGAGGAAAAAAGAAAATTTAGAAAAATCCAAATCGATACAAAAAAATGTAATTATCGAAATATGAAGAAAATAATAAGAAAATATAAGGATAAGAAAATAAATCTTTCTTAAATTTTATAAATAATATTTTTTTTTTTTTTCAAAAAAAATTTAGTTTTTGCAAATAATGTGAGTAAATCATATGAAAGATTATGGGAAAACAATTATGGAATAACCGTAAAAAGTGTAATAGAAATTAAATCCTGGAAATCAAATAAATTTTTGGAAAAGATAAATTTTACAGATTGAATTTTTGTGGAAATCCAGGATATCGTTCAACTAAACAAAATTCCGATAACAGAGTGTCTTTTTTAAAAAGCTTTTATTGCTTCAGCTAAGACCTAAAATTAAAAAAACTTCAAATCATCATTAAATAGTCCGAGATTACATTTTGGAAAATTTAATTATTTTCATGTTAAAAATTTTCAAATTTTTAAATTAAAAAAAAATATATCTCATACGTTTTAAGAGCTACCCTCTCTAATGTGTATCCGTTGGTTTCTATGCTATGATATGCCTGTGAATCATATTCCAAATTAAATACCCAAATCAACCCACATATTTGCACAAATTATTGGTAAGATTTAACAATCCCTGGACAAAGAACAACATTGGCAAATGGAACATTTCAGTTGACTTAGCAGTCCACAGACACTCACTTACCAGAACCCACTGGTTAAAGCCGGTTCCGGTAATTTTATCATTTGTATGATGATTTGCCAAAAAAGGAAACGGTAAATGACAGACAATTCCACAGATGTTGCTTCAACCATATGACCGCTATCAACTGCCAAAGTTCCCTTCTCGGAGGCCCGTTAGTAGCGTACAGTCGATCCCGTTTATCCGTTTATCTCTTAAGCTTGTTTCATTTGACAGTTTTCATACGAACTTAACATTTTTCCTAGAGACTATTTCGCCTACTTGGAGGGATTAACCTGAAAAAGCACATAATCAATTTGTTTTCAATTTAATTGAATATTTTCATTTAAACGGAACTTCAGTTTCAGCGATTTCTTTGGAAGGTGCAAAAAAGCGAACTATTTTGTTCATTTGTTTTCGCCCCCTTTAGTTCATGTGGACAATTTAACAGAAATTTTCATAAAGTATTCAAATTTGCATTAATTACTTTTGATTAGTTTGCATTAATTACTGCAACCAGACTCGTACCCTGGTAAGACCATCAAACCATTTTTCAACGGTCGTTTCCACCTTGTAAATGCCGACGACTTTACGAGTAAGAAAGTTATATCTAAACCATGTAAAACGTCACCAGAAAATCATTAGCCGTTCGGCTTTTAACAACTGGTTCCGGTCAGTGAGTATACTAAAATAATAGCATGGACAGCTTACTGGTTTGAGAGAAGTTCCTTTATGGATTTCCTGCAAAAAAAATGGATTTAAGTAATGTTATGGAAATATTCCAAAATCGAGATTTTAAGTGTTGAAGTAACTTCACATTACAAATCATAATTAGGATTTGAAAGTTTCTAGAGACTTTCTGTGAATATTTTTTAACACAATAAGGCAACGGCCTGACCCACCATGTCGAACGAAGATCTATGCTAACGACAGCCTGTCACTCACTTTCAACCCTCAATGTCTTGTCTGAAATGCTTACGTTTTCATACGTTCGCTTTCTCGTTTTGGGTACTGTGAGTGGGTCGCAAATCAGCTGTTTGTCATATAGAAAGCAAGCGAACGTTAACGTTTCTAATGAAGGCTTAGATTTTCTCTTAAAGTCGCCAACATTTACGAGTTGAAACTGCCGCTTAAAATGTCGAATGACAGAATATAGCATTTAGCATTGTACATACTGGAGAGTATGAAACCGACTATTGAAAAATTGCCCAAAGCTATTATTTTTGTACTGTTTAATTTTACTGTTTGTAATATTTAGTATGAGAGAATAATTATGAGTCATTTTTCATATATTTCTTCAGACCGTTTTCTGTTGTTGATTCTCGTGATTAGCACAAACTTGGTCGTCTTCACTCTTTTTTAAAATCTATCAATCATTTCGTTTGTGGGTCAAATGAAAATCCTTCTTTTGAAACGATGCAATCAATATCTGAAACATTTCTTTCTATTTTGTTTACATTCAAAAACGTACAGTTTTCACTTTGTGTAAGGAAACGAGTACAATATAATACAGGTCAACTCTGCTAGTCTTTCTACATTTCGCTGTCGTCGTCTTCGAACATTTTGGATAAAAATAACGCAATATTGTCACTTTCATGCGGCGACGAAAACACGGCAAAATTCTATAGAAAACAAAATAAAACGAATGAAAATTCTTTCGAAACAACGACGACAACATGAAAAGAAATCACCATCGTCAACATCAACGTGAAAATCGCATCATCATACACAACTTCGTTGGTTTTGTTCATTGCTCGAAACGCCAACGGAAAAAAATCAAAATTGCTTTCTTTATTATAAAAAAAAAACAAAATGACTAATTTTAAATGATTGCCTATAAACAAATTATTTACGGTAAACAACATATAAAGAGAGGTGCTTGAAAACACCTCGGCATTGTCATCGACGAAACAAGAACAAATAGAAAGTGTCTGGAATTTTATGGAAAATGGATGTATTTCAGTAAAATCACTCACTTTTTTGGTTATTGAGAAACTTTGTTTTTTTTTTGTTGAAGAAACAACCAGCTGAGTGTGAGGAACTGAGATGAAATGTCTGCTGAAAATAGATGGTTTTATTTAGAAAATATGTACATTAGACTGGGGTAATCTCCTTACATCGAAAAAATAAAAATTTCGAGTCGAACTCGAAATCATTAATAAATAGATACATTTTCCCTAGGCGCAGTCACAAGTCTCTAAGAAAACAGAAAAATTCTTAATCGTTTAAAATATTTTTCACTTGGATCGTTTAACTGAAGTAACTGAGTAACCACTGTATAATTCTAGTGTACCCTCACTACAAAACTGGACAGGTTTTTTTTAAAACCATTTATAAAAAATGCAATTTTTGAGACATAATTTGCCATTAATCAAAAACGACTTATCCGATTTTGTTCAAATAATCTGATCAGTTTTAGAGCTATAAACGAATTGATCGTACATTTCAGGTCATAAAGTGAACATTTTCAATATCTTATTATAAATGAGGTATGTAATCGTTAAAATCGATGGACAAATTAGTGAAGAAACCTTCATAACAATTTTTAAGTATTTCCGTTTTTCTTTTTTGTCGATTTGGTTTTTTTAAAACAAATTAGAAATGTAAATCGTTAAGCGTGCCGAAATGGTTTTTTAGTGGAATGGAAACTTGTGAAATATGTTTTTTTTAATGTTGAGTTATCTCGGAAGAAAACTGTGTTATAAACCATTTGATTTTTTTCATATTTTTCGACCACCCTTTACAATGAATATTATATGTAAATAATGATTTCTAACAGAAAGAAATTTTTGGCATTACATATTTCCCAAAACACTCCATTTTGGATCATATGGGAAACGTCTTTCAAACGGAATGCTGTTTTGTTGGAGTTGCCTACAGATGAAATATGGTCACAGTGGTTCCTATGAAATAATTTATATCACCCAACAGTGTGGGTAAAGTTCAAAATGATCTACCGTAGGATATATCATAACCGCGGTTTTTACACATGGAGTTTCTTAGAAGATGTTAGGCTTTCAAAAATATTTATGACCTGCCATTAAATATCTATATCTAATACCACTTTTTCATTTCCTAATAATAAAACAGATTGCATTGATATCTGCGCTTATAAATACTGAGTCAAGTTTCGAGTAAAGCAAAAAAATATATACTTTCAAGTTTTGATACTTTTTCAAGTCCCAATAATTCATATAATTCAAATTTCGATTTGGTGTAACACACCACCCTAAGGTATATATGTACGCATGTATAAATGTCTGCATGTTATATGGGAACAGGAGAAAATCGTCGAAAAAATGCAATGCGACATACGAAAGTGCGGAAGAACCAGACGAACAGATGGTGATGGTGGCGGTAACATGCATGCCAGCTATTATTAGATTTTCAATTCAAACAAATTAGAAAATTTCCGTTTTTCTTTTTCGTCGATTTGGTTTTTTTTTTTTAAACAAATTAGAAATATAAATCGTAAAGCAGTGCCGAAATTTTTATTAAGTGGAATGGAAACTTATGAAATAGGGTTTTTTTTAAATGTTGAGTCATCTCGGAATAAAACTGTAAAAACACTGATAAAAGAGCAGTGGCAAAAATTAACAAAAAATATATATTTTTATTTCTACATTTATTCATAGATTTTCTTGAAATATGGCTTGTTTTCCTCAATAGGGTACTAGCCCGGGTTAAAAACCCCACCCACTGCGCTTTTACCCATTGTTTTTTCATCTTCACAAAATTAAACGTGGTTCTATTAACCGTATTCGTACAATTATTAAGAATGATCGTTTAATTACCAATATAATCAGTAGATTTTATGATTTTGACTGCGTGGTCAGTGACAATTCCCTGCTCGATAATCTCTGACCATTAACATGGCTCATTATCAAAAGTATTTAATCCTAAATTCATATCTCTAATAGTTTGTATGAGCAGGGCCCCGGACTATTATCCCATAATGACCTAATTGACTATACGACAATTTGATTGATAGAGTTAAACTTTTAAGACGTTCAGTCTGTTATGTGCATACAGTTTTTTTTACAAAGCGTTGTCTCATTGTCTTTTCTAGCTACATTGTTTTTAATCTTACCTTTCCTCTTGAGGGGCATAATCATGAGATTGCCTGATGTTAGTCCATTGTAAAGCGTGCGCTGTGACAAGTCAAAGTCGATGAGATTTTTCCACATGAAGCTCAGCAGGTCTTAGAAAACTGCAAAAACACATAATTTATCCTTCTAGCTTTGGGGACTAATTTTACCTTCTACCTTGAGGAACATAAGCGTGAGGTTGGGTGTTCTCAATCCACGATGAAGAATCCTGCGTTCCCGAATTATCTAGGTCAACTCTGCAGATTTTCGGAACCTGTTTCGAAGTACATTAAAATGACCTGGACGATCTTAGACTATTTGTCATTGTTTATTTCCACTGGTAGAACTTTCCTTTTGTTCAGACCGTATTTAAGTATACGGTGCGAAAAGGGAGGATTCAGATCATTGACATATCTCTCTCTTGTCCCACGCACGTCCTCCGATCATTTGTAAACTGTATTCAACAAATTCCTTGTGCATTTCCAACAATGTTATTAACGCCTCGTCATACACTTTTTTCTTTCTTCTGATCTCTTGTTACTCCTAGTCTTGTTACTTGAGTCTTTAGTAGCAATTTTGAAAAAATCCGATACACAGACATAACGAAGAGCCCTTAAACCGAGCTATTTACATTTCACCTTGAACTACATATCATCAATCTGTATAACCGTCCACAACTGGAGAAGTTCTTTAGTTGGGCAGCATCTTAATCGGGAAACACATCCTAAACATGGACCAATTCCCCAAGCTTGATCTGGATCGTACGATATGATGTGCAAGATGGTTGTCAGCTTAGAATCCCAGCGTATTTGTGTAATAGGGCACAATCTGTCTCCTCCAAAAAAATTAACAGCGATGTTAAGACCAGTTTTTTTATTTTTTTAAATAGTGAACGAAAATTGAACATATTTTTTGCGTTTGTTACAATTAGACTGCCAGCTGTTTCAATCTGGCGCAGAGTTGTAATTCAAATGGTATTTTGACGCTTTATCTTCCCGTAAAAGCGTTTTCTTTCTGGGAATGATTTTTTTCTATTTAAAACGGTTGATTTGACAACATTGACAACAACATCCAAAGCCAGTCGATCGATAGACCCGATTTACATAACGACTTTCCACCCAGAGTGAGCAGTCACGACGATTATTGGCAAAGGGGTTAGAGAAGCAAGACATTGACATATACAAAAAAGAAAATACGTCAGAGAATGACAGTCACGCATGGCAAAATAATAGAACGTAGTGGCAATTGTCCAACAAGAAAAACTCAGATACAACCCTGGGCATTTTGATTGTCAAATTCAGCTGACTGATAATGGCAGTCAGTTACAACTCATGGTAGAATAAAGTAATTCAAATTTGAGTTATTTGCCTCATTCAATCGAACACCGAATTCAGTAAAATTTTTATTTATGACGTTTTTATTGACGGTCTGTTATTTTCTTCCATTTTTTTATGGAATCCCCTATACATACGTTTCAGCCCGTCGTACACATGCATGTCTAAATCTTTGTTTATACTGAAAACAATTCCAAATATTTATCGGAACACACATTTTCGTTTTTGTTTATAATTAAATGCAAAATATTTTGGAAACTATTCAAAATTGAGGTTAACGAAAAACACGAACATACAAAATAGAATGTAAATAAATGTATGACAGCAAATAACAATTACGTTTTAATTATGGCACATTGTAAGAAGACAGCAGCCAAAACCCGAAATTTATTTACACTCGCATAATAACAGACCATTTCATGCAATTAATGGATGCGGTTGACAATAAACATAAATAAATAGCGAAAATTCATGAAGTCAAACGACTACACTATGCAACAACAAAAAATATAATCAATAACCACTATACAATTCAAATGTACTGTGATCCCCTGAGTACAAAAATGACCGAAACAAACAATTAAATAAAAATACCATTTATTTTATAAACTTTAATAACCTTTCTGGAATAGTTATTAAAAAAGAGCCTGAGATATTCAACGAGATGGTTGGGAGGTGTTTACTGCATAACTTGCTTCTAGCTAGCTGACTTTAGAATAAACAATATTTGTGAAAGTGGGCATTACTATTATTCTTGTTTAGACAAATGTGCCTTTAAGAAAATAATATATTTTTAAATGACAGTTCTTAAACAGGTGTGTTGAAAATATTCAAGTGGAATTTCAAGAGCAGTTCTGAAGGAACTTATTCTTTAAATAATCTCTAATGTTTGGTTGTGCTATAAATCTAAATCTGTTCAATAATATATTATTCTATATCCACACACTATAGTTTTTGCATTTCATATCCTACAAATAGTTATTTAAAATATTTATTTATTTGACACTTTATGTATATTTAAGATGCTCACACATGCAAAATATAAATTGCTCAGCTCTCTTGATTTCAATAAATAAATTCATATATTCATATTTTTAGATACAACAACATCATCATCAATCCCACCGGCATACAGAGGTAGATAGACAAACAGATCCACCAGCACCACCACATATTGCAAGATGTCGGATGCAAATAACGAAACAACACCGGCGACACAGCCCCAACCTCCACAGAATGGCAAAGAACGTTCCAAATCAACGGAGGAGAAAGAAATCCCACGTGAACCCGCCTTAGTTTGCAAAGACATAAATGTAAGTGTTAAATTGAGTGGAAATTAAAATAAAACAAAAGCCACACCATTTTATACAATTATAGTGAACATTTTCTTATGAATAAATTCCATAACGTTGGATTACACTATGCAATTACAAAAAATCGTATGAATAGCACTATACAATTCTGATGTACTATGATTCCCTGAATACAAAAATAATTGATATTTTTTAAATGCAAATTTTTGAAACATTCTTTGACAGAACTCATAAATTAATCACTAAATTATTTGTAATCTTTGCCTTTTAAAGTATTATTCCAATCATCAGCCTAACTATCTTTGATTCATAACACTTCGACAAATACTTTGATAATATAATATAATATATCCTTCCTATACATATTGTTATGTTTTTGCTGTGAAAGCGTCGATACATTTTGAGGTTTATAGATTTTAAAATAAACATTTATTATGACACACAATACGGGTAATGAAAATGGCAATACATTAAGATCTAACCGGCAGCTATATATGTATGTCAAGTCCCATACAAACTAGCATTTAAAACCACTTAAGAAGAACCTCAGCTTTTACCTAGGATATGAAGTACATTGTATAGAAATGACTTGACACTCTGACTAAGTACTAAGTCTCTACATCACCTAAAAACTACCACATTTGTGGCGATTGTCTGTGAACGTCCAACTGTTTCCGTATTATTTAGATCAGCCAACCTCTAAAGTGAATTTCAATAGATAACGTGAGATAACGCCCGTGAAAAATATTTCATTCTAGAATTTTGAACTCACATCAACATTGCGAACTATCTTGGGACAGTCTTTATATTAATAATCTGAAGAATAGCTAAATGTGGAATTTATATCAATTTGCTGGCAAATTGGATTTAACAATGGATCAAGGACTAACCGAAGTGTAAAATATTTTAAAACTGTAAACATCATATTCTGTGCTATTCTCCGTTGTTTTTCTGAGGTGTTTTCACCACTTGCGAAATCATTCCTCTCCGTTTCTTTATTATTTCAAAGTGAAGGTCTAACAACGACTTAATTTATTTGATAAGAAACATCGAAAGCGGCAACCAAGGATGAAAACGATACAAGTTGAGGCGGTGGCGGCTTTGTTGTTCTCTTCAGCAACATTTTAATCTTGATTTGGGTGACCCAGTTACTTACAACCCCTTTGTTTGTGATGTGCAAACTTTATGCGATGTTTACACGTTACATCAATCGTATTTGAAAGTGATATTATGTATGGTTTTAATTGTCGCACTGTCAACATGTGTGCGGAGAAAATATAAGAAAATTTACAAAGGCTATAAAATTTAAAAAGGATAACGATAACGAGAGTCATTTTTTTTGGCATTTAAGAGGTCTGAGAAATATGGTTATTTTTATTCTTCAGAAAAGGTCATAACATTCCTTCTATTTGTACATTATTCGAATCGAAATTGAGATCAGTGAATAATCTTATCGTACACTTCCCGGTTTGAGAATTTACATTGGATGCTTTTGACATCACAACCAAATGTCATTCATCCTACTGGCAACCATTAATACCACCTATTAATCCCATTACAGAATAATGCTATAATATAAAATTCATAATTATATTATTTTTATTTCAATAATAATTGCAAATCACCCCCGACAATTTATAATATTGTTTATTTTCTTTTCGTTATTAAATTGGTTGAATGTCAATGACCCAAAAAAATAGGTAAAGACTGAATTGGAATGCTTGGTCAAGCTATTGGATGGCAAGATCTTCAAAGAGGAAGAGGTGGCCATCGAAGAATTGCATCAGTATTTGATTGAAGATGAAGGCTCCTGGGCTTTGGGTGATAATTTCCTCGTGTTTGTACAGCGCGTACTGAGAGAACAGTCCTTTTCGCCCGATACCCGGATACATTTGATACGCACATTGGCCTTCGCTGCTCTAAAAGATGATGTCATCATAATTCTGCATCAGGACCGTCGCGACCATACATTGATGAATTTTGGTTTTGATATTGAGAAACATACACCGGAGGAGCAACAGGCCTGGGCTTTATTTGTAAGTACGTTTGGTTTCAATATTATCCATTTGTTAATATCATTTTTATTTTTTATTTAGATGTGCAATCTATTCGAACACCTTAGTCCCTCCGAATGGCTTTTATATATTTCCGAATGGGACTACAATGGCCAAACATTGTCAAATATCCGTGTCACCACCAAAGTAGCTGTTCATTGTATACTATCGAGTTGTCCGGCGTTAAAGAATACCGGCACTATGATGCTATACAATATTGCGATCAAAGAAGTTAAGACTGTGGTATGTACATACTTATGATTCCGTACTGGGCATAGATCTTCTGATCCTACGAATATTTTTTTGGTTTAATGCTGCAGGTGTTTGATGATGTTGCCGTTGAACTGACCATGGCCATTTTACAATTCTTCCAAGGCGGACCAAATGAAGATCAAATTTTCCGTGCTTGCAAAGCTTTGGCCAGATTTTTGGAGGTGAGTTAAGTTACAAGGGGGTGGTTGAACAATACTAGATCGGCATGAGGATATGTTAGACGGTGTACAAGAAGGTCAATATAAGAGGTGGTCCAAATATAAGGGCGTTGGTTTATAACAAAATCAATAAATAATTTAAAAATTTACAAAAATCCATTTCCCGGCAATTATTGTAATTATTAATGGAACTCGATTTCATTAATGTGCTGTCTCAACTGTTGGATGACGGTCGACATCGCCTAGATGGCTAATAACACGATTGCCGAACTTTGTACGTAAAAGATCGATTTAGAATGGCGCACCATTCAGCTAAAACCAAAGATCGTCCAATTTCATGTCATCAATCTCTGGCCCTTAAAAATTCGAGACGAAAAGTCGTTTGTTTGAAAACATTATCTTAAAAAACTGAACTGATATTTTTAGTCTTTGCCTTTGGTGCCTTTAAATTTGAGTGACAGTTTCAGAGTTATAAACATTTTTTTTACAAAAATGTATTAAAAATTATTTTAACAAAATCAGACAAATCGGTTTCGAATTCAAAAAACATATCCATAGAAAAAAAATGTCGACCATTTTTGTATTCATACCAACAAATATTGTTCTCCAACACCTACAGAATTATATTTATTTCAATTCAACATACTTATTATAATTATTGTCATTGCCGTCATTAATTTGTTGTTTCCATGTCTTTCTGTCTTCTTTAAAGGTGTCATCGGATGTTGCAGCCATTATTCAAATGATTGGACCGCATCCAAAACAATTTTCGGGTAAAAGTGAACGTGTCGATGACCTAATCAAACTCATCAGCCGTAAAGTGCCTGCCTAAAGTGTATGCGATAAACCAGCCAAACAAAAAAGAAAACTCCCTCATCGGAAAGAATCACCCAAACCAATCCACCAATGATTTCAATACACAAAATTTAAGAAAGAAAACCATATATAAAACAAGTCGTTTATATTAATTATAAGTTTTATGATTTATCAATTATCCACATAAATAATTTTTTTTATATAAAATAATATATAAAAACAAATAACGAAACAATGTTTAGTTTATATTAATTGAGACTTTTAAAGGTGAACTGAAGTCGTTGTTCATAATCGTTAAATGGCTGCTTTAATATTTTTTTGTTGACGTTTTGGAAAATTGTATTCGATTTTTACAAAATTTGGGTCATATAAAATAGATGACACTACTTGTCCCATTTTATAATTTTTATTTTTAAATTGTATATTAAAAAAAATTGTACGCAATGTGTAAAAACATCGCTAAAGTTGAAAAATGGCGAAAATGAAATGAAAATTGCACACACAAGTTTCAGATTTCTTACATAAAATCAATCGAAAGATATAATTCTCTTCTTTTATATAATTCTGCATCTCTAATTTGGATTTGCATGTTATCTTCAACTTGGTCCCTCCACCGAAGTCTCTGTCTTCGCCTTCCGTGGTAGTTGTCTTCCTACGTCTTCCAATTTCGTCCGCATATGGAGGGAGGATACAACCTGTGCCTGTTTTATTAAGTTTTATGATTTTATCCAACAGTTTTCCCATCTGTAGTTAAAAAAAATTGCACCCTGTCCTCTTGCCATGGATGGGTTTGTTATTTGCTTTTACTAAGGACACAGTTTGCATACGCAAAAGGTTTGGAAAATGTTTTTTACTATCATAATGCCAACGGCAGCTTTAAAATACTTTACTAAATACTTCTATCCACAAATTTTCTTGAAATGTGCCTTGTTTTGTCCAATAAGGTGCTTGCTACTAGGAAATAAAGTAAAAAAGAAAATTCTTGAAATTTGATCAATTTTTTTTGAAAAACTATTGGATCCTCCGATTAACTTTCACAATTATTGGAATCCCAAAAAGACAATTTTGGATTTGTTGGAGTGATGTGGACTATATAATTTTAAAAATAAATCGGAGGGAACAAAAAATTGACTTTTAAAGAAAACATGTATAAACCCATTTTTGGTAAATTTTATATTTTTCGAGCCCAAAAAACTAAATAGTTAAGCCAGTAGATGTTCAAAGCTCAAATTCACTTTTTTGTAAAATGGACTTAATGATGTAAAATTGCCCTGTAAAAAATGCCATGTCAATTTAAAGGAGTTTTGAAAATATTATTTCATTGATTATCCAAAACACCCACACTTGTTAAATATTCAATAACTCAGAAAGACATGAGTTCTTTTTACCGCATACCAGCGATAAAATGTTGGTTAATACCTAAACGGTTTGACTTTCAGAAAAATCCCCAATAAATTTCGATTTATTTAAATTCATTGCGTTTATTTTGTTTTACAATCTCTGCTCTGTTCGATGAATTCCTAACATTTAAAAATTCAATATAAATATTTTTGAAGGTATGTATGTATAAAATATATATGTATTATATATAAAGTTTAACATTATATATAGATGTTTAGAACTAGAGTAAACAATTCTTTTAAGGTTGTTTGTGTTTGATGTCTTCTTAGAAGTGAACTGAACTAGATTATATATATAGAGAAGATTTACATATATATATATAAATATATATATATGTCTAGTAATAATATACTATAAACTTTTAAAGCTGTCAAGTTTTTAACAAAAACTTATATATGTTGCATGTGAAAAGAAGAAAAACAAGTAGATGAAAAAGTAACAAAAAAAAGTACGAAAATTTCTAAGTTAATTACAAAACAATAAGAACACTAATGAACTGAACTTTACAGTTCTTGTTTGGCATCTACGATCTGAAATTGTAAATCGAATTGTTGATCAAAACCCATCAGACAATCCGACATTAAATACAGGGTCAACAGCAAACGTCCCTTGCGGGGCGGACACTGAAATGTTATGCGATTGGACGACTTCAGGCCGCGCATGTTTAGCCGTTTCATGGCCAACAGTTCATCGGTGCCTTGAGAGCCCAGTGTCAAAAACCAGGACTCATTTTTACCCTTCGGATATTTGGGACAGTGAATGGCAGTGCTAAAGAAACGTTTTGTAACGTTCAATCGTTGCATTCCGATGCAAAGGACATAGTCCTGAAAAAAGAGAGAGTATAATCACTTAAACCGCATTTACTTAAGTATGTACGTTCGTTCCACTTACCTCATTCGGATGTATCTCTGTCCATATATCCGATTTGACGTCTGTGCTGATGTGCCGCAATGACTCCTCCTGGTCGTAGTTTCTGCCCTGTATCTGTATATTCACCGCAATTTCCGGTAGATCTTGTATGACTTTGTACATTTGTTCAATTTCTGGCTCCTCAAACATGTCCCTTAAAGGCCCAGCCAATTTTTCATAATCTTTGCGACAAATGTCTTTTAAAACCGGCAGCGTCAGGTATTCATAGTTATTTGGTATGTTATAGATAAGATGGACGTTTTCACTGTTAACATGAGGCAGGGTAAGAAATTCGCTTTCATCGAACCAACGGGCTTGTATGGTGCTCTGCATTAGCTGTTGTACCTTGAGGGTGGTGGACAGCCAGCCACGTTCAGCCGTGTAATCAACCATTGCCTATAAAAGGGAAGGATACAAATAATGTGAACTATCAAAAAAAAGTTTGTACAGAGAAAAATGGAATGGACTCGAACCAAAGACTATACAGAGGGCAGACGTCCCAAGTTGTTTTTTTGACACATTAGTTCGGCTACACACTCTAGATGTCAGTAATTGTCATGGCAATATTTGAAAGGTTTACAAAGCAAATAATGTTTTTTTTTTAAACAAATACTGTTTAAATACCCTCTTGGAAATGTTCAGCAAACGACTTGGGACGTCTGCCCTCTGTATGGTCTTCGCTCGAACGACAGATAGCAATTTACTAAAATCATAGATCGAGCAAGCTGTCGAATCTGTTGTGCTATGATGGTATGTTCCTTGACCATCGGTTGAATATTGTGGTTTCGATTTTTGGTCATGTAGAATACGGGCGATTTGGCAACCGCCGACCGCACAACATGGAGTTAATACAGTAAAAACATGCCCCGGTTTCACACCGGCTGTCTAGATCCTGGTAAAACCCATTAAAAGCCGAGCGATACATAACATTTTTTTATCGACAATAAATCGTCTTCGACAAGCCGACAAGTCTGCCATCCCAAAAAAATTGTCGGCCTTTGTAGAATGACTCTGGCTGACACTAGATCCTCAGTAAAAATTGGAAGCGCCTTCCCGAACCATTTACCACTACAAGAGTTCTTCGACAAGGTGACTGGACTTTTTCCCGAAGCGAAAAGAAATCGGATAGTGAAAGAGGACAGGACAAAAAATATGCCTGCCACTCCTAGGCAAACGTCGCGACGAAAGAATGGCGACATGGCGAAGGCCAACTTCGAAAATTCTATATTTGTTCTTGAATTTTAATCTGAATGACTAAATGCAAAATTCAACGATAATTTTAAAATGTATTTCAACAAGATCAAGCAAATCGTTTTCGAGTTAGAACAACTTAAGCCACACAAAATTGATTTAATAAAAAAAATTAAAAAATCTTATCCATAGAAAAAATAATTTGTGAATCATTTCGGGGGACCACAGCAAATCAGAATTGTATAGTCCTTATTCGTTACAGAACAATTTTTTTGTTGCATAGTGTAATTCATTATACAATCTTTTCTAAGATCTTCTTTAACCGTATCTTATAGTCTATCTACATACCTGCATAACACGTGTAGCATTATCCAAAACCGATTTAGTATCGGTCAGATAATCTGAATTCGGCAATGACAGTCGAGAAAAGTGAGCCTGCAGTAAGAGAAATGTTTTCGTATAGGGTGAATCCCAAGTAGCCGAACGAGGCCGAAAACGACACAACTCCGCCAATTCTCTGAAAGTTTTAACGCAATTAAAACAAGTAAATTTCAAGTAAAGATGAATAAAAATTAAATAAAATGAAAATAAATTTACAAACTCCTAAAAACACCTGCGACACTTACTCATTATGTTTATCCTCGTTGTGACGTACAGGCTGTTGATCGAATTCATAGCAATCTGCAATAGCTAGCAGCACATCAGTCGTTGACATTTGCGGTTCCAAATCATCCAAGAAATGTTTCATTGTGCGATAAGACAAATAGTAAAACGAAGATATGCGTCCCAGGAAGGTCGGTATCAACAAGTGTTCCTTTTGTACCACACAAGCGGCCGCCTCCAATTCGTACACCACCTTCTCCACCAGCGACGAAAGGAAGGTATTCACATGGCTGGGTTCCAGACCTTCTAAATTGTAGTAAGTGGGATTTCGCAGCAAGCGTCTGAAGAAATATGTCCACGTCAGATAATCTAAGGCCGCCTGTTTCGTTTGCACTGTACCCGCGACAATTTCAGCATTAATGTGTTCTGGCAAAACATCCAACAGACTCGATTCCACCGGGAACGGATCGTACAGGAACTTTTTGTAGAAATTCTTCTTGACGTCGTGTACCAAGACAACAGCTACCCCTTCATTGTCGAATTGTGGCCGTCCAGCTCGACCCATCATTTGGAGAACATCAGTTATGGGCATATCAACATACTTCTTAACCTTGCCGTCAAAGTACTCCGTTCCCTTGATAACGACCAAATGAGCAGGTAAATTCACACCCCAGGCCAAAGTGGCCGTGGCAATGAGCACTTGTATTTTACGATTCAAAAATAATTCCTCCACAGTTTTACGATCTTGTTCCTGCAAACCGGCATGATGCAGGCCAATGCCGAAGGCAAGGCAGAACTTCAGATTGGCATCTTTAATGCCCTGCAGTACCTGTTGCATTTCATACTCCTCCATGTGTAGGAACTGTTTGGGATTTTCATCGCCGGCCACAAAGGTGATCAAATCCAATGCCGTCAAACGCGTCTGTCGGCGAGAGGAGACAAAGACAATGGAGGGATCCATGGGCGAATAGGAACGTATAGCCTGGAATGTTGGACGATTCATGGTAGCCATGCGAGGACAATAATGTTTTCCTGGAAGGTGCAAAGTTTGAGGGAATTGGTAACATATATAAATAAATAAAAGTACCAAGTAACAATATGGAAAATGGATAACAAATTTAAAATAAAAAAATAAAAATTAATAGATGTGGCTGACAGGGATAAGACCAGGAAAGTTTAATAGTCCTGGAAATAGTTGGTAGAGTTAATGCTATCTCTGTGATAGAATAAAACTGTGGAGAATTAATATTTCGACCGAAGCCTTGCTGAAATGTTAAAACGACCGATGACGAATGGGGCCCAAGTTGGAACATCAAATGTCAGCTAGGTCAAGATATTAAGATACAGTTGTCACTAATGACGCAGCATGGGAGGCCAATATCATATTCGCCGATTTCAGGGATTCGGGACGGATGTCATTTTTCTGCAAAATTTTCATCGCGTACCTAATTTTGTCATACACTACAAAGATTTAACTGCAAGTGTACGGCAAGCTATGATAATACGAAGGCATGCCGACAGAGGCTAGTCACCATTGTAAAATATACAAATACATACATATGATAGGAGGAGTAGTACTCTGGGAATACATCAAATTGAGAATTCCTTCATTGACAAAATATGACAAAAGTTTAATTTAAGAAAAACAGAAAAAAATCAAAAAGTCATCACCCTAATGGTCATCTCATGTGAATGTGATTTGAATATGTTAACTATTAAACAACTGTACATTTTTGGAAATCGGTGACTTCAAACATATTTAGGTTCTGTCCAACCAATGCAATTTCAGGGCGGAGGACATGTTATAGTTCGTACACAATGGCATCGATAGGCTTTCAAACGAATACAAAATGCTGATGATACCTCTCACACACGATCTTTTATTTAAAGTTTAAGATGGAAAGCGCTTAATGAAAGAAACTTTATTTTAAAAAATTGCGATTGAGCCACAGTCATATTTGAGATAGCAATAGCGCCAATTTTATTTGGTGAAGCACCCGATGGTTCCAATCGCTACCACAAACCCATTGTTGTTGTTTTTTATAGAAATTCTAGTTTAATAATAACGGGGTTTTATTAAAGTGAAAACCACAAATAGATAACACTATCTACATTAAAATTTATATAAATTCAAAAACATTTTTCGAATTTTTGTCATTAGTTTTGAAATACACTTCGCAATAAAGTTCAATTTCTGTGCCAGAATGTTAAAGCGAAATTACCTAATCAGCTGGATCGTAGCAATAAATTGCTTTTCGATGACTTTCGGTATGCGTTGTGAAGATAATCCCGAAAAGGTATCTAATGTGTATGTAGTTCCAATCCAAGAAATATAATTTTTTATTTGTTTTAGAATTCGTACGATTTAGATGAATTGTTGAAACGCAAAATATTTGCACGAGATTTGAATGAAATTAAAATTGCAACGGAAAACTTGAATACGGAGTAAGTAATTACGCATAAAAGAAATGAGTTCACAATTGTGAAGTGAACATATTGGCCGAAGGGAGGCACTGCCCATACATCTCAAAACTTTGAGCGATGGATTAGTTTGTTGTGACACCAAACAATAAGTGAATTTTCTTTTTAGGCAACAACCGGAAGCAATTGCAGCTAAACCAGAAATAAAAGGTAAACAGAAGAAGGTTTCAAAATGACTGCCTTAATGACTAATAAAAAAAGCTATACAGATATTAAGGTCTCCCGAGTACACAAATTACCAAAATAGTTATTCTATAGATGTGTAGATTTTTTAAAATTCGTTTTGAATTTGAGGTGATCTGTACCCCATTTTAGTTGTAAGATATGTGGTCATTTGTATAAACCTGTAAATATCGTCATTCAGGTATTTTTGTGATATTTTTTTTATTATTTACATAAAAACATGTTAAGTTTGTTTTTAACTCTGGAACTGTCATTCAGATTAAATGGCACTAAAGCGCAAAGACTTGAAATTGTATTTGAACAAATCGGATATGTCGTTTTTGCGTAATGACAATTTATGCCTCAAAAAATTGCTTTTTAAAAAAGTCTATTTTAAAAAACCTATCCTTAGAGAAAATGTCGACCATTTTTGTACTCAGGGGACCATAGGACATAAGAACTGTATCGCTGTTAGTGGTGTAATATATCCAATTTAATATTTTCATTTAGATTTGCCCATTTTTGATATACGTTTTGATAGATTGCCCTATAAATGGTAAGTATATATTAATTGTATTGACCAAAGCAATAGGAAATATTACAACAATTTCAAAAAATATAAAATTGTAAACTATTTCGCAGTTGTACGTATAGCATCATCTCTATCCCTACAAGTTTTTTTGGAAATTAAATGTTTCTTTAATTTTAGTCAGACACAAGGTACGCCCTTCAGTTGCGCTGAGGCCACAGCCTGTATGAAACGTAGCGGTTATTATCACATCAAAATCAATCAGTACAGCAATGACACCTTCCTCGTCGAATGCGATGCCCATACGGAAGGTGGTGATTGGACCGTCATACAGAGACGGCAAGATGCCTCTGTCGATTTCTATCGAACATGGGCCGAATATAAAGACGGTTTCGGCGATATCGACGGAGAGTTTTTCATTGGTCTGGACAAACTACATGCTCTGACAAATTATGATGGGCCCCAAGAACTTTTGATTCTAATGGAAAATGGCACTAATTCAGCGGAGGGCTATGCCAAATATGACGCCTTTCAGATAGGCAATGAATCAGAAAAGTATATGTTAAAACGTACCGGTCGTTATACTGGCACTGCCGGTGACTCTTTAAAAGGTCATATCGGTATGAAGTTTTCTACAAAAGATCAGGACAATGATATACATGTGGAAGGAAGTTGTGCTGTAATGTATATGGGTGCTTGGTGGTACACGAAATGTCATTCAAGGTAAATATAACATTTTTGGTGTACGGGCAATTTAGAAAAAAATCTATTCATTTTCAGCAATTTGAATGGTCATTATGGAGATAATAGTTATGCCAAAGGTGTTGATTGGTATAGCTTTTCGGGACATTATAATTCCCTGCGATTTGTTCAAATGATGATAAGGCGCCGAAGAAACGCTGTACAAAGTGCATGGACAACGTCAAAATGATAATTTTTTTCAATTGCTATATTAGCATAGTTTCAATTTAAATTTCTCTTTAGTTTAATTTAGATAGCATGCGAAAAATAAGAGCTTAGGAATTTAAAATCCTTTTCTACATTATAATTATAATAAATTTTTAACAATGTGTATGAGATCATTTGATGTTTATGGAAGGAAAAATTTACAAAAGCCTTTATATTTTTTCGGGATTTTAAACTTAAATAAGACTTCTTTACTTTATTAAAATTACGTGGAAATCAATTCGTTAATGTATTGAGATATCTCTATGTTCCCTTAAAGTTATGTTCCAGTCTAACGTGGACTAATTCGAAACCAGTAAGTTGGTAAAGTATTTTTGTAGAATAAAACCATAGTAACTTATATATCACATTAAGTAGTTTATTCTGTGAGACCTGTAGTTTTTTGATGACCTGTAGTTTTTTGATGACCTGTAGTTTTTAGCCGAAGATGTCCAGTAGTATATTACTGGTGTAAATATCGTTTGAATAATTAGTTTACTGTTTTCAATATTAAGTTCAGATTTCCTGTTTATAAACGGATACATCATGCGGGTAAATTTATTTATTTAAAATTAATTTGCTTAAATCCGTTCTGCCTCCTAGTTTGGTATTCGCTTTAGATATATTTTTATTATGAATTCTATTCCATTATTTGTATGAAGAGAAGTGTTATTTTGTTTTTTGAGAAACTTTTCTGTGCTATCCACAATTGAATAACACATCTACTTTTCAAACATCCAACATTCACACATTAAAACCGGATGAGTTCCGAGGAGATTTTAAAACGTTTCGCAAAACGACTTATCAAAAATGTTGCCGATGAAATTGGATTCTCGATCGCTGTGCCTCATCTGCTGTACGCAAGTTTGAGCAAAAGTCGTATGTTAGATAAACGTTTTATGTATTTACCTTGACAACATGTAAAGACAGCATATTAATCAGTAGCTGTGAATTGCATCAATTTGTCCCGTAATCATAATTTCTTTAAATATACATTTTAAACTTTCAACTTACCCGAAAATCCATTAATGTGAACTTGCAACGGCACCGGTCTCACCGATGGCTTAAAATTATACAATCCCATCTGCTTAATACCCAACCAATTTGCCAAATCTTGAGCATTCGCCAAAGCCGTCGACAAGCCCACCACACGTATATTACGACCCGTATGGGATGTAATGAAATTTGTGCGTGAAACAATGACTTCAATCACAGGACCACGATCTTCACCCAACAAATGTATCTCATCGATGACAATCAATACAACGTCTTGAACGTATTCTCTCGTCTGCCACGAACGACTGATACCATCCCATTTTTCGGGCGTTGTAACTATAACCTGTGACTCGCGTATGGCTTGTATATCCGGTGTTGTGTCACCAGTCAATTCAACAACTTTCTTGCGCAGAGGGCCAGCCTCAAAGCGTTTCTTCCAATCACTTATGCGTTCCTTAACTAAGGCCTTCAGTGGTGCTATGTAAACTACCTTGGCTTTGGGTGTCTTATTGAATGCTCTAAACATAGCCATCTCCGCCACTATTGTTTTGCCGGATCCAGTTGGTGCACCAACCAGCACATTATTGTCGGTATGGTAGAGGCAATGGAATATTTGCGTTTGTATCGGATTGAAATGCGAGAAGTTATAGAGTGACTCGTAGTGGGGATTTTTTAAACAAGTAACGGGCAACGGATTTAAAGGCAGTAGTTCCGTTAAAGGTGGATGATGTTCGGGCAGTACGAGATGTTTAAATGTCAGTGGAATCCATGTACTGCTACCCAGCCAAATATCACTAGCTATTCGAATATAGTATTGAGGTGGCAGTGGTTCTTTGAGAGGGATTGTCATTACCAATTGTTGCGGTTTGCCGCTGTAGACAAATTTTCGTGTGGCCTAGAAAGATGGGGAAATACATTCAAATTATTTCTAATTATTATAGTATTGAAATGTTTATGGTTACATATTGCCGAATAAAGTAGGTGATCAAAGATACAATAAAGTTTTAAAACCCCGAAACTTTTGAATGGAATTCGCCGAGATACCACTTACAAACTTTGCAAGACGTATTCAGTTAATTATAAGATACAATGCACCACGCTCTAAAGAAGTTGAGATTTTTGATGTAATCCTTACGTGCACGGCAAAAAAAAAAATACCTTCTCAAGAGCGGCAAGGTAATCACTATATATATGTCACTAAATAATTGAAGCCGCACTAAATAACTGACGCCATAGCACCCAGTCCTTTTTTACTATTTTTTGTAAATTATATTTGCAATAAATAAATAAAATAACAATTAATAATAAATACGTTTTTTAAAAACCCCAAACACCATGCCAAAAACTGGCGCAATCAAGAATTTGTGGCAGTCGATTGTGATGTGATTGATATTTTTATGATTGAATCAGTTTGTTGTGTCGTGTGTTGTGAAATGATCTCATTTAGATAGAGAAATTCATCGTCCGACTATGATATCGAAAGGAAAAAATATAAACTTTTAAAAAAAAAATATTTAAATCTCCTTCGGCATTCATTTTTAATTTTTATTCATTTTTTCTAACCGTTTATTTGTCTGAACATGTTTTCAAAACGACTTTTTCCACGCACAATTTGTAAAGAAATGATAATTGCACCAACATACTGGTATGGTATGTGCTTAAGCATTGACTGCTCCAGTTTGCTGGTATCGTGTTTGGGTCCTATGAGTTATCAATTTCGATAAACAAATTTAAGATGAAAATGACCAGGGTACCTGCGTATCTAGGTGTGCACATAAGGGTTAATATCGAATTAAAAACTATATATATGCATTAAGTGTATTCGCAGAATTCGAAATGCATGTTTGAGAACTTACCTGAAACAATTCCGAGTGATAGATAAAATTCGTTTCAGGGTCTTCAATCCACAACCAAAAACTTTCGCTCACTTTTCCATGTACCCGATCGTTCCAATTGAAATTGGGCCAGATGTCAATTTTAATTCGTAACACTGTGCGAGTGATGGGCTGCAATGTGGCCTCTACATCAATCATGGGTAATTCTCGTGCAGCCTTAAGGACTTGTTCAGCATATTTGGCATTACGGAGAATCTCTTTAAGTTCATTCTGTTCCATTTCCCTAAGAGTGTACAGGCTAATTCCGCGGCTCTCGAGCTTATCAATTGTTTCAGCATTCAAATTGGAAAACTGGCGCATGGGTGTTTCAAAATCCCATTGCTGCTTTTCGAACATTTTGCATATCTGCAGTATACGACCCGATAAAATGGCATTATTATTACGCAGGACAATTGAATATAAGGCACGGGATATTCGAGCTATATTCTGCACAATATAGGACATATCGGAGACTAACGAAAACGATTTCACATAACCATGCGAGAGGTATGTTTGCATTAGAATATTTACTTTGCCGCACACATTTTCTGTGCCCCCAAAAGCTTTTACTTTACAATAGTGATTTCGTAATTCATCCAACTCTTCCATTTCATCATCGCGTACTTTGAGTTGTTGAAATTCTTGTGCTTGTGAAATCATTGCAAAAATATCCGCTTCGTTCATAAAAGGCTTCAGGAGATCGTTGAATATCTCCACTGTATCGTATTTGATGTAGAAATGTGATGCTGTTCTTCCCAAATCGGTGACATTGAAATCCAAAGTCCTTTGATTGAAACGTATCATGCGGGCTTTGTCCAAACTCATGGCCGCTCCCACAATGAGTGCCTGTCTTTTGGCCTCCAGCTGGGGGTCTTGTAGAACCTCCGCGTACTCAATACCATACACATGAGGATTAATGCGCATGCGTACAAAGAGATAAGTATAGCTTAGCCATGTCACAGCTTCCTCTACATTCGATATGGTTCCGAGAGCTATCTCAGCATTAAGATTGTCAGCCAGAAATTGAACAAAATTCGATTCGATTGGAAATTGATTGGTCAGCAGTGATAGATAATGATTCAGCTTGTCATAGGTAGTGATAATAGTGCCCACACCACTCTTATCGAATTGAGGTCGGCCGGCACGGCCAAAGATCTGCAGAACATCCAAAATTCCCAAATCGACAAAAGAACCATGCTTCGAGTCATAAATATCGGTACCTGGAGGTATTAAGAAAATATATTACAAACAAGAGTAGATTTTTCGTGCATCGCTTACCTTTAATTACAACAGCGTGCGCCGGCAAATTAACTCCCCAGGCCAATGTGGCGGTACACACCAATACTTTGATGTGACCTTCGCCAAAGTACTTTTCTACCAGTTGACGATCCGTCCTCAACATACCGGCATGATGCATTGCAAGGCCAGACGAAAATAGTTCGACCAATTGTTTGTTTCTCGACTTTTGTATGGCCCTTAAAGCTAGCCCATAATTACTGTTGTTCGTATCGGGTAAGAACACTGCACTCGTGTTGTTCTGTTGGGCCAACTCTCGCAATGTGGTTGCTGTACGAACGGTAGCATTGCGAGCATGAACAAATACCATAACCTGATGGCCCTGTTGCACTTGCTCCAAACACTTGTGATAACATATTTGATCCATGTCAGCCAATTGCTGTAAAGGTTTAACCGATTTAACACCTATGAATACCGTGTCCAAGGGCACAGGCCTAAAACGTGCATCAAAATAGAAGAGACCCTTCATAGGATTAACCCGCAGAAAATTTGAAACATCTATGTAATTGGGTAAGGTGGCGGAGAGGCCAACAATACGTATCATGCTCTGTGAAGACTCGACAAGACGCAGGGTGCGTGCAACAAGAGCTTCCACAACCGGACCACGTTCTCCATGCAACAAATGTACTTCATCGATGATCAGAAGTTTTACCAAACTGATTAGAGCAACATCGCCTGCGCCTACAAACGTTATAAAGAAAATGTTAGAAATGTAAAGAAAGCTAGCTGAGAGCGATATAATTTGTATGCATAATGTTTTTTAGTAAAGATACCGTTGGTATTTTCAAGGTGTGTATGTTGTATCTAACAGAAGTACAAAAGATGAGAATGTATGTGTCTATTAGTAAAGAACAAAAAGTAGACCAAGCACATACGGAAAAGTACCGATGAGAAATTCCCGGTTTGTTTTACAATGAAATGTGTACGATTTCACACCTACCTTTTCTGGTCACCACATCCCATTTCTCAGGTGTCGTTACCAATATTTGCGTCTGTTGCATTTCTGTTTTTGTCAATTGCATATCACCAGTCAATTCCTTAACGATAATATTTAATTCCCTTAATCGTTTCGAGAAGTTTGCAACCATTTCCGAGGCTAGGGCTTTCATGGGGGCTATATACACAATCTTAAATTGATCACGATTTATCACGCCATTTTCCAAATGTGAACGTATTGTATGGACAATCGCTAGCATGGCCACATTCGTTTTACCGGCACCGGTGGGGGCACACACCAACATATTCTCGTTACTGTGATATGCCACGGGGTAGACGACAGACTGAATACGATTAAGTTGCTTGCAATTGGCAAATGCCATTTGGCCTATTTCATCTAAATCAGTGATGTTAATACGATTATTGCCAACGCTCAGTGGGGGCGGTTCGGTGGCTGGTATCTTTACCTCCTCATATTGTCGGTTGTCTATACGCTCAGCGGATTCGGGCAGTGTTATGCGATTACCACCTATAAAGCCTGCATGTTGCTTTGCCTCCAATTGACTGTCGAATACGTATGGATAACGAATTTGCTGCGGTATAGTAGAGCGGAATTCTTTGAACTCTTGTGTGCTTTTTAAAAGTGGCTGATGTTGTGCGTTTTCCAGTAGTTTCCGCTGCTGTTGCATTCTCAGTTGCATTGGATTTACGGCTTGGGCTTGAACATCTTCATTATTGTCCGAACGACCCATGCTCTGTATAAGTCTATGCATTTTCTTCTCGTCTCTGCGATGTTGCTTGGTGAGCTCCTTCTCGTGGGCTGATTGGACTAGAACTTGAGAGGCGACTGTGGGTCGCAGCTCTGTACTATTAGCTATATTTTTGTTAGCCTGTTTCTGCTGCAATTGTCTTGTGAGCTGCTTAGTCCGTTTTTCGTTTTGATCCAGCTCTTGCAGTTGTGTTGCTATTTTATTACGATCGGTGAGTACTTGCTGGACCAAGTCAAAGTAGTCGAAACCCAAAAGCTCAATGAGATCATTTTGCAGTTCGTTGTTCGATTTTTTAGAGTTCAACAGCTCTGTGAGGCTAACTAGAAAGTGGGATTGTTCCTCTTTTTGCGACATCTGCATAAATGTCTCTACGACTTCGTGATATTTGGTGCTGGGTGTGTCAGTTATCTTCTGATTCCATTGCATGGAAAATCCAATGGAGGTAGGATTTTTACTTATAGCGGTAGGAGCCAAATCCACAAGGTTTGTCAACTCTTCCAACGGAAGTTTTTCAAACTTCAGCTTAATGTGTCCACCCCAAAGCTTTAGACTTTTTGACCTTTTGCCAACGCCTTTATTCCAATCCTTCAGTTCATCTACTTCGTGGTCTTCCAAGATTTCCCTTATAGCCCATACAGTCTGATGAATTTTAGCCAATCTATTGCCGAAAATTGTACCAAAAATACTTCGCACTCTCATTGTGGCAGCCACTGTGATGACTTTTTGGTCCAGCATCAGCCAGAATAGAAACAAAGTGGCATGTTCGACCACTTGAGGCTGTTCATCATAGCCCATGCACTCCTGGACCAAGTTTCGCAATTTCTGCAAGTGTATCTTCACCTGGTCGATTCTATCCACCGGCATTTGCTGCAGAACTTCTGCAAGCGTTTGTTTTTCCTCACCTTGCCTAATTGCAAGAAAGTTATGAGAACTAGAATTTGAACTAATATTCATAATATTTGGAATAACTTACGCTTTCAGGAAGGAGTTTCTTTCATGACGCATTTCTGCAACTTCATCTTTGTCCGGATTGAGGGGCAATTTCGCCTCTAAATTTGTATTGGCTCTTAGTGCACCACTAAGACGGGGCAAGTCTTTTAGACGCTCAGACATTTCTTCTGTGGATTTAACCAAATCACACTTTTTCTGTTAATTTCGCTGGAACTTGTAATTTATCCTCCTATTTCCCATTTACTTTCACAAACGTCAATAGGCATGTACAACGAACTGATGACTTTTGCGTGGCACAGTCAACAGCTGTTAGAATTCAGTGGCTATGAGATTGAAGCCGATTCGTAACGATGACGTCGGAAAACCCTCACATATATAGTCTATTAGTTACAATTTATTTAGATTTCATCTCACTGCAGAAATTCTGTAGTTTTGTAAAGACTACTTTCAGTAGTTAATTTGAATTTGTAACAGAGTTTGCAGACATTTTTGAAAACCAACATCGAACGCGACATTCGACAGTACTTTTGGGTATGCCATCAAACATGTCTTACGTCTGTGTAATAGCCGCTTTACGGGTATTCACGTATCCCTGTCAAACATACAAGAGAAAGCTTTGGCAGCATGCTGCTCTAAATGATTTGTAGTAAAATTTTAGTAGTTTGTTTCAGCCAAAAGGTTTGGTTATAGTAAGAAATTAAATGGAATGGAATATTTGTGATATATTTACAAATTTTAAATCCAAACTGAATTGTCTGCAGTGTATTTAGAAGTTTTTGAATTTAGAAAATTGTAAAATAGGGTTGTTATTTTTTAGAAACGTATGGGAAATTTCGAAATACGTACATTTTCCACAACCACCACATTTTTGGGATATGCTGGCTTTTAATTTTAAAAATAGACTGAAATTTCAAAATTTGTGAAATTATGACAATTTGGCAAAGAAGATTTAAAAAAAAATTATCCCACATGGAATTTTAAGGGTATTACTTCAATCGTACATTTAGAATTGAATTTACAACTTTTTATCGTTAAAATCTGTTTCCGATTTTCATGAAAAGGTTTCAACATTTTACCACAGCTACCAAAATGATAAAGCTGCCATCAGACGATATGTTCTTACATATGTACTGTCAAATTTTTCATCTGTAAAAATTGTACATATCGTCTGATACATATAAAATATTGCATGTGTAAAATACATGTGAAAATACACACGTAATTATTTCGATTAGAGCGCGCTCTATTTTGATCTGACAAACATAAGAAAACAGCTGTTTTTGAAAAATACACATTAAAAAGTCAGATTTTGTTTAGGTTTAGAGGTTATGTCATACGAAAATACATATGCAAGTGTGATAGCAAAAATTATGAATCGCATGTCACACGACGATTTTGACATACATTCGGAATTATATATGAATACAAAAAGTGACAGTTCACTCCTGCTTTCACGGTATATTGAGGTTTGTGTATGGCAACCGCTCACGTGATGACTACACTTTATTTTCTTCCCAGTTTTTGGGCTGTAGTAGAAATACTCAGTTGCTTATAGAACATTTTTCACATCAAGTACTGGAGCGGTCTTTTTCTTTGAGGGTTGCTAGGTTATGGAACTCTTTACCACATAATCATAAGAACTTTTCTGTGCAGCCATTTACGTTTAAGCGTAACCTACTTCACTATTTTGCAGAATTGGAACGTGTTCAATAATTTACATTCCCCTTCAATAACTTTACATTCATTTTCACTGACAATTTAATTTTTGTTTTATTTTTTAAAATATTATATTAGATTGTGCGTTAGGATTTAGTATTTAACTTTTTGAATTGTTAAACATAAAAATTAATTTGTGTTAATTTTGTTACAATATCTATCAACGTGTTGTCCCCAAGGGCGTTGGTTGATTAATAAAAAAAAGTATTAACATTGTAACAAAAACACGCCTAATATCTAGTTTTTGTAATCATAAATCGGAGATCATGTTGCCAATCTAAAACAGACTTGAATAGAAGATTGTCTGGCAACACGGAGTTACCGGCGTCATTACGTTTGTGTGTTATGTGGCAACACTGAAAGGCAAAAAATCAAATACACCGGCGTCGTGTTTGTTGGCGTTATAGCGAATACCAGCGATAGCAGAAACAGACACATATTGGCATTGGTTGCATCAGTACGTCAAAGGGAAATATAAGTTCTAGAACAGTAAAAAAAGAGTAAGCGGAATTGAAAAATACAAGCAGAAGCCGACAAGAAATCAAGTTAAATTCGGCATTTAATTGTTTGTAAGTATTACGATTGCAAAATGTACGCAAATTCTGCAAACACCAAATAAAAATAGAATTTTAGAGGGGACGAAGCTGTACTAAAGCGTCTATTTAATTATTCTTTTTTTGCAGACTCGTTGGAGAAAAAAATCTGTATAAAGCGAAGGTACATAAAAGCGACGAACAAAGAGCGCGCAATATAAGCATCATCAGCGAGCGATCCAAGCCATTTTTCCGCGTTAATACATTTGAAACGAATAAGACAAGAAATGGCGGATGTACTTTCACATGGTGAGGACGATGTTTCATCGAGCGAGGAGACTCCCGTTGTACTGCCCAAGAAACGTGGTCATCCTGGTTCAAATTCCCCCAATAAAGCAAAAGTTGCGACGCCACCTAGTCGTGGCCGGGGAAGGCCGCCAAAGAATGAAGACGATGAAAATGAAGACAATACTAATGGCGATGCTGAAGAAAATGGAGAGGTGAAAAAAGGTCGTGGACGCCCGCCAAAGGGTTCTAAAAAGAAAAGCTCCGTAGTGGTTACGGCATCGGAGAAAGGACGTGGTCGACCGAGGAAAGAAAAGGTAGATGAGGATGATGACGATGAAGACTTTGACAACAAACAAGCCAAGAAATCAAAGACAGTGACTAGCAAAAGTACGGGCAAGGCTCCTGGTCGTCCCAGGAAAGTGCGAGTCAGTGACGATGAAAGTAAGTACTAATTTTTGATTCAGATAGTATTTAATACGATGATCGGTATTCAAATATGAGTATTATTTAAAAATGTTATCAGGAAAATGGAGGCATTTTGTATTATAAATTAAATGTTGTCCACAAAAATCAAAATAGAATCTTCGTTTGTACACGCAATGACAATACAACTAATTCAGTTATCGCGCCATTTAAAATTGCGCTAAACGTCACATCGGGACCAAACACTTCAGGCGTATCATTTGAAACAAATAGCGAAAGCAGCAATTTTTTTTTTTTGTATAAGAGGCCTAATGTTTTGGCGGAAAATGTTCAACCCAAACCACTTCTTCAATGTATAGATCCGTAAAACTACATATTGCAAGCCTGAAGTGTACATTAGACCATTTATTATTTTTTTTGTCCTGATTTCAGGGCCGAAAAAGTTTCCATTTGGAATCAAAGCATCAAACAAAAAATTTGGCGCCGATCGGATAACGATTATGGTCCCCGATAGTTCATTGAAAAATTAAATTATACTTTTTGTGGGGACATATTGGTTTTTTTTTATCAAAAGTCGTATATTTAAGCAATTAAAAACGATTTCATATTCATGTTTAGTCTTTAAATAGTTTTAAAATACAATTTCCTTTCTAACAAGCCATAAATGTTCGAAATCGATAGAAAACAAGTAACTTACAACGGGTTTCTTTTGAATTTTATATCAGTGCAATGTTATAGCTAACACGATCATGCATGCTGAGTGATCAGACCTCCGCATAGAAAGATCGTGATAGTGTTTGTGTGTGTGTGTTTTTTTTTTTTTTTTTGTGAATGTAAGCATGAAAGTTTAGTCATATTCATGCCATCCTATATGTAGGACATTATTTATGCCTGTGTAATTAAATATAAACTGTTGTTTCGATGTCAGATTTACCATCAACATCAGCTTCGGAGTTGCGACCGACCACCTCCAGGTTGGTTACTCGATCCAGTGATCAATTGCGCTTTGTGGAATCAATTGGGCATGTATCCCATCTAATATCTGAAGCCAAACTGCCGTCAAACAGACAAATACTACAATTTTTTTTTTACAATATGCGATTTGTACATTTTGGCGGGCATAATTGTTCAAAACAAAGTGCACAGCTAGCTGTGGATGCAGCTATAATTTTTTGGCAACAGGCTCGGATACCAACGCGTGATAAATATAAATGACAAGCTAAATTGCTGAAGTTGTACGACAAGGAAAGTGCAAATAAGAGATCGGATAGATCAAAATTAAACGAAAACCATTTCAAGGAAACATTGGACGATCTGTTCGATATCGCTTGTGCAAACGCCTTGAATGAAATAAGTATAGAAGAAGACAAGAAGTTTTTGTTGATGCAAAGACAGAAAGGAAGCCCAGGGTGTATGGCAGGCGTTGACATGAAGTTATACGGACGGGAACAGCGAAAGGAAAAAGAAGAACACTGTTCATCTCGGTTGTAGCACAGTGACGGACATAGGGACATAGGGGTAAGTGTACCAGTTGTCGGCAGTTAAACAGTTTCTGTTCTTTTTTTTTTGTAACTAGTCCAACAGTACGTGAATATGCTACTGGGGTAACAACTAATCATTCCACTGCTACCAAAAGTCGACTTTTTCATTTACAATCGGAATAAGAGTTACATTATTTTCATCATAAATATAATCAAAATGTCTGATACTCAATTTCATCTCCTGTAAGCACTGGTTTACATTTCGTATCAGCAATTACATCTGGTCCGGTCTTCTTTAATTTAATCTATAACGGTTGTTTATCTCTGATTGTTTTTGAAGATCTTTGAGGCATCTCACTTGCTCCAAAATGGTGTAGCCTCAATATTTTCTGATAACCCATTAGAACAATTCTCTTCGTCGGAGTCATCAGGAAACTCTCATGTCCAGCAGTAGTTTCAGATATATTTTAATTTCTATTTGGACAGTTTTGTAAATGATGTTCACGAAATATCAAATGGCAGCCATAATATTAGTTCCACTGACCAATTTTCAATTAAACTAAAATTCACCGTTTTTGTGGCAATAAGTCGATTAATCGACTTTTCGTGAGTCGACTTATACAACCCTAGCGGCGTGACGTTCGATGGTTGATCTGATCTAAATTTAATTTGGGAGAATGGGCTTGGTTTATTTTTCCCGAAAAGCTAGCAGTACTAGTAAAGTTTAGTTACTAGTAAACTAAGTCACATCGACAATGTCAGTATTCATGGGCAATTATTATATTTTTTTTAGTTTTATATAAAAACGATTTCAAAAAGAATATGGAAAAGGATATTGTATTCATTTTACATTTGTTCACGTTAGGCTTTCTCACCGTGTCCACGCCACAGAGTAGTCAGTAAAAAAAAATGTTCATGTTAGCCGGTGTTCACGTAAGGTCGTTTTTTTGTTACCGCGAGTCTACTGTACACATGTACTGTTGGAAAGCAACAGACACACATTTATATATTGATATCAATTATGTGTTTCCAAATTTTGCACAATTCCGATCACAAGTGGCATACTCGAACATGTAAAACCACCATCCGGGTTCTTAGAGATTAGTTTTTTACTTGCGTTTGAAGTTGGTGATTTTGGAACACTGTAAAATATATTTCTAATGATATTACAAAGTACATTTTATTATTCTCAGTAAGTTACCATTACAAAAATTGTATTTTTGTGGGAAAAAATGTGTTTTTTTTTTTATTAATTTGCAATGAAACTATCCCATTCGAATTTTGGTTGTTCCACTGTGTAATCGGCTCGTTATGTTCCTATAGCCGGAATGAAATTTTTTGTTGGAGAAAATTTAAAATAGTACCATCCGGGAAATCATTTTTTTTTTTTTAATTAAAATGAAAAATTTACCTTTTATAGATCTTTGATATAATAAAAAAAAGTCCACAAATTATGATATAACATTAAATCAGTGCATTAAAGATGGACCATCTTGAGACAAAAATTTTATATCAAAATTCTAACTTATTGATCTCTTCAAAATTAGATTCATTCACATTTTCCATAGCTTTCATTGTCCGGATTGATTGAAGAATGTGACAAAAAGTGGATTTGGAAATCACTTTATTGATATTTTAACGATGGAATTTCCAAACTGTTACGGGTTTCTTCCTTTCAGTTATTACTCCTCGTCCTGAGTACCACTTTCTTCCAGGTGTTCATCGATCATCTTCTTTGATAATTGTTTGAACAGTGTTTAGCAAATCATTGATTTTGACCGGATATCCACATTTTTCAAGGTCGTGGCACAATCTTTTGATTACACAGTTTGTGGTTGCCTTTTTAAGAAAGCTAGCCCTTCCTCTCAATATCTCAAGCCACCATACTTACTGTTTAATTTTTTTTTTTAGGTTCTGAAGACAAAGCAGACGATTACGAAGTGAAGCGTTCTGTCGGACGTCCCTCATCCGGGGGTGTCAATCTCGGCATTGTAGCCACTGGTCGCGGTCAGGGTCGGCCTAAGAAGAAGAAGGTTGTTGTTCCCAGAACAGGACCGCCCAGCGGTCGCGGAAGACCCCCAATTGGTCTGAAGGCCAAATCTCCCTATAAGCCCACAGGAAAGCCACGCGGACGACCAAAAAATAATGCAAGCAAACCCGACGTTGAAGAGCCAGAAGAGGAGGAGGAGGATGTCGAAGCCAAGGAAGATAATGACGAAAATGAATTAGTGGTGACCAAGGACGATGACGAGGCTGATGATGTCGAAAGTCTTAGCGAAGGATAAGCTACCAAATAACACTTAAAGTTGGAACAATTTATATTCGGTGTATTGAAACAATTCGCCTCAGTAACAAACATTCAAAACAGAAAACATTAAACATTCACAATTTATTATTAAACGGATTGTACGAGAATTATCTTTAACAACTAAGGCAACAATATGTGTATGTATAATATTAAGGTTTACCTCCCATAAGTAGATTTTTATGTTCTTGAAAATATTCAGATGTACTTTAGCTACCACTACTTGTACTTCTAATTTAATACACTAAACTCTTCAATTAATTTATTTTTTTTTTGGCCTCATTAAACATTTTATAAATGCAATGTAATAAAATTATGTACAAATAATTTTCAACAATATTAATTCATAATATTTTTGTGTACTATTCTAAACATTTTCTATTGGTATGTTTTATTAAAGAAGTATGTACTTCATTTCCATTTTTCAAATTCAATTTATTTCACACTCGCAAAACTTTGCTTATGGTGGTTTTACATTACTGAAATATTGGAATGCATTTTGCCATACCCATTTGTAGAAAATAAAGCAAACAATTCAACAAAAATTAAATTGAAGTGCAATTATTTAATATTTCTGGTTGGGAGGTAACTTATGGCTATTCATCACCTTGAGATAGACATGTCTGGGACGAGTGTGCCCTTTTGTATGGTCCTCACGAAACAATTGGTATTGTCATCTCCTCAGTATTATAAAACTCGAGAATTTAATTGAAGGCGTTCACATCGACTCTTCACGACAAATGTTAATCGGATATGTGGCATAGCGCAATTTTCAAGCCCTCTTTTATTTGGCCGAACTAGATCAATGTGTTTAAAGGGCCAAGAAGGCGACCTAGGTGACGATAGCTATAGTCGAACGCTGTATGAGATTAAACGTCACAATGGATTTTTTGAATCACTGATTTATCTTTTAATATTTAACACTAATAGAATAGAATTGTGGAATGCCGTGGTGTGGTAAGTAGTTTGTGCGGCTTTCACACAGAAGAACCCGAGTTCGAAACCATCAAACATTTTTCAGCGGCTGTTTCCACCTCGTAAATGTTGGCGACTTTACGAGTAAGAGAGCAATCTCTAAGGTCAGTGAGTATACAAATTCCAAACCGAATAAAAAACATTTGCAGACAAAATGTGAGTACTATTTGAATTTTTGTTTTAAAAATCTTGATTTGAAATATATGTATAATTTCAGTGGGAAGCACAGAGTTATCGTAAGAGCCACACGCCGCTTGACTCCGAAAAAAATCCTCTACTGTAAAATGTTCTTTTTCGCGGTTAAGGCTCGATATACCTTTACGAATCTGACAAAGAAACTTCCTCAACATCCAACAGTACTAAAATCAAATGACTGCGTGGACAAAATGTTGCCTTATCAGCTTCTAAACGGTTGCCAATCCAAAGGACATAACCCATAAAGACTGCAGTTATTAAGCTCCATATCAGTGTTGAAACAGTACTTCCTCCTATACGAGTTGTTACAGATGGGGTCTCATTCAACGTGCATAGTTTGACCGCAGATGTCCACAAGGTTCTGTCCTCTATCCCATATTTCTTGTTTTCATTGACGACCTGCTGGAACAGACTGTGAACCCGATGTACTCCTTTGTGGATGACAGCGACATGTGGCATTCGTACTCATTTGAACATCGGCCAAGTCCCCCGAAGGTCGAGGGCAAATGATGAACGACTCACTCAACCGTGAACTGAACTTAAAAAAGTGTAAACCCATGTGTTTCTCTAGATCTAAAATGTTGTCTGCTGAGTTTAACTTATGCGATTCGGAATTGATTTCGGTCGATTCCTTTACCGACAGACTATGGTAAATAACTGCCTGTTTACATAAAACGAATTTGTTCGTTCGTTACAAATCGTCAAAATTTAAGATGCAATAAAATGAGATGAGATAAAATTAAGATGTCAGTAATGAGGGCTTATTCTTTTGGAATTGTGTCCCATATGTCGATATCTAACATATATCTGAAAATCGGAATTGAATAATGACTGAAACCCATTTTATAACGCTTCCAATATTGAAAATTTGTAACGAACGAACAAATACGTTTTATGGAAACAGGTTGCAAAGCTTATGGAATGCTTTGTTTTATGAAACGCTGGCCGAAAGAGTTCACTGACCCTTATGCAACGAGGCGGATGTTTACTTCAACTATCAGACCAATTTTGGAATATGAATGGATTGTATGGGTTTACTATGTTAATAAAAGTGAGCGTGTACAGACACAATTTTTTTAATATGTCAACAACTTTTGTTGTACAATTTTTCATTGACAATTGAAATTCAAAAAAATATTTGATATAAATACACATTTGGTTTGAATTTTGTATAAATTGGCTCCCTGAAAAATTATCCCAATACACAATGGCCCCACAGTAATAAATGGCAAATTTCTGTAGTTGTTCTCTGTAGTCGAGCCATTTTTCAAATTCGCTCTAGGATCATTTTTAGCGATTCAATAGAAAATACACATTACAAGTGTTATTAGTATTAATGTTTATTCATATTAACCTCTTCATTTTCCACAATTTGCAATCTATTTCCATAATATTATTAGGCAATTTTGATTGCCGCAATTATCAGTTTGTTGTAAAGAAAGGTAAGGGGATGGAAATGGAAAAAACTTCTTCGTACTGGCAATTCCCATTGTTTTCCGTTTTCTGTTATTTTGATAATTAAAATTTAACTCCATAATAAGACCGTAGTGTTCTTTATTTCTAAGCACTTTTTTTTTTTTTTTTTTTTTTTTTTTTTTTGACTAACACTCAGGGGATGCCCCCTATAAATGCAATGCACTGTGTTAGCGATGGGAAATAAGGGTATTGGAGGGAGGAAAGAGGGAGTAGTGTTTGTTGACGTTGGCCTTGAATTTGGTAATGTCATAGCAGGCAGGAAAAACACTGGCAGGAAGATTATTCCACAAACGAACAGTCCGGCTGAAGAACGAATTTTCTCTATAGTGCGTCGTCCGGTCAACCGGCCATTTGACAATGAACGGATGAGAGACCCTGGATAGCCGAGTATTCCGGCTAAATGTTCTAACGTCAGGGACCAGACGACGGATATCTTCTGAACAGATACCATTGAAATATCTATAGAATAGCGATACACAACCCACATTTCGGCGATGCTGTAGGGAGACAATAGAGCTGGATACCCTACCATCCCCTATCATCACCACCGCTCTCCTCTGTACACGGTCCAGAAGCTTCAAAGAGGTTAATGGAGCCCCTGCCCATATATGCGAGTTGTATTCCATTTTAGGCCGGATGTAGGTGGTGTAAATATTGACGAGGTCAGATGGGGTGAAGTATTTCTTGCACCGCTTTAAAAAGCCTAAACACTTGAATGCTTCTTTCGACACTTCGAATATATGGCTAGCCCAGCGAGCATCACCCTGTATCTTCATGCCCAGAACATCAAGAGTGTCTGATTCGTCGATATCCACACCACCCATAGATATTGACGGCGATGCTGGATCAGTGGAACGTTTGTGTGACAACAAACAGCACTGGGTCTTTTGTGCATTAAAATCTACTCTGTTCATTTGGCCTTACTCACAAATCGTCGCCAAATCGCGGTTAAGTGAGTCGTTCATCGTTCGCCTTTTTTCCTCGACTTCCAGAGGACATGGCCGATGATCAAATGAGTACGAATGACAGAGGTTGCTGTCATCCGCAAAGGAGTAGATTGGGTTCACAGTCTGCCCCAACAGGTCGTCAATGAAAATAAGAAATAGAGAGGGAGAGAGGATAGAGCCTTGTGGCACTCCTGCGGTCAACCTATGCTCGTTGGATGAGACCCCATCTATAACAACTCGTATAGAGCGATCCCTGAGAAAACTCGATATGAATCGAGAGAAGGTACTACCGACACCAAATGCAATAAGTTTTGATATGAGTGCTCCGTGCCAGACCCTATCGAACGCCTTGGAAATATCCAGAGCCACGACCTTACTTTCACCAAGGCGGTGAATGGATCGACTCCATCGCTCCGTAAGGAACGCCATCAGGTCTCCAGTAGATCGATTTCTACGGAAGCCATACTGTCGATCATTCAGGAGGCCGTTAGACTCTAGATACCTTACAAGATGGTGATTAACCATGCTCTCCATAACCTTCGAGAGCGCAGAACATATTGCAATTGGACGGTAATTCGCAGGATTAGTAGCCTCACCTTTCTTGGGGATCGGCTGAACATTGGCAACTTTCCAACGTGAAGGGTAAATACCAGCACGGTACGACATGTTGAAAAGATTGCGCAATGGACGAGCTAGCGTCGAAGAGCACTTACATAGGACAAGTGCGGAAATACCATCCGGGCCCGGAGTTTTATTTACGTTGAGATCTGTAAGTACCCTTTTAACGCCACGTGTTCGAAAAAATATCTGAGGCATCGAACTAGATACGTTCTCGATCACGGGGAGTGGTTGACTGCTGTCTGGCAAAGATGAATTCTTTGCAAAAATTTCAGCCATAAGGTTAGCTTTGTCAACCGGGTCAGTGAATATCTGGTCACCGTTAACGAGGGTTGAAATAGTCTTATGCGTGCTTCTCTAATTCTTATTTGCATGTCATCTTCAACGTGGTCCTTCCACCGTTGTCCCGGTCTTCCCTGTCTTCGCCTACCGTGGTAGTTGTCTTTCTGGCTGGGGTAATGTCGTTCGCATATGGGAGGAGGGTATAATCTGTCGCGTTAACTTTGGCTGTTTTCCAATAGCTTTCCCCTCGGTAGGTCCAATAAATTGCACCATAAGCAGTCACCCTGTCGGAGACCTCTTGTATTGGAGAGGTTGTTATTTGTTTTTACTAAGGACACAGTGGGTATCAGAATTATTTTACAGTTTCATCGAATTCATAGCAATCTGCAATGGCTAGCAGCACATCAGTCGTTGACATTTGCGGTTTAGTATTGGAAATATGTATATGTATGCGCAATGGTTTATATCTTTTATAAAGAAACGGTTTTATTTGTTGGAAAATGTGTATCGTACTGAAAAAATATTTTCAATATTTTTTCATTCACAAACAGTTTTACAAAAGCGTTCTATAATTTCATAAAACAAAGTGGTAATTATTAAAGTACAGTACAACTTCGATAGTCCGGACATGCGCCAATCCGGTCACTCCAATAATTCGGACGCTTCGACATTTCGGACAATTTAAAATTTTTACCTCAACAATCCGGACAATTTTTTTTTACGCTCTCATGTTTTGTTATAATCCATCCAAAATATGATTGGAGCTATTAATTTCAGTAATGACATCACTGAACAAGATATCAATGATTGGGCAACTGGTGCAAATGAATGTTCATTGGATTTTTCAGACGAAGAAATAATACAACATGCTAAACCAAATAATTCGTCAGTTTTGCTTACAGACTCTGAAGACTTGATGGTAATGGATGTAAAAACAAAGATCTCTAATGCAGATGCAAAGAAATCATTTGCACTTTGCATTCAGTGGGCTGAGGAGAATAATTTGGATATACAGGATATTCTCTTGTTGAAGAGGCTAGAAGAAAAAGCCAAAATTAACCACCTCAAAAAAGTTAGTCAGCACAAAATAACTTCGTTTTTAAATAAACCATAGTATGTATATTCATATGAACATAAGTGTATACACATAAAAATATGGATTCTATTTAGTATTATTTTTGTTTTTGAATAAATATATGTACGTATCTGCAAGAACAGAGCAAATTCATGTTTTAATTCACTTAGATTATTTCAAAAAATGTTGACCTACTATAGTCCGGATGCCTCGATAATCCGACCGAGCCTAAAACTATATGTGTCCGGATTATCGAAGTTGCACTGTACAATATTCGATAATAAATTGTACATTAATACCCCTTCTCAATATAACTAATATTGTACATTATCGCATTCAATCATTGACGCAAACCAACTAATTCTCTTAATTTACGAATTTTAATTTTTTGTAATGGTTTAGTAAGTATATCTGCTAACATATTGTCGGTCTGACAATATTCGTAGCAAATTTGTTTCGATTGCAATAAATCTCGTACAAAGAAAAATTTTACGTCAATGTGCTTGCTCCGTGGATTTATTTTCTCTTCTTGAAGAATCTTAAGACAGCTTTGGTTATCTTCAAACAAAACAGGATCAGATATTTTGATACCAAAATCCTTCAGTAATTGCACAATCCATAACATTTCTTGAGATGCTGCCGATAAAGCAACTAATTCTGCCTCTGTGGATGATAATGTCACATTTGATTGTTTTCTACTTGCAAAACTTATAGTAGCATCTCCAAGCTTAAAAACAAAGCCACTTGTAGATTTCCGATCACTTGTAACCCCAGCCCAGTCAGCATCAGCGTATCCTTTCAGTTCTAAAGATATCTTAGATCCCACGCATAGTGTCAAATCCTTTGAGCCTTTGAGATATCTAAAAATCCGTTTAACTTCCACCCAATCCCTTTCATTTGGTTCGTTCACTTTCCGGGATAAAATTGACACAGCAACATATATGTATATCTGGACGTGTATTATTTGAGAGATACAACAATGACCCAATTGCCTTTCTATACAAATTATTATCACTTAATAATTTATTGTCTTCAACATTCTTTAAGTATTCGGGATCCATAGGAATTGATGAGCATTTTGCATCAGAAAGGCCAAATTCATTAAGCAGTTTGTCGATATAATTTTCTTGAGATAAATAGAACTTGCCATCTTCTTTGCGATTAATTTCAATGCCCAAATATAATTTTAGATCACCCAAGTCAGTAATTTCAAAATTGTTCTTAAGAGTTTTTATAACATCATCAATAGCGTTATTATTTTTACTTGCTATAATTATATCGTCTACATAGATTAGAACGTAGACCAGGTATTCATTTTGTCCTTTTATATAAAGACAAGGCTCGGCTTTTCCCTTTTTCATTGTGCGATAAGACAAATAGTTAAACGAAGATATGCGTCCCAGGATGGTCAGTATCAACAAGTGTTTCTTTTGGACCACACAAGCGGCCGCCTCCAACTCCACCTTCTCCATCAGCGACGAAAGGAAGGCTGAGTTCCAGACCCTCTAAATTGTAGTAAGTGTGATTTCGCAGAAAGCGTCTGAAGAAATATGTCCACGTCAGATAATCTAAGGCTGCCTGTTTCGTTTGCACTGTAACCGCGACAATTTCAGCATTAATGTGTTCTGGCAAAACATCCAACAGACTCGATTCCTCCGGGAACGGATCGTACAGGAACTTTTTGTAGAAATTCTTCTAGACGTCGTGTACCAAGACAACAGCTACCCCTTCATTTGGAGAACATCAGTTATGGGCATATCAACATACTTCTTAACCTTTCATCGCCGGCCACAAAGGTGATCAAATCCAATGCCGTCAGACGCGTCTTTTGGCGAGAGGAGACAAAGACAATGGAGGGATCCATGGGCGAATAGGAACGCATTGCCTGGAATGTTGGACGATTCATTATAGCCATGCGAGGACAATAATGTTTTCCTGGAAGGTGCAAAGATTGAGGGAATTGGTTAAATATATAAATAAATAAAAGTACCAAGTAACAATATGGAAAATGGATAACAAAGTTAAAATAAAAAAAAAAACAAAAGAGTGATAAGATTCCAAAAATTTTGCGAATACAGAAAAAAATCATAAGACCAGGAAAGTTTAATAGTCCTGGAAATAGTTGGTAGAGTTAATGCTATCTCTGTGATAGAATAAAACTGTGGAGAATTAATATTTCGACCGAAGCCTTGATGAAATGTTAAAACGACCGATGACGATAAAACGACCAAGTTGGAACATCAAATGTCGGCTAGGTCAAGATATTAAGATACAGTTGTCACTAATGACGCAGCATGGGAGTCCAATATCATATTCGCCGATTTCAGGGATTCGGGCCAGACGTCATTTTTCTGCAAAATGTTCATCGCGTACCTAATTCTGTCATACACTCCAAAGATTTAACTGGAAGTGTACGGCAAGCTATGATAATATGAAGGCATGCCGACAGAGGCTAGTCACCATTGTAAAACACACAAATACATACATATGATAGGAGGAGTAGTACTCTGGGAATACATCAAATTGAGAATTCCTTCATTGACAAAATATTGCAAAAGTTTAACTTAGGAAAAAATGCGGACATATTTCTTATAAAGCGAGTTGGATCCACTATAAACGCAGTGTATGAAATATGAAACTATATTTACGAATAAAGTTGTGCAATGAAAAAAATCTGTTTAAATGTTAAAGATGAAGATATTTTAAAATTACACATAGGCGGTCAAATTATTAATTACTCAATCTCTAAGCCGTCTGTAAAAAAACATAAGCCTTCTCTCATTGCGCTGTCTTTTCACAAGGCGTTCTACAAAATTCTGGGATATTAGTTCGAAAACTTCGAAATAGAGTTGAAAGGGATATTCGATTTGGGGATTCTATTCGGATAGTTTGTGGAGGTTTTTAGATGCTCTGGTTGTGTTGGAAAAAATCGTGTATATTTTTAGGATAGCGATTCAAGAGAATGACTTATTTGTTAGCGGCGTTTCTGGTGCTCAGGTTAATATTGACCTTTTATTACAGATTTCTAAGACTCTGGCGGACGATTCCTTCATTTTTAGAGTTTTAATGCATGAAATTGGCTGTACGCGCTAAATAATACAGAGCGGTATATTCCGATTTATTTTCTGTTATATGTTAACTAACTGAATATGTTAACTATTGAACAGCTGTATATTTTTGGAAATCGGCGCCTTCCAACATATTTAGGGGCGCCTGATATGATATCTGATGATATCTCTCACAAACATTGTTTTATTTAAAGTTTAAAATAGAAAGCGCTTCCTCATTAAATTGCGATTGAGCCACAGTCTTGTTTGAGATAGCAATAGCACCAATTTATTTGGTGAAGTACCCGATTGTTGCAATCGTTACCACAAACCCAAAGTTGTTTTGTTTTATAGAAATTCTAGTTTTATAATTGAAATAAAGGGGGTTTTATTAAAGTTAAAAAAGTTCCAAAAGATAACACTATCTACATTAAAATTCATATAAATTTAAAATAATTTTTCTAATTTTTGTCATTAGTTTTGAAATAGCCTATTCGCAATAAAGTTCAACGGAAACGGCCTTTGAAAAATGTTTCTAAGCGTTCTCCTCAAGATGTTCAAACGAGTTAAGGCAAATAAGGCCTGAAAAAAAGGGGAACGGTGCCATGACCTTAAACATGTGTAACGATTGTCATGGAACTTCCGCAGTGATTTATAGTTATTATAGTTTTTTTTTCTTTGAAGATATGACGAAGATCATATCTCATCCGTTCATTGTGAAATGGCCGGTTGACCGGACGACGCACTATAGAGAAAATTCGTTCTTTAGCCGAACCGTTCGTATGTGGAATAATCTTCCAGCAAGTGTCTTTCCTGCCAGCTGCGACATACTCAAATTCAAGACTAATGTCAACAAACACTACTCCCTCTTTTCTCCTTCCAACACCCTTATTTCCTATCGCTAGCACAGTGCAATTCGCTTATAGGGGGTATCCCCTGAGTGTTAGCCATATAAATAAAAAAAAAATCTTCAATTGTGTTACTTGAGGAAGCGTAATGTTATTTACAGCCAATGGGTTAGGCTTGCAGTTATGCCTTCGGCAGGTATGAAGTACCAACGATGTGCTAATTGAAACTGTTGCTCCTGAAGTTTTTTTCCATTTTGTTATTTCGTTTATAACATTATTGAAGAGTTCGTTGGTCTTTTTGTTACCTTTGCTTAGTACGTAGAGGTCGTCAGCATAGAGGCAATGGTAAATATTTGTGTGATTTATTTCGTTGAACGCTATTTGGAACAGAACAGCCGATAAAGGTGAACCTTGGGGAATTCCGTTCCTCAAAGGAAAAGAATTTGAATAGAAGTTTTGTATCCTTACTTTAAAAGTATGCCATGATAAAAAATATTTCGTATAATATAGAATTTTCGAGACAACACACCATGTCTTAAGAGCGTTTAGAACAACGTGAATGTCAAAGTCTATTGTTAATATTGATGCATCGCTTTTAGTAGAAAGTGCCTTTGTTACGAACAAGTCCATATGCGTAGAAGACCATGTGGTATAGGCTAAACAAATGTCCTAGACTGTTCTTAGAGAGGTTTTTAAGCATGGTCCGATCGTGTCCTGGTGTACTGCCTTTAACCATGCTTAATGCGTGTTGCAGTTCAGGCATTGTTATTTTTAATACGATCGTTTTTGCTTGCTTGTGCGAGACTTCATTGCAGCATTTCGATTGGTTTGTGTTTAATTTTTTGTCAAAAATAACATATTTACGTCTCTGGTGAAAATAGTTTTCAGTGTTGGTTCAGAATTTAAGAAAATGTTGAAGCATTTTAAAGCTTTCTCAGCAACATTACTTCTCATCACTACATATTTAGGACACGGCTGAATTTTCGTTTTGGGTGAATTAATTCTGGACAATGCAACGAACTGCCTAAGTAGTGAGTTGTATTTGCCTTTTGTTTTTTACGTTAAGGAGAGTTGGAATTGTTTGATACAGGACCGAGTATATTGTAGTAGTTTCCCCCGGAGGAGGAGGCCATGGTCGACAACACTTAAAACTCGGATTTAGCGAAAAGAGAGGAATAGAATGTATAGTGCATATTTCGTTATCGGGCCATGTTTAACGAATTTTTGTATACAAAAATTTAAGAGGATGATATTGGCAACAGTTGGTTTCAGGACGGCGCTACGTCTCTAATCCGTTTACAGGGAAGTTTAGAGTCCAGAATGATTCTCAGACATTTCGCCTCTTTTGATAGCTTCAGAGACGATCCATTTATTTATTTAGTCTTGAGAGTGTTAAGGGCGGTACAAAGTTTTTCATTGTTTTAATTTAAAATTGATTTCTTAAATCCGTTTTGCCTCCTAGTTTGGTACTCGCTTTAGCTATTTTTAGCACGAAGTCTATTCCATTATTTGTATGAAGAGAATTCTGTATCGGGAAGTCTTATTTTTTTTTTTTTTTTAAAAAACTTTTCTGTGCTATCCACAATTGAATAACACATCTACTTCTCAAACATCCAACATTCACACATTAAAACCGTATGACTTCCGGGGATTTTTTAAAACCGTTCGCAAAACAACATTTTCGCTCACTACTTATCAAAAAACGAAAATGTATTCCAAGATAATTTCTCAGTACACAAGTAATGAACTCAAATACAAACAAACCAAGTTTACCCGAAAATTCCAACGGCGCACAGTGGTACAGAATCCAATTCGGTCAAAAGTCTTTAACTTGTGATTTAAAATACATTTTTCATTTCTTGAAAAATATGGTTCTAGGCAATTTTTTCATATTTCTAACAAAAAAAGTTACTACGTTTTGGGGGAGAAAAATCGGATTTGTTCCCCTAAAATTCGCCGAGATTGGAATATATTGGCCATAGGACCGGAAAATGAACTACGACGAATTAATTAATTGGCATTTTGTGACAAAAAAAACATTGGACATTTTGCACTAAATGTACATTCCAAGGATGCAATTTCGGGTGAGCAAAAGTTACCCCCAAAAAATGGAGAACTCTTCCACCTTTCTAAATTAGTGGTGCTTTCTGTAACATATCGTAACTGAATTGTAATTAAAGGAAAAAATAAAAAAACTAATATTTTTAATAATATTAACAATTATGCCAATGTTTGTAAAATCAAAAGTTTTGTAGATCAAAAGTTACAGACTTTTGGCCGATGGAATTTGATGCTGGACCACTGTGCGTAGCAAAAATGGATATAACTGCGAATATTGAAAAATAAAAAAATAGTGCTCTTATTAGCAACATTGTAATCTCACAATTTGGAGACTTGTGTATAAATTGCAAACTGCAAACGAAATTCTCAATTAGTTTTAAACTGAAACCACCAGTAACAACGTCAAGCTGCCCATCTAAAACAAACGATGTTTGACGGTCATTGGATATTTCATCTCGTACTCGCCGTACTGTGTGTAAATGAAATATATGGAATGCGCTGTGAAGATGACCGGGAAAAAGTATTTATTTTTATAATAATGAAAACTTTTGATTATTATAAAGTATCCTTTGCATAGAGCTACAATGGGCTGGAAGAGGTCGACCAAAGGAAATCTACAGTATTGGGAGAATTAATGGAAATTAAAAGTGATATTGAATATTTGAAGTAAGTCGAACAGAAAATATAATTTTCGTTGTTAATAAATTCCCTTTTTCTGAATTACCCACCCGCCCCTCATTATTATGGACAAACTGTGGTTTCAGGCAAAAGCTGCCAGAATCTAAATGGACCGGTAAAAGTAACAACGCCAAAAAAAAATCATACTCACAAAATTTGTTTTAAATATTTTTTTGATTTTCCACAGATCTTCCCCTGTTTGATATACGTTTCGATACATTACCCGAAAAATGGTTAGTTCCCCTATAGATATAGAAATGTAATTACTTACTTGATTGACTGTAACCCATATCGATTCCCCCACCCCACTCTCGGAATTCCCAGTCAAATACTGGGAACCGCCACAAGTTGCGCTGAGGCCACTTCCTGCACGAAACGCAGCGGTTATTATTACATCCGAATTAAACAATTCAGCAATGACAGTTTCCTCGTAGAAACTCTGTCGTACAGAGACGTCAAGATGGTTCGGTGAATTTCTATCGAACATGGACCGAATATCAACACGGTTTCGGCGATATCGACGGAGAGTTTTTCATTGGTCTGGACAAACTACATGCTCTGACAAATTATGCCGGGCCCCAGGAACTATTGGTCCTAATGGAAAATGGCACCAATTCAGTGGAGGGTTTTGCCAAATATGACGCCTTTCAGATTGGCAATGAATCGGAAAAATATATGCTAAAACGTACCGGTCGTTATACAGGCACAGCCGGAAACTCATTAAGAGGACATATTGGTTTGAAGTTTTCCGCAAAAGATCAGGATAATGATAATTATGCCAGCAATTGTGCTGAGTCATATATGGGTGCTTGGTGGTATGGAGCTTGCCATTTAAGGTGAGCGTCCAATGTATTGGTCATACTTGTACAACAATTTGGAATGATTTTAATGCAGTTTTTTAAAATAAATTTTTGCAGTAATTTGAATGGCCATTATGGAGATGCGAGTCATGGCAAAGGTGTAAACTGGCATAGTTTTTCAGGACATTATAATTCATTGACCTATGCAAAAATGATGATACGTCGTCGTAGGAACTAAATGAGTGTTGGTCGTCATACGTCACAATAATAACAGAGGGTGTGGAATATAAAAATACTATCGGAATTTTACAAATTGGTTTTGGAATTCTAGCAATAGTTTTCAGGACAAAGATAGATATGAGCAAAGCCCTGATCAAATGTTTGTGTATTTTAGCTTTGGTATTATTGGTATTGTACATATATTCGTGTCTGATTTGAGCAAGTAACAAGTTCGTTAAAGTGATTTAATAAAAAAGTGAATAATAAAAAATTAGTTACTAACTTAAAAAATTGGACTGTACAAAATTTGGCATTAGAACAAAGAAATAAGGCTGTGTAAATTACTTTGAAAATCTGCAATAGGGGGACCACTTCGGATGCAAAACTAACCCACAAAAAATGGGGAACCTTTCACCTGACTTTTGAATATTGAATATTCAATATTGACTCACGGTATTACGATTTACGGAGGGCCCTCCAATTCAAACATAAGAAAAAAATGAAGTGGCAATAAACAAATGCTTTTGAACTGCTATGGGCATCTTAAGGCCGGCACCCAAGAGGGTTGAGGGGCGGTTCAGTGACTTTAATGAGCTACTTGAGAAATTATCTGTCAACCTGGCTTCCAAAGCCATTTCCTTGCCCTGTGACGGACTCCACAATGTATTTTGGAGTCTCATTTCATCGCGAAATACAAAATCTTCTTCCTCTGTTTTCAAAATCCTTCAACTACTATCAAGGTTTAACATAGTCATACCTCAGAGGCCCACCGACAATACACCCGTCAAATAAAAATATATCTTTTGATGACAGCCTTAGCAATTACGGGAAGAACATCACTAGTCCTACTGTCTTCAAGGCTCTCTTATCTGATAAGATTTGTTCTTACAGCCCACAGACGATCTTGTACACGGATATGTCGTTAAACAAGCATTGATTTCCCATTATGATAAAGGTATTTTTGATAAATTATTACCCATTTATTGTCAATCGCATATTCTCTGGACCATTTCCATATTGGTATCGTCGGCAACGAACGGGCTGACGAAGTTGCCAGAAGTGCCCTTAATCTTTCCTGTATATCCGATCCTCCCTGTATTCCCTACGATATTACTTCACCGTATAGGTCGATAAACAAATTTAAGATGAAAATGCCTATGGTACCTGGCTACCCAGGTGTTCACATAAGGGTTAATATCGAATTATAAACTATATATGCATATGCATATTCGCAAAATTCGAAATGCATTTTTTTAGCAATGTATTATCGTTATTTTGTCACTCCAATAACACTTACCTGAAACAATTCCGAGTGATAGATAAAATTCTTTTCAGGGTCTTCAATCCGCAACCAAAAACTTTCGCTCCCTTTTCCATGTACCCGATCGTTCCAATTGAAATTGGGCCAGATGTCAATTTTAATTCGCAACACTGTGCGAGTGATGGACTGCAATGTGACCTCTACATCAATCATGGAGAATCTCCTTAAGTTCATTCTGTTCCATTTCCCTAAGAGTGTACAGGCTAATTCCGCAGCTCTCGAGCTTATCCAATTGTTTCAAATTGGATAACTGGCGCATGGGTGTTTAAAAATACCATTGTTGCTTTTCGAACATTTTGCATATCTGCAGAATACGACCCGATAAAATGGCATTATTATTACGCAGGACATATAGCCATGGGAGAGGTATGTTTGCATTAGAATATTTACTTTGCCGCACACATTTCCAATAGTTTGCGCTGCTGTTGCATTCTCAGTTGCATTGGATTTATGGCTTGGGCTTGAAACATCTTCATTATTGTATAAGTCTATGCATTTTCTTCTCGTGTCTGCGATGTTGCTTGATGAGCTCCTTCTCGTGGGCTGATTGGACTAGAACTTGAGAGGCGACTGTGGGTCGCAACTCTGTACTATTAGCTATATTTTTATTAAACTGTTTCTGCTGCAATTGTCTTGCTTAGTTCTTTTTTCGTTTTGATCCAGCTCTAGCAGTTGTGTTGCTATTTTATTACGATCGGTGAGTACTTACTGTACCAAGTCAAAGTAGTCGAAACCCAAAAGCTCAATGAGATAATTTTGAAGTTCGTTGTTAGATTTTTTAGAGTTCAACAGCTCAGTGAGGCTAACTAGAGAGTGGGATTGTTCCTCTTTTTGCGACATCTGCATAAATGTCTCTACGACTTTGTAATATTTGGTGCTGGTTGTGTCAGTTATCTTCTGGTTCCACTGCATGGAAAATACAATTGAGGTAGGATTTTTACTTATAGCGGTAGGACCCAAACCCACATGGTTTGTCAACTCTTCCAACGGAAGTTTTTCAAACTTCAGCTTAATGTGTCCACCCCAAAGCTTTAGACTTTTTGACCTTTTGCCAACGCCTTTATTCCAATCCTTCAGTTCATCTACTTCGTGGTCTTCCAAGATTTCCCTTATAGCCCATACAGTCTGATGAATTTTAGCCAATCTATTGCCGAAAATTGTACCAAAAATACTTCGCACTCTCATTGTGGCAGCCACTGTGATGACTTTTTGGTCCAACATCAGCCAGAATAGAAACAAAGTGGCATGTTCGACCACTTGAGGCTGTTCATCATAGCCCATGCACTCCTGGACCAAGTCTAGCAATTTCTGCAAGTGTTTTTTCACCTGGTCGATTCTATCCACCGGCATTTGCTGCAGAACTTCTGCAAGCGTTTGTTTTTCCTCACCTTGCCTAATTGCAACAAAGTTATAAGAACTAGAATTTGATAATATTTATAATATTTGGAATAACTTACGCTTTCAGGAAGGAGTTTCTTTCATGGCGCATTTCTGCAACTTCATCTTTGTCCGGATTGAGGGGCAATTTCGCCTCTAAATTTGTATTGGCTCTTAGTGCACCACTAAGACGGGGCAAGTCTTTTAGACGCTCAGACATTTCTTCTGTGTATTTAAACAAATCCTACTTTTTCTGTTAATTTCGCTGGAACTTGTAATTTATCCTCCTATTTCCCATTTAGTTTCACAAACGTCAATACACAGTTACTACGAACTGATGACTTTTGCCGAGCACAGTCAACAGCTGTTAGAATTCAGTGGCTATGAGATTGAAGTCGATTCGTATCAAGACGTCATCGGAAAACATTACATTATTAGTTACAATTTATGTAGATTTCATCTCACTGCAGAAATTCTGTAGTTTTGTAAAGACTATGTTCAGTAGTTAATTTGTAGTTAATTTGAATCGAACACGACATACGACAGTTTTTGGGTATGCCATCATACATGTCTAAAGACATATACTTCTGTGTAATAGCCGATTTACGGGTATTCAAGTATCCCTGTCAAACATAAACAGGCAGCATGCTGCTCTAAATGATTTGTAGTAAAATTTTAGTAGTTTGTTTCAGCCAAAAGGTTTGGTTATAGTAAGAAATTAAATGGAATGGAATATTTGTGATATATTTACAAATTTTAAATCCAAACTGAATTGTCTGCAGTGTATTTAGAAGTTTTTGAATTTAGAAAATTGTAAAATAGTGTTGTTATTTTTTTAGAAACGTATGGGAAATTTCGAAATACGTACATTTTCGACAACCACCACATTTTTGGGATATGCTGGGTTTCAATTTTAACAATAGACTGAAATTTCAAAATTTGTGAAATTGTGACAATTTGCCAAAGAAAATACGATTTTTAAAAAAAATTATTCCACATGGAATGTTAAGGGAATTACTTAAGGAGATCATGTTGCAACACTAAAAGGCAAAAAAATCAAATACCCGGCGTCGTGTTTGTTGGCGTTATAGCGAATACCAGCGATAGCAGAAACGCACACATATTGACATTGGTTGCATTAGTACGTCGAAGAGAAATATAAGTTCTAGAACAGTAAAAAAGAGTAAGCGGAATTGAAAAAATACAAGCAGAAGCCGACAAGAAACCAAGTTAAATTCGGCATTTAATTGTTTGTAAGTATTACGATTGCAAAATCTACGCAAATTCTGCAAACACCAAATAAAAATAGAATTTTAGAGGGGACGAAGCTGTACTAAAGCGTCTATTTAATTATTCTTTTTTTTTGCAGACTCTGAGAAAAAAATCTGTATAAAGCGAAGGTACATAAAAGCGACGAACAAAGAGCGCGCAATATAAGCATCATCAATATAACGAGCGATCCAAGCCATTTTTCCGCGTTAATACATTTGAAACGAATATGACAAGAAATGGCAGATGTACATTCAGATGGTGATGACGATGTTTCATCGATGAAAATGAAGACAATACTAATGGCGATGCTGAAGAAAATGGAGAGGTGAAAAAAGGTCGTGGACGCCCTCCAAAGGGTTCTAAAAAGAAAAGCTCCGTAGTGGTTACGGCATCGGAGAAAGGACGTGGTCGACCGAGGAAAGAAAAGGTAGATGAGGATGATGACGATGAAGACTTTGACAACAAACAAGCCAAGAAATCAAAGACAGTGACTAGCAAAAGTACGGGCAAGGCTCCTGGACGTCCCAGGAAAGTGCGAGCCAGTGACGATGAAAGTAAGTACTAATTTTTGATTCAGATAGTATTTAATACGATGATCGGTATTCAAATATGAGTATTATTTAAAAATGCTATCAGGAAAATGGAGGCATTTTGTATTATAAATTAAATGTTGTCCACAAAAATCAAAATAGAATCTTCGTTTATACACGCAATGACAATAAAACTAAATCGACTGTCGAGTGCTTCATTGTAAAATATATTTCTAATGATATTAAGAAGAACATTTTATTATTCACAGTAAGTTACCATTACAAAAATGTTTTTTTTTATATTAATTTGCAATGAAACCATCCCATTTGCATTTTGGTTGTTCCACTGTGTTATTTTCCTATAGTCGGAACGACATTTCGACCCCTTTGCGCGGAATTATCGTATGTGCCAAAATCCAAATTTTACAGGAGAGCCATTTTTCTACTTTTCTCTGCTTTCGCTTGCAATATCAAAATGAAAATTATTCACTCAATTTTTGGAGCAACGAAGTGGAATTCGCTTACAATATTTTGTCAGGTGACGTGTCTTTGAATGTAGAACAAAATTGCATCAAAAACTCAATTTCGAAAAAATTGGCATATACGATAATTCCGCGCAAAGGGGTCGATTTTTTGTTGGAGAAAATTTAAAATAGTACCATCATCAATTTTTTTTTTTAAACTAAAATGAATAATTTACATTTTATAGATCCTTGATATACCAAAAAAAAAGTTCAATAATTAATAGGAACTTAAATTGAATATCGAATTTCTAACTTATTGATCTCTAAATCAGATTCATTCACATTTTCCATAGCTTCCATTGTACGGATTGATTGAAGAATGGGACAAAAAGTGGATTTCGAAATCACTATTGCTATTTTCACGATGGAATTATACCCATATGCGCTTGCCTGTGCAATAGGGTTTATTATTAATATATATATATATATATACTTATTTGTTTTTACCAGGGTTTAAAAGCACCAGTCCGCTAACCATTAGCATCATTTTGCTAAACTAATGCTAACAATCTTTTCCACAAGCCAGAGCTAAAACTAATGTCCGACTAACGTTAGCTCGCGCTAGCGTTAGTCAAAAAAATGACACACCTCTGCTAACCACAATTGACTAATGTTCTGCTAAAAATTTGCTAATTTTGACTAACCATTTTTCGTTAGCAAAAAAATTTGAGCTGGTTTCAGTGTTGTCAACGGAACATGACGCAAAGTATTCAATAGTGGTACCGTAGTGGCGATTTCTGATTCTACAAATATTTATTATTGCAGCATTTTCAGAGTTCGTTATGCATCTCCTCAGTCCAATGTTAAATGTGGAACATATAACATTCCCGTTGGAAGTTAAACGGATCTAACCATGTGGACCCCATTATGAAGTGATTTATTAGTCATTGTACATAACATTATATTATATGTATAAACAATATGTAAATATATACGAGTACCTACCTCGAATTATTTCTGTGCTTATTTTTATATATATACCTTTAACAGCTACAGAAACGCACAGCAATATTGTTTCATGCGATTTTTTAAAAACACAACTTATTGTCTATCAAAGGTAGGCAACACCGTACTCGAGCCGAACACAATTTTCGGTTACACACAAAAACCGAACCAAACACACAAGTCGAAAATAGTCACCAAATTAGCACAATTTAGCAAAGACGTTAGCAAAATCAGCAGTTGCTTCTTCTTCCATTGCTAATAATATATGCATATTTTGGTTAGCGTTAGTTTATTTTGCTAACGCTAACTGAATATTACGACTAATTTAGTTTTAGCATTTGTTCGCATATTAGTTTTGACTTTTTTATGCTAAAACTAATTGACAAATTCTGTACTTTTGACTAAAATTGCGTTAGCATTTTAAACCCTGGTTTTTACTATACATATATGAAGTACATTACTCTATTTTTGATGCATATTGTAATTTAGCTTTAAATTACAAAATCTGTGCAAATAAATGAAATGAATATGCCAATGGGCTTTGAATTACAAGTTTAATAAATGATAATGCAATTGCCGATCTGTTACGGGTTCCAACAATATGTGTATATATAATATTAAGGCTTATCTCCCGTAAGAAGATTTTTATGTTCTTGAAAATATTCAGATGTACTTTAGCTACCACTACTTATGCTTCTAGTTTAATACACAATAAAACATTTTATAAATGCAATGAAATAAAATTATGTACAAATAATTTTCAACAATATTAATTCATAATATTTTTGTGTACTATTCTAAACATTTTCTATTGGTATGTTTTATTAAAGAAGTATGTACTTCATTTCCATTTTTCAAATTCAATTTATTTCACACTCGCAAAACTTTGCTTATGGTGGTTTTACATTACTGAAATATTGGAATGCATTTTGCCATACCCATTTGTAGAAAATAAAGCAAACAATTCAACAAAAATTAAATTGAAGTGCAATTATTTAATATTTGTGGTTGGGAGGTAACTTATGGCTATTCATCACCTTGAGATAGATATGTCCTCACGAAACAATTGGTATTGTCATCTCCTCAGTATTATAAAACTCGAGAATTTAATTGAAGGCGTTCACATCGACTCTTCACGACAAATGTTAATCGGATATGTGGCATAGCGCAATTTTCAAGCCCTCTTTTATTTGGCCGAACTAGATCAATGTGTTTAAAGGGCCAAGAAGGCGACCTAGGTGACGATAGCTATAGTCGAACGCTGTATGAGATTAAACGTCACAATGGATTTTTTGAATCACTGATTTATCTTTTAATATTTAACACTAATAGAATAGAATTGTGGAATGCCGTGGTGTGGTAAGAAGTTTATGCGGCTATCACACAGAAGAACCCGAGTTCGAAACCATCAAACATTCAATTCACTATTCTGTGTACTATTCTAAACATTTTCTATTGGTATGCTTAATTAAAGAAGTTGTACTTCATTTCCATTTTTCAAATTCAATTTATTTCACACTCGCAAAACTTTGCTTATGGTGGTTTTACATTACTGAAATATTGGAATGCATTTTGCCATACCCATTTGTAGAAAATAAAGCAAACAATTCAACAAAAATTAAATTGAAGTGCAATTATTTAATATTTCTGGTTGGGAGGTAACTTATGGCTATTCATCACCTTGAGATAGATATGTCTGGGACGAGTGTGCCCTTTTGTATGGTCCTCACGAAACAATTGGTATTGTCAGTATTATAAAACTCGAGAATTTAATTGAAGGCGTTCACATCGACTCTTCACGACAAATGTTAATCGGTTATGTGGCATAGCGCAATTTTCAAGCCCTGTTTTATTTGGCCGAACTAGATCAATGTGTTTAAAGGGCCAAGAAGGCGACCTAGGTGACGATAGCTATAGTCGAAAGCTGTATGAGAAGTTTGGTATTTTGTTTGCTGTTTCCTATTATTGTTAAACCAAATGCTCCCTTTTCAACATTATGTTTCGTCGCATATTCTTCGATCTCAACATTTATATTTGGATCTCGGTAAGTGCAACAATTTCAGTAAATGCAACAGGCTTGATTTCCTATCGGTTGCGCAAATCGAGCTCTTACTGTATTTAATATTTCTGGTTGGGAGGTTACTTATGGCTATTCACCACCTTGAGATAGATATGTCTGGGACGAGTGTGCCCTTTTGTATGGTCCTTGAAATCGACGTCAACGATATATCACTTCACGAAACAATTGGTATTGTCATCACCTCAGTATTATACAACTCGAGTATTTAATTCACGGCGTTCACATCGACTCTTCACGACTAATGGAAAGCGGATATGTTGCATAGCGCAATTTTCATGCACACCACCGTACCTTAAACTCTTTTTATTGATCGAACTGGTTCAATCTGTTTAAAGGGCTTTGAAGGTGATCTAGGTGACGATAGCTGTAGTCGAACGCTGTATGAGATTAAACGTCGCGAGTAATTTTTTAATCACTAATATATCTTTTAATATTTAACACTAATAGAATAGTACTTATCAAAATCTGGACTGAAATATTAAGATTTGGCTCTTTTTCGTCATATCGCCTAAATATTGTCTAAATAGTTTAAGGTATTTCATTACATCATTTTACTTATCAAACAAAAATCTTCATTTTTATGAAACTAACTGCCTGTTTCCGTAAAACGAATTTGATCGATGATTACAAAATGTCAAAATTGAAGGAACAATAAAATGGATTTGTACCAATAGAGATCCTATTCTTTTGGGCTTCCGTTCCATTTGGCGATATCTGAAAACCAGAATTCAATAATGTCCGAAATCCATTATATAACAATTTAAATATTGACGATTTGTAACGAACGAACAAAATCGTATTATGGAAACAGTCAGTAAACATTGGAAATATGCAGGTTTCTTGGACCGATTCGAGAACTGGGAAACACTTTTTGTTTTGAATTAATCTTATTTAAACTTTTTTGTTACGTTTTAAACTTAAAATTGTATTGTATTTTGTCCATAAATACATAGTACATAATTATTCTGTTTTTATATAAAGTCGACTAGTGAATCCCAAAGAGTCGAAAAGTCTAAAAATCCAGCCTCGTCTTATATTCAATAACCTCTATCTACAAAAACACAATTTTTCAGGAAAGCCAAAAAACTGTTTGCAAATTAGCAACAATTTTAATGAACTCATCTTCCACAATATTAACAAAATGTGTCTTACAAACACCCTAACTAAAAATTTTGTTGAAATTCGAGTTATTTTAGCTTCTTTGGTAGATAGAGGGTATTGACTCACAAATGAAATCATTGCGTAGGAAAATAATATGTAGATAGAGGGTATTGCCTTATTTTAAAATTAAGTTTGTTTTACGGTTTTTGTATGGGGATCCACAAAAAGGTGGGAGATAGGGGGTAGATATGTTCACAAGAAATGTTGGGGATGGAAAAATGGCAGGACCTGTTCTAACATTTGCACCCTACACAGAAAAAAAAACTTGTGTAATTATAATTTTGTAGTGAAAGCTATATTAAAGGATTATAATACATTTTCAGAATTTTTACTGCGCCTGGCTGAGATTATCATAGAAATAGTGATACTCCTCTGGAATTACCACCTTTAGATCCTGTAAATGTTTCCATTTGTTTTGCTGGATTGGGAGTCGACCGGTATGCAATAGCTTTGGTTCTATGTGACCTTCATATTGCTTGATTCTAATAGGTAGTTCAGTGTAATTATGATCAAAATTCATGCTACCACTTGGCGAATATAAGAGAGATCTTAGTTGGGATACTGTCGGATCATTTTTTGCTCGACCAGGTCTAATACTTGAAAATCGAATAAGGTTAGTATCCTTATAGTTTTTAAAAAAACTATAATCTAAATATAATGCATCAAATGGCTTTTTATTGATTTTATTGTTGATTTTGACTGTTTTTCGGGCATCTTTGGTTACTCTGACGTAGTCGTATGGCAAATATATGGTCTGATTTTTCAACTTAGCCTCTATCTTTGCATGAGCACTGTCACACTCCATCTGTGTGTGTCCTTTCTCCAAGTATTTTTGTTCTATGATTTTGTTGTTTTCTATTGAAAAATTGGACAAAGCATTCGACAAATAGTGGTTACGGTTTTGGTAACCGCAACCATCTGAGTAAATTATTATTGGAAGAGTATCTGTTAGACAGTGTGTTGACAAATGGTGGATTATGCACGAAATAAACGTCGAAGCGGACAGGTCTCCATCAGTCTCGTTCCACCAGTAATTTGAACATTGATGCGTGGCGAGATTGTACACGGTAAAGTTGTGTACTTGTAGGCGTTGTTTATAATAAATGGCTGAGGCGTTAATGTCGGGGCAAAGCTTTACTGCTTGTGCATCCATGGTAAACACGTGACATCGTCCTTCTTCAGCTGCAAGTTTGTCTTTTTTTTTGGTGCAAGTGTCGCCGAAATTGGTTTATCGTTCGAATTAATCCATCCTTTAACCATGGCAATACGTAAAGATAGCGTTGATAAGAACATGGGTCGACATACCTGCAACGGAAATTCGTTGTGTGGTAGTTTAAACATGTCGGGGCAAAGCTTTACTGCTTGTGCATCCTTGTTAATCCATCCTTTAACCATGTCAATACGTAAAGATAGCGTTGATAAGAACATGGGTCGACATACCTGCAACGGAAATTCGTTGTGTGGTAGTTTAAACATAAAGCTGTTCTGTTTTCTACCGTGCATCTTTTTTTCATAATCTTTGTTATATACAGCTTTACAAACTCTTGCTTTGCTTCCCAAGTCTTGTTCCAAAATGTTTCAAAAATTTGTTTCCTTCTTCTCTCATCAAAGTTTTGGCAGTGTCTCACCTTACTTTTTCTACAAGTGCGCGATGAACATGTTGGGCCTATTTTTCTTTCTGCTTTTGGGAAGTTCTGTTTGAATCCTGCATCAACCGTTGAAAATCCTAAATATTGTTGTCCAAGCATTCGCTTACTAGCATTCACACTCCGTTTTTTTGACGTTGAGTTATGGACTCTTTTAGATCTGTAGCGTATGGGCACATTTTCGATAAAGTTTTCGGAGTCTGGTTAAAATTTTGGAGTAAATTTGAGTAATTATTAGGCACATACTTTCATGTAGTTTCATATTACTTGCAGTTACGAACCTGTAATAAATACGCCCTCACTATCTTCGTCATTTGAAGATACGTAATCATATGCAATACGTTGTAAGGAGTTACAAGTAGCCATATTTTTAAACCTTCAACCATAACAATCAATCAATCAATGTAATCGATGTAAGTGTGTACATTACTTACCCACGCTCAAATTCTGGAATCACGCAATAACAATCTCAAAAGAAAGTATAAAATCAATTTCTCACTACGAAAAAACAATTGCTTTTAATCTTTTGGAATAAAATCTGACATATCGACCCCTTTGCGCAGAATTATCGTATGTGCCAAAATCCAAATTTTACAGGAGAGCCATTTTTCTACTTTTCTCTGCTTTCGCTTGCAATATCAAAATGAAAATTATTCACTCAATTTTTGGAGCAACGAAGTGGAATTCGCTTACAATATTTTGTCAGGTGACGTGTCTTTGAATGTAGAACAAAATTGCATCAAAAACTCAATTTCGAAAAAATTGGCATATACGATAATTCCGCGCAAAGGGGTCGATATGTCACAAATGACAGAAAGACAATAGGTCAGTTAGATTTTAATTCGAGGGGAAGTGGTAAATTTCAAATCAGTACTATTAATTTAACTAAAAAATAGCCTGAAATGAAATAAAACGAAACAATTATATGATGTAGATAGAGGGTTTTGCCTTTATAAAATTCATATAGTAAATTCATATATATATAGTACTAAAAATAGGTTTTTTCAATTGAAATTTTTACAGTAGATGCAGATGGGGTCAGTGATGAGTTTGGCATAAAAAAAAATTCGTCAAAATGTAGATAGAGGTTATTGAATATAAGCCCTCGATATGCAACCATAGAAGGTAGCATACAATGAATACAAACTTATTCACGATGCCAAATATGCTGCAGATTTGAAAATCGTGTTAGTGGGAAGGACATAATAACACAAAGTGTCCATCTGGAAGTTTAAAATGATTCTATATCGGTTGGCCTGTATTGGACATAGTCAAAGTTTCTCCAGAAGTAGACCGTTTATTTTTACCGTCATGATAAGGATTTTCCCAAACTGCAGACATTGATTAAAGTGTGCCATGCCATAAGATTAGACAGCTCCCAAAAATTGCAAAATATTTCACTCTAGATTTTTATACTCGCATCAACATAACGGACTATCTTAGGGCAGTCTTTATATTATTAACCCCGAAAATGTATATCAATTTTCAGGCAAATTGTATTTAACCATAGATCACCGCTATTATGTTCTTACAAATAACGTGATATGCGTTCTGAAAACGCATTTAACCCTTTATTGCCCAAGACAGCTTATCATTTAAAAGTTGTTATTTTTTTTACAGAATCTATGATTTGGGTATAATTTAAGCTCAAAAAATAAGTTTTATGTTTCTGATGGATCGGGAAGGATATGTAATATCCCTGGTACTCAGAAGTACCTTTGGGTCAATGAAACCAAATTTTGGTAAATTTTTTTTTTAGAAAAGAAATTGTGTTTTACTATCAAAAATGAATAATTTATCTTCTAGGACAACATCTTTTCCTTGGTATATCGAAAATTGTTTTATGTAGCCCTTTTGATCAGCCAAACACCACATTTTATACCCTCTTTTTATGGGTTTCATAGGACAGTATTGTTTCATTGTGTTTCTACCCTTGAATAGTATCATAGATTCATCAACAGAAAGCTGCCTAGTACCATTGTAAACTTCTTGAAATTTCTGGTTCAATCCATGAATGAGTGGTCTTATTTTCAGCAAGCGATCACTACTATTTTTTTTAATCATGGTATTATCATTGCAATGTAAATATCTCAGGATTATCTCAAACCTATTGCGGCTCATAGTTTTGCTAACTATGGGCATTGTCAAATCTTCGCTGGTACTCCAGTAGTCTTTCCAACTTGGGACTGTGTGATATCCCATAAAGAAATTTATTCCCACGAAGGCGAGAAATTCGGTTTTCTCCAAATTAAGTGTGCGATTCTGCTGAGTTGCGTACAGATTTGACTGAAAAATAATATCGTCTACAATATTATCAATAAATGAAACAATATATTCTGTCGGTGTTTTTAGGGAATCGAAAAATCCAGAAACGGGTCCTTCTGTCATACAAAATTCTGGTATTGTTGCATCATGATCTTTCATCTTCCATTGGCGATTAGGCTCAAGATTAGTATTACGACTAGTACTTTGCAAATCTGCACGTAAAACTACCTCAGAAATATTTTCTTCTTCAGCAATAACACAGCTTTCGACTGCTTCATCATCACTATTTATCACCTGTTCTAAAAGTCTACTGAGCTCGTCCTCATTGCCCTCATAATCTTCGACATTACCATCATCATCAGATTCTATATCAGTGTTTCCACCATAGTCTTCTGGAATTTCTTCCAAAATGGCCATAACATTATTAGCATCTAGAAATTTACGACGAATTCCGGACATATTTTTCTAAAAATATAAACCCGTCTAAAATATATGTACATACAGTAGAATAGTACATACAACCTAATTACAAATAAAAATTCCCCGATTTTTTTTTCTTTCCCATTTATTAAAATTCAATGTTGGATATAGAAATGGTGAAAAACTCCCGGAATTATTTTATTTATAATTGGGTTGATAGTTACTCAAAACACGTGCGTTAATGGCCAACGGTACTTACCAGTCTACGGTAAAAAAATAAACACAAATAGCCAAATATTTATTATAAAGGAACTATAAATGTTTATATATCTAGTTGACTATATATTTAGCAATCTAAGAACGTGAAATGCACACTTTTTATATTTTATATAAAAATTTCATTGACTTGAAAATTGGCGCTCCGCAATCACTTGTAAACACTGCAACTGTGGGCGAGAAACTGATCTTATGAGCAATAAGAATGAAAAGAACATGTATTTCTTATTCTAATTGGTGGAAAATATTGTACTTTAGAGAACCAATGGTCAAACATTGCAAAAATATGTCTGCCCTATATGTGGCGCATGAAAAGAAGTAAGGGAACTTGTAAGTACCGTCCGGCGGAAAAGGGTTAAAGCGCAATAAAACTTCTGTGGCAGTATTTACCTGTCTGTCACTACGTTTATACGACAATCTAGTTCACGATATAATTTGTAAACAAAAAAGATACTTTGTTTGGTGATTGGAATTCTGCGATCATCCCCCATGTGCACCTTTCATATTTACGCAATAATTATATTTGGTTCATCAGTCCATACAATGCCAAATTAAAAAATACTACTTTGAAGAGAAACTGGCCGGCAAAGGTTTACTTCATTAGAGATGTTCAATTCTGTAGCTTTTTGTGAATCGATTAATTTCCATATTGGTATTCGCTACTCGAAACTATATATTGTTTATATTTCAATCTATGTACGAACTAAGGATTGGTCGGTAGTAACTACTTACTTTTTGCACATACAATTTCAAAGAATAAAAACAAAATTTGTTGTAGCCACAAAAACAAAATTAAGTATATAATTACTTATTATAATTACTCACTATTAAGCATCACTAGTCTGACAATGTATGGAGTTACCATATTTTATTATGATAACAATTTTTAATTTGCCACACTCTAAACTCAATGGTTTAAATGAAATAACATGTTATAAATTAAAGCGAATATGTTCCATTTGACTTTCTTGGAATAAATTTTGAAGTGAATCCAAAACCAATTTACACTTTAACATTTTTCGAAGACTGGCAAGTCAGCTGTGAACTTTTGCTTTGTCAACTTTTTGAAAAAGAGGAAGAACTTTTGCTCCAAAGATCTAACGAGAACATTAAACATTTTTTAAATACACGTTCTTAATAAAAATTGTTTAGAAAAATATACTTTTTTGGAATCTAAGAGAGAGAAAACATAATAAATTGTATAAGTGCATCGTTGTTGGTGCTTTTATAATAAATAAGAAGCAAACAATTTAAGTTCAACAGGTCCATTGATTTCGATTGACAATTGCGAAATGCAATCTCTGTGTTCAAATCACAATCGCGAATTTCAGCAGAATGCGATTAAACATCTTTAAATACAAGTTTCGAATGTGATTGCAATCTCTGTGACATAATTTTGCGATTTGAAATCACAATTGCGAATATTTTTTTTTTCGGGGGAAAATTTCATACTTGAATGGGTGAATGGCATAAATTATCCGATGTATCGAAGATCTGGCAAGTCCGTTTGGGTAGTACAGGCATGTTAAACACTGAACACTCAGTTGTTGTAAAACGTGAAACTCTGATTGTTTTGCCGAGAAATTTGCTGTGGAAAAGTCTCTTGTAAAATCGAAGAAAAGTTTAAGAATCAAATTGCGTGCGAAAATACTATTTGGAGCCGCTTATAATTCCAATTATCATCGTGAGTGTAAATCGAATTCGAACCAATGTGTTCCGAAATACAAATGTTCACAGCAATCGGAGGAATCGGGCAAAATTAAAAAAATCAAATCAGCAAAGAGAGAGAGACACCAGCAAAACAAATACAAAGAAACCTTGTGTAAATTTTCTTGTAAGAAATAATTCTAATTAGCATCCAGTGTGTAAGCATCAAAAAAGGTGTGTGTTGTATGATTATGTGCCAATATTAAATCTAACCAGATTATGTACAAGGAAAAAATAAATATAATTGTGAATCCAAAGTCATTTATGAAGAACAACGTCCCGTTCTCGTTTTCCTGTGGTGTGTAGGAAAAATATTTTATAATTCTTATAATCGCAACCCCACATTTTTCGTTTTGCTTCTTTTACTTTACTCTAAGTGCGGTAAAGGCACAAGTGTTTGTGTGTGTGTTAGTGAGCAACAACAAAACCAACCAAACTCGGGTACGATTTACTTAACAACATTGACGGTGAGATTACCATTATATCGCAATAATTCTCAAACAAGGGCAGCGAGATCTGTAAAAATATTAGAAATTTAATTAAAACATTAGTAGAAGTTATTCAAAGTTAATGCCATCTTCATTGATGAACAGCAGAAATTTTGAGAAAAATATTCTGATGTTCTGGGTATCCTTTCCATAGAATTTTAAATGCACTCCAATGGGACGTGAGATGAGCAGCATGAAGTAGTTGTCTCTTTCTTTCGTTTGTGTAAAGTGCAATTTATTGTGTAGATGTGTGTGTTTGTGTTATATTTGCAATAGTGAACGTACCAATGTGCAGAGCTCTTCTAGAGTTGAGTTGTATTAAAAATCACCGGCATTTCTATTCCCTTTCCTCTTCTTTTGAAGTGTTCCAATATTATGGACTTTACTGCCGATGTAGGTACAAAAGGGAATTGCAAGTGCGAGTGTTAGAGGGGTTTTAGACGATGCAATTGGTTGCGTGCAATTTTTTGTATTCTCTTTTAAAGTTGGATGCAATACGCTTGAAATTGCAAGAGGAACGGAAAACGTGAAATTTTTTCTACCCCCTTTGCTTCTCTACACTGTTTGCCTACAAACAAGAGTTGCATGCAATTATTGCACGAAGAAATTGCATCGTGTAAAAGGCCTCCTAGTTATTATGTTCCCTTAATTGTCTTGGTTCCACATTACATTCCTCTCATTTCGGATATCGCCAGCCAACGTTAATACATGGCAAATTCTGTGTGAAATCCCGTATGAGAAGACACTTTAGAGTGCAGTCCGAAGAAGGTTTTAAGTACTCTCCAGTTGTTGCATATTTTCATCCGTTTTTGGTTTATTTTTTGTGTAACATTGTGAAAGGTGTACAAAGACTGCGTAGAGATGTCCGGCTCCATTAAATCCCAATGGGACGAGGGTTACATATTTTCGATTTTTTTTTTTTATGAAAAGACCAAAAACAAAAATTATGATTGACCGGGAGGTACAGTGGCTCACAGAAGTAATTTTTCGATTTTTGTGTCTAATTCTATACACAAACAAAAGTAATTACTTTATACCGACATTAATTATAATTATATTTTACCGACATTGTTCCGATTTGTCTCAAACTTTAACTACCGAGGGTACTTTTGATTCTCCGGCATTTGATGGGTTAATGGTCCAAGTGTGGTACCATATTAAAGTTAAAAGTCTTCGCTTTAATGTTATAACAACAAAAACATACTCCTCATATACGCCATATCTTGAGTTCGGAACATTTTTCTATAAAAATAACAACAAAAAAAACTGTTAATTTGATATCGCCTCGGCATGGGTTAATGGATCGGAGAGAATTTTGTCCACTTATGAGAGAAGTACACAAGAGTGCTGAAGCGGATTGGTACTGAAAAAAGTGTCCGTTTATGAGAGGTATCCGCAAGGAGACCTATACAGTACACTGTATATATGTATATACATCTGGAAGGGTATTTCGACAAGCTTTCAAACCGTACCAATCAACGCTGATCCGTTAAACAAAGTAGTTACGGCTAATTATATCCACGGACTTTCGGGCCCGTAACTCGAAAAGTTTGGAATAGTAAAGTAAATTTGTTCGAGTAATATCACTTCATTGACCAACATTAAAACAATTTATAAGAATACTCAAGTATACCTGATGTGTAGATCAGTTTTTTTTACGTGTTCCTTGAGAATTAGTGCTGAGATGGCGCCGTCTCCTGTAGAATGTAACATATGCTTCTGGTTAAAGGAGAGATCTTTACATTTTTGTTACACAGGTAGTATAAAATCTAACTGGTGATGAATTGCAAGGAATCGTGTATTTTTTTCATTTTATTATGGTAATATACAAAATAATAATTTTATATTACTTTCTAGTTCTACAAAGATATTAACTCTCGAATGAAACAAATCAGTTCTTTAAGACTACTCATAATATTACTACACAAACATATTAGATAGCTTAAATAGTAACAAGTTAAGGTAAAATGTTTTGTTCAAATGTAATTATGATACCATTGGACCCCAGTCAGAAGAATAAAGAATTATTAGTCTTATTATTTATTTATTGACCCCAAAAGTGATGAGCATCAAGAAAGAACAGAATAGAACTATTAACTACTAAGAAAATGAAGGGAACATAATCCGAGCAGAACTAATTAGCACGCTTTGGCTCGCCAAGGATGCTGCAGTTGACGTCAATTTTGCTAAAATCACTACATACTCAATCAACGGACTTTGAGAGTCGTTGATGCGGGATAGTACATTCCTAGTCAGTTACTGAAAAGCATAAGGTCGACAGGTACTCATGGCAGAAGCTTGATATAATTACAACTAAAGTTCTGATGGAAAATAATAACGACGATAGTTGCAGGACAGTGAAATGCTAGCTCTATGACCCGAAAGTGTAATCGAATATTGTCATTTATACGACAATGGATTTGAAACAGGGGAGTACATTTAGTGTAGCTGTCCCTTTTTATATTTGAGAGCATCATTTCCGCAAGGCTTATAAAACGATAGATTTGTAAACGGGTTGTCTTGGCTTAGGGCAATCATCCTTTTCATCTTATAGAATAATGTTATCACAATTCAAGGACGCTTGTAAGTAGTAACCAAAAGAACATAAGGCGTGTACATTGGTGGAACAACTTTGCGCAAGAATGCGGTTGTTAGTCTATTTTATGAAATTACAAAATAAAAAATTAACTGTTTATACCGACTTGTAACATCAAACGACTTCCCTGAATGCAGATGTGTATCTTTGAGGATATTCATATCCTTTAAGTAAATTTTTTTAATTTGAACAAAACTGTAAACGAATTGTTTAGTCGTGAACAATATTTGTTAGGGCTGGTTTTGGAAGTTGTCGGCCGAATGCCACGGATTTTTTTCGCCAAAATGTCTGCTTACGTTGTGGGTATGGAACTTTTCTCTAATCAGTGGGCCAGAGTACACACCAACAACCACTGTCAACATTTACGAGCGGTAAAACAACTTTAAACAATTATTCTCATCATATAGAAATATAAATAGTGCCAAATGCACGCTTCATTGGAAAAAGAAATAATAAGTTTTAATATATCTAAAGTCGATTGGTTGAAATAAGAAATTGAAGTCAGCACACATTCTCCGGTCGTGGCCCTGGATATTATCGAGGCGTTCGATGGCACGGTGCTCTCACACATGGAAACTTCTGACACGTGGTGTTGGCAATAACTTCTCTCGTTTCATATCGAGTTTTCTCCGAGATCGCTCTATACGAGCTGTTATGGATGGGGTATCATCCAATGATCATGCATTGACCGCAGTACCACAAGGTTCTGTTCTATAATCCTCCTACTCGACCATATTCATTCGACCAAGTCCATCTGATCCCGTAAATATTTGCACCACCTACATCCGTCCGAAATATTGAACGTAACTCCCATATATGGCTTCAAATACACCTTTTTAGCCCATCGACAGAGGACGGAGGAGGTGATGATAGGGGATAGTCGGGTATCCAGCTCTATTGTCTCCCTTCAGCATCGCCGGGAGGTCTATTGATACAATCGTCGTGTCCCTGATGTTAGAACATTTGGTCGGAATACGCTGCTATACCATCATTATCAATTGGCCGGTTAATCGGACGACGCGCTATAGAGAAAATTTGTTCTTCAGCCGAAATGTTCGTATGCGGAATATCCTTAGTGTTTTTCCTGCCGCTTGTGACATTCTTAAATTCACAATAAATATCAACAAACTACATCTGAAGCTTCGGCAAATTTGTGTTTTTTAATCAAACCTCTATCGTGGACGTAGGGGTAACTTGATCCCAGAATTCAGTTCTGCCGCTTGCGAAAGAAGTACAATGCACCAGCAACGGGGGCTATAGCCACCAGGAAATGTTTCTACTCACATGTATGATCGTGGATCAATTTTAAAATTGGATTAAACCGTTGTTTCTATAAAACGTTTCTTTAACGTGTTTTCATCTAAAAAAAATCGAAGCCGCCACCTCCGTCGATTTGCCCTTTGCTCGCATTGTCAGCTTCAGCAGCCGTTACTATTACAAAAGAGAACCAATAGTGCCGGCCAACAATTCTAGCCCGGAACTTCTTCACTAATTCGTATTCTTTCCCGGCACGTCTGATTCACTTTTGTATTCTATCTTTTTGCTGCGATTTTTGGGCCTAACCGGCCGTCTCTTAGATACATTTTGGACGTCTAAGACCGCCGCCGCCATCTAAATTGCCTCGGCTCCGTTCTTTGCTCCTGCTGCTAAAAGAATGGTTCAAAATTGCAAAGGTGCGCATAATTCATTTCCAGGCTCATGTCTTCAACAACGAAAATACAACAACAAAATGATGGAAACATGTAGAAGAATGCCGTCCAAATGAAATTTCTGCGCATAGCAAAATGTTGCTCCTCCATTTTACTGCTGTTTCACTCGCCGACGTTGTGTCCTCCTTTTTTGTTTTCATTCTTACCCTGTATTTCTCCGGTCATTGTTCATTGTTTGGCTTTCGTTAAAGCAATCATACGTTCTGACGGGTGGAAGTCGAAGAAGCGGCAACTGAGCACAACAAAGTACATAAAGAAATGAAACAAGTGTAAATCAGCGTTACCAGATTTGTAAACTGACTCCTTAATGAAAACATATCTATTCCCAACAACAATATTTTAAATCTCCTGATCACTCGTATGAAATGAGAAAACAGAATGGCGTACCACACATGGGTGTACATGGGTACTACGATATAAAAAAAAGTTGAATATATTGTAGTTGACAGTCTAATGACGTTGCCTGGTTATTGACTATAGATTTGTCGGATGGCATTCCTTTTATTCATTTTATATCGATGTTCATGCCATACAAATTGTGACACACAATTTTAGTTTACATTGGTGCATTTTTAATGCAAATTAACTCTGTCTTCTGTCTACGCTATAACACTCTTGGGATGTCTCCTATGAATGCAATTGGATATAACTTGTACATTCGCGCTCTGCACAATATGGCAACACCCTCTGCAAGGAATTGTAGAATGAAAATCTCACGAAAAAATATTTTTATGCCAAACTAGGGGAGATTACCAGCAAACAGATAAAGGAGAGCGTGTGAGAGCATTAATGTGCAGTGGGACAGGGATGTAAAAGATTGTACCTTTGTACTTTTCTTTTGTACAATTTCAGCATTACTGGTACTATTTTCATTTGTTTTGGTTGAGATACGACTAGGGTTTTTCATTTTCCGATCTTTAATAACTTCCGTGAAACAGGAATTTTTATAAAAAAAAACTTCAAAATTTTATTGTTTCTTAAGAAATACCTAAAATTTATTAAGTATTTCTTAAAAAACAATAAAATTTTGAAGTTTTCTTATTCTTATAAATAGTAGCTTTTCGTCATATTTTTCTTTATAGAAATTCCTGATATGTTAAAAAATCCTAGACAAAATGAAGATTCTGTACAATTTAAAATAATGTTTCAGGAAGTAAAATGATCGTAAAATTTCTTGGAAAAAATCCACATCACAGTTGTAAAAAGTGCGTAAAATCAGACATAGATCAGATTTTTGGTAGTATTATATTCTCGGTAATCGAAATGTAAAAAAATCGGCTAATTTCCCAGGAAAACCTTAGATTCAACAATAAAAATACAATTTTAAAAACGACACTGAATATTCATATCTTTTATCCAATATCAGTAAATTTTCTTTACCAGACTCTGCAAGTAAAACGGTAATTTGTAGCAGAACACATACCATTTACAAAATAGACCAAACTTAATTTAAAAAAGGGGGTCTAACAGATTTGATAATCACAAAAAAGCCAATATTTATTAGAGCACATGTCAGAAAATTCTATTAACTGTATGTTTCCATAAAACGAATTTGTTCGTTCGTTACAAAAAAAAAATTATTCTTATCAGTAATGAGAGCTTATTCTTTTGGACTTGTGTTCCATATGTCGCTATCTAACATTTATCTGAAAACTAGAATTGAATAATGTCTGAAACCCATTTTATAACGCATCCACTATTAACGATATACAACGAACGATCAAATTCGTTTTGTGGAAACAGACAGTAAATGTAACTGGGTATGGAAGCCGAAAAATATGTTCATACTTTTGTCAACAAAATTACTATTCATTGGTAATAGACGAGAGTACTTGATTACAGCATGTCTAAATCTTGGCCATAATAAAAGAAATATTCAATGAACAATGTCAGGATATATTTTTGAGAATGGTGCCGTTGGAGGATTTCACCGCATTGGGGATAATAAGAAGAAACTGATTAGCAAATCAGTTAACGTCAGAGAAAATCCCACAGGTATTAATCCATTAACACATTAAGTGCCAGTGATTACTTTTACTTAGAGCCTGTAGTTCTTTTGGCCTCCTGGGAAGGTTTTTGTCAAAACCGCTTGGCACTCAATGTGTTAAAGAAAAAAATGAACAATTAGTTAAAAGTGTAATTTTGGGAAATCAACAATTAGATCCGTAAGAAAAAAGAAGTACATATTAAATTTCAATGTAGATTCCAATACCGTATATCTGACAACTGTTTAAGTTTCGTACAAATCGTATATACTGCAATCGAAAATGTGACCGACCAATTCCAATTAGAATCCTCGTAATCGCGATTCAAACTATGCTACCGGTGTATCAAGGTACTTACGGTACCTATGTACAACTTTATCATCCCTGGTATCCGCACACACATGCATACCAAACCAAAGCATAGACGGGAATACGTAAAATACTCATAGAGCGACAGAGACATAGCGAGTTGAAGAGAGCGTCTGAAATGTGAGAGAGAGACATGGGAACAGAAAGAAAAAAACCGCAAAATCCCGATGTCTGGCTGGCAACGGCGGCGCAACTGAAAAACAGAAGCATTTTGTGTGTGTTCTCGCGACGAAGAAATTTTTCTTCAAACCGATAAAACAAATATTTCAATTCTCTTTGTGTAAATAATTGTACAAATATAAAATCTAAATAATTAAGAATACCACAACAACCAACCAACCGATCATCAAAATTGTGTGGGAAATCGTAAAGAAAAAAAATAGGTTCTTGATTTTCCATGAAAATTGTATGCAAACAACCGATTGCCGCAGAATTAATCGCGTTTAAAGCAGCGTTTGTGTAAAACAAAAAAAGTTTTCATTTCATGGGTACTTTTCTATAATATTGAGCCACCACCAACTAACATCATAGCAGCTAACCAACCCAATACCACACCGTGAAAAAAGTCCCATAATCGCGAAAAAAAACAACAACAATAAAAACACACAACATAACAATAAAATTCTTTTTTGTCATATAATTTAATTATTTTTCTTTTGGTTTTGTTTGTGTGTGTGTCTGTGTAAAGTGTATAAAACAAACCGACGAAATTTTGTGTAAATTTTAGTTAAAAGAAAGAGAGTCGATTATATGTTGTAAAATTTGTGAAATTATTTTGTATTGCAAAAGAAATTATCTCCGAATTCAAAGTGCAGAGCCAAACAAAAAAAAAAAAATTAAAATCCTCTGAAAAAAAATTTAATTTTTCTTGTTTTTGAGATTAACGAATGAACGCGGAAGTCTTTGTTGCGACTTGTTCAAACTGGAGAAAAATTATTAACCTTCAATTTTGTTTGGGCCAAACCGTTCTTTCTGTCCTCATCATTGTTGTTGACAACCAACACTGGAAAACGGTAAAAATCAATGGATTTTATATTTTAAGCTTTCATTCAAATGTAACTCAATAAAAGTTATTTCTTATTTCAAAAGTTCAAACGGATTTGCAAACATCACGCGTTCTTCTAAAGGATTCGATATTTTTGGCATAAAGGCAGTGCGTTGTTTCACTTTCCCAGTTTCATTTTAATATTCTGATTAGCATTCATTACTTTTGAGTTTCCATTTTGAGTTGCCGTTCTTGTCCTTTATTTTCTCATCTATGGTATGACCGTTCTTTTTTTTTATTACATAAAAAAAAACTTGTCATTTTGCTCAGTTTAGGCTCTCTTTTGACGCCATGTTATTGTATAGTGGATGGATATGTACACGGCTGGGCATTGCAATAGCACACCGTCTAACTGTGATTATAGCAGATTATCATTAAGCGGTAAGGAGTACACGTCCATGAAGAGTGATTTTAAACGGCGCTCCTACTTCATTTTGGTATACTAGGGGGATTCGGATTGAGCGAAGCCCAATGCCCATCAACTCGCTGACGATAAAGAGGTATACCTTTCTTATATTGTGGCATACACATACAAGTAATCTCCAACAAGCAGAGTATAATCAGCTGCATGTAGCTCGAGGTGATACATGTTCAGGTACAAGTTCATTTAAAAATGTCACTTGTCACGAACGACTGCTATGAACAAAAACAAAATGTCGCCATTACCCAGACATTGTCAGATATTTCAGGAAAAGTATTGGCGAACATATTCGATAGCATAAATACCTATGTGGAAATTTGTTTTCAAACACCTGTAAAGATTTCGTTTTTTACAATAATGGACAAAATAGAAAGGGCAACAATGAAAATTATGAAAAATAAAAATCCCATAAATTTAAAAAAAAAAATTGTCGAAGAACTCTAACATCATTTTGACATTTCCCTGCAAGTGTAAAAATATTATTGTCATGGAATGTTTGTTGCCAGTCCGCCTGCAAGTAGCAAAAATGTGTGTATGGTTAAGAAAATTGTGCGTTTTTCCAACTTGCACTAATACGTGTGGCAGGGCGTTATTGAAAGCTAATTGTGAATATTGAATGTAATTAAAAAAACTGGTGACTGTCTATTAATGCTTAGAGCTCCTAATAGAAAAAGAACTGATTCTAAGGACCCACTATGTCGAAAACAAATGAAAATCTATTCAACCGACAAAAATATATCAGGCCGTAAACCAGCAATTATATCCAGATCATACAAAGACCATGGCGTTTCGCTTTGTAATTGTTTAAAAATGTTGACAATTTAAATATTATCTAGTGAAGAAATTACTTCTGAACAAAAATACTTCGGCACAACTTAACCTTATCTAGGTGATTAAGGTTAAGTGGTGCCGAAGTATTTTTGTTCAGAAGTAATTTCTTCTCCGCATGCTTTCGATCATCTGTAAGATGAACGTGGCGTTGAATACCACCATGACTTCCACTCTCGAACGACGAGCACACGCACTCAACTCACAAACTACCCTTGGCGTATTTCTGTAATAAAAGAAGTTTGGCTTCTTCTCTCTACACAAAGGCGATCACCTAGTATGATTTTCCTGTACGAAATAGTATTTTGTGAGGATCGTATACTCTAAAATGCTTCCAGTTAGAATAAGAAAATCATATACGATTGTTTTTTTTTTTGACAAAGCTCCAGACGAATCTTTGGGTGATTTAAGGGGTGGTAGGAAATTATTTTCGATGTTGAATTGTTTCTGAAATGCTAACAATAAAATAAACAGCTGCAAATATTGTGAACAAGATTTTCAAGTAGGCAAACCACGTGTACTTGCCAATTGTTGTCTTCAGGTTTGAATAATTTTGTTAGAACAGCAGATGTCACAATTTCTTTTCGAATACACAAACGGCCAATGAAATTTTATTAAAAAAGAATCTAGTTTTCTTGTGATTGGAAATCATTTATTAAGCAGGCCAAGGTCAACAACAGGTTGTAGAGCCTTATTAATTAAGTTTTCTTGTTCCTTGAATATTAAAAATATCCATTACCCAATAACCACAGAGAAACTAATTGAGACAAATCGTGGCCGCGGACTACTGTCCCCAAAAAGTCTCCATCATGTTGTACCCTTTTTCGAATTAAATACCTATAACATGGGAGTTTTAATCCCCTCAATCAGTATTTCCAGAGTATTCCATGTTAATGTGTTATATTTGTTTAGGTTTAATTTTGTTTTGTCAGATTTGTTTTTTTTTCTTTAGGCATTTGTCAAGTGTACATTTTACTGATGTCAGTACAATTTCGGCATTCGAAAATGTACGCCACTATATGGACAAACATTATGGTACGATTTCATTGACATTTTGATCTGGTGGTGTCATTTGGATTTTTCTTACCATTACTTAGATTACTATGTCGTGACATGTTAACTGATTCGTTGTCAATAATTGATGATATGGATACTGACGTTGTAAATGCTTTTCGTAGTTGTAATGCTTTACGAGGTGTAAACTGATGCTCTGGTTTTCGTCTTGGGTAGTGGCAACACTACCTATCTCGTTCTCCAGTCGGTTTGGTTTAGCTGTCTTCAGTGCAAATTTGAGAGAACTGCCAAGATTTCTTTAAATTTATATAAAAAAAAAATGAATAAATAAATTAGCTAGGTTCACAAATGACTTCATCTAATACAAAGTAAATGGTATGGAATGAACAAAAGTATTTGTGAGAAAGAATTCCAGTTGATTGTGTGAAATCAGTAAAACTCGATAGTACATTAATTAAATAGTATGAACGGTAAAAGCATTGTATAGCTGGTCACCTGAACTCTAGATTGACCAAACATGCGGTCAATTTATTCCGGTGAAATGACCTAAACAGATGCCTCTTCCTTCAATATTAAAATTTTTTTTCGTTTTTGTGGTTTTGGATTTGTGGTGTCGAGCTGCAAATTTGTGACAGTTAAATGAATTTAACTTAAGTGCCTATTTTCGTATACGTACGCCACTATAGTGTGCAAAAGGGATCGCTTTGCCTCAAATATCGCTCATTTGCCACAGGATTTAAAATTCAATTGTACAGGGTTCTCCAAAAAGAGGAAATTTCTCATAACCAAATCGCAAAGTAGCTGGCTGCCCTATGTCCTCGATAGCCTCACGAATTCCGTCTTTGAGGTCTTGAATCGATGCTGGGCAGTTGGCGTAGACCTTATCTTTCCAATTGTGATCACCTCTTCGAAAGATAACACGGTCCGGAAACTTTTAAGTTTTGCGAACTGTGACTGCAATATTTTCATAGCTATTTTAATGGTATCTGTTCACAAGACATCCGTCGTCTAGTCCCTGACGTTAGAACATTTAGCCAGAATACTCGGCTGTCCAGGGTCTCTCATCTGTTCATTGTCAAATGGGCGGTTGACCGGGCGACGCACTGTAGAGAAAATTCGTTCTTCAGCCGCATGTGGAATAATCTTCCAGCATAGTACGAGTTTTACTTTAACTTTGCCGCTGAACTGGCACACGTATTTTATTTGCCAGTTTTAATAAAATCGTGTGCTATTCAAGTGTTCTCAGCTGTATGTTCTGACTTTTTTTTCTTCTTTTCTTTACGCTGAAAAGTTCTTCTCCGTAATCCTTCTCTTGTTCTCTCTCTCTCTCTGACAGTGTCTCTTTCTCTTCTTTCTCTCGCTCTCGTGTTCTCTCCTTGTTATTTTTGCTGTTCCTTCCATAGCCAGTCGCCGCAGTCAGACAGACCTCATAGCTCCTCTGTTGTTGGTTGGATTTGTTTCTGTGCGTTGTTGTTTAATTTTTGTTTTCTGCTTTATTCATCTCATGTTCTGTCACTTTTTGTCTACATATGATTTGGTTTTTCCTGGTGTTTATTATCGTCGTTTTGTGTTCTTATTGGCGATTTCATCGCATTACACCCGTTCGTTCATTATTTTTCTGTTCTTTTTGTTTCATTTCGATTTCGGTCATACATTTTCTTTGCTCGTCGCTTCTTTTCTTTTGTTGCTGTCCTTTTTTTTTGTTTTGTTTGTTGTGTGTACGAGTTTATCGAATGCTTTAATTTCAATTATCGCTTGATTTATGTCACTTTAATTTCGTGTTGTTTTTGTTTCACTCGCTCCCACTCGATTTTCAATGTGTATTTAATTTTATTAATTATTTTTGTGCCTATTTTCTTTGTAAACAAGCGCCGCTTTTTAGTTTTCTGTTTTTATTGTGGTTGATTTTCGTTGAATTTTTGCAACATGTGCGTACATTTTAGTCGGTTCTTTGTATTTGTTTAAATTGTTTTCAATTTGCTTAAATTGTCGTTGGTTAGTTGTTTTTATATTTGTTTATAAATTTATTCGGCTTCATTTAAGATCTCGGTGGCCCAATTGTGATCACCTCTTCGAGAGATAACACTTCGATTGCGAAATGTGACTGCAAGATTCTCACCATTTTTGTACTGAATTTTAATAATTTCAATGCGTTGTTGGAGCGTGTTAGGTCAATTTTTAAAAATGGCATAGTTTTTACTCCTCAAATGTCGAAGAATAAAAGCTTCAAAAGTGACAGCTACCGAAATACCGGGTGATTCAAAATAACATCTCTTGTTGGAAAACCCGTTACATAAGAAAGATGTGTACCTAAATGCTCATGGAGTACAATTGATTTGGATCGATAAATCAATGCTTGATATGCAGTTACCATGGTACCTTGATCCCAACGGCCACCTAGGGTTCTATAGTTGGCAGCAAAAGTCGACTTTTCAAACATTGGACTTTTTCAGAAATTTAAAAAGTCGATTTTTAGAGTTTTTGTAATTTTTGTAGCAAAAAGTCGATTAATCGACTTTATGTGAGTCGACTTATACGGTCGTAGGGCCGTATATCTTTCACAATGTACGGTTCATTAATTCCGACCCTCAATAAATCGAGGTTTGGTGGGTAGATGTCCATTAGAATGAATAGCCTGCTCAGTGGGTCGATTATGACGTTCATAAAATTCATAAACACAGTCATGAATGATGAAAGAAGAAATTAAATTAAAAAATTAAATTGTTTCATATTGAAAGGGAAGGGCAAATACAACTTTTAACGCTGAAAACCAAAAACTTCCAACTTTACCTTTCGTATCGATTACCGAGATATAATGGTACGTATTTTATAGGAAAAAACTTTCGCTTAATTAGACAAGAACTAGCTAGGTAGTTTCCAAAGTTTGTCTCAAGCTTCATTGCAATTATAATAACAACAGTAAACTCACTCTGAATGTCCAGCTGAAATCTTTGCCCCTTTTCTTCATTATTTGTACACTTGGAGCTGCCTACATTTTATTCACCTTCTAGAGTTTTTAAATTACTCCCTCTATGGTATTGATCGTTGGGTTGTTATGTTTTTGCACCAAACATGACCCGTTCTAATAAACATAACATGTGCATTTAATAAAAGGATTCTCATATTAAGTAATCTTCTTTAAAACAAACACATTTTCTAATTTCTTTCTTTCTTCTCCTTTCATTGCAGTGTAAAAATTTGTGTATAAAAAATATCTCTTAGTTTTTACTATAAAATCAAAAGCGATCGCGCACACACACACAACAACAACAACAACGAACCCAAAATTTTTGGTAAAGCAAAAAAAAAAAAAAGGAAATAAATTATTTCTTCTACAACAAGTTCTCAACACTTTGCTTCATCATAATAACGCTCATCTCCCGACATAAAGCAAACACTCACTCCCTCTACGTGTATGTAATGTGCGTGTCTGTCAAGTCTGAGCGCCACCCAGATTGTGTCCAATTTGTCAGAGATTAAGAGAAATCAATAAAAATTTACCGCACTTGTAAAAGAAGAAGAAAATATTGACAAGTGCACAAATTATAACGGTTTCTAATTGTTCTAACCAAAAACGAAAGAATTAAGCCAAAAAAGCTAAAGATAAAATCAAGAAGAAAAATAAATTGATTGTCATTTAACGTGCGATGGTGTGTTAAACGAACGCACTTAATTGTTTTTGTCTTCACAATAAACGTGGTGTTGTCGTCGTTCTCGTCCTCGTCCTCGTCCTCATCCTCACATTGTCGAGATTGTCATATAAGTCATTGTGTCGTCGTCAAAGTCGTCGCCACCGTCGCCGTCGCTGTTGTCGTCGTCGTCATTGTGTTCACCTCGTCATTGTGTAATTAATTTTTTTGTGTATAAAGAAAGAATTTTTAAATAATAATTTTAAGTGTAAAATACATCAACATCAACAACAACAACAACTATACTAATATAATTAATCTTAACAACAACAAATACCCCCCGACAAGATAAAGAAAAGCAATTTGTGAACGAAGAGGTCGCGCCGCCCGCCATCGTGTTTCTTTCAAATCGTCTTTGTGTATTCTCCTCTCGTCGCCGGCACTGTAAAAAGTAAACATCCCCATACCAAATTGCTCGCTAAAAGAAAGGACGGACATATCCGGACAACCCCACTCAGCATTTTGTAGATTGTGTGAAATTAAAGATCTCGGGAAAATCTTTCCACTCTAGGCTTTGCTGGCACAGAGTGTAATATTGTATTATAGCACCATTCGACAAGAACAACAAAAAGGCTGATATATTCTGCCAAGGCAACGTCACGATATACATTGCGCTCAGTTTAATCCTTTCGAAAAAGGACTCCATATTGCTTGTTCATTCTCCCCAACGGTAAAATAAAACGGCCTCAAAATAGAGCTGCTATCGACGCCCTCAATATCCTTTGCCCCCATTGAGCCCACTGTGTCATCATCAGCCCACTATAACACACCGCCGTCATACTATCAGCAGCCAACGTCATCTTCGGCGACATCATCGTCAGCGGCAGCAGCGGGAGTTGGGGCAACGTATACCACAACGGCAGCTACAACGGCGGCCACAAACAGCAGCAACCTGCAGCATCAGCAGCGGCATTCATTTCAAAATTTCCTTTTAACATCATCATCGCCCCTGGCGTCTTCGTCGTCGCCGCTGTCTAATACGCTAACACAGAACCAGCACTCGCAGGCCTTCATACAACAGCAGCAGCAGCAGCAGCAGGAGCAGCAACATCATTTCCAGCAGCAACATCAGCAACAGCAACAACAGTATCATCAACAGCAACAACAGCACCAACAACAACTAACACACATGAAGTTATTGGGCAGTAATGATGATAGAAATATGCGCGGCATCGATCAATCAATACCGCGCAACAATGATGATGTTGCTGCTGCCGCCGCTGTCGGCTATGTGTTCCCCCGGCCCTCGCCCGGCGGTATGGCACCCGGTATGGGTTCAGCAACGGCTAATGTCCATGATGCTGCTGCTGCTGAATATGCCGCTCAATTTGCCCAGAAACAAGCGCGATGGGCCTGTGGCGATGAACACACGATTGACGTAAGTATTCACATATATATTCACATTATTTAGATTTTTCTCCAATTTTAGATACATTAGATCTTGAACATAAAACTGAGCTCTGCCATAAAAAGTGCCCAAATTAAAAAAAAGATTTGATGTTCTTATGTACCTAGAAAAAAGTGCTTCCATGGTGAAACAGACGGGGAACATTTATCAAATCGGTGAACATGATCTACACGTAAAATCCGGCTCCATTTATTTCCTGATTGCAAGTGTATAAATTTGATTTTCTATTGTCAAGATTTGTATAGGCGATACAAACCAGTCTAATGCCGCCCAACTAGGTGCCTAAGGCAACAGCTTCTCCATTAAGACTCAGATCCCCGAAATGATCTTTTAAATGTTGAGGCCCCTCTCACTGATTGACGAGATGTTCTCCATTTGTTCCGTAATGGGATGTTAAGAAAAAGCCTCTTAAGAAATGCTTCTTGGATGATAGATCTTATATAACAGTAAGGAAAATGTTTAACTCAAAGGCTTTCCATTCCTGTCTTCTGTAATAAATTGGAAACTGTCTGGGCTAACAATCTTACAGATTTTACAATTCTACAGATCAGGCTACTCCGCAACATCTACATCAGACCAAGATTGTACACAGATAATATCTGGGAATGACATCAGTGATTAGACGATACAAAACATGATCTATTCTGGCAAGAAAACTATTTTTTTTTATATTAATTCCTTTAACAATGAATCATATTAAATTTTGTATCGTTAATAGTCGATCATTGCAGCATTTGCTGCTGATTTCGCCCAAGACCGAGACCTGAACTCACACAGACTACGCCTACTGAGTTGTTCAACAAGGGTTTCCAACAAGAGGTGTTATTTTGGTATTGCAATAAAATGGTATTTTTTGAGATAAATGATGTTTATTTCATAATAACGTGGAAGGTATACCGTTGAAAATGAAAAACAACATCAGCCAAATGACCACCACGATCACGCTTACATATATACTCACGCTTACAGGGTGTTAACTGAACTTTATAAGCCTTGAGATTGAAGTCTGTAATGACGTTTGTGGAATGTCCAATTCCAAAGAACGACGAGGAATGGACAAACCTGGGTTTTCTTTAACACTCTGGTCTACAGCAGCAATATGCTCAGTTGTTCTTGAGCGACGTGCACGGGTTTTATTCTTCACATCACTAACATGTCCCGACAGCTCGAATTTTTCCACCAATCTCTGTATTGCGGTGCGACAAGGTTCTTCACGACGACCCAAAAAAGCTTCAGTTTTTCGAACTGTGACTGCAAGATTTTCACCATTTCTGTAGTGAATTTTAATGATTTCAATGATTTCGGCTGGCGTCTCAACGTAGTGTGACCTCATGTTTGACCGGACCTCAACAAAAAAATATATACTTCATTAATAATAATATGCAAGCTGCAAATTGTACTCGTGGTGAGTAACAAAGAAATCCCTCAACATTCCATAAAAAAAAACATTGCAAAGTTTTTTCGAAATTTAACCAAAGCGATGTTATACATTTAGGATCATTTGTGGATTAAGTTTCACATGTCTTCGGAATTATCAATTTTCTCGTCATTCGATAGATGAATTATTCCAACCTTAATCCTTATTTTACGGCAGTACAAAGTTAAACATCTTTTTTGCATGTGTTTTTTTCCAGTCATAAAGAGAGGCAAATATCTGACACCATACTCAAATTTGCAAAATGTTGGCTTTCCGGTATCAGATTGTGTTTTAGGTTTGGTAGAACTTTGTCATTGCCCTGGTGCCTCGTACATGCCGATGTAAGCGATCATATCGTTAATCACAAAATATTTTTGTAAATTTAAATAATTAAATGTACTGCTTAATTCAACACGTTCCGAATTATTGGCCAACGATCGACTGTTGTTTTTCCCCACTGTACGTAGACAGATTTGCTGTGCTCTCTCTTTATTTATTTTTTTGCTTGTGTGATGTTTGAAGGCGCTTTAAGAAACTGATGATCGATCGTCAATTTTGCTGTTTATTTTCAAATATCTTTTTTTCGATTGTGTTTTTGTTCATATTCGCCTGAAAAACGGCAGCGACATAATTTCGGCTGCCGCGTTGCTTTGTCATTGGCTCGGGGCCAATGTTTTCCAAAATTCCTGCACTCCTCTCTGCCAACCATCAATACAACGTTTCGTCCGTGTGCTCCATTTGTTTAGATTTGTTTGTTTAGCGAATGTCTATGCGACAAAAAAGACAAAGTTCAAGGGGGTTCTGAAATGTATTTTAATTTTGGATTAAGTCGTTCTTCTTCTATTTCTACTTTGCAATTAAATCCATTCACGAAGATGCTCATTTTTTTTTAATAGGTACACGGCTGGCATCAGCCCGTTGCAGACGGCTGTAAACAGTCTGAGAGTGTCGGGCCCAGCTCACTGAGTAGTTCCCCATATGCTCACTAATGGAATGTTGAGGGAAATACATTTGTAACACTTTAAGATAGACCAAAATTTGTTTATAATACCAATTGACTCAATCTCTGAGTGATTCCATATATCGCTTTACTGTTCGCCGTCCACCTTGTAGTTGTAAAGGTCCTTGCTATGTCGACAATTGAAATGGAAGTTTTTTTTTCGAATCATACTTAAGTAGGTTCTACTACCTACTGTTGTTTTCTGCATTCGCATTCGCATTTTCGTCTTCTGGATCTGGGTTGTCTACTCTGGACACATCGTTGGATCTGGCCATATTCTTGAACGAATCGAAAAAGTGGAGAGCGGAGGGTGGTGGCCCATGTCGACAAGCAGATCATGTGTTTGGCTTTGTTCCATCAATTCTTGATCAATTGGATATGAGGTGGCTACACCATTCTGATCTCAGTTAAGCCACAATCTCTCTGGTTCGTTGTGGCAGACTTACCTCCAATGCCAATGTAGAAGGGTGGCCGACGAGAACGACATTCAGAGGGTGAGCGTATATTGCTGTCCGAATTTTCTTCCCGACCTAACTGATAGATACCCGTTGATCTAGAAACTCTCTTTCGTACCTCAGCATCTCTCTAGATCTTAAATTCATATTCCTTGGCGGAGAAGCAATTCCGTGAGACGGCAGTGGGAGTGACTCTCACGGTAGCACCCAAGTGAAAACTTCTTCGAATGTCCGTGGTTGTGCTCCCACGTAGAAATGATCTTCACCTCCTCATGCAGCTACAACCGGTTGTTGTTGGTAATGCCGAGCTTCATAAATGATTTCCAAGTACAACGATCTTGTGTTTGATTTCACCAGTTCATGATACCAAATCTTATCATGTCTTCTGCCGCTTGGTTGTTCTACCGGTGTCTTGGCCTTGCCTGGCATTTCTGGCTGCAGCTGTACTTGCGTTTAGCTCGAATTATGGATGCCCCTGTCGGACCAATTCTTCTACTTTTCTACATAGCATTGACTTTGATGATACATTTGTCTTATTTCCCAACGTTGTACAAGCGCAAAACGATTAATATTGTTCCATGCAGAACGGAAAAGAGCTGTCACTGTCAAAATAACATGGAACTGAGAATGTAGTTAAGATATTTGAAAGGGGCTTTGTCATTTGAACATTGGGCCATTATGGTAGCACGTCTGAAATTATTTGACTGTATTTTTGTGGGTATTTATATCAACACAAGTATTAAGTATTTTAATAAAAGTAAATTTAATTAAACTGGTCAATAGAAAAATCGTTCAAGAAGTGTGGAGCTCCTAAATTCAAATCAGTTTACTAAATTTACAGTCACAAATTTTGCGCAAACAATTCAAGGAATCGTATGCCGACTTCAGTGACACCATAATCCGTTTTGGTGTCACTGAAGTCGGCATACAAATGCTTCGATGGCGGCATGTCAAAGAAATTGAATGTCCGTAGTGGGATCCATATGTCTGTCTACGTCATATATCCACAAACAATTTCCGAACCGATTTATTATCAAAGTTTAACATAGATGTACATTTTAAAAGAACGCTCGATGTTGCCGACTGAAAATAGTCCAACACACATTCATTCTAATTCCAGATCGTTACTTGAACCAATTTCTTCTGATTTATGACTTAAATTTTGTTTTTAAAAGAACCTCCATTGTAGACAACTGAAAATATGTGCTGTTGAGTCCATATATTGCTATCACAGATATCCCAGTCCATATCATAATTTATTTCCAATACTTTTTTCCACTATTCATACGTTGTAGGGGGAATATTCTGCACCATCCATAATATACCAAATAAGAAGTTGTGGCTGGCCTTTAGACATCCATCAGTTATTATGTCGTTCCAGTCTAGCGCTGTTGTTTAGTCATCCATTTTGCACTTGTTCGCCACTACATCAACCAAACGTTTGATAAAATGTTGTTGGATAAAAACCAACAAAATCAATCGAAGATAAAATGAATAGAAACAAAGAGAAGAATGCCAAAAGAATGCTTATGTGATGTGGGATGCTGTGGAAAGGCCCCATCGTCGAATAATGATGATGACTTATTATTATTATTATTCTTTTCTGTATTTTCATGTCATTCGTTCTCTTGACACTTTCCACCACCATCTAGGTACTGTTTCTACCATGGACCTTCATTTGGTCATATTTTCGTGTGCCGCCTATCGTTTAGTCTTTGCAAACGCATGGTTCTATTAGAAATATTTGTGGTTTGATCATTGCAGGGCGTCGGGAGGATCACTGGGGTATAGGTAGCCTGATATCTATGGTCTACAATCAGTCGAGGATGTAGTGTGTGCGACAATCACACTGCAAAACCTTTTTAAGCGGCTGCGACTTTACGAGTAAGAAATACAAAACCATACAAAACTCTTCTCGAAAAGCAGTGGGCCCCTGTCCGGGGTTATACAAACTACATCGTGCACAGCTCACTGATTCGAGAGAAATAAGTATCTAAGTAACATCAATCGAGAATACAAAACAATTCTAGGGAAAACGATTTAACTTTGTTTAAAAAATTTCCTCAAAACAATATTTAGATTGTGAAGATAAGGTATTTTCCTTTCCTCTTATCTTAAGATGTTTTTAGCATTTTCTCTGGAAAGGTTTGTGTTGACAATCCGTATTTTGTTTTACATCCGTCAATGGGAAACCCTTTTATACATTCTTCAAGAAAACCCAGTATTTTGAAACCTCTGCGGTCCTTAGATTTTTCACATTGAAGAACGTTCAAAATCGTTTATTGTTTAGATAATGTTTTATGTAATCAAGTGTTCTTTCATGTACATATATTTTCCTCAATCCCCTCATGTTCTTCTTCTTCTTTCTTTTGGTCTTAAGCAACGTAAAAATCCTAAAATCATATGTCATGCTTTTTCCTAACAGAGGTGCCCTGTTGTTTGACGCTTGTTTACTGGCATTACCAGTCCACCGAACTCATCTCTTCACAGGCGATTATCTCTTCTATACTAGCGATTAAATCTGCCTGTAGACCAGATTTGCTTCAGTTTAAGATAAAGGAACCGATGATTTCATCGGCAACTGACGATTTACTGAAAAAAAAGGAAAATTTGTTTCAATAATCCAAGTTTTTCTTTAAACCGTAATTCGGTTACATGAAATGATTTTCGGTTAAACGATCTGAATCTAAAATATTGTTATCGTTTGATAGCTTTCCTTAAGCTGGGTTCGCATTTGGTCAAATAGTTGAAAAAAAATATCTGAAATATTTGCTCGTCACAATCTGAACACCAAAAATTTGTCAAAGGTCAAACAAGAAACAACCTGATTGTTGGAAAATAAAATTATTTGCCAGCAAACAAAAATTTGACACGTGTGAACATTCAACGTCAAGTATTTGCCTCTCTTTTTGGCAAATATTTAACTGAAACAAATTTTTGTAAGAGCTAACAGTAAGAGTAACAGCTGACAATATAAAATGATGTTTAACAACGTTCGAATTAATTTTTCTGGCCCGGATTTTCTCTTTGAGACATAATTTGTCATAACTCCAAAACGCCTTGTTCGATTTTATTGAAATCAATTTTGAAAAATTCAGTTTGCATTTTGTATCTTTTAATTTGAATGGTATTTTCGGAGTTAAAAAACAAACCTAAGGCACAAAATAAAAAATTTGTTACCGATCATGAAAATCGATGGATGGTTTTCACTTTTATACACAATTTACAGCCTTAGTCACGATGTCGAATGGAAATAGAACGAAAACGATCACATGCTTTTTTAGAGACAACCGGCTGATTTCAAAGCCTCACGACATCGTGCCTTTGGCTGTTAGTGTCGTTAAACGGATTGCAGTTATACGTAGTGGACAGTATTGTTTTTTTCTGGTTGCATTGACTGTTGTATTGCAGTCGGTTGATCTTCATCAGATCAAATGCGAAATTAACTTTCATATTGATGAACAAAAAAAAAGGAATAATTTCCTTAAGAAACATTTCTCATTAGACATGCATTTCTATAACAGAATTTAGTCATTTTTGATCCAAGTCCGAAGTCCCAAGGAATAACAATATAAAATTGATAACGTCAATGGAATATATGTTATGAAATATTCAATGAAACAGTAAATTTCCTTCTCAATTTCCAGTTCGTGACCGTTTTGCTACCACGCTTGCTTCTCTATCCGCTTCGCCAACCTGTGTGGAATAAAAGTTCTTTGGATGATGGGATACTTGAATATTTTTAAATTTAGAAAAGGAAGGATTTGAGCAATTTAATTACTGAATTGAAGTGGAATTCTAAAGGTTGCTTTTGGTTTGGTTTCTGAAAATGGAAGAAAACCCATAAAATATGTACAACTGAATGAAATGTGCATCGATTTCATGCCAATATTGCCCACGGCTACCAGTTTCCAGTTGTTCATTCGGAAAATCCAATTTTAACTCTCTTTGTCCAACATTTCAGTTCTGTCGAAAGACTTCTAGAGTTGCAAATGGTAAGAATGATGGGGCCAATTGACAGCGCCGAAACGTCTGATTATTTGCTCACGAAAACTCATCTCTCAATTGGATCGTGGCATCGCATCCTGTTCGCAGCACATGTGTAACTCAAAGAACACTTAAAGAAAGAACTCCTACTTAACTTAAAATACACTTTTGGTTTACTGAGTTTCTTGTCAAATTAATGTTGACAAGAAAATAAAAAAAAAAAGTGTATTATTTTTTCCATATTTGTTCATGTTTGTTTCATACAAAAGTAATATCGTGATAATTTTTTGTTTTTGTTTGAAAACTTGTCTAATTTTTACCTTTTGTTCGTTTTCATTACAGAACCCCGACAAATGGAAATACAATCCTCCCATGAATCCGGCCAATGCTGCTCCCGGTGCACCACCGGGCGGCGGTCCCGGCTCCATCGGCCCCATTGGAATGGGTGCTGGCATAGGCAGTATGGGCACTAATGGCGGTTTGCATCCCTCAATGGGCGGTCCCAATCAAATGAGCAATTCCGCGGCCGCCGCTGCAGCGGCCGGCATGGTGGCTATGCAACAGGCAGCTGCCGTGGCCAAACATAATCAAATGATGTCACAAGTGGCTGCCGCCGCCGCCCAACATCATCAGCAACAACAGCAGCAACAGCAACCGCCACATCCGGCTCATCAGCAGCCGCCCCATCCTCAGCATCAGCAGCACGGTCCACCGCATCCATCGCAAATGCAATCGCATCAATTCAATTCGAATCTACTCAATCATGCAATGAATAATCCAGCTGCAGCGGCAGCAGCTGCCGCTGCCATAGCGGCCGGTATGCCACATATGCAATTGCCACCGGCTATGCAGGCGGCCGCCACCGGCAATATGTACGATCATCCCGGTGTACATCCGGGTGTGGGCATGAACGGTGTGGGCGTGCCAAAACCACCGCCACCGGGACAACCGGGTCCGGGGGAATTAGTGTATTTGGGCGGACAGCCACATGCGGCTGCCGCCATGGGCATGATGCCCCAGAATCAATATATGAATAATCAAGCTGCCGCAGCAGCTGCCGCTTCAAGGAATGCAGCAGCGGTAAGTGTTTTTGTTTTTTTTTCTACCTCTTTTAATTATCTTTCGATGGGGGCAATGTTTTGACATTTGGTCTTGATCATTTCTCCCTGCCCCTTTTGCTTTAACGTTTTTTTTTTTTTGTTGGTAATACATTGTATGGCCTTTAGTGTGCACTATATGACTTTTTATCAGTTTTATTTTTTCAATCACGTTCTGTCATAATCGCACTGATAGCAGCATAGACATGATTGATAATAATTTATAATACCAGATAATGTTATCGGCCATTCGAAATTGTGATCGAAGCTTTTAAGTAGTGATTTTTCGGAATTTATTGCAATGAATAATTTGACGATTGACCATTTGTCTAAATGGGAAGGGATTTTTTTTTAAAATGGTTCCAAGAAGATCTCTTCAAAATAATTTCAATTTGGTTCATGTCATTAGTGGAACGAAAAAGCAAAAAATTGGAAAACAAATATTCACGTGGGTGTCTAATTTGATTAATTTAATTTGTCCCACCAGTTGTAACGTAAAGTGTGAGGGCTTGTTGGTTAGAGGTTGGTCGTCGGTTGAATACAAATCAAAATAGTTTGATTTCAGCTTAAGTTGACCAACTATGTTTGGTGCGTGTGAGGGCTTGTTCATTCAACTTCTTTTATTCATTCGCATGTTGTCACCGTTGAAGTAAACACATTTGTGTACCGGTGCTTTGAATAAATAACATAAAATTGAAGAATGTGTGAAAAACGTAATTGATTTTATTGAGGAATATAAAAATATGCCTCAGTTGTGGAATTCAAAGTATTAAAATCAAATAATTGAAACAAAAATATATAAAAAATATATTTCCAATGAGATTGGATAGGAAATTGGTTGAATAGTTTAACGTGTGAGGGCCGCATAAAAGATTGCCACTATTGGTGGGGTGTCTTGTAAAATATAGAGTGGAAGTCGTTATTTCTTGTATCCTCAACAATATAATTCATTGGAGAGAGTCCAAAAGATTTCCACCATTGGTTGGCAATGACAATCTTTTCGAAACGCACTCGCCCAGAGGTGATTTGCTTTCAGTAAACGATAGCATTTTTTTCAAAATGACCATCTCTAGAGTGGATCCAATGGATCTAATTTTAGTTTTTTGTAAGATACGATTTTTGTAAGCTACATTCTAATTTTCACAGCCTAACTAAAGGGGGCTAAAGTGGTCTTTTAAAATGGATTGGTTCTTTGTTAGCCACCCTATCTGTCCACTTGTAAGTCATTATTAACAAGTATCCTGTGGTGGGATGGTATTTTTTTCTTTTTATCAGAAGACTCATTTTTTTAGTTTTTTTGAGGGCCAACACTCATGGGTTCACAGTCTGACCCCAACAGGTTGTCAATGAAAATACGAAATAGAGAAGGAGAGAGGACAGAACCTTGTGGCACTCTTGCGGTCAACCTATGCTCGTTGGATGAGACCCCGTCTATAACAACTCGTATAGAGCGATCTCGGAGAAAACGATGATATGAATATGTGGAATTGGATATTTATAGCTTTTGGGGTTAGCAAGGAACGTCGTTTGGCTATTTCCTTATTTTTTCTGTCTAACAGAGATGTGTTTGTGAGTGTGGTACAACCTCATGGTACCATGTCTGTTTCTGCATTTAAATAGAGTACAACATATATTTTTTTTTTTTACAGAAAACACGAACGAAGTGTCATTACTTTGGCTTTTGTTGTCTTTATTTACACCACATGTGGGAACATAAGGCTTCCTTGTTTTATACGGGAAAATTCCAGCTTACTCTGTTATTGTCAAATGTTTTAGTTTTCTTTTGCATAACATGTTGATACTAATAACACTCAATTATTTTCCGGAAGGTTTTACCATCTTATCTTCAGGTTTCTTTACTTCTTTCCCTTAAGACTCCCTGAGGAACATATGAGATATTTTTTCTCAAATCAATCAATGAAACAATTTCATTGTTTCAAAACTGGCTCCGGAAGTTTTACTTGACTTAAAGATTACTCTCTTGCGCGTAATGTCGCCGGTATTGGCGAGGTGGAAAGAGCCGCTGGAGAAATGTTTAATAATCTTACAAGGATAAGAACCTGGATTTTACTGTGTTATAGTCGTCTCTCGCACCATGGCCCTTTCGCTTTTCTTTACATTTGTTTTTGTCGAGTTTCTCCCAAAAGATCCCTCAACGTAATCCAAAGGAATTTTATTGACGGCCGATTAAATGAGGAAATTTTGAGTTTCATTCTAAAGTTCGATTCATATTTGACAAATATGTGGCCCAAATATTTGACACGCTTACTTATGAGTTCACATTATGCACATTTATTTGACACTTTTGTTTTCCAAACCGCTGTCGAATAATGCTTTCAGTCATGATCCATACTACACTACATAATTCATGATCATGGCAGTTCTATTGGAATTTTTCCAATTTTCTCTCGATTTATACTTCATGAAGAGACCGACCTTCCTAACTAATAGGCATTAAATGTGGTGGTCGCTATGAAAACAAAAGATTTGGAAAATAGTATGAGTATGTGAGAAAAATCCTTAGCTTGGGGTTTTTTTTTTTAAAAAAATTTTTGTTCTCAGTAGATCATCAGCGTAAGAGATATCCAGACGAAGTTGTAGAAGTTGTTGCAGGCATCGTCGTCGTCATTCCAACTGACAGTCACAAGAGCAAGCTCTTTATCCTACCAACAGCAGCTTTACATGTCCATAATGGGCAAACTTGATCAACTTACAAAGGAAACAGAAACAGCGCAGAATAAAAATAAATGTGGAGGGGATAATAAAAAGCATGGGCCACATTTTATTTCTTCATCTTGGTTTCGTTTCGGTTTGGTTTGCATTTACATTTATTGCTGCCATCATCCAGACGGTCTGGATGGAAACAGCACAATACACACACGAATGTGTGGAGGATGATGCATAGGGTGCATACAATTCGGCCAGCCATGGCACATGTGTCGACGGTTGTTCCAATGACGATGTTCAGAAGTGGAAAATATCTTTGCGACAACGAGACGACGACAAAAACGAAACGTCGAGAACGCAAATGTATGTTGTGCTGCAACACAAACGTCAGAACTCTAGAGTTCGTTGCAGGCGCAACAAAAATGTGGTGTTGCACACGATTCGCGTGTGAACGAATGTGCAACATCGTGCGGTCGTGTTAATATCTGAGCATGAACCCGTCTATGTCTATGGATAAGAAAAATGTGTGTGTGTGCCCACTGTACAGTGGGCTGCATTTACTTTTATTGGTGTGTGTCCTCTTTCAATACGTTAGTGAAGGAAATGAATGTAGAATAGCAATTCTGAATTGACTTCAGCCGGTAGTCTTTCCGTTTTGTTGCATGTGAACAGTTCTCTAGAGTTGTCTACTAGAATGGGGGGGGAGAGGAAACCATTTGTCCACCAATAACTAGCATTACCTGATAACAACCACTCATTACACTATGCATTATTTGGTGGCATTAAAATAATGGTTTGCTGAAATCTCTTGTTATATCTGTATCAAGCAAACGCCAATTGATTAACAATTTTCAAGTTGTGCACACAGCGAAATTTAGAATTGACTGACGTTTGGAGTTGAACTGTTTGGTGTACTGGGTGTAGTTCGTTTACTTGGAGGGCGATGGTACGACATGCGACCATGACCATCTTTCGTTTCACATTTTGCAGACTATTTTATTTACATATATCTTCACATTTATTTTGCATCGGTCCATTTTCTCTTATAATCGAGGTGCAGATCGCATCGATATACGATACGATCCTTTGAATAATGCGGGATTGTCTTGTACTCTTATCATCTTTAATATATATTTACCCTCGACACTGATTCACTGACTCTGTCACGCAGTACGTAGGAATTTAAATAGGCATTCTATAATTTTCTATAAATAATAATAATAAAAAAAATAATATTTTTTTTTGTACAGAAATTGTGTTTTCCCCAAATTTTTTTTTACAAAATTTTGTTTTCCAAATTTTTTTTTTTTCAACAAAAATTTTTTTTTTCAACAAAATTTTTTTTTTCGTCAAAATTTTTTTTAGGCCCATTACAACTTACTAGTTTATTCATATTTGTCTTCTTTTTCTTCTTGTTCAGGGCTGACTCTCGCTATGAAGAGTCAGCTGTTTGGAGAAATTCATATTTGTCATCAAATCTCTATGAGAGTCTTGACCTATCGATAACTGTCGGTTCAATTTTTTCTGTAATCGAAGGGCAGGTTGCAAATATAAATCGAAGATTCTCAATGTGGATTTGTGTGTTGACTTGTTTGTGGATTTTTTATGTTGGTACTCATCAGGGTATTTAGTTTATTAAGCCCCAATTAGTTCAACCAATAGAGTGGGTAACGTGTGTAATCGTAACCGTAGAACAACAAGTACTCATCAAACGTAGACGTATTTCTTGATTTTCGCTTTGTACAGTGATTCGCTTTTTTTACAATATTGTACTGGGTTCTCAAACAACAGTGTTATTGGATCAACAGTTACGGTGAATGAAGGATTACGCTACCGAGAGATGATTAATACTTTTTTATGGTCAGAGTGGGATGATATTGATCTGGACAACGTTTACTTTTAACATGACACACAAGCAACGAAACCATTGCTCTTTTACGAGAAAAGTCTCCGGACCGTGTTATCTCTCGAAGAGGTAAGCACAATTGGCTACCGAGATATTGTGACTTCTGAACACCGTGCGACTTCTTCCATTAGGGCCACGTGAACGATAAGGTTGACGCCAACAGCCCAGCGTAAATTCAAGACCTCAAGGACAGATTTCGTGAGGCTATCGAGGACATAGGGCAGCGACTTGCCGATTTGGTTTCATGAAAAGGATATGGTCCTGTAAGCGTGATCATGGTGGCCATTTGGCTGATGTTCTTTTTCATTATCAACGGCATATCTTCCTCTTTATTATGAAATAAACCTCCGATCATTTATCTCAAAAAATTCCATTTTTTTAATACCAAAATATTACCTCTTGTTGGAAAACCCTGTATAAGCGTTTTTTTTTTTTGAAAATTTTTTTCAAAATATTATTTGTCAACATTGTAATTTCAAAGACAGTGGGACGGTATTCGAAGCGAATGTGGTGGACCGTTTTTCGTTGGCATATGATTTCCTACGAGACCCCGGAACAGGCAGTTAGTTTCACAAATAATTCTCCTTTTTATGAGAAATTTTATTTTCATTAGTCCAAAATGAAAATTATAATGCAAACAATTCAGAAAACAACAATACTACACAACATGGTTCTTAAATATTTGCATAAAAAAAACATCACCGAAACGAGTCTCATTTAAACCCGTTGCCAAATAATTTGTAAGCGCGGCAATTAAAATAAAAACACGGACACCACGAGATTTACAAAAGGAACGAACCCAAAAAGGACAAAGTGCTACAAAAGCACTCTGCATTTTGGCAACATAGCCGCACAAACTTTATTCAACTCCTTTACTCCGGGTAATCTTCCCTGTCAAACATTTTCAAATTATCAGTGGCACAAAAAGGGCCAAATGTACATATAGGGGGAAAAGCACTAATGGCGAGAGAATAAACACAGCAGAGCTAACGGTGAGCAGCAGAGTGAGATGCGAGAGAGGTTAAGTTGGAAAACAACAAATGGCCAGACAAAACATGCTGGCTGCTCAGACGGCTGATGCTGATTGCAAAAACAAAAAACTGACGCAAAACACAGCCGGCATTTTTTTGTTGTTGTGTCGTTGGGTCTGTTTGTTTTGTGCTTCATTTTCATTTTCATTTTATTGGCGGTTGGTTGGCGAGAGCACGCCACAAACAATAATAGAGAGACAGAGGGCAACAAACGAAAGCAAAAACATAAATGAAACCTGATGTAATAGAATGAAGAGGCAGAACAGAATCCCCCACGCCCCCCTGAAACTAACACAACCCGACATGTGGGTATGTGTATGCCCCGCCACAAGACACACACACGCACGCACGCATATATTACAACAGAACAGTGGTGTGCAACAACGAAAGTGATTGTAAATCTATACAGTTGCGATGAAAATAATAGCACAACGGTGTAATGTAATTATGATTGTGGTCATGATTTTATATGCATTTGATTATGATTTATTACATTTAAAAAAATTAAAATGAATTACAGTGAAGTCTCCTGTGGGTTGTGTATCGCTATTCTATAGATATTTTAATGGTATCTGTTCAGAAGATATCCGTCGTCTGGTCCCTGACGTTAGAACATTTAGTCGGAATACACGGCTATCCAGGGTATCTCATCCGTTCATTGTGAAATGGCCGGTTGACCGGACGACGCACTATAGAGAAAATTCGTTCTTTAGCCGAACCGTTCGTATGTGGAATAATCTTCCAGCAAATGTGTTTCCTGCCAGTTGTGACATTCAGAAATTCAAAACAAATGTCAACAAACACTACTCCCTCTTTCCTCCTTCCGATACCCTAATTTCCTTCCGCTAACACAATGCATTGCATTTATAGGGGGCATCCCCTGAGTGTTGGCCATCAAAAAAAAAAAAAAAAAAAAAAAAAATGGAATGCCTGCCCGCTGCCTTAAAAGGGTAATACTTCTGAAAAAAAAAAATTCGAAACTACCTAGCAATATTACTTTATATTCGAAGCTGTACGACGAACTTTTTTCATTGAGGTACGGCCTAATGTACATGTGAGAAGTAAAGAACCATTTCTTTGTCCAAATACCCATTGCTGATCCAGGAATTGATTTTATCACATTAAGAACCTCCCTTCTGTTAATGAGAACTACTGAACTACTGTTTGCTTTTAATTATAAAATCAAAAAGCGTCTCACATGTTTTTTGTTGATATCCGAGCTTCAACGCTAAAATCGTTAAGTTTTTTTTGCCGTAAAGTAGATTCTGGTCTTACCAGGTCCTGCTGCTTACAGAATACTATGGGCGTTCAACGCGGTCTTTTGTACAGCCATGGTTCTGGGATGCAGATGAGCTCCTAGACGCCTGAGGCTAGCCGAGGCTACTTTTGAATGGTGATGGTTAATTTGAATAATCTGCAGTACATTGTGTCCTTACGGACGAAGGTGATATTCGTATTCTCTGCATCACCGTAACATTCCAGCAGGTCGTCTTCAACCACTTTAACAATTCTGTAACTGATTGGGTGTCGGTTGTAGAAGCCGTTTCCTCGTCCCAGCTTATTGTTACCCCGTGTAGACACGGAGGCACCTTACCCCGTACCTAATTGGGTGGCGGCAGTCTTTCGTACCGATTGTGTCTCTGTTTTTGTAAAATAACCATCTGAATGATAGTCGGAGGTTAAAAAGTGCAGTACTGTCCCGTCCTCACATTATGACAATACGCCTGGTGTAGGGTAACAAAGTTATTTATTATATTTATTTCTTTTTCCCTTTGAAAATTCCCCCTAAGAAAGTGAGTTTTTTTTGTTAGAAAGAAAAAAAATATGGCCACACTGTGCCTCTGCATGTTTGGCAAACCTTTAAAGCGATAGGTAAGAGCAAAAGTCCCAGTGTCCAAAATTTCTCCCGCATCCGCTCTCTAAAAACTCGGATATTGGGATTTTCCACCCCACATCATACGTCCGTTCATTCTCATTGTAGAAATGCTGTCCCGTAGCGTTTGATTGTGTTCTCTGTGCGGGCAGCTTTTCTCTCGGAAATCTTTGTTTTGAATCCACCACCGATGTCTGCACTACCACCACCACCACCAATCACCCCATTGTTGGTGTATGTAAAGTATGTGTGACCATGTGTTCGGTTGCGCGCAATCGTAGTGGTGAGAGCGGTCGGGTGGGTGGCAGGGCGGGCGTGCAGTAGCTGTATAATACGGGTGAGAGACCCTGAACGAGCAGCCGTTTTTTTTTTATCTACTCTTGTGCACGTTTTCTTTTAGTTGTTTTCATGATTGTATGCGTTTTTGTAGCGGCTCGTTCCCACCTCTCCCTGATGTTTTCTTTTCGATTTGCTCACATTTAATACAAGAAAGAATACAAAAAAAAAAAAAAACAACTGAGTCAGTGTATGGCTGGTGCGCTTGACTGGCTCCGATGGCTGTTTGGTCGTTTGGTTGGTTGATTGGTGAGTTTTTGTTAGTATGCGACTATGACGCTTTTTTTAGTGCCCTAGTCCCCAGTTCATTATCTTTCCGTGTTTGTTGTATACACTCATGTGTTGTGTTTGTCCTTCTTCTTTCTTTCTTCGTCATCGTGTTGGCTTCATTCTTTCGGTTTGATTGCGGTCTTATGTAGACTTGCTTTAAGTAAAACATTTCGGTGTACTTCCTTTTCAACAAAATTCACACCGATATTCTGTTGTTCATCTGTTGTTGTTATTTTTCTTTCTCTGCATCATTCGGATTTTTCGCAAGATTCTTGTTCTTGCTGTTCGTGAGCACAAAGAACAATTACAGAAATGTTTGCATGGGCGCATATTTTTGTACTGGTCTCTTCTGGTTTTTCTTCATACTTTGTCCATCTCCCTGGATCCATACTTGCCACCCTATTGCCTATGGCACATTGCTATTTGCCCATTAATGGGTATATGGATTACGTTGTCGTTCTGTGTAGTTTTATTATTAGGTTTTGTTCTTTTGTTTCAGTCCAATTCTTTGGATTTTCTTGTTGTTACATTTTAGAGTTTTTTTTATTATTTAATTGCTGTTCTGAAGCAATTAATTGGTCTCAGCAGTCTTGCCATATTAACGGGAAACTCACTAGGGGAAATGGGAGATTTTTTTTCAGTTGAGCAATCTTGAAGAAACGTTCTAGAAACACGTTCATTACGAGCCACGGAGATACGGCTCTGACTTTTTGTGAAAATGCGGAGCGGCAAACCGCTGTCAGTGTTAAAAAATAACTGAAACCCCTAGATGGGCCACCCAGTACATTTGACATTTCATTAGCTTTAGCAATATCTGGCAGAATTGACCGTAAGCCAACCCAACCCACCCTTCGTGGACAAAATGAGCGTGTGTGACTAACATACATTGTGTATTTAGGTTTGCTCTCATATTTTGTTGTTGTTGTTGTTGTTGTGGTTGCTTGGAAATGGTTTTAATGAAGTTCTATTTAATGTTAATTATATGGAAATTAAATGTGAGATTAACATAATATTATTCACATTTAAATAATTAATTCAACATGCAACTCGTATTACACAGTCATTTGTGTTCTCCAGAAGAGTTTAGAGCAACGCAATCTCACAACTCCCTCTCTCTCTCTGTCATAACACCGGTATAAAGGTATAATGAAAGGTCTCAGTAATTAATTCTCCCTTACAATATGGAAAATAACAACAAAAACAAGAAAAGTAATTTGTGCATTGCTTCTCTTACCGATTTTTTTTAAATAAAAAAAAATCTTATTACTTTGGAGATGCGGGGCATCGATCCCCGTACCTCTCACATGCTAAGCGAGCGCTCTACCATCTGAGCTACATCCCCATGTGCTTGACCGCTACCAAATACTTGAGCATTTCGGCTGAACCAAACCCACAAAACTGTGCTTCGTAGACGTTCCTCCTTAATCGGCTACGTCTGTTTGTCTCTGTTGTGTGGGGCCGGTGTCAATGAATGCTTGTTGGTTTTTTTTCCTTTTGTTTATTTTATAAATAAACTTTTGCGATTACTAGAAAATGGTTTATAGTTTCTTTTTTTTTGTGGTATGGGGGGCGGGGGTTGTGTTGCCTATAAATAAATTATAGACGAATGGCTGGATGAATGCTGGTTGAGGTGTGAGATGTATTTGAAATCGGTAGTAAATATTTCCGAGTCTGAGAATTTGTCAATGAAAATTTGGACTAGCGGTGAGTGATTAAAGGGAAAGGTATTTTAAGTGTCAATTAACAACTCTCGTAAGCGGACACCTGACTGGGACTGAGAATTGTGTCCGCTTCTAAGAGAAGTACACAAGACGACACAAGTGCCCGGTACTGAATAAAGTGCCCGTTTTGAACAGTTGACTTAGTCGTGCCTAATCAATGAATATACAGGGTCCGCCAAATAACTTTTTTTTTTTTTTAAATTCTATAAAAAAAACTACTGGATATTTTCTCAAATTTCTTTTTTTATTTGAAAGTACAATCCTTCCGGTTAATAATGGAAAATAATTTCATTCAAAAGGCTGCCTCGGCTGGCCATGCAGTAGCCCAACGACATCAGCTCTGCGGCTAATAATGCGATCTTCAAAAACAGGCCGCAAAACATCCGAGTGTAGCTTCGGCTGTGTGGCACGTAAACAAAAATTCGTTCAACATGGCCCGATAACGAAATAAGCGCTAGTTAATCGGAATCGGAAGATGTGCCATTATTTTTTTGTTAATGCAATTTTTCGAAATGAAAAGCATGAATCGAAAACGATCAGTCCGATTTTGCTAAAAAAAAAAAATTTACAAAACTTTACCACAAAATTAATTTTAATCTAGAATTTTTTAACTTTTTAATCTGAACGACAGTTTCAAATTTATGTAGAAACACTTTTTTAAAAAAATCCATAACAATTTCAAAATTACAAAAAGTGTCCTGTTTCAATATGACAGGCTCATTATTAAAATGAGGCGCTTTAAAATTTGACTCTTTTTTAAATGGTTATTTGTCTCTTTTCGTCTTTTACACGATATTTGCAGTCCAGCATATTGTCATCGAAGACTTTGTTATCGATTTGTTAACAACTCATATCGCTCATTTACTTCGATAGTGTTAACATTCAAAATTTACTTCAAATTTTCTTTTTTGCTCAAGAAAAATCTGTAAATCAGTAAATTATTTATAACTGGATGTAGATTTTGTAACTATATAAGGCCTAAAGGCTCGGTTACTTTTGGAATATTAATAAATAAAATAAAATAAATAAAATAAATAAATCTCTAATTTGGGAAAAAATCGTGTTTTGAGTTATGTGTTTACAAAAATGTTATGGATTTCACAATTTTAGACAACAATCGCACACAATTAATCGGTACTAGATGTGCTAGCAGAAACAACTCCAGTAAAAACATGTGAATCGATACAATCTTGGATGCCAGTGAATGACGCAATGAGAGGAGCCAACGGTGTGAATGTTTTGTCTAGATCAAAGTACGACAGTTCTGTTGACCTAGATCAAATAATAAAATGACAGGTACTAAAATTATCATACTGTGGACTGTTTCTGGAGTGGCTCAATCTGTTCATTCTCGGCGTTTGTATTCCCTCTCAGTCAGCTCAATATTTTCAATATTGTGGAACGCCTCGAAAAACCTACTGTCTCTGGAGTGGCTCAATCTATTTATTTACGTCGTTTGTATTCCCTCTCAGTCAGCTCAATATTTTTCCACCGTAATTTTTTGCAATTTTTGTCAATGTGCTTAGTTTTATGCTCACTACATCGGTACTTTCCTTAGCTTTGGCCTTTCACCTTCTGTTAAAAATAATTATCAATCTCACTTTCTCTCTCACATATATATTCTCTCTATCTCTTAACATCTCAACATTGCGTCATAATTGTTGCGTTTGCAAATACATAATGTAATGGATTTGCAAACGCAAACGATGGTATTCACGCGCCGGTAATATCAATCAAAACCGGCACAGACCGGCAGCTGTTGTTGTTTTTCTTGATCATGTTTTCTTCGTCTTGTTGCGTCTTACCTTAATTGTTCAAATTAAACTAAAGTACACCGAGTGACGATGACGTCGAAGAATATGACATTGATATGATAGCGACACACTCTGTACGATGAGAAATCACAATGTGAAACATACTCGTACAGTGACACCATGTAGTGTATTTGGTGAACACAACGCAGAAGTCTCCAGCTACTGAGACATGTATGCATGTGTTTTGTAGTTGTTTTCGTACTCATCCATCGTGTCCGATGACTGCTGTTCACTCGCATACCTAAGTATGTGCAGAGACGCGACACGACACACGGACGCACGCATTTGTAGTAAATAAATCATACGCTTAGGCCTGTGCCTACTCTATGGCGGAATATTACTCATTCGTCGTGGTGTGTCTAGTGGCTGTTTGCCTTTACATGCATACTGTATATGGGCGCGTAGAACACACACACACACATGTGTTTGATGGTTGTAGAAAACAATTTACACACGAAGTTGAGCACGTTTATTGTCTTCTCGCATGTGTCGTTTATTATATGTCGGTCTGTCGGCTCGCATTGGTATGTTAGTCGTTGTTGTTTTTCTGCCTAACTACTAAACTCTTCTAATTGATAATGCCATTGTCATTATTATGTGAGCGTGGAGAACGTAGACGGCAGGTGTGGGGATGCTGTTACTGGCTAAAGTTTGTCGCACTTTTGTGGAGACTTGCGATTTTTTTTTTTATTCTCATGTAGTTGTATACACGCTTGTTACCCCCACCACCCCCTCACTTGGTGTGATATTTTAAATTAAGCTGCTGCTCTCCACTGGTTAACTCTCTTCTGGCATGTAACATCATTTCAAACGCATACTTTTCTCACGCTCGCTCCCTCTCTCTCGCTCTGACTCTATTTCTCTACGCCTGTTGTCGGCATTTTGCTCAATTCAATGATTTTAGTTGTTTATCGGAGCATACCGCAACATGCGTCTATATTTTGTTTCACTTGCGCGAGTTCAGCGGTGTTTTCTGTAGTGTCTTTGTTTTTGTTTTTATTTTGGTGATTTTATGTTTTTGCAAAGGCAAAACACATTTGTTTACAGCTATTGAGCAAGCAACAGTGTTGCCATTGTTCTAAGGAAAAAACACGCGTTTTGTGAACGACCAAAAACAAGTATGAAAATTCCCTGATCGAACGAGCAAACGTTTAGATTTCCTATGACAACATTTCAATTATTTCATAATTTCATTCTTACACAATCAATATAATTTCAACATGCGAAACAATCATAATTTATGGGTACCTTGGTGCAGTCTAGAGAAAACCAAACAATGAATTGATTCCATTGGTAGTACTGCGCATAACGATGTTCCAGCTGATTTAATTTCACATTTTAAACATTCCTGTACAATAGATAATTTAAATGAAATTTAAACTTTTTTTTTTTTTTTTTAGTTTTGCCTGTTCTTTTAAGCTTTAAAAAGGTTTATCCATTTTGCTGTTTAAAAGTTAAGGTAAATCAAACACATATAAAATATTTCTTTTTTAAAGTTTGTGTGCAACACTAGATCATTTAAATGACCACCACTCGAGTTGTGTGGCACCGTCTTATTGAAACCACATATTCTCCAAGTCGTATTCTTCAATAGCAGGCAAATAAAATCGGTTATACGCTCCGAATTGACTCACCATTTTTTGTAGTAGGTTTTAATAATTTTTACACGTCGCGTGATAGTTAAGCGATCCATTTTCGTCAATGTCAGACTAAGGGTGCGAACAGAGTGAGCGCTGATGCCGAGCGGAGCCGAGCCGAGCTCATTGACGCTTATTTTCCAGCGAACAGAAAGTTTGGGTATAACACAGTGAATGCGAGCATCAGCGCTGAAAATTCTGTTTATTCCATGTGTTTTTCTTTTGTTTTCAGACTTGTTGTTCATTTGTGTTTATAAAATTGTTGTACACGGTAATGGATTCATCTGATGAAGAGTATTTTGCTTCTCCTAGTGTGATTAATGCAATTATTAATACAAAACAATTTGGAAAACATCCAATTACTCTAAAAAGGAATGAATTTGGTGAATTTCATCATTTATATAATGATTTAAGAAAATATCCTGCTAAATTTCAAGAATTCAAGAAATTTCACTTATTATTTGCTCGATATCCATTTTTTTTATTCATAAACAATTAAAAGACACGACTGCACACTAAAAAGTAAACATCAACAATGCAATAAGCGCGCAAAAACGCTTTGAAACTGTTTTCTCGCAGTCCATCGTCTTTGCTCTCTGCTTTTGTCGGCGTTCACTATGTTTTACACAAGCTTATTTGTATTGACTTGTATGTAATCAGTTTTTCGGCGCTGATAATCTTTATCGCTCGGCTCCGCTTTGAGCGCGCACTCTGTCAGCACCCTAACAACTGAAAAGACAAAAAAATTGGTTTAACGACAACTTGGTTTGACAGATGTCAAATTCCAGCCCTATACTTTTGAAACCACGAAATGGATAACTCTATAGCTTCAAGATTTCTATTTTTGTTTTCCTTTTTCCTCACCAAAATGTCCATATCGTCCTTATACTGTGTAAATTATCCAAATCCATATTCTTACCGGTGAAAGTATTTCCCTGACGTTCTTTGTTGTCCACAAAGCTTGAATATGCGTCAATCGTTTGGAGGCCATATTATATAGTTCATATTGATCGAATTGAAAGACTTCAAAGAATATTTACTAAATTTGCACTATTTTCCATTAGTTTTTCTAGCCCTCTGCCCTCTTATGAATCCAGATGTAAGTTAATACATCTTGATACATTAACTAACCGCCGTTCTAAGAGTTCTATAATATTTCTTTTCAAATTGATATCTGGATTGATAGACTGCCCTCTACTTCTAAATCTTATTGGCTTCAACGCTCCTGCTAGACATTTACGTTTTATAGAATATTTTAATCTGCCTGTACATAGATGTAACTACTCTTTCAATGAACCTATTTCACGAGCCTTAAAAGAATTTAATACTATAAATATGAAACATGATTTAGATTTTTCATTGTCTTTGAATAAGTTTAATGAACTTTTAGATTTATTTTACTCCTAGTTATAAGCTAGTCTGTAAGGATTGTAATGTTCCCTAGACTATAAATAAATAAATAAATAAATTCCATGTCGTCTGCCTCAGAGTTTTCTTACTCGAAAAGTTGAAATGCGGCAACCCTGGACATGGGAAAAGTTGTTGCTATTGTTTGTACTGGTGAACTTAGGTAGGTCTATGTACGATTTGATTTTACTTATGTGTGTATTTCACCCATCCCCCCAACCGTTCTCCATTTCCTACCTACTGCTGTTGTGGTTGTTGATTTCTGTCAGTCAGTTCTCGCACGTTAGTTGGAGTATTTTGTTTTTATGTGTGTGTGTGTCTGTGTGAGTGTTTGATTTTTTTTTTGTGTGAGCTGAGAGCTTTATTTTGTCATCTGTTCCGCTCAGTTGTGTCAACCATCGATTGTGTTAAATACCCAACGAAAGCGACGGTTTATTTGGTTGAGGTTTGTGTTTAGTTTTTTTCTTCGTATTTTTCTGTCATCGCTTCTTTGGCGGATTTCGAAGGTGGCGAAACAAAAAAAACAACACGATACAAATTAAAAAAAACAAAACGAATAAATTCTAGAAAATTGCTGCCTAAAATTATTTCAAAAGAATATTTTGGCTTGAAAACGTAAATATAAAATTAAATTTTAGTTTAAATTAAAAAAAAACGAAAGTCTGCGATTTAAATGAATGAAAGTGAAAAAAGAACACAACATTTTAAAAAGTGTAATTGTTTTGTAAATAATAGCGTAAAAGTGAAAAAATTGAGTAAATAAAGAAAAAGATCGAAAATATATACCACAAAATTCAATTCAAAACAAAATGTTGCTAAATTTTAAATTCTAAAAAAACAAAACGGTCAAATCGGCTAAACAATGTTTAGAAAAATAGTGCCAATATTCCCCCCCCCCCCCCCAAAAAAAAATAAAAACAATAATTGAATTTAATTTAAGTTTCTCTTTTTAAAAAAAATTCATATGAAAATGAATGAAATATGTGTGTCATACATTTCTTACAAAATAAACGAATACGTTTCAAAAATATGTATCTACAAAACAACAACAAAAAAGCTTCAGGAAAATTGTTAAAATTAAGAAAATATATTTCTAGAAAACTCCTCAAATGAAAAATTCCAATACAAACTCGAGAGTCCGATTATTAAATATTAAAAAATTAAATTAAAAAATTATAGATCACATAAACAAAAAAAAAAAAATCCAACTCCAATTTTCAAATAAGATAGACGAAAACCCAAAATTAAATTTTTAATAATTTAATAAAAAAAAAATCATAAATCAAATGTCCACAGAACAACGTGAAAGGAAATCCTGGAAATGGAAAAAAATTCGAATGAAAAATTTAAACTTGAGTGTGCAATTTAAAAAATATTTAATAAAATACCATAAATCAAATGTAGAATTTCTTGCAATTCTAAGCTCCAATAAACCAGTTTAAGAAAATCTAAATAAAGCCATCGATAGAAATTTCTAAAATTTCTAAAAACCCTAGAAGCCTCTAAAAAAGATGACTGAAGTCGGTGTTCAGTATTCAAATACAAAACCATAATTCGTGGGATTTTTAAAAATAGCTAAGCTCCAAAAAAAAAGGCTTTAAGAAAATAGCGGGTGTTTTTTGAGAACTTAAAAAGACAGAAATTTTGTTGGAATGACATTTTTCCCCATTACAGTCCTGACATTTATTTTTTAAATATGATTACGAGTTACATGGTCCATTCGATCAGTTAAATTTTTGACTAGATTAAGGTTAGGTTGTCAAATCGACAGTTATCATTATCGATGCATCTCGAAAAAAAAACACCCTATATTAAATGAATAAACCATACAAAAAATCCCCAGAGCGTTGTCAAATTAAGTAAAAATTATATAACGCAAGACCTGCATTTTCCATGTAAAAAAAAACGGAATTTCTCCAAAACGATTTGAAATTTCAAATTTGTCTACACTTAATTTGGTTGTGATAACCGAAGCTTTCAAACACCACTTCCTGAATTGTTTTAACTTTTTTTTAACCCGAATCACTTGCAAGCTATCAATTTAGAGACAAATAAGCCATATTAATTTCACGTGTGGTATCATTTATTTACAATTAATCGAGTTATTATATATTTTAATTGTCCCTTTCGATATAATCAGTCGGGGCTAATTACCAATTAATGCTAACGATTCTCGTGCGAATTTCTGGTTTGTTGATCTCCCCACACCCCCTCCCCCCCCAATTTGGATGAGCCCTCAAACAGAATTAGTAAATAAGAGAGTCATAAAAAAAGAACTCTCAATTTGAAATTGAATACAAAAGAAACAATTAAAACAACAAAATTGTCAAATGTTTTAGTCACAAAATACGGACAATTCGATATAAATGTATTATCTCTCTCGTCCAGTGACCTGAGAGATAAATGCTGACCGACTTCGATTAATCGTGGAAAGAAAATCACCTGATTGCTCCTTAAAGTTTTCAGCGTCACCGGATCACGGAAAAGAGTCTGAATTAGTTGTTTAAAAAAAATTTATACATTTTTCTTATCAAGAGTTCATTAATTTTTTTTAAAAATACGAGGGATAAACTGCAATTTTCTGAATTTGTCTAAATTTCAATTGGAATTTTCAGAATTTCAATGATTCTAAATTTTCTATAAGTTTATTGTATTTTTTGGGTTTTCTAAATTGGAATTGGTTTTTCGGAATTTTAATTGGAATTTTCTGCATTTTAATTTTCTAAATTTCATTTGTAATTTCCTTAATTTTATTCAGATTTGAATAAGAATTTTCTAAACTCCAAATGAGATTTTCTAAATTTCAATTGGAATTTTCTAAATTTCAATCGGAATTTTCTAAAATTTTAATTGGAATTTTCTAAAATTTTAATTGGAATTTTCTAAATTTTAATTCGAATTTTCTAAATTTGAATTGGAATTTTTTTATATTTCAATTGAAATTTTTTAAATTTCAATAAGAAATTTTTAAATTTCATTTAGAATTTTCTAAATTTCATTTAGAATTTTCTAAATTTCATTTAGAATTTTCTAAATTTCAATTGGAATTTTCTAAATGTCAATATGAATTTTTTAAATTGCATTTGGAATTTTCTAAATTTCATTTGGAATTTTCTAAATTTCATTTGGAATTTTCTAAATTTTAATTAGAATTTTTAAAATTTCAATTGGAATTTTTTAAATTTAAATTTTAATAAGAATTTTCTAAACAAAAATGAGATTTTTTAAATTTCTAAATTTTAATTAGAATTTTTAAATTTCAATTGGAATTTTTTAAATTTCAATTATAAGAAGAATTTTCTAAACAAAAATGAGATTTTCTAAATTTCAATTGGAATTTGTAAATTTCAATTGGAATTTTCTAACTACAAATGAGATTTTCTAAATTTTAATTGGAATTTTCTAAATTTCTAAACCTTAAATGAGATTTTCTAAATTTCAATTCGAATTTTCTAAATTTTAAGTGGAATTTTCTAAATTTCAATTCGAATTTTCTAAATTTAAATTGGAATTTTCTAAACTACAAATGAGATTTTCTAAATTTCAATTCGAATTTTATAAATTTTAATTCGAATTTTCTAAATTTTAATTGGAATTTTCTAAACTACAAATGAGATTTTTTAAATTTTAATTGGAATTTTCCAAATTTCAATTGGAATTAGTTAAATTTCAATTCGAATTTTTTAAATTTCAATTCGAATTTTTTAAATGTCAATTGGAATTTCCAGAATTTTATTTGGATTTCAGTAAACATTTTCTGAACTACAAGTGAGATTTTCTAAATTTCATTTGGAATTTTCTAAATTTTAATTCGAATTTTCTAAATTTCAATTGGAATTTTTTTTATATTTCAATTAAAATTTTTTAAATTTCAATTACAATTTTTTAAATTTCAATTACAATTTTCTAAATTTCAATTAGAATTTTTTAAATTTCAATTGGAATTTTCTAAATTTCAATTAGAATTTTTTAAATGTCAATTGGAATTTCCAGAATTTTATTTGGATTTCAGTAAACATTTTCTGAACTACAAGTGAGATTTTCTAAATGTTAATTTTAATTTGTTATTAAAAACCGGAATTCATCCTTTTGATTAAATTGCAATTGGAATTAATTTTAATTTCACATTTTGATTTGAAGTCTTCCCAAAATTGGATTTTAATTTAATTAATTAATTCAATTTTCTGAAATTGAAGAGACATTCTGTGATATTCAATTGAAATTTTTTGAATTTCAATTGGATTATTGTGAATTGCAAATGCTTTTTCTGCATTATTCTCTTATTTTTTGAAATTTCTTAATAATTTAATAAAATCCATTTATGTGACGAATACTTTCCCTCGCCACTGCTAACGTTTCAGTTCATTTTATGCATTTATATCGATTGGCAGTCTGAGACAACCGACACCTGGTTCTTGAGTCCACGCATTTCAGAGTCGGTCCTTCCTTCTAAACGTTAAGAACAAATTTGAATAAAAGATTATTGTGAGAATTCCGGCAGCATTTGTTAAAGTGAAACAAAATTGTCTGCGTCGTCAGAGAATAGTAGGAAAAATTGTAATAATAATAATAATAATAATCGAATTGTTGTATACGTGACATATTTTATTATTATTTGAATTTTTTTTATGATCGTCACATGGACAATTAACGCAAATAATACGAAAACATAGACAAGTGCAAATTAATGAAATATGGAAAAAAAATATCAGCTTACAAATTATTTGAATTGAAGAGAAATCTGTGAAATGAAAAATTTAAACAAATACTCAAGGTGTGTTATTTTAAATAAACAACAAAAAAATGTGTTAAAAAATAAAAACAATAAAATCCATAAATACAAATAAATTCAAATGATATTTTGGAATTTATTTTCGAAAAATAATTAATTTAATGTAAAACAGAAACAAAACAAAAATTAAATTTAAATCAAAAATTAAATTTAAATCAAAAATTTAAAACCCATAATGTTTGTGCTAAATTTTCAAAATAAACAATTCTCCAAATCTGTGTAATTTTCGTTTCAGTGTTTGCAAGTAACGAACATTTGAATAATAATCAAATAATCTACTGGTTGGTTTATAAGAAGTATGTGTGCGACAAACTCAGACAACCAAACCAATAATTAAGTAATAGAAAGTATAACAAACAACAAACTACAAATAAATCATCAATTGTAACCAAAGTTAAAACGTCACTTACCATCGTCGCAACATATCCTAATTTTATAAAAAAAAATTCAAATTTCCACATAAAAGGAGCTCTAAAAAAATTTTAAAAAACAAATCCAAGTAATTGAAAATTCGTTCCGGCATGTGTGTCTAACAGCATCAATTCAAGTGTACTGTGCTCGTTAACCTTCAAATATATAAAAGGATATCCTTCAAGGAGTGACCACGACAAGTTCCACAAGAAATTCCTCTTGAGAGCAACCGCAGCCCATCTCTGTATATATGTCTTTATATCAGACAATTTGCGTGTAAATATTTTGATTCAGCCGTTCGATTATCTAGTTGTAAGCTAACTAAGCGCTAGCCGGTCAATCATTCCTCATGATGAAATTTCTCCATGAATTCATGTTCGATGGACGTAATGGGGAGGAGATGGTTTTAACCACCCAGGAAATGGTAAATACGAATGCGTTATCTTGTTTTTCTTCTTCTTCTTCTTGTTTTACAGCTTTACTGTTTTTACAGTTTGTTGGGATGACGTTTTATTGACTAAAAATTTAAGATCACAATGATTGGAAATACTTTAAGTCTCAGATTTCCAAAAGATTTGCTCTCTCTCATGAGCTTTAACATTTATACAGATTTTGTAAGAATAGAGTTGGGTATTTCTTTTAGCACTGCGTATTATTGTTTACTGATTTTTTATTTTTATCTTTAAATGGTTTTGTCACCTCCATATGTTTGTGCCCTATTGCCATTAATATACAATTATTCGGGTGGGTTTTCGTGGCATTTTTATATCTAAAAATGTGAATTTTCAAAAAATCACCTTTTCGACTCGATGGACTCTCTTTCTCACTTAATCCATTGTCTTTCCCACGTTGGACTTACTTTACTTTCGTTGGACTTACTTTACATTCGTTGGACTTACTTTACTTTCTCGCTCTCGACTATCTTAAATTTTTGTCTCTCTCTCGACTATCTTCACTTTCTCTCTCTCGACTATCTTCACTTTCTCTCTCTCGACTATCTTCTCTCTCTCTCTCTCTCGACTATCTTCTCTCTCTGTCTCTCTCGACTATCTTCTCTCTCTGTCTCTCTCTCGACTATCTTCACGCTCTCTCTCTCTCTCTCTCTCCCGACTATCTTCACGCTCTCTCTCTCTCTCCCGACTATCTTCACGCTCTCTCTCTCTCTCTCCCGACTATCTTCACGCTCTCTCTCTCTCTCTCTCCCGACTATCTTCACGCTCTCTCTCTCTCTCTCTCTCCCGACTATCTTCTCTCTCTCTCGACTATCTTCTCTCTCTCTCTCTCGACTATCTTCTCTCTCTCTCTCGACTATCTTCTCTCTCTCTCTCTCTCGACTATCTTCTCTCTCTCTCTCGACTATCTTCTCTCTCTCTCTCTCGACTATCTTCTCTCTCTCTCTCTCTCGACTATCTTCTCTCTCTCTCTCTCGACTATCTTCTCTCTCTCTCTCTCGACTATCTTCTCTCTCTCTCTCGACTATCTTCTCTCTCTCTCTCTCGACTATCTTCTCTCTCTCTCTCGACTATCTTCTCTCTCTCTCTCTCTCGACTATCTTCTCTCTCTCTCTCTCGACTATCTTCTCTCTCTCTCTCTCTCGACTATCTTCTCTCTCTCTCTCTCTCTCGACTATCTTCTCTCTCTCTCTCTCTCTCTCGACTATCTTCTCTCTCTCTCTCTCTCGACTATCTTCTCTCTCTCGACTATCTTCTCTCTCTCGACTATCTTCTCTCTCTCGACTATCTTCTCTCTCTCGACTATCTTCTCTCTCTCGACTATCTTCTCTCTCTCGACTATCTTCTCTCTCTCGACTATCTTCTCTCTCTCTCGACTATCTTCTCTCTCTCTCGACTATCTTCTCTCTCTCTCTCTCGACTATCTTCTCTCTCTCTCTCTCGACTATCTTCTCTCTCTCTCGACTATCTTCTCTCTCTCTCTCTCTCGACTATCTTCTCTCTCTCTCTCGAATATCTTCTCTCTGTCTCTCGAATATCTTCTCTCTCTCGAATATATTCTCTCTCTCTCAAATATCTTCTTACTCTCTCTCTCTCTCGAATATCTTCTCTCTCTCTCTCTCTCGACTATCTTCTCTCTCTCTCTCTCTCGACTATCTTCTCTCTCTCTCTCTCTCTCGACTATCTTCTCTCTCTCTCTCTCTCTCGACTATCTTCTCTCTCTCTCTCTCGACTATCTTCTCTCTCTCGACTATCTTCTCTCTCTCGACTATCTTCTCTCTCTCGACTATCTTCTCTCTCTCGACTATCTTCTCTCTCTCGACTATCTTCTCTCTCTCGACTATCTTCTCTCTCTCGACTATCTTCTCTCTCTCTCTCGACTATCTTCTCTCTCTCTCGACTATCTTCTCTCTCTCTCTCTCGACTATCTTCTCTCTCTCTCTCTCTCTCTCGACTATCTTCTCTCTCTCTCTCTCTCTCGACTATCTTCTCTCTCTCTCGACTATCTTCTCTCTCTCGACTATCTTCTCTCTCTCTCGACTATCTTCTCTCTGTCTCTCGAATATCTTCTCTCTCTCGAATATATTCTCTCTCTCTCAAATATCTTCTTACTCTCTCTCTCTCTCGAATATCTTCTCTCTCTCGACTATCTTCTCTCTCTCTCTCTCGACTATCTTCACGCTCTCTCTCTCTCCCGACTATCTTCACTCTGTCTCTTCACTTTCTCTCTCCTTCTCTGGAGTATCTTCACTTTTTATCACCACTTTTTTTCTCTAGACTATCTTCACTTTTTATCTCCACTTTTTTTCTCTAGACTATCTTCACTCTCTCCCTCCCTTCACTATCTCTCCCTAACATACACTTTCTCTCGATCGACTCTTTAATTTATCTCGCTCTTCGTCTAGTTTCTTTAATTTCTTTCGCTCTCGATCGACTCTCTTTACTCTATCTTTATCTAAAGTTTCAGTACTAATACGATGACTAACTCTATATATATAGAGAGAGGGAGGGAGATTTAGTCTCAAGATGTAGACCCACCAGAGAGCATCAAGAGACACACTCATAGTGTCAATACAGACATTCAGTCTCGATACAAAGACTACGTTTCAGTACAGAGTCTCGGCCTCAAAACAGAGACAAGGTCTCGAGACACAGACTATGTCTCAAGAGACAGACTCATAGCGTCAATACAGACTCAGTAAAATACTCTCAGCCTCAAGACAGTGATTCTGTATCTCAAGAGACAGATAAAATCTCCATACAACGACGCTCAGTCGAAATACAGAGACTCAGTCTCAAAACAGAGATTCAAACACAACACAGGGACTCTCAGTCTTGACACAGTTAATCCTTTGATTTCGCTTTTGCCGTATCTCGATTTGAATAAATTGAGATATTTTTCATTGATATTAATTTCCATATCTTGTTTTCGATTGTTGTGGCTGTAATTACTTTGTTGTGTGTTTTCTCTTTGGTATAAATAAATGTTCCTTAATTGAGCATAATAATTTATTTCTAATTTGTTTATGTCACATCTAGTTCCGGCACGGTCGTAAACCCCGTATTCGCTTCAACCTCTCCACCCGACTGACTGTTCCTGCATCGGCTCCCACAAAACAGCAACACAATTTGCGTTTGTTCAACTTATGGGTCTGTGGTTATTTTCATAATTTAACCACTGGGAACGGTCTAATCATGCGGAAAATCATTTTTCTCTTTACCACAAATACTTTTCGTACAAATATAACGAGAAAAACCATAAAGTTTCCACAACATATTCGTCAAGTTGTCGGTAGGTCTGTCTGTCTGTCCGTCTGTCTGGCTGTCGTTTTATTGCATTCTAATTCAAAATTGTTTCGTTCGTATCCGAATGCAATGATGGGGGGTTGGTTGCCATCGTTGTGGGCCAAAGATGGCACAGCGAATGAAAGCCACGAGCATAGAAATATTCCAATAATTGAAACCGGAAAATAAAATATATATTTTAATTTAAATTTGTTTTGTTTCGTTATGTTTTTGTACGATAACTCGTAGCGAAAGTGTGAGGCAAAAGAAACACTGCAGCCGGCCGCCAGTCTTTCTTTGCTGAATGTGATTTGGTGAGGATGGTCATGACGTGGATGACCGAGCAATGCGACCGACCGACCGTGAATCATCACGTTTTAAATATACAAAAAGAGATCTGTGCAGAGACTTAATTTCTCTATGTAGAGAGACGCTATTTGTATAGAGACGCTCTTTGAATAGAGATGCTCTTTGTATAGAGATGCTCTTTGTATAGAGATGCTCTTTGTATAGAGACGCTCTTTGTATAGAGACGCTCTTTGTATAGAGACGCTCTTTGTATAGAGACGCTCTTTGTATAGAGACGCTCTTTATATAGAGACGTTCATTGTATAGAGACGCTCTTTGTATAGAGACGCTCTTTGAAGGGAGATGCTCTTTGTACAGGGACTCTCTTTGTACAGAGAGTCTCTTTGCATAGAGACTCTCTTCATACAGAGACTGTCTTTGTACAAGGACTCTCTATGTACACAATCTCTCTTTGTACAGATGCTCTCTTTGTACTGAAACTCTCTTTGCCGAGACAGTCTGTTTGTACAGGCATACTCTATTTGTGCTGACCAATCTTATAGAGACGATACTGAATTCTCATTGTATATATTTTTTTTTACGGGTTTAATCTATGGTGTAGAGACTCATTCAAAGGATTTTATCAAAACGGACAACTCGGCACAAAATATCAAAATTTCGATAATTTTTTTTCGCTATTTGAAAATTCTCTCAGATCGACTGTAATACACTCCTTGAATCGACTAAAGATATACATCAGTGGTCGAGACAAAGAGAGCAGCCATAACCGATTTAAATTATGATTGGTGACCAAAAGAGGTTTTGTTTATATACGAACACACTCTCTCTCTCTCTGTTAGGGTTTTCGTAGATTTTTGAGTTATATACGTGTGACAATGTTCCTGCCATGGCTCTCATTTTAGGAATTCGCCGTTTATTTTATGAGAACCTCATCGGCCCAAAATAATGTCGAATTCGGCTTTGTTAAGCGAATGTGTTTTGTGTAAAATTCCGATCATGTTTGGCCGCCTGTGTCAATTTAGACACTCATAATGGGATTCCTCAGTTTGTTTTTTTTTTGTCAGATTGCACGAGTCCGCTCTCTCAGATATCGCGACTAGTAGCCACAGTGCCCATAGATACGGTGTCCGATTCTGATTACATTTTGTATCCATTTAGAGAGGTCCTAGCCGAAGACAACCGGTAAAGGATGAAAGGCGGATGCCTTCTTGCGGAAGTGTTAGTATGTCGGTAAAGTCGAAGGAAAAAAAGTCCTCAATTGGACAAAAAATCGGCATTTCATTGTTCTTTAGACTGTCTATTGCTCTAAAATGCTGAGGATTTTTCTTTTTAAGTGATACTTGTAGATTATTTACAGCACTAAGAAGTTGTGAGTGACAATTGGAAGTTTGCCATGCCATTTTCAATTGTCGCTAATAACTTCCGAAACCCCTCCTCTATTGTGAATTAAAAATCTAAAAAAAATTAATTAAATCTATTCAAAGTATGTGTTAAGAGATCTTTATCGTATTATGTGAACACGTGTAGTCACATGTAGCAAGAGAATTAATCTATTCAACGTCGACGAATGCCATGTGGCTGGCAATAATTCTCATTAACGTTCTTCGATTATAACCATATAGGATTATGAGTGAGTGTGGGTGAGGGTGTGTACAATGCCTGTCCGAACGTGTGTGTTCCCAAGCCATTACTCATAATGTACTCAGCTTCCTTTTTGGTGGAATGTTCACATAGCTCTGTCTCTGATCATACGACGACAACGATGGACTTTCTTAACCAACGTAAATCACATAAACTAGGCGGGCTGGCTGGCGGAAAGTATTTACTGACGGTATTTGTGTTTTTTTTTTCTTCTTCGTCATCGTCTTGGTTTTCTTCTCTTCCGTAGTGTTCTGGCTACCTTGTTATGGATGATGTTGTTGTTATCCCATGTATTTGTTGCCTTTTACGGATTCTTTTGCAAAGCCGACCACTCTACACTACCAAAGCTGTAAGCTGTGAGTAGTGAGTACACACACACTCGTAACGTACTTTTCTTGTTTTCATTTTCGTTCTTTGCTTTTTTAAGTACCTTCGACATGAAAGTACTACGTACGGAACCTACCTACCTCTCCTCCGCCCTGTCTGCGAACATACGTAACGTAGGCAGGAACGCGCCGACTATGGATTGGCGTATTATGGTGGACTCGCATAAGCGTTTCTATGGCCCCTGTGAGTGTGTGGTATGTTCTGGCGGCTCTGGTGGAGAGGTCTTTGTACTCTTTTACGTTTCTTTTGCTGTGTGTGTCGTCCGTCCGTCGTATGTATTCCTTCTTTCATCCGCCACAAATACACGGAAAACATGAACATGAAAATCAATAAAACAAAAAAAAATGAAGAAAAACTGCTACTGTTTGTTTTTCTCATTCCTTCGTATCTGAGCTTTAGGGGGCACAAAAAGCAAAAAAAAAAAAAAAAAACAAGTCATGAAAGGGTGCTGTGGCGACTGAGGTCGATGGGGTGAGAGACGAGAGACGGCGCGAGCGAGAGAGATGGAAGGAAGGGGGCTTTGGAAGTCAACAACTCGATTCATTAGGATAATAACATTTTGTTCATTTTGCCACAGTCTTTTCTATTCCGTTTTGCTGGTTTTTTTTCTTGTTGTGGCAAAATAGATTTGTACCACGTAATTCTGTAATTTGCTCTTTTCCCCTCCCCATTCCCCTGCTCTATTGTGTTTTTGTGATGTCGTTGTCTGGAAGAACAATGTTTCTTCCTTCTTTTGTTTTGGATTTAATTCTGGCAAATTGTTAATGATTAAGACCCTGCAGAAAGTATGTCAATTACTCTTTAATTTTTGCCACAAGTGAGCTAAAGCAAAGCAAAGGGAAATGGGGAATTCCGGATATTGCGCTGCCATATTAAAATGATGAAATTAAATTTAATAAAGGGTGCAGCTGAACAATTAACTGTTTAAAAATCAATTAAATAATTCAATGTTCAAGTGAACAATTAAATTTATTAATTGAATAATTGAGTAATTGAATTATTGCGTAAGTGGATAATAAGTACTTCAAAAATTCATTGATCGATTGACACATTAATTGCGTATGCATTTCCCTTAACATTCTATGAAGGAACAGGCGGGGATAATTGATTAAATTGATTGATTGATTGATTAAAAGTAATTGAGTAACTCTATAATTCGATAATTGAATCATTAATAATTGATAAACGGAAATTTGAATAATTGGATACTTGAATAAGAGAATAATTTTGCAATTGAGTAACTGGGTAATTGAATAATCGGATAATTAGTAATTAAATAATTGAGTAATTAAATAATCGACTAATTGAGTCATTACATAATTCAACAAGTAGATAATTGTTGAGTAAGTGTATAAATTGACAATTGCATAATTGAATGGATGAATAATTGAATAGTTGGCATACTTGAATAAGTGAATAATTAAGTGATTGTATAAGTTCTTTTTTTTTAGCGGGCGATTCCCACCCTAACCATCTAATTAATCAACTAATTGAACAATTCACAACTTAATTGAACAAGAACTGATCTGATTGTCTTGTTAACTAAACTTAAATAACTATTCCAGTAATTCTTTAATTAATTATTCAATTAGTTGCCCGAATCGATTAATTAAAGAGTTACTGGAACAACTAATTAATTAAATATTTGCACATTAGCTTAGTTAACCCGATAATCAGATCAGATATATCAGATATCAGTCAATAAGCGAATTTGTCAATATTTAAAGCTTTTGAGTCGTTTCGAAATGAGTTGAAACGAATAATTAATTGAAGAATTGCTCGATTAATTAGATAATTGAACAGTTGATCGATTTAGTAATTTTTTTTTTTTTTTTTATTTTTTATTTTTTTTTTAAATTAAATAAAAATTTAACAATTGCTCTATTAATTATTTAATTGAACAATTGCTCGATTAATTACTTAATTGAAAAAATTGACCAATTGCTCGATTAATTAATTAATTGAAAAAATTTACCAATTGCTCGATTAATTAATTAATTGAAAATATTTACCATTTGCTCGATTAATAAATTAATTCAACAATTTTCGATTAATTATTTAATTGAACAATTGCTCGATTAATTATTTAATTGAAAAAATTTACCAATTGCTCGATTAATTAATTAATTAAAAAAATTGACCAATTGCTCAATTAATTATTTAATTGAACAATTGCTCGATTAATTAATTGCAAAAATTCACCAATTGCTCGATTAATTAATTAATTGAACAATTGCTCGATTAATTAATTAATTGAAACAATTAGCAATAGCTCGATTAATTACTTAATTAAAAAAATTTAATTGAACAATTTTACCAATTCCTCGAATAATTAATTAATTTAAAAATTAACTAATTGATCGACTGCTCGAATAAATAATTAAAACAATTGATCGATTAATTAACAAATTGACCAATTGCTTGATTAATTAATTAATTAAAAAAATTGCTTGATTAATTAATTAATTAAAAAAATTGCTTGATTAATTAATTAATTAAAAAAAATTTACCAATTGCTCGATTAATTAATTAATTGAACAATTGCTCGATTAACAGTATAATCAAATTAGATAATCAAGTAGTCAGTAGACCAATTAATACTCGTTTCTCTGCAATTTTATCATTGAATAGAAAGATTTATCAATTAAATCATTCTATTGATTAATGAATTAATTGATTAATCTTTCTATTGATTAATCAATTCTTTCTATTCAATTAATTAGTCAACTAATTAAAGGATTGTCCAATTAATGTTGTAACTAATCGAACAGTTGCTGGATTATTTAAATGATTGAACAATTGATCGATTAAGTAATTGAACAATTGTTTGATTAATTATATAATTAGTCAAATTAGTCAATGAACAGTATAATCACAGACGATAATCATGTAGTCACTAGGTGTTTCTGAACAATTCATCATATAATAGAAAGCTTTATCCATTAATGGATCAATCAATAGATTAATTTCACAAATTAGTCAATTAGGTGAATAATCGTCCAATTATTGATGTATCATACACAATAAACCTGAATTTAAAAAAAAAACAAAAAAAAAAAAATTTGTTGGATAAATAATTGAACAATTGCCCGATTAATTAATTAATTGAACATTTAATAGAAATATGTATCAATTAATTGATCAATGAAATTAATAGAAAAAATAATTATGGATTGTTTTTTTTTTAATTTTTTTTTTTTGCAATTTTTCGCAACATGATTTGCCATACATAACTTGAAAGCAAATGGCACAATTTCATTGAAATAAATTTTAAAAAAATTATTTTAAATTTTAGCTTTTAGAGCCTTCGAACCCGAGGCACAGTTTCGGAGATATGAACAAAGTTCGGCCGGAAATCAAAAGTAAAGGTTTTTTTTTGTTGAGAAAAAAAAATCCACATAAAATCGAAAATGACAAAAAGTGTCCAAATCGATAAATTAATTACAAAGTTATCGAATAACAATTAGCTTTTTTTTCTATTGATTGTTTTTTTTTTTTAATTTTTAATTTTTGCACATTTTCGAAAGAAATAAATTTAAACAAATGCATCGCTAAATTATTTTAAATCTTAACTTTTAGAGCATTCGAATACGAAATACAGTTTCGGAGATACGAACAAAGTTAAGTCGGAAAACCATTGTTATCGTATTTTTTTTTTTTTTAGAAAAAAATTCATAAAAAATCGAAAATGAGAAAAAGTGGACAATTTCTGAAGAAATTAAAATTGAAATGAGGTATAAATCATTAAAATCGATGGAATACTTTCGATTTTATTCACAATTTAGTGAAGGCACCTACTGCGATTTAATCAATTGTTTAATTGGATACTTAACGTATTAAATCACCTAAAGTCTGAGCTGTAGAATTTGAACATGAATCACTTGAACACACACACACTTGCTGTCGTGTCTGACGTTGGCTGCACTGTAAACCGTGTAAATCATTTATTTTATATTAATGGCCGAATAAATAACTGCTCCCAAAGTTTCAGTGATGACCGGACCGGACTGAATCACGACCAGACAATGCCAAACGCAAATTCGACATACTTTCACTACAAACAACAATCACAATGAAGCAAACAAAAAGCGCACGCTCTCGATTTTTGCGTTTATTAAGTTTTTTTTTTTTTTTTTTTGGCTTTTTGGAAAGCCAAGTACCAAATTTTTGTAGGCATAACCGATGACAACAACAACAACACCATATGGACGCCATAAAAGGCCATTTATAAATAACAAAAAAAAAAAAAGAAACGTTTAACAAAAAAAAAAGTATACACGTAATTTGTTTTCTTCCCGAAAATATCGGCATAAAGCTGAAATTGCAAAAATAAAAATAAAAACAGAACGAAAGCAGAGAAAACTCATGCCAAAACTTCGACAATGTTGAGATTTATTTATTATTTTGTATCTTTTAACGGGTGACTAAACACAATAACCGACGATGAACAAATCAACCGAAAAAGAGGCTCACAGCACACCAAGACCAAAAGCTGATGGGGTACAATTTTCAAAAAAAAAAAAAACTTGCACACGCATAAAATAAAAATGTGGACTGAAATACGCTTCAAAGTACAACAACGACATAAAAGCCAACAACGAGAAAACGTGCGTAAAGCGACAAAATAGAATGACTGGGCCAAGCGCAAATGTGTGAGCCACAACACAACTGACTGAACGGCTGGCTGGCCGGTCATTGTCGTGGGGTGGGGGGGGGGGTGGGTGATTACCAGACACAAGGCCCCCAGTATGTTGGTTGATTGCTTATGAAAATAAACTGACCGGATAGATGGCTAGCCAAGTCTCCGTACGGCCATATGGCCGAATAACCGGCCGGCAAAGAAACAAAAAAAAAAAAAAAAAAAAACATACGAAATACGCACACATACGCATTAATACTGACTGATATTGAGATGGTCGAAAACGAGCAGCACGGGTTGTTGTTGCACTACACGCACAGCCAACGACAACTGTTTCAATTTAGTTTAGTTTTGAAGAACACAGTCAAGGACGAACGACGCGCTCTGTATACGACTTTGGTTCTGTGGCGTTCAACATTTCATTTTGAACAACAACGTTTTAATTAATCGAATATATGGGCGGGAAAAAAAAGGGAGCTAATAAACCGAGCTGTGGAAAAGGTGGGCTTTAGCTTCTTTGCGCTCGCTTTATTTTGTTTACGAACGTTGAACAGCTATAGCCTTAGCTTCTTTGAAATCGCTTAAGCTTCTTTGAAATCGCTTAAGCTGCAATAGCATTAGCTTCTTTTCGTTATATTTAGCTTCTTTAGAATGGCTATAAAACGATAGCTTCACAACGACAGCGTTATCTTCCATTCGATTTTTTTTATTTTTTTCCTATAGCTTTTATTTCTTTGCGTACTCTTTAGCTTCTTTACGATGGCTTTATTCTCCTTGCGATCGCTGAACAGCGATAGCTTTACTACAATAGCATTAGCTCCATTTCGATTTTTCTTCTTTGCGATCGCTTTAGCTCCTCTGCGATGTCTATTAAACGATAGCTTCACGACAGATATAATTTCTTTGTGTATGCTTTATTCTCCTTGTGATAGCCTTTTTGTTGCAATAGCTTTAGCAACATGTTCGATGTTTCTTCTTTTCGGTAGTTTTACCTTCTTGATAGTCTCAGGCTTTTTGCAATAGCTTTAGTTTATATCGTTTTATCCTAGTTGCTTGCGATAGCTTCTACTGCGATGGCATTAGGTCCTTTAACATTTTTCGTCTTTGCTTTATATGCAGCTTCTGGCAATTATCTTCTTTGCGATCGCTACAAAACGATAGCTTCACTACGATAGCTTCTCTTCTATACGATTTTTCTTGTTTCCGATAGATTCCATTTCTTTGCGTACGCTTTAACTTCTTCGTGATGGCTTTATTCTCTTTGTGATAGCTTAACTGCAATAGCATTACCTCCCTTTCGATTTTACTTCATTTCGGTAGCTTTAGCTTCTTGGTTTTAGCTTCTTTAAGATGGCTATTAAACGATAGCTTATCTATTAGGTTTTTCTTTTTTCCGATAGACTTAATTTCTTTGCGTACTCTGTAGCTTATTTACGATAGCTTTATTCTCTTTCTTGTTTTTCTTCATTATTCTCTTTAGCTTCTTTGCGATAACTTTATTGTCTTTCTGGTTTTTCTTCATTGCGGTAGCTTTAGCCTCGATCGTTTCATCCTATTTGCGATAGCTTTTACTGCGATAGCTTTTGCTCCTTTTCGATTCTTCTTCTTTGCCCAATATTTAGCCTGGATCGCTTTAGATTCTGCGCAACTTATAAATTGTCCATTGGGCATTTGGGCCGGGGTTAAAACCCATTTTTATTTCCACTGTTCTTCCTCCACAAGCAGAATTTTTTATTTTTTTACAATTTCATTCACCCGACTTCTTTTGAGCTATTGTTGGAATACGTTTAGAACATGTTTGTTTTGGTATTAGGTCTAAAAATTATTAGCTATTCTCTTTTTTTGTTTGTTTTTGTTATTTAACCATAAATGATGACAGTTTAACATGGGCAACAAAAATCACAACAAATCGATCGATTTGGTTGAGCGGACGGACAAACAATCGAACAACCAAACAGTCCGTAGCGTGAGGAACGCTCAGACGGCCGGGAGGGAGGGACAGACAGTCACTGTGTGTATTGCCTTTAAAAGGTGTTTTAATCTTGACACAGTTTGGCTGTTGCACTCACCTCGTATGTGCAGTTTCGTAACATGATTTTTCACAGTTTGATTTTCAAAACAAAAAAAAACTCATAAACTCTATAACAAAATGTAACACACATTAAACACGAATTGGTTTTGGAAACTTTTTAGTTGGACACAGACCATTGGAAATGCTTATGACTGATTTACGAACGAAGCAGAAATGCAAACAATTTTTTTCTTTTCGAATAGTTTTCGAGCTTATAAAATATTGAAATGGAGCCATAGGGAGTCTGTCTTGGGGGCTTCACGTTATGTGAATGCTTTTAAAAGGCTGGCGTGAGATGGTGGTTCAACGACATGGACTAGTGCTCGCATAAGGCTCGGCATGTCATTTGCCCTCTCTTACGTACGTATTTCCCTAATATCCCATGATGAGCCAGACTTCTCTCTAATCATTGATTTGTACACGCTACTATTCGCTTGCAAACTGACTGCGATATAATGTTTTACAAACGGCTCCGAACGAATACGTTTTATGCAGACATGGCCGAGAGATTGCTCTCATATACATTTTCACTCGTAGCCGAAGCATAGCGAAACTTATCCGTTGCTAAACCCAGCAGCGTTGCGTCACTTTTTTTTTTTGACACTGGTCGTCGTATTATTGCTAAATCTGTCGTTCATACACCCTGCAGCACTGCGTTATGGGCAGCTTTACCGCTTCCGTTGCTTGTTTACATTCGTAATCGAATCGTATTTTAATAAAACACGCTTGACTCTTACTACAGCCAACTTTCTGGCACCTGTCATCACCAACATATATTGCATGATTGTAAATCCTTTATATGTCGCCCAGAAATTCCATTCTCTGATGGCCACACTTACCCTGCTGTACGTTTGGCTTCTGTTTCATGTCATCCCCGCTGACAGGGAACGGCACAACCGACCACAACATTCCTGATACTGACAGGACAGCACAGGCCGTCATTTTCCATATTCAGTTGTTCTATCTGTTGGTAGGTTGGATCACAGATAAACTACACACAACAAAACAGACAACCGAAACTGTCATAATGTCATCGTTGTGTTATCATCGTACGAATAATATCATGAAACAACGGTATCATCATCAGGCAGGCAACAATTTACTGTTAATGAGTTCCTTCATTTCAGTTCATGTCAACGATGAAACACAACCAGCGATATGTTGGTGGTGTTGGTGATTGTTGAAAGGTTATGATGGTGGTCGTAACTATGAGAGGTTTTGTGTTGGGGAATTCTCAACAGATTGGCGGAGGAATTTGTGAAATGTAAACCTTTTACATTTTGAGAGAGTGTGAGCGAGAGAGAGAGCGAGAGAGAGAGAGCTAGAGAGAGTGACAGCGAGAGAGAGTGAGAGCAAGAGAGAGTGAGAGCAAGAGAGAGTGAGAGTGAGATCGAGAGAGAGTGAGAGCGAGAGTGAGATCGAGAGAGAGTGAGAGCGAGATCGAGAGAGAGTGAGAGCGAGAGTGAGATTGAGAGCGAGAGAGAGAGAGTGAGAGAGAGAGTGAGAGTGAGAGTGAGAGAGATAGATAGAGATATATAGAGATAGATAGAGATAGATAGAGATAGATAGAGATAGATAGAGATAGATAGATATAGATAGATAGAGATAGATAGAGATATATAGAGATAGATAGAGATAGATAGAGATAGATAGAGATAGATAGAGATAGATAGAGATAGATAGATATAGATAGATAGATATAGATAGATAGAGATAGATAGAGATAGATAGAGATAGATAGAGATAGATAGAGATAGATAGAGATAGATAGATATAGATAGATAGAGATAGATAGAGATAGATAGAGATAGATAGAGATAGATAGAGATAGATAGATAGAGATAGATAGAGATAGATATAGATAGAGATAGATAGATATAGATAGATAGAGATAGATAGAGATAGATAGAGATAGATAGAGATAGATAGATATAGATAGATAGAGATAGATAGAGATATATAGAGATAGATAGAGATAGATAGAGATAGATAGAGATAGATAGAGATAGATAGAGATAGATAGAGATAGATAGAGATAGATAGAGATAGATAGAGATAGATAGAGATAGATAGAGATATATAGAGATAGATAGAGATAGATAGAGATAGATAGATAGAGATAGATAGAGATAGATAGAGATAGATAGAGATAGATAGAGATAGATAGAGATAGATAGAGATAGATAGAGATAGATAGAGATAGATAGAGATAGATAGAGATAGATAGAGATAGATAGAGATAGAGATAGATAGAGATAGATAGAGATAGATAGAGATAGATAGAGATAGATAGAGATAGATAGAGATAGATAGAGATAGATAGAGATAGATAGAGATAGATAGAGATAGATAGAGATAGATAGAGATAGATAGAGATAGATAGAGATAGATAGATAGAGATAGATAGAGATAGATAGAGATAGATAAAGATAGATAGAGATAGATAGAGATAGCTAGAGATAGATAGAGATAGATAGAGAGAAAGATAGAGATAGATAGAGAGAAAGAGAGAGGGAGAAAAGGAGAACAAGAGTGAGATGGGTATTGTCTCAAACTTCGGCTTCACATTGTGTAACTGTCAAACTAACATATTAAGAGACTAAATAGACGTAAATTGCGTCAATGACATAATATCGTTGAGGTTAGGTTCGGTTGAATGCAGGATCGGTCATGCACCATGACCGTCTCATGTTATTGACATACACCTAGGCCAGCAATTTGGCCTGTTGTGCGCTCCTGGTTTCGTCTACGAATTCCCTTCCCCCTTATCCTACGATAGGAATTCGGTCCCCTCTATAAAGTTACTTAAATTCCTTATGTCTATTGCTTTGACGGCCGATAGGTCATCTAAAGTGTCCTCTCCTAATTGGAATATCGTTGATGTAATGAAATAATTTCATTGATGAAATGAAATTAAATCAAGTAAAGCTAATAATTTCATTGATAAACTGAAATTAAATCAATGAAAATATTTCATTGCATACAGCGAAATATTCCATAGAATAAATGCACCAACAAAATAACTGCATTCCTTTTACGCAATAATTGTATTTCATTGATGCAATGAATGTTGTATGCCAACGAAATTATTTCATATTGTCAACAAAAGTATTTCATGGACACAATGAAATTCTGTAGTTGATGCAATGAAATGTATGCGATGAAATACTGCCACTGATCCAACAAACTATTTTCATTGATGCAATGGCAAATGTTCATGGCGTCAATGAAATAATATCGTTGGCGAAATGAAATGATTTCGTTGTGAAATTGTTTGGTTCATGCAATGGAATTGCATTAAGGCACTGAAATATTTATTTTTTTCATTTATGCAATGAAAGAATCATAATTTCGCAGATTAAATGAAATATTTTTTTTTAAATAACTTCACTGAATGAAATGAAATAATTTCATTGATGAAATGACGTTTTTTCTCTCCATAAAATGAACTTTGAATAATATGAGTTGTTTTCATTGTTGCTGTATGTTAACCCGAATCGCCCGGGCGTTGCCATATGGCAACGTATAAGCACAGGCAATTTTGTAACTGTAAAATTGCAACGGTTTGATGTTTTTGACAAGTGGTCGTTTGTTACAGTCGTGTTATTGGCTCTCATATGACAAGGTTGCAAATTAGCTTTTAAATAAAAAAAGCAAACAAATTCAGGGTGATTCGGGTTAAGGGACAACTTCTTGGTGATGTGGTTTTTTTACAGCGATTTCTAGAACACTTCAGTATGACGGGTTTTTGAGAAGGACATCAAGCTATTTGAGATTACCTGTATTACCCAAAAGGTCTTTCGAATTTTACATGTAGTTTTTCCCCTAAAAAGAAACAACCAAAAAAAGAAAACGAATCAGAGCGTGTGCAATTATGTTAATTATGCGATTAAATTGTGCAAAATGTTTCGACATTACACATTCGTAGGTTACAGTGGTTTTCAGCGGTCAACATTCCCATACTTTTCGAGTTATGTATAAAACCAATTGTTCTCGAGGACATAAGGTTTATTTTAATCTACTAACATTGCAAATCGGACAATAGAAAATATTTTTAAAATATTATTATTTAAAATATCCCAAGTTGACTACTTTTCACAAAAATAATCTTTCATTCGGCAAACACTGTGCCATGTCCCACGTGTTTTCTGTGGTCTTCGTTTTCAGCTGAATAAATAACAATGTGTAATTTAGTTTTTCAACGAAATCCGCCAGAAAATGTACAGTTAACACGTTAAGTTGCTTAACCCTCAGCCAATCCTCCAACCAGCCATCTCACATCCTCAAGGGTTTAGGAATTTATTAGAAATTGTTGCGACCTATTGTGCGTGTATGGGTTTTATATGCCCCCCCCCCCCACATTAGGCCACATGTGAAATGAGTCCATATGACCGTTCTGTATTCACCGGAAAAAGGAACTTGAAGGCGTCCTGTATGCATGTCCTTCTGACATTTGTCAATTTCAGTGGGCTACCCCATCACCACCACCACGCTTCCTCGTAGCCGTTGGCCTGACGCTTAACACGGCTACCTTTCTATACATCTACTCATATATGTCACCTTTCCCCCCGCTTGTGTATTTGTGGGAAACACTTCATTACTATTTTTTTTATTTTGTTTTGCCCGAGTCATTTGACCACCATAATCATCATCACCATACTCTGGGTACTGGTAGTAATTATATACGTGCTAAACATGACCATCAGAGGACATGATTTCTTTTTATTATTTGCCTTTTCCGCTGCACACATCCTTTTAAGGTTGGAATGTGCAATGAAAAATGTTAGATGAAAGGTCCTTGACTTCTTCATGCTGCCCTTGTCTCAGCATGAGCAAGTCAAGGACCTTTTGCGAAAAGTTTTTCCGAGAAAGATCTAAATTTGTGGAACTTGTTTGTACACAGAGAAAAAGGGTTTTCAAGAAGGATTGCATTGTGTGGTAATTCTTTAAAAAAAAATACGCCGACAGTGCCATCTATTGTCAATATCATGTACTTGTTTTTCTATACATCCCATCAAGTCACGGGCACTCACGTTTTGGAACGGTCGCTAAATAATGTGTGATGTTCTTACACGTAGTTGAATGAGGGCTTGTCGTGCTTTGTTCGCCCACGCTAACCCAGCGCCATCTATATGTCAGTGTTCTCATGTAAGGGTGGATAAAAGACTTTGTGGGGGAAAATCTCTACTGGTTGTGCGCCCGCGACTTACGACGTATGTGTATATTTCCACCAGGAGTGAAACTGAGGCTTGTTTGACGAACCAGACATTAGTTTCCAATTAACGTCTCAGGCGGATTTCTCAGCTGATATCTGAAAAAGCTGCCTTCCAAATGCGTCTGGACTCTTGATGAGAATCTGGACTCTTATTGAGTGTCTGGACTCTTGTTGAGACTCTGGACTCTTGTTGAGTGTCTGGACTCTTGTTGAGAGTCTGGTCTCTTGTTGAGAGGCTGGACTCTTGTTGAGAGTCTGGACTCTTGTTGAGAGGCTGGACTGTTATTGAGTGTCTGGACTCTTGTTGAGAGGCTGAACTCTTGTTGCGAGTCTGGACTCTTGTTGATAGTCTGGACTCTTGTTGAGAGGCTGGACTCTTGTTGAGAGGCTGGACTCTTGTTGAGAGTCTGGACTCTTGTTGCGAGTCTGGACTCTTGTTGCGAGTCTGGACTCTTGTTGCGAGTCTGGACTCTTGTTGCGAGTCTGGACTCTTGTTGCGAGTCTGGACTATTGTTGCGAGTCTGGACTCTTGTTGCGAGTCTGGACTCTTGTTGAGAGTCTGAACTCTTGTTGAGAGTCTGGACTCTTGTTGCGAGTCTGGACTCTTGTTGATAGTCTGGACTCTTGTTGAGAGTCTGGACTCTTGTTGAGAGTCTGGACTCTTCTTGAGACTCTGGACTCTTGTTGAGACTCTGGACTCTTATTGAGTGTCTGGACTCTTGTTGAGAGTCTGGACTTTTGTTGAGAGTCTGGACTCTTGTTGAGAGTCTGGACTCTTGTTGAGAGTCTGGACTCTTGTTGAGAGTCTGGACTCTTGTTGAGAGTCTGGACTCTTGTTGAGAGTCTGAACTCTTGTTGAGAGTCTGGACTCTTGTTGAGAGGCTGGACTCTTGTTGAGAGTCTGGACTCTTGTTGAGTGTCTGGACTCTTGTTGAGAGTCTGGACTGGTGTGGGAGTCGGAACTCATGGTGCGAGTCTGTATACTTAGCGAGAGTCTCCACTCTTGCTGCATGTCTCGACTCGAGTCTACACTCTTATTGCTAGTTAATTAGCTATTCCTTTCGAAACTCGCAGCTCTTCAACATCTTTCCCGATATTTCCTTGTGTCATTCATCAAAGGATATAAGCAAGGTAGGCAACTTTTTTCTCCATTGAGTGGATGAATAGAAGAACTTTGCTTCGTTCAACATTTTTAGCTTTTCAGCAGTCCAATTAAGACCAGCTCAGCTGGGCTGTCCTGTCATACATTTTTGTTACTTCCTTTGTGAAGAATGCTGGATGTCATCGTTGCTGTTGCTATCGGTCGGACAGAGATTCAGGTCTAGATACTTAAACACGTTTTTACACGTTTGTTTCCGTTACAAGCATTCCATTACTCTATTGGCAATTAGGTCATACACATGGTGGGGAAAGATCCACGCCTCCTCATCCCATGAGGAAAAATGTCATTTCAAGCATCAGCAACAACATCAACATCATCGTCATCATCACCCACAGCAGTGCGGAAAATTGAAATGATTGGGCAAAAAGCAGCAGACTGCTGATGAAGTGAGTCAGTTACAGTGTGCGGGGGGTTGTGAGTCTTCGGTATGCTGCAGTACTTGGCAGCCGAGATATTGTGTGTAACTCACATCACAAGTCCTGAAATGTTTTTACCTTTTTACTGCCGGAAATGACACCCAGCAGTTAAAGTCAAACCGGAAGCAAAGAGAAAATGTCAAGTAACGCTGTTATTGCTCACTACAGCAAGCATACGACTGTAATTCAATAGGGAACACAATAGAAATAATTTCATTTATAAAAATGTTTTTATTTTTGTCCTTCTTTCGTCTCCATTTTACTCAGACTATAATTGTTTTGTTTTTTTGTTGTTGTTGTTGCAGATCACCACATCCACTGCCAAAAAACTATGGGAGAAATCAGATGGCAAGGGGGCCTCGTCGGCTGGTGTTACCGGTGGCCCATTGAATCCACTGCACATTGGTGATCCACATGTTTGGAAAGATTCGCCATGGTCAACACAGACTGAAACCATTTTGCCGAGGCCACGTACATTTCCACAAGCGCCCGACACGACAGCGAGTGGAAATGCTGGAATATTGAGGTAAGTCTTCACACACACGCACACCATATCTCAATGAAGTACTTGTGAGAGCTGTCCCCAGCTGATGTGTCCTACATTAGCATGGCGTCCGTTGGAGATGATCGGAATGAGTTGAGTTATTTTTTAATTTCCTCTATTTTTGTTTTGTCTTTTACAGCCCTCGTGATTCTACAAGTGGTTTGGGTGTTAAAATGGTCGAATATGTTTTGGGTGGATCACCAACGAATAAAGAAAGTCCTTTGTCCGGTTTGGAGCCACGTCTGAGAAGTCTGAAATTCGATGATAATGATAAGGTAAGTCAAAAGAATGGCAAATGTTCTAAACTCATATTTGAGTGAGTTCAGTTGTTTGGAGAATTAATAAATCACCCACCAAAATCGCCTCACCTAATCAGAGTTGCAAATCACCTACAGTGGACAAATTATACAGAACATGGCAGACTGTAGAGACAGAACAGAGATAGCCGACTGCCGACTTGGGGTAGAAGTTAGATTACAAAAAAACTTTTATGAATTTCCCCATAGGATTTTATTTGTTACAACGAATTTCCTTACAAAATGACGAGGATTATTTCCATGTGACATCCTTTCGCTTCTTTTTTTTTGTGATTTTCGGCTTAACCCTCGATATTATGTCAAATCGATTTGTATCTCTTTCCCCTCACTTTTTTTTTGACATGGTCGTTGTTGCAACAAATTGCTGCACAAACAACGGTGACGTCGGCAAACGGCCATGGACTGGAGGGCAGTCAACATTTGTGCTCCGATGTATTTGTAGTGTAGGCAATTTCATATTATTTAATGGCCTTTAACAGCTTTGTTGTTATTTTAATTCCACTTCACTGTACGACCATCCATGCTCTGTTATGAGACACTAGAAACTTTTAATTTATCATCGTAGTCGCTCCATTCTGCCACAGCAATAAAGGGTAAATGCTCTCTCTACCCTAGTTTTTATTGATGTACTGTGGCAACCTTCCCCTTTCCCCTGTGGCCGCTGTCATAACTGCTACAATAGTTTCACTGTGCAACACCTCGAAACGGAAGTGTTGTAGACCAACTGAAATGCCTGTGTCAATTGGTTAATGATTCGTTTAGGAAGAAAATCTAATCGATTCATAGCAGCTTCTTCAGGAACGTGTTGGCTGTAGGGAGCGACAGCAAAAAAACATCTGGAAATGGAGACACATAAATCTGGTAGAAGATATAGTAGAAATTGAGCGATATTAGATAACTGACGGAGTACAGGATAGACGAGCAGGAGAGTAGGTAGAAACAGGGCAGATGAGTGGTCCAGAGTAGACCAGAGACATGGTACACATTAGACAGAGTTAACCGTAGTCAGAGGATCACAAGGACAGAAAGTCGAGATGATCCACTGACTTTTGACAGTAGATAGTCTGCTGACAGTAGATAGTCTGCTGACAGTACATAGTCTACTGACAGTAGATAGTCTGCTGACAGTACATAGTCTACTGACAGTAGATAGTCTGCTGACAGTACATAGTCTACTGACAGTAGATAGTCTACTGACAGTAGATAGTCTACTGACAGTAAATAGTCTACTGACAGTAGATAGTCTACTGACAGTAGATAGTCTACTGACAGTAGATAGTCTACTGATAGTCTTCTGACAGTAGATAGTCTTTTGACAGTTGATAGTCTACTGACAGTGGATAGTCTTCTGACAGTAGATAGTCTACTGACAGTAGATAGTCTATTGACAGTAGATAGTCTACTGACAGTAGATAGTCTACTGACAGTAGATAGTCTACTGACAGTAGATAGTCTACTGACAGTAGATAGTCTACTGACAGTAGATAGTCTACTGACAGTAGATAGTAGATAGTCTACTGACATTAAATAGTCTACTGACAGTAGATAGTCTACTGACAGTAGATAGTCTACTGACAGTAGATAGTCTATTGACAGTAGATAGTCTACTGACAGTAGATAGTCTACTGACAGTAGATAGTCTACTGACAGTAGATAGTCTACTGACAGTAGATAGTCTACTGACAGTAGATAGTCTACTGACAGTAGATAGTCTACTGACAGTAGATAGTCTACTGACAGTAGATAGTCTACTGACAGTAGATAGTCTACTGACAGTAGATAGTCTACTGACAGTAGATAGTCTACTGACTGACATCTGACATTATAAGGGACAAGGTTTGTGGATTCAATACCTGGCTATAAATTTTTTTCTAGTTGTAATGTAGGTAGATTGTGAAGATATTTCTTATTGATTGTCTATTTATCTATTTCCAGTCACACGACGACAAAGAAAAAGCCAATTCACCTTTCGACACAAACGGTTTAAAGAAGGACGATCAAGTAACAAACACAAACGGCGTTGTCAACGGAATTGATGACGACAAAGGATTCAAGTAAGTTTTTCTTTTTTTAAAATTATTTTTATAATATTGAATTTACTAAGTGATAGATGAGTTGTCCGGATGTCGAGTAGAAATATTTCTTTTCCTAATAGTGTACACATGCTGAAGCTTTTTTTTACAACTGTTCCACAACCTCAGTCAGCGAATCCGCCGCATTGTCTATGATAGTTTTTCTTCAGCTCCTGGGTTTGTAGGATTTTTTTCGTCCGATCAAAGACAATCTGGCGATCAGACGTAAGAAGTCTTTTTTTTTGCAGAATTATTAGTTTGGCTTCAAGCTCCAGATGTCACTAGTCGGCCCTCTAGTGGTGAACTTCTTATCTGACTTTGGACGTATGACCGGAATATTGTTTTTGGTTCAAGTGCAGTTGTTTCTTCATTTGGGACATTCTTATTTTTTTGTGGAGAACAGGCGAAATTTAAACTTATATTCCCTAGACGATCTGGCTGGATTTTGTTGGTGCTCTCAGGAGCCTAGAGATTTGTTATTCTGCTAGTTTCTGTGGTATCAGAAGGCTCTTTATAGTCTAATTGAGTGTGCTTATACAGACTGTCACTTGAACCTAACCTAACGCCATAAGATTGCCATTTTTTTGTATACTTTGAGATGAAGATGGCGCTGTGGTTGAAATCCATCATCATTGAAGGGATTTTCAGCAATTCTTAAGAGATCCAGTTGGATGCAGATAACATAACTTTTATATAACAATCGAGGGGGTGTACATTGCAATGGAGTTGTTATTGCCTTCTTTATAATTTTTGTGGATTGAGCTCTAGATGGTGCTATTCTTTAGGTCCATCATAGTCGATGCCTTTTTCTGGGTTTTGGAGGTTTACAAATATAGCATTTGCCATACTTTTCAAACACTTTCACTTACTAAATCGATTCAGATGAAGATGGCGCTGCCACCTGCTTCTTGTTTTGCAATCTATCATTAAAGCTCATGATATGGAAGAACTCACCGACAATGAAGGGTGGTTGTTCCCTTGAGACCTGTCCCCGGGGATCACCTGCAAAGAAGCTAATGACAAATTCCCTCTCAACGGCTTGGCCACCCCGTTTCCGTTTCCGTTCCCGTTCATTGTTTGTTTGTTGTTTTTATGCTGATGCTATTGGTTGCAACATGTTTTGACAATTGTTGCTGCGGATTATTTATTGCTGCTGTTGACAATTATTATGCACACTCACACATATCCATAATGTTGCGGTGCATGCAACACCACACCAACCGCAACACAGTGTAACAACAGCCGACAACAATTACCAACAACAACAACCCGACGACTTGCTTGCAATGGCATTGACATTAGAAGCTACAAACTTGTTTCTTCAAGGTTTTGTTTTGTTTGCTTCTCTTTCCCAGTTGGTTTCGGTCGTGGTGTGGTGTGGCATAGTCTGCTGTCTACTGTCACTGTGTGTAGTTGCACCAAGCCGGCTCAGATTGTTTTATTTTTCTACATATAGCAGAAAAACGCAAAAGCAATGAAAACTAGATGACGATGACGACGACAACCAACCACCACAGCGGCCGCCGTAAGAACAACAATTGGCCATAAGTTTATCGAAACAACTTCAAACCAAACGACGAGCGTTGAGAGACACTGAAGTTAAAAATCAACTTGTCTATATAATGGGTCGACTTGCCACGAACTGAGACAACACAGTGGGGGAACATTTTGCCAACGGCTTTTAGGAAACTTTTTTATTGTCTTTGTGTTTTTTCCTGAGCGATAGCAGAGAGCTGACAATTCGACATCAGCGAATGATCCTTTGAGGTCAGAGGAGTTTGCTTTTTGGGCACTTTTTTTTTTGAAAGCATTTCGTAAATCTTTGTAGATCTTGGATTTCGTTTTGGCCACAATGGGCAATGGTGCTATGTTAACCCTTCAAGTCATTACTGGAGTTTCACTGCGGATGTGCGTAGATAGTTTGATTTGTGATTTGCCATTTGAAGGACTGGAACGGGACTTCGTAGGTGGTCTTCCCGTCTTACTCATTAAAACCGGCCATTGAGGCCAACAAGAAGTGCCATGTGCCTTCCATAGCCACCCGGCTTCTAATTATCACTTCACCGATGGTCTCATCTGCATTTGAAATTACCTAAATTTAGATTTGCTATTTTAAAAAATTAAATATGTCGTTGTACAAAAATGAGGCGACCAAAACCTGCATTGTGCTTACAAAATGGAAAGTCACTGAAGCGGATGAATGACATTAAATGTGTGATCTTGCCACATCTTCATTTAAAATTGATTGCCAAACAATTTTTAGGGTGTTCTGACAGTTATCTTGCTTTCCTAGGAAATTACGTGGGTCTACAAAATGGTCCTTCGAAAAGACAAAGTGCCCGCACCACATACGCTGAGTAGCTCTTTACGCTCTTACTTTCAAAGTTAAGTGAAACGTTATTAAAAACTAGTAAGTTGTAATGCGCCTATGGCGCCCGTTGAAATATGGAAAAAAAATTTTGTTGAAAAAAAAAATTGTTGTGGAAAAAAAAAATTTTTGTTGAAAAAAAAAATTGTGTTGAAAAAAAAATTGTTTTGAAAAAAAAAATTTTTCTTGAAAAAAAAAAATTTTGTTCAAAAAAAAATTTTGTGGAAAAAAAAAAAAATTTCAAAAAAAAATTTTGGAAAAAAAAAATTTGGTAAAAAAAAATTTGGGGAAAACACAACTTTGTACAAAAAAAAATATTATTTTTTTTTATTATTATTATTTATAGAAAATTATAGAATGACTATTTAAATTCCTACGTACTGCGTGACAGAGTCAGTGAATCAGTGTCGAGGGTAAATATATATTAAACTAGTAAGTTGTAATGCGCCTATGGCGCCCGTTGAAATATGGAAAAAAAATTGTGCTGAAAAAAAAAATTTTTGTGGAAAAAAAAAATTTTTGTTGAAAAAAAAACAAAATTGTGTTGAAAAAAAAATTTTTTCTTGAAAAAAAAAATTTTGTTGAAAAAAAAAGTTTTGTTGAAAAAAAAAAAATTTGTTGAAAAAAAAAAAAAAATTGTAAAAAAAAAAAAAAAATTTGTAAAAAAAAAAAATTTAAAAAAAAAAATTTTAGAAAACACAAAAATTTGGTAAAAAAAAAATTTGGGGGAACACAATTTCTGTACAAAAAAAAATATTATTTTTTTTATTATTATTATTTATAGAAAATTATAGAATGCCTATTTAAATTCCTACGTACTGCGTGACAGAGTCAGTGAATCAGTGTCGAGGGTAAATATATATTAAATGTATATTATATTACCAGATAATTTTCGGTTGTTTTAACTCATGCTATCCTATAATATTAAATGGTCCTTCGAGACTATCAACAAAGTTGTACCTGTTGCCGTTATCCTTAGAAGTTGAAGGAAAATCTTGCCGAGACCAGAGCTATGAAGTCTGTGTCTGACAAAATTCCCGTAGTCGCAGTCTGACCAATAATAGCGGACGGAAATACAATTTTCTAAACTTTGTTATAGTACAACTGAAGTCGTCGAAGTTAAGCTATTTTCGCTCGACTGCAGAGACCTGGCTGAGACTATGACTAAATTATATAAAAAAAAGGTCCTTCAAGACTATCAAGAATTGCTATTTATCAGGGCTATGAAGTCGGTGTCTGACAAAATTCCCGTAGTCGAAGTCTGACCAATAATAGCGGAAATAAAATGTTCTAAACTTTGTTATAGTACAACTGAAGTCGTCGAAGTTGAGCTATTTTCGCTCGACTGCACAGACCTGGCTGTGACTATGACAAAATTATCTAAAAAGAAATGGTCCTTCGAGACTATCAAGAATTGCTATTTATCACCAAATAGTAAGCCAACAATTCTACATCCTATGAAATTGAATGGAGTGTGATTAAGCTTCTACGGACCTCTCTGAGACTGAGAGAAAAGCGGTGAAATAAAAGTCTAATCATATTTAGCAATTTCCTTTTTGGTGTGGGCTCCTTGTCTACAAATGAGCATTACCGAGGCCCTTTTTAGTGCATGGGCCTAGGGGGTAAATAGTATCTCCCGTAGTAAATTCACAACTGTCACTAGTTTCTCTGCTATTATTATGCGGGATCCATGCACAACTCGTAGTCTTTCAGTGTGATCCCAGCATGTGAATAGAACTAGATTTGTGTAACTTCGTGCAATATCCGCCACTGTGCCTTCGCCGACTCTGTGAAGCTACATCACATCGCAGTACATGTGTCGGGTTTGCCGAGACCGACATGAAAGCTGCTGTGTATTTATTTTTACATGCCTACTTAGCAACATCCTCCATACTCCTCATCCTCCATCAGCTCCTGCGGCTGTAGCAACCTCGCACCAAGTTCGTTTTCATTATGTCTGTGTTTACTTCGTCGACGTCCATTTGGCTGTTCCATGTTGGTTGGTTTGCTCATATCTTGTCTGTTTGGCCAACCAATAGTTTCTTGTTATTATTGTAGATTTTTGTTCTTGTTTTTCCTTTCCTTTCCATGCCACTCTTACTGTTTAGATTTCGCTTTTCTTTTTGGCGTTGACTGGGAAATGGGAATACGTAATGGATGTAATGAATGTAACCAGTTTCGGGACCGTTGCTGCATCGACGAAAAGAATGTTGTTGCGATGGTTTTTTTTTATGGTGATGATGATGATGATGCTGATGAGTTATGCATGTTGTCAACAGTACCCGACCAAGATATTATGGAGGTACTATACAAAAAATATCTTCCTGACATTTGTGGCCATCAGTTTTTCTGCTGCCCTGCACGGTCTTTAATAGTTGGGTTTTTGCAGAGGGCGCCATCTATATATGAAGTTGTTGATTGCCCGAAGTCAGCTGTCAGCTATTATTATATTAGCTGTTCTATGATTTTTTCTACGAACCTTCCATTCCATTTCTATAAAGGAATTAGTCACATCTAAAGATTACACGTCGAACTAATGTGTCTGCAAACAGACTTAGGTCGTCTGCCCTCTACGAGATCTGGGGCTCGTAGAGATCTGAGGGAGATCTGGTGAATTTGATTACAATTTTTGGTTCATAACCATGACTGAGAGTCTGACAGTGACGAAGATAATTTCCCAATTTCTTAATACAACATTAAAGAATAAGGACAATACGTATGGGGTCCATTTATCATAAAGTCTCAGCCCTATAGTCAGTTTTTCTCATGCCCTCCTCGGTCTCCCAGCTACAATCCTTGACAGACGTTTTTCGACTGGCGCCATCTATATCTAAAGGTGGTGCTTCTTGATCGAATTGCTACTGGGCTGGACTTTGGAAACGTGGATGCTGCTGGTGGTTTCCCCACGTTTTGAATTTCGTTTCCAATCTTCAATTCAATTGATCCCCTCACCAGTCATAACTGGTAATGCGATACTTCTAATTTAGGCTAAATCACCAATTTGTTTTTCTTCTTCTTGTAATAAACACAAACCAAATCCATTTATGCAATGAATATTTAAAAACATTGCCTCCACATACGCCCAAGCCTGCCTCTTTTCCCCACCCCCAACACAACTCATTTTGCTCCAGTTTACTTTATGAATTAAAAGAAAAAAAAAATGGCATTTCACAAGTCATACACACGCAAACATCCCCCCACCCCCCCCCGGGGGCTTCGCACATGCCATCCAATCCCCTACCCCCGGTATAGACGGCAAACTTTCAGACATCCCTGGCTGCTCCACAAAGGGAGAGCAACTGAAAAGGACAGCAGAAACGGAAAACTTTGTTGCTTTCAACAACAACAACAACAAGAACCAAACCGTGTAGAAGTAAAGAAAAGGAAAATCAAATCACGTAACGATGAACAACATGTTAAAAACAAACAGAAAATACTTTGGGGGCAAGTTCTGAGCGGAAAGGAAAATATAATAACAACAAAATAAGAATATGTGAGGAGAAATAAAATGGAAAACTCAAAAGAGATGACAGTTGTCGGCCCACACCCTCGCGTTGTATGCGAAAGAGATTTTCATCTTAGATTTTTTATTGCAACATTCTGCGAAGAAAGGGAACTGACAGAGGAATACTGACAAATTAAAATTTCCTATGCACTCACTTAGAGGCAAACATTGTTACATTTATTACTAGAATGATGTAAGAATAACGATATCACCCCCAAAAGATCTTAGATACCAGTGAAAAATTATTTCTAAATAGTATCGAGGTTATTGTAGGGTCGCCATTTATATCTCAAGTTTAGCGACATCGATCGAGTTGACAAGTCGTTTGATTTGTGTGCATATTTATTAAAAATGGTCCTTCGATATGACCAGGAACTGGCAAATAATCGCAAGGCCTAACTGTCAGTTAATATCTAATCGTCTAATAGTCATTCACAATCGATTGCAGTACAATTTGCTGGTATACTCGTCTTGGAGTTTCTATTATAAGAAATTAACACTGACATAATTTGGTCCTTCGAGACGGCCAAGAACTTCACTGTGCCTATCAAGTGGCAAGTCACTGAGGGGGCTGAGTGACACTTTCTATGTGATTGTCTTATCTTAATTTAAAAGCGATTGCAGTACAATTTACCGGTATTCTCGTCTTGGAGTTTCTATTATAAGAAATTAAGAGGGACTTAATTTGGTCCTTCGAGACGGCGAAGAACTGCACTGTGCCTATCAAATGGCCAGTCACACAAGGGACACTTTATATGTGATTCTCTCATCTTCATTTAAAATCAATTGCCGCACAATAGGCCGCGATACTCGTCATGGATTTTCTATTATTAGAAATTAAGAGGGACTTAATTTGGTCCTTCGAGAGGGCCAAGAACTGGACTGTGCCTATCAAATGGCAAGCCACTGAGGGGACTGAGTGACACTTTCTATGTAATTGTCTTATCTTAATTTCAAAGCGATTGCACTACAATTTTCCAGTAAAATCGTCTTGGATTTTCTGTTATTAAAAATTAAGATGGGCTTAATTTGGGTCTTCGAGACGGCCAAGAACTGCACTGTGCCTATCAAATGGCCAGTCACACAAGGGACTAAGTGACACTTTATGTGTGATTGTCTCATCTTCATTTAAAATCAATTGCCGCACAATAGGCCGCGATACTCGTCATGGATTTTCTATTATTAGAAATTAAGAGGGACTTAATTTGGTCCTTCGAGACGGCCAAGAACTGGACTGGGCCTATCAAATGGCACTTCATGTGCGATCGTTTCATCTCATCTTCATTTAAAAGCGATTGTAGTAAAATTTAAGGCTTTTCTCACTATCGATTTGTTACCATAGATTTTTTCTTTTAGAAGCGCCGTCTATATCTGAAATTTTGGACAAAGATTTGATTTTCTTAGTATAGAATATGATGTGGTGCGGTTTTAAAAATTTCAGATTTTTTTTCCCTTTTTCTATACAATGTGGAATGAGTCGCACATTGAGTTTTCTAGTGGCGCCATCTATATTTGATGAGTTGCCAAATCGAAGATCCTGTTAGAATATTATTTGTAGATTCATTATTATCAAATATAATTTCTGGGGAATAAAAATAACGTTAGACAATATTGCAATACCGAGAATGTCTCAACTCCTCTAAGAAATCCCCTGCACAAGGTCCACGAAAAACAGGGCTATGTGTTAATACACTTTCCATTGCGGTTAATAGGTTAAAATCCGATATCGGATATGAGGTTAACAACAACAGCCCATAAAATGTATTAGCAAAGAAATGTGAACCAGACGAAAGAGACTCGCACAAAAAGTGAAACCCATACCCATTCAAAGTTACATCAAAAGTGGATGAAAAAACCAAACAACATGAAATGGACACACAGTAAAACCAACAACAAGTCGACTGCCGAGACCCCCAAATGTGAGACAAGACGACAGTCATTGTCAAGCCAAACCCGTCGAGCAGCATGTTTGCCACAAACTGTGGCATAATAAGAAACAAGTACCTACAGAAAATATCCGCCAAAATCTCCCAAAAAGAAAAAAAAAACACAACAAAATAAAAGGTGCCAGTAGAGTAAGTGACCACTAAGATAATGGCAGACGTAAGTCTGCCTAAAGTCCAAATCATGTTTGTGTCGTCGCCGTCAGGTTTGCCAACAGTGGGTTGCCATAGAGAGAAGAAATGTTGACGACGGCCTAGGATCAGTGTTTCTCCGCATAGTCGTAATATGAGGGTTGGTCAGTAATGCGGGATAGAAGCGAAAGTCGGAGTTTGCTTTTAATTTTGGGCATAGCAGTTTGAGTCATGGACGTTTCTTCCAATCTTCCAAAGAGAAATTAATATCTTACAAAGATTGGCTACAAGCTTCGCTATAATGGAAGAAAACTAGGTCTGAACATCAGACAGTGTCAGCAGCTATTTTACTTTTACTTTCACCTTTTTTTTTTAAAAGACCGACATTAATCAGGACTGTAGCAAATGTTTCCGTTTCTTGAATTTTTCACAGTTTTTAGTAGCGCCATCTATATGTGAAGTGTTTGTCCCACTTTGATCGAAATTTTTTAATTGACAGTCTTTTTCGCTTTTCTTCTGTCATTAAATCTGACACATTTCCCTTTGCCACAAAGTTGGAGAAACTTATCATTTTCTGCATCAAAAATAGACTGTAAAGTCGTAGAATTTTAAATCATTAAGTCCTGACATGTAGATGGCCAACAAATTTGAAATTATTACATGAGATTGTTTCATAGACCCATTTCAATTACAACTGTGAAGAGATCTCTGTGCAACTGTTTACGTTTCTTCTATATGATCTGGCTTTACGTTTTGCTACTTTTGTCATAGATTTCTAGTGGCGCCATCTATATGTAATGGCTTCCTTGGTTTAAATATGAAAAAATATAACTACACTTTTAAACTGACAGTCGTTTTCTGGTTTTCTGTTTTTAAATCTTAGTCAGGTAACTGATTTTTGATTTCTAGAACGTCTTTTTTTGTGAGAAGGCCTTCTAGAAGGTTCTTATAAAAAGGCCTTTTAGGGCGTCATTATGAGAAGTCCTTTGTGAGAAGGACTTCTAGAATGACTTTATGAGAAGACCTTTTAGAAGGTGTTTTATGGGCAAGCCTTCTTAGACATCTCTTATGAGATGACTTTATAAAAGTTCATCTGCAAAAGCTTCCACAGCCAATCTTCAAGGCCATTCAGAAGTCTTTATTGGGATGGACCTCTAGAAGACAACTCATCTTTTATGTAAATACCTTTCAAACCCCTTTCATCAATAAGATTGCAAACTTCACGTGTGCTTTTTTTTCACAACTTCTCTTACGACCCTCGTACCCAATTTCAACCATAACGCAGATGTTTATGCACACTTGTGTAAATCTCGTATTACATTTCGAACGATGCGATTACACGGAGTCTGCTGCACAACAGCCCCAGTGGAGAGTATAAGAGTCTCCAAACGATGTTAATAATTTGTTTGGCCATGAATTACAGTATTTGTGTGGTGGTTTTTGTTATTACCGCATGGCGGCATAGCCAGCAATACAACATTTACGATAGCAGCAGCGACCACAACAACATGGAATGAAAATAATTTGAAAAGTTGGCAACAAAACTGGTTACGATGACGTTACTATCCTCCTCAGTCGCAAGCGCTCATAATCGTCAGCATAATTAGATAATAACAACAATTCCGGCAACGGTAACAACAACAACAACAAAATTGTCAACAATCGAATATTGCTCTGGTCGAATGGGGTGTCATGCAATAAATATCGCGGGTCGTTGAATTTCTGTAGAGACATTTTATTTAAATCTCCAGAATCTCAAGTAGACTGTAAACCTAGCAGTGCTCTAGTGTCCTAAGATGGACGTTATGAGCAGAATTTCTAGATTTATGTCGGCTTCCAAAGAGGGAAAACAAAAAAATGCCCGAATAGGTTGTCGATAACAGAGCGAATGATCGTGGGCAGGGGCAATTAGACATTGCGAGGATTTTCTAAGAAAAGCATAAGGCTGCTGTGTGAATTGTTAAGTTGGTGGCGAGTCGATGGTTCGAAACTCTCGTCAATGCACACAGTTGTCCAGAATCCAATCCCATCGACCAAACGTCTGTAACTTTTCAACGAGTAAACATTTTTGAGTTATATAAACAATTGCTTGTTGACAAGGAGTGAGGGAATAATTTAGTTGTTTATATTTTACAAATATTTCATTTTATTCATCTTTACATGTAATTTTAAGTCTTCGATGTAGGGTGAGAACATTTCAATTTTTCTTATATCAAATATCGATTTTTAGAATATTGGTTTTTAAAAATGTAGATTTTTAGAATACTATATTTTAAAAATTCGATTTTCAAAAATATCGATTATTAAATTTCAAAAATATCGATTTTTTAAATATTGTTTTTTGTAAGTATTCGATGAAATTTTTTCGATTTTACAAATCAAAAATTGATTTTTAGAATATTGGTTTTTAGAATTATCCATTTTTAAAAATTTCGATTTTTAGAATACTAGATTTTAGAAATTCTATTTTTAAAAATATTAATTTTTCAAAAATATCGATTTTTAAAAATATTGATTTTTCAAAAATATCGATTTTTAATAAATGTCGATTTTAAATAATATCTTTTTTAAAAAATATTAATTTTTAAAATATCGCTTTTTAGAATATTTGTTTATAAAAATATCGGTTTTAAGAATATGGTTTTTAAAAATTTATATTTTTTACAAATATCAATATCAATTCGATTATATTATTAAATTGCAAAAAAATCGATTTTTTAAATATGGTTTTTTGTAAGTATTCGATGTAATTTTTTCGATTTTACAAATCAAAAATCGATTTTTAGAATATTGGTTTTTAAAATTATCAATTCTCAAAAATATCGATTTTTAAAAATATTGGTTTTTCGCAAATATCGATTTTTACTAAATGTCGATTTTAAATAATGTCTATTTCAAAAATTTTGATTTTTAGAATATTGGTTTATAAAAATATCGGTTTTTAAAAATATCAATTTTTAAAAATTTTGTTTTTTTACAAATATCAATTATTAAAAACTTTGATTTTTCAAAAATATGGATTTTAAAAATTACGATTTTTATAAAATATGAATTTTATCGATTTTTAAAATTTTGGTTTCTGTAAATGAAGATTTTTATTATATTTCGATTTGTAAAATATCGGTTTTTCAAAATATCGATTATTTTTATTGTTTACATGTTACAATTGTTTATATTTTACAAATATTTCATTTTATTCATCTTTACATGAAATTTTAAGTCTTCGATTTTTGGAAATTGATTTTTAAAAATATAGTATTTTAAAAATGTCGATTTTTAGAATACTATATTTTAAAAATTCGATTTTTTAAATATCTTTTTACAAAAATCCATTTTTAAAAATATTGATTTTTCAAAAATATTGTTTTTTAGTAAATATCGATTTTTCAAAAATATCGATTTTTAACAACATAGATTTTTAATAATATTCATGTTAAAAGGTCGATTTTTAATAACAATTTTACTTTGGGCCCTCCCTTCACCTTTTTTTTCAAATATTTTTATTTGCAATCTATTTTCTACACAAATAATAAGCAAATGTTATAAAACTTAGAAAACAACAGAAGAGATAAGTTCCATTGAACTCCAAAAAAAAGAAAGATATTACAGTATTAATAATATTAATTATAAACATTATGTGTGTATATTATTTCACATTGACTTATTTTAAAAATGTAAAAAATGCAGTCTTTTAAGTCTTCTTAATTCATGCTATCGTCTAACAAAGTTATCGATTCTTCAAAAATATCGTTTTTTTTATAAATATCGACTTTTCACAAATATCGATTTTTAAAAACATCGATTTTTAATAAAAATCCATGTAAAAAATATCAATTTTACTTTGTGCTCTCCCTTCACCTTATAAATCAAAATTCACCGATGTCGATTAACCTTCAACTCATGTCCTCCCGCGAAATGATGAACATTTTTTTACCCCAGCACGTGTCCCCTAAAATCTATCGACCAGTTAACTGTTGCCACACAAATATAGCTTGTGTTTATTACGTCTAATCAATTAATATATTAAAATTCCAAATAATATAAAATCACCTCAACCGTCAGACGGCACCGATTAAAATTGCTAATTCATTTAATAAGTGGCATTTATAACATTTCACACCCTTTGGTCTTTTTCCGCTTCCCCACCACGCCTTTCGATCCACATTTGGTTTTACAAATGTGCTTTGTGTTAATGACCTCCAATCAGACGAAGACAATGACAACAACAAACCGTAAACAAAGCTCACATCATAATTTATGAGGGGGCGAACGACGAACAATAAAAATGTATTAAAAATGCATTTCAAAATGTGACAACAACTTAAAAAAATGTTGAAGTGGCATATTTTTGTCTTTCTTTTTCGGTTTCAAATGACGCTTAGACACCAGTTTTTTCTACTTTTTTTTGTTTTTTTTTTGTTATTTCATTCATTCCAGTCATTCATGGGTTCAGTTTCAGTATTCGTAGCGCCAAACAACTGTCAATGGTCGATGATTCACATGGTTTGTGCAAACCGTTGCTTCGGCTACGGGCTCTTCGGTGTGTTTTCTTCTTCTTATTTGTCAGTAATTGTCGTGGCGTTATTTTCATTATTAATTGCACGTTTTATTTATATTTGTGCATATAATTAGCATACGATTGCTGCTGCTACTACGGTGGGGTTTGCACACAACTATTAACCAAATAAACCTAGAAAGAAATGGATTTGACAGTAAGTGGCTGTCATGCGTCGGCCGCAACTCCCCCGCCGCTCGTTTGTTTGTTTATTTTTTTTTGTCTTTTACTTTTAACAATTTTGTAACATTGCCCGGGTCTCGGATGTCCCTCCCTACATTCGAACGTTTTAACTGTCCCTCGCTCTGTTTGTCTGGCCGTAGGTCTTCCCCTTGCCCACTCATTTCCTTTCTCCGTGAACGCGACCATGTGCTCGCTCAGCCATGTGCGCACCGTTTCTCTTGTGTGTTGTTTAACACATCAAGTTTGGCGCTTAAGTCTTTTGTTTTGACTTTGTGTTGAACGTCTGCATTGTGTTAGGTCGCTTCAGTGTGCTGATTTGTGTGTGTGTGTGTGAGCTGGTGAGAATTGGCAGTTGTTTCATCGGATTTATGAGGTTTTAATTGATTTGTTTTTTGATTAGATGGTTGTTTGCTGTTCAAAATTGCTTTCACAGCGGTAGAGAGGGAAAGTCTACGTTTTTTTTTTAATTTCATTCCGTTTATCACATAATATCTTCAGCATTTAGGCAAGGAATTTGGGAGAATTAAGAATTTACATATGTATAACCAACATCATGACGCTGCACAGTGAAGAGATTCGGAATTATTTTTGAGGAATAAAAAAGAAACCAATTCAGTAATGAAGCCGATATGAGAATTTGGAGAAATTCTTGTAATTTTGGAAAATAAATCTGATATTTGCGATCGGCTAGTCCCATTCGAATTCTACTTCACCGAGGTTGAGCTGAAAAGCAGTGAGAACCTAGGTGTAGAGTATAAGGGCCTGGGGGCAAAATGGTGCAGAGATATGAGAATGGAAAATGGAGGAAACACACCGGTCTTTCTGAAAAGTATAAAGAGATGACACAAAGGCGATCTGAGCCATGAGTATGGACGTTAAGGGAAACTGCTCGGATTCCAAAAATTTTACATTTTTTTTATTTATGATTTTTAGTTTCAAGTTTTGCGAACATTTTTGAAGAAAGCCAGATAAAAAAATGTAAGCTGAAAATTATTTTTTTTGTAATTTTTTTTTTTGATGATAGAATATGAAAATGCCTAAAATAGTGTGAATTTAATTTTCGGGGTAACAACAAATTGAAGTCGAAAATTATTTTTTTTTGATAAATAAAATTTGAAAATGCCTCAAATAGTCTGAATGACAGTTGCAGCCTGATAAACAAATTTAAGCTGAAAATTAATTTTTTTGTAAATTTTTTTTTGATGAATAAAATTTGAAAATTTTAAGTCGATTTTTTTTTTAATTTTAATTTTTTTTGATGAATAAAATTGGAAAATGCCTGAAATAGTCTGAATGGCAGTTTCAGCCTGATAGACAAATTTAAGCTGAAAAATATTTTTTTTGTAAATTTTTTTTTATGAATAAAATTTGAAAATTTTAAGTCGATTTTTTTTTTGTAATTTTTTTTTTTTGATGAATAAAATTAGAAAATTCCTAAAATAGTTTGAATGGCAGTATCAGCCTGATAAACAAATTTAAGCTGAAAAATATTTTTTTTGTAAATTTTTTTTTGATGAATAATATTTGAAACAAATTTAAGTCGATTTTTTTTTTTTTTTTTGAATTTTTTTTTGATGAATAAAATAAGAAAATGCCTCAAATAGTCTGAATGGCAGTTTCAGCCTGATAAACAAATTTAAGCTGAAAATTATTTTTTTTTGTAAATTTTTTTTTGATGAATAATATTTGAAACAAATTTAAGTCGATTTTTTTTTTTTTTTTTAATTTTTTTTTGATGAATAAAATAACAAAATGCCTCAAATAGTCTGAATGGCAGTTTCAGCCTGATAAACAAATGTAAGCTGCAAATTATTTATTTTGTAAATTTGTTTTTGATGAATAAAATTCGAAACAAATTTAAGTCGATTTTTTTTTTTTTGATGAATGAAATTAGAAAATGCCTCAAATAGTCTGAATGACAGTTTCAGCCTGATAAACAAATTTAGGCTGAAAATTATTTTTTTTTGTAAATTTTTTTTTGATGAATAAAATTTGAAACAAATTTAATTCGATTTTTTTTGGTAATTTTTTTTTTTTGGTGTATAAAATTTGAAAATGACAAAAATAAACAGATTATGTTGAAAATGATTTTTTTTTGATGAAGAAATTCGAGTATTGCGAAAAAGCGTTGTTTTTTTTTATAATTTTTTTCTTTGAATTTTTTTTTTGACTGAAATAGTCCACTTTCCGTTGCTTATCATAAAGCCACATAAGTTGAAATTAAACTGAGGTATAGCATCATCAAAGACGATTGAGAATTTTCGCTTTTCTTCACAATTTAGTAGATTGTGGTTTTTTTTTCATTACAAACATACTACACCTTGTAGTTTTTGTTACAATCAACGCTTTACCGTCTGTTTTTTTTTAGACTTTAAACTGTCTTTTTTAAAACTGTCAGTTAAAAATATAAAATTTTTATATTTCTCAGTTAAACTGAACAGTTGAGTAAAACTGTCAGTTATTAGTTAAAACTGTACGTGAATGGGGGGCCTAACAAACGTTTTTTTAAGTTTTTATGAATACGGGGGTAAATATTTAACAAATGTTTTCTTCCAGTATTCCTTAAGAATCCACACATTTCTTAGAGTTTCTTAAAATAGAAATATTCTTGGGATTAACGAATTGGAACTTTAATTCGCATTGAACTTAAAGCGGGGCAATGTGTTCGCATGACCTTCAAAATATTGGGCTCGAATGAAATGTTTATCAATTGTGACGTCTTGTTCAGTATTTTTTTTTTTTATTGTTTTTCTCTTACATCAAATGAATCATCGTTCAGTGTATCGGATTACGTAGACATCAAATATTGTGGCAATAAAAAAGCGTCTACACAGAAACCATGAACGAACATTCGTGTCACAATATGTCCCAAAACGGTTGCCCTGTTAATGAGTTGCAGAAGCACTGCTTACCCGGGCACTTCCTGTTAACAGCAGGTCTGAGTCTCCACTATAAATGTCCCAAATAAGCCGATGGAAAAAATTTCCCATACATTGAAACAAATATCCCCAAATCTCCCATACAATTGTTTAGCCATTGGTTGATGTCCGGACTTCCTCGTAGTCAAGACACACACACACGCACACCATCAGTGCCTTTCAAACTATTTTCAGAGAATAACGAACATTATGTCAAATACTTTACCACATGTTTAACAATCTGCCATTTGTTTGTTTTCTTTACAGCCGCACACCCGGTTCCCGTCAACCCTCACCAGCCGAAGAGACACTACCACGACCACCCACACTGCTCGATCCCTCACAACATCAAACATTCCCCCAGCATGCCTTCAATCATATGTTGGGTGTTGCCGGCATGGATCATCCCGGCAATTCGGCGGGCAATTCGGGTGGTGGTCCCGGTGCACCCGGCCAGCAAATGAATTCATCGTTTCCGCATCATCAGATGCCACAAATGAATCAACTGCAGCCGCCGGTCATGAACGGTGTCGGTGGTATGCCCATGGCACAGGTGACCAGAGAATGAGTTATCTTTTTGTGTGTGTAAAATATTAATAAAAATATTGTTTGTTTCTTCAGAGTCCCATGATGAATCATCAAGGTCAAGGGCCCAATCAAATGGAATCTCCTGGTAATCTATTGCAGCAACAGCCGCCAAATTTTGATGTACAGGTAAGTCGGACAATGGCGGTTTAAAAGAATTTTTACAGTCGGAGACATTAAAGAAAAAAAAAAACATTTACTTTATATTGTCTATCGCCCCTCTAGTGAGGGGCTCCGTAGAGGATTTTACAGTGATCCTACTTTCTCATCAATTTGAGAGAATTTAATTTGACTATTTGACGTCAAATGATTCTGCTCTTCTTCGAAGTGTGCAAAGAGAAATTCAATTTAGCCCAAGCTTTTGCATCGTGATTGAATATTGAACCTCAAGATAGAGACTTAAATATTTTGAACGGTCTGTTGGTATAAAGTCTTTTAAGCAGTCGCCTGCTAAACGTTTCCGAAAGGGGGCGTATGTGTATATTGTCTGCATAAAACCAGTGTTTTCTCTGATCTCCTTTGTAAAACTGTCAAATGTTGCCATGACATCTGGAGTGTGCTTCCGAACTAATGAAAATGACTTGCAATGGTCATTGTTTTAAGTAAAGGCCATGTTCAAAATTCAAAAGCGCAAAGTATTTTATTCCAGGCGCTTTTAGTTTTTCTTTGAACTTTAATACTCTAGCGTAGCTTTCTGAGCTTTGAGCCAGGATTTCATTTTTTTTTAAAAAGCTCAGTCGAAATACATTCTGCTTATAAATGTTCAAAGCAAAGCTTAACAATGATCTAAAATCGGCTGAAAAACTGGAAAACATGCAAAAGTTCAGTTTAGAAACAATATGTAAGTCTCAGCGGAAAAGATTTCAAAGCTCAACAGGAAATGTATCGTAGCTCAAATTCAGGTCAAAATATATATTAAAGCTCATTGGACACAAATTGAAACTTGTTGATACGTATTAGAGTAAATCAAAAGCTATGTCGAGAAGCAGTTCAAAAGCTCTGCTGACATATGTTAAAAGCTTAGCTCAAAGTTCACACAAAAGAACTTGAAAACAGCTGAAACAATTTAAAAACTGTTACACAAGTCACAGCTCTGCATAAAAAAGAGTAAAGCTTAACTGCAAAACCAAGTCAAAGTTAAAAGCTTAGCACAAAGTTCACCCGAAGAACTTGAAATCAGCTGAAAAAATTTTAAAACTTCACTGAGACACACGATTAAACTTTTTGATACGTATTAGAGTAAATCTAAGCTGAAACAAAGGCTAAGTCGAGAAGCAGTTAAAAGCTCTGCTGGCATATGTTAAAAGATCATCTAAAGAACTTGAAAACAGCTGAAATTTTTTTAAAACTGATACACAAGTCAGTGCTCAGCATACAAAATAGTAAAGCTCAACTGAAAACCAAGTCAAAGTTAAAAGCTTGGCTCAAAGTTCACCTGGAGAACTTGAAATCAGCTAAACAAATGTAAAAACTTAACTGAGACACACGATTACACTTTTTGATACGTATTAGAGTAAATCTAGTCTGAAACAAAAGCTAAGCCGAGAAGCAGTTCAAAGCTCTGCTGGCATATGTTAAAAGCTTAGCTCAAAGTTCATCTGGAGAACTTGAAATCAGCTAAAATCAGGAAAGCTATGGATTTTTTTTTTATAAATCCGGCACACTTTTGATAAAAAAGATGTAGTGGCATCCATATTTCTGTCAATAGATTTTGGACGTCTGCTCTCTAGGTTGTCTTTGGTTCAACTAGGGATTGTATTTTTGATATAAAGCAAAGCTTTTTAATAACACATAAAGCTTCAGAAGAAAAACAATTCGAGCAGCTCTTGGATGTCAATGTGCCCTTTCTGAGGAGCGATATCCAAGGCTATCGTTTTCATGCGGTCCCTGAGAAATGGATGTTAACGAAAACTGGTCAATGCCTTATTGAGTTCAGCTAAGCCCCAGTAGTCATCCAAATATTTGTAAAGTTTGTCTCTCAGGCCATTTTCCAATTTGAAAGCCTGTCCTGGTAGATTTTTTCCTTGGGAAACATTTCAAATCACATCGGTAGGGATTTTAGAAAAAAAATGGAATTCAGTTTGTGTGTATCTTGGTGTCAAGGATAGAGACTTTAAATTGTGTGTTGGCTTCCACCTTCCATTAGGGGTGCTATGTCTGTGTTGAAGAAAGGTCCGGCGGATCTGGTCGAATTTGGACGAATTTTAATTAACTCTAGTGTTTATTTGTCGAAAATATGTCAAAGATTTTGTCCCAATAAGAGATTTTCCTTATTAGGAAAACTGAGAAGACGCTTTACCCCAGATCAGCAAATTTTTCTCATCTCTGTAGGACGTCTGAAGTGAACAATGCATGCGTTGTAAAGGGATTGAAGGAAAATATCTATTTGTTGATTCATGTTTTCAATGTTTCGGGAAAGTTGGTAAGGTTTCTATGCTTTTTCTTGCTTCACTATACCACGCTAGGTGGCGCTGTTATGGGCTAGCTCAATAATCATAGAAAGTATTTTGCTTTAGTCATTTTCTCGAACACTTTCCATGGCAAGCAAGGAAGGAAAGCATTTTCTGATGCTGAATGTTTCATGTTCTTCAGCTTTAGAAATGGCAATGTTGACATTTCCCACCGAGCATGAGGCCGCCTCTATGGTCTGTTCTAAGATCTTTTTCCACTACACCGGAGAAATTACACAGCCATGTTTTTATTTATGTTCGCTCCTCTGTCTTTACATGGCTACAGGCTGTGATTGAATAATTTATGTGCCCTTTTGCAATGGGAATATATTGCAGTAATGTTCATTTGATTTCCTTGTGGAATTATCAAACAGTCATGTTTTTGTAGATGCGCCAAACAAGTTTAGAATGACTCCTCAGAGCACAAAAGATGCTCAACTACAGATAGCCTTTGCAGCAAGTTGAGTTCCCACAAACTTTAACAAAAAAAAAAAAAAAAAAAAAAAAAAATGCTTGCAAAAGAAACAGGAAGACGAACTTCGTTGGAATTGAACGTTCGCACTTGAAAAACCGTTCCTTGTACTGTTGCATCGAATAAATTTGCAACAAATCCTTTTTTTTTCTTTTCTTTTTTCGTTTGTAATGAAATGCAGTCAATATTGATGAAGTTTTTTTTTCTGCTTGCTATTTCTCTCATTCATTTTGGGCCAGTCATGTTGCCACTCAAAATCACATGTGTGGAAAGTTTTATCTGTTGAACTTGGGTTAGAATGAAGAGGATTAGGAGGAGGAGAAGAAGTAGAAGTAGAACTAGAAGTTGGGAAAAACCATTGGAGTGTGGAGTAACTAAATGTAAACTGCGTTGTATGTTTCCCCCTAATCATTTAGTTCAATGTGTCGTTTCCACATGTATGTTGAAAGTTGGATGGAAACTGACAGGGCAGACAGACTGACATACCGACAGACAGCCGGATAGACATTGTAAAATAGACGCTATCACAATCGTCGTCTGCATTAGCTTGTCCTTTCTGTTCTAATATACACTGAACTAAATGCTTTCCAGTTTCAGTGAGTGTGTGTTTTTTATTTTTTTTTTATTTCTTCTTCTGTTTTTGTGTGCCTTTACGGAAATGCTTGGAATTCTGTCCATTTGTGTCCCATACAATAAACGTACGAATATTTCGAGTAGCAGTTGTAGGAAGATGTCAACTGGGTGTTAAGGTCGATAGGTTCATTCACTTGCAGAAAATTTAGAGCTTTTAAGTTGAGGAAAATCTCACTGGTCGAATGTTCGAAAAGGAACGAAAATAGAGGTTTTCTGTTTGGTGCTTTCTAATTGTATTTTCTAATGATTTGGTAGGATGTGAAGACATTTAATTTTGGACATATGGTCAAAAGCTCTAATGAACGACTCCTCTACAATATATATTTATATTCTTTTATAAAATTTTTGGAAAGCTCTAAAATCATATTTTATTTTCTAAATACTTTGTGGTCTTTGAAGACATTAAATTTTGGAGTTATAGTCCAAAGCTATAACGAATGAAAGCTCTACAGCGTTTATTTATTTTCATTTTCTTTCAAATCGCTTTGAAAAAAAAAACATTATTTGCTTTGAACATCTTTCAAATGTTGCCATGCCAATTACTGATCTCTGGAGTGTGCTTCCGAAATAATGCATCAGAAAACGACTTGCGACGTCTGTCTGTCCTCTGTACGGTCTTTGGTATTCTAAAATACAAATTAATTTTCTAATGTTTTTTGTTTAGAAAAAAGTTAAATTTAAATATATAATAAAAGCTTTGAAGGCATTAAATTCTGAAAGGATGGCTCAAAAGCTTTAATACAATTGTTTGGGTTTGATTGAATTAAAACTCAAAAATTATATTTTATTTTCTAAAAGTTTCGTGGGCTTTAAAGACATTAAAATCTGGAGATGTATGAACGAAAGCTCTATATGATCTCTTATCTCTCTCTTTTCTTTCAAAACGAATGGTATTTAGTGAATGAAAGCTCTAAAATAAAAATTTATTTTCCAATGACTTTTCTTTAGGTTAAATTTGAGCTAGTTAAATTTGAGATTTTGTCAAAAGCTCTTACGTAAATCTCAAATAATTGGTTTCTTATTTTGAAGATGTTCTGAAAAGGTGGATGAAACGCTTTGAAGAGAGGGGTCAAAAGCTGTAATAAAATTGTCTGGTTTTCAACGAATGAAAGCTCTAAAATATATTCTAATGACGAAAGCTCTATAATTTGTTCTTGAGATTTTGAAGATGTTAAATTATATGGCAATAGATCAAAAGCTATACTACAAAGGCCTATACTTCCGGGAATAAAAGCTCTAATAATTTTTGTGTAGGCTTGAAGAAGTTCTATTTATTTCCCTTAAGCTTCAAAGCTTAACGGGAATGCAAAAGCTTTAATCAAATATTACGTAATGATTTCTGTTAAGTTTTTTAAATTTTTGAGATTGGCCATTGGTTAAAAGCTCTACTATTTATTTACTTATCGGTTTGAATATGTAACTTCTGAAAAGCTGGTTCAAACATAAGCTTTAATTGAAAGCTCTAAAATATGTTTTTATGTGTTAATGATTTCGTAGACTTTTCAGACATTGAATTATGGAGATTTGTTTGAAAGCTTTTAATGGCGAAAGCTCTATAATTTGTTGTGGAGATTTTGGAGATGTTAAATTCTATAGCCATGGATCAAAAGCTGCTATAATCCAAAAGCCTGCTCTTTCGTGAAAAAAAGCTCTAAAAAGTCTTGAAAAAAATATATTTTTAATGATTTTAGTGTAGGCTTTGAAGAAGTTCTCTAATATATATTTATTTCCTTTAAGCTTTGAAGCAAAAGCTTCCATAAAATATTTCCTAATGATTTCTAGTGATTAAATGCGACAAATTTTTGAGTTTGGCCATTGGTGCTCTGAAAAAATTAATTTATATTTTTAATGATTTTTGTGTAGGCTTTGAAGAATCTCTAATTAAGTATTTTGAGTTTAAATGAACGCTCCTATTTATAGTTTTTATTTCTAGGAATTATTTAGGACTTAAAGTCGTTAAATTGTGTAGATATTTCCAAAAGCTTAGGAAATAAAGCTTTATATATTCGATTTATATTGGTCAGGCTTTGAAGACGTTAAATCTTGTCTCTGTATTGATAAACACATTTTTCTCTGGCGAACCGAACCACAATTTGTTTTTTCAGACATTGGTTTGATTCAGAATTCGCTGCATAGAGAAACAAGTTGTATGGTTCAGTTCAAACACGGTTCGGGTCCCTGTTTTTTAGACCCTGGACATTAAGGAGCCTTTTCTTTCAAAGCTTTCTCATGGTAAATGTTTCATGTATTTTATGGAATTTGAAGCCTTTTTGTGTTTTAAAGCCTTTTAACTCCCCCACCCCCCCCATTTTCAACTGAATTGACCTGAATAGCCGCATTTAAATCGGTATTCATGTATTCCACACCGACCACCTCCCTCCCACCATTTCAACAGTAACCACCGTCGACAATATCCCTGCCATCCGTTGGTCAAGCTGATTTTATGGTCCCCTTCGGATTTACTGCCATCGTCGGAACACATTGGGGACGGGCGGGCCGAGCAGGCATCCTTTACATTGTCGACTGGGTGAGTGGGTGAGAGGGAAGCGGTGGTGGGTATTGGCTAATTGTGAATGGTACATTTGTTCATTTGCATTTGCTGTAAATTCCCGTTGCAGACAATTCACAATTTATTGCTGCGCCTGCTGGCCGAGGGAATGGCGGGAGGCTGAACGTCGAACAATCCTATAAAATAGTTGGATAAACTATAAGGAGCGGAACAGTGGCGAGGAGGGAGGAGAAGTGAGAACGACACGAGGGGAAACTTTGCACAAACAAACAAAAACAATCATGAGATTTATAAGCCTCAAATTGCTTTTCAATACTTTTTTAAAAACTTTGGACTACAGTTTTGAACTTTATGTCTAAATGTGGGTTTAAATGTCACTCTGGCATAAGAGGAGGCAGTGGTGGACCGATTATCCTTACAAGCCGATTACATTTTGTGTGTGACTTCTATTGACCCCTTCGAAGGACGACAGTGGTTTGTGGACAAGCTTCTCGTTTGTTATTTGACCGATGGTGAAGTGTGTTACTCTTGCCAGTGGTCCCTGGTTTTGGGGCAAAACTTCTCTTGTGAAATGCCTTTCATTTCTATTTTTTTTATTTGTTGTTGATTCTGTATTTCGTTGTAATGGCCGATTCGTCCTTTTTTTTTGTTTTATTATTTTGTTAATGACAGTCAGACTTTCGTTATGCAAAAATCTGTGCATTCATTCAGGCATCTTCATGCATAAATGCATGCCAACATGTGTAACATTGTTGGCAGCATCCGTCGTAATCACATTCGTTGGCTTGTAACTTGATTCGTTTTTCATTGTAAGATTTTTTTTACCAGTTTTTTTTTGTTGAAATATCCAAAAAATATTCTTCTCTCGGGGCAATGAAGCTGTGGTGTTGCTCTGTTCGCTAGGATGTGGGGGAACTACGTTTCAAATTGCACAGAGTTGAATTTAATATCATTGCAACTCATCATTCTGACATCTTGTGGTCCTTAAAAGCAAAAGTTCTGAAATATAGCTGGGGCTTTTTGTAAAGCTCGATTTATTGTTTAGGGAAAGTATTTTTTTTGATGACAACAATTTTTAAACCCAAAAAATTCGCTCTTTGCCGTTGAGTTTTATAAATCTTAATATATATTTACCCTCGACACTGATTCACTGATTCACTGACTCTGTCACGCAGTACGTAGGAATTTAAATAGGCATTCTATAATTTTCTATAAATAATAATAATAAAAAAAATAATATTTTTTTTGTACAGAAATTGTGTTTTCCCCAAATTTTTTTAAAAAAAAATTTTTTTTACAAAATTTTTTTTTTACGAAATTTTTTTTTACAAAATTTTTTTTCCAAATTTTTTTTTTCCACAAAAATTTTTTTTTTCAACAAATTTTTTTTTCCATATTTCAACGGGCGCCATAGGCGCATTACAACTTACTAGTTATAGAGATAAACAAACTATAAGATCGTTCAATCCTTGGTTGAGCTCCATCTTCCATACACACTTAGAAAAAAACCGGGCTGGATAATAAGGAATAATCCTGTGACCCACTGCAACTTTTTTTTACCAAAATGTAGCAATCTTGCATTTTTTTCCTACTTTCTATTTTTTGCATTTTTTTTTTTGAAATTCGAGGAAAATTGTCATAGTCATCTGATTTCCCTTTCCTTTACTGTGAAAATGCTAGGTACAAATTTCCAGGGTTACCACCTCCCTCAAAATTAAACTAATTAAAATACAATGGCAACCCTGCAATTTATTAAACTATTTTTTTGAATAGAAGACTTGATAAAAATTTCCTGGCTTACCACCTCATTCAAAATTCAAATATTTAAAATACCATGGCACCCCTGCAATATATTAAACTATTTTCTGGGATAAATGACTTGTAATTTGCTTGAAAAAAAGGAAACATTAAAAGTCCCAAGTCTATCCCTTGGGACGGTGGATAAACATTTCCAGGGTTACCATCTCCTGCAAAATTCATCTAATTAAAATACAATGGCAACCCTGGAATTTATTAAACTATTTTTTGGAATAGAAGACTTGATAAAAATTTCCAGGCTTACCACCTCATACAAAATGCAACTATTTAAAATACAATGGCAACCCTGCAATTTATTAAATTATTTTCTGGTATAAATGACTTGTAATTTGCTTAAAAAAAAGGGAAAAATTAAAAGTCCCACGTCTATCCCTTGGGCTGCTGGATAAACATTTCCAGGGTTACCACCTCCTGCAAAATTCAACTAATTAAAATACAAGGCGACCCTGCAATTTATTAAACAATTTTTTGGAATAGAAGACTTGATAAAAATTTCCAGGGTTACCACCTCATACAAAATGCAACTACTTAAAATACAATGGCAACCCTGCAATTTATTAAATTATTTTCTGGGATAAAGGACTTGTAATTTGCTTAAAAAGAGGGAAAAATTAAAAGTCCCAAGTCTATCCCAGCCCTATGGGATAGATTTGATACACATTTCCAGGGTTACCACCTCATACCAGATTACGTTTAGTTTGGTTGTAGTAACAACCTTTATATGCAAATTTTCTTAGAGTCTGTAGTCCATCATAGTACTACAAGAACTAACAAACAAAAAGTATCTCTAGTCCCTCTTAAAAGTATCTCTAGTCTCTCTGAAAAGTATCTGTAGTCTCTCTAAAAAGTATCTCTAGGCTCTCTAAAAAGTATCTCTAGACTCTCTAAAAATCGTCTAAGTCCTTTTTGACTTTGAACTTACTGGGATTATCAGTTCCCCTATTCGACCACGATTATTCTATCCCTATACTTTCTCCTTCTCCTCCCCCACCTCTTCCTCTGACATCTGGTTTCCCCCCCACCAGTAACAAATCGTCATCTACTGATTTTCCTTCGCCTGTCGCCGAGTGCTGCTACATCCATCTGTCTTTTGTCCATCGATAACATTGTTGCCGACATGTGTTTCCAAATGTTGTCGGACAATCGAAGGCATGCGGATGCATTGAAATCGTTGGTAGCCATACATGCCACAATTCCATATTTTTTTTTTCAGCCATCAGTTGATTTTTTTTCTTTACTTACTTTAGTACAATTCATCGCTTAAATTCTTTCTTTCACTTGCAGCATTTTTGCCTATTTTTTCTCTCTTCGTTTTGGATATTTCCATTTCATTGTGTGTGTGTGTGTAATTTCTTTGACAGGCGATTATATACACTGGTCTACATACATATGATTTCTTTTGAAATGTGAATATCCTCTGGTAAATTCGTCACAGTGCAGTTTGTCGTGAAAAGAGGTTCGAGTTGGATCATTTAAAAATGGGTTTGAAAGGAGCAAGCTGGGCAATAATTCAATAATCCGAATGGTGTATTAAAGTCTTGAGGTGGTTTGTATTTCTCATTTAGATGGGCAGAAGGATGTTGATAAGGCTTGAGTTTTTCCCTAAGATTCTCCCTTAAGGTCACTGTGGCCGAGTTCCATAAATATTGAAATCGGTAACAGCAAAACCGACTACTCTATGTACCGACTACTGGCTGTCGATATTTATTCGGCGCCGAAAATCGTAATGCGAAATCTTTCTGATATTAAAATGTTTTCCAATGTACATCCGATATGACTTTACTGAATCTTTCTTAAGCAACGAAGAGAGTTGGATTTGTTGAAATTAAAAAACACACCTTGTGGCCACACCTTGTGGCCACTCGGTACCAACACAGGGTGATAAACTGGCTGTCAAACTTGATTTGAGAAACCTAATCTGAACTTCTAACATTCTCAACCACGAAATCATTTTAAAAAAGCACGACTTTTTGAAACCGTTGCGATAACACGAAGAAGGATGGATTTGTAGTTAATAAGCTAGACTTTGAGAAAAGGCACCTTGCGACCACCCGGTAACAACACAGGGTGATATACAGGTTGTAGAACATGATCACCTTGTCACTTTTACAAATTAGCACCGATTTTAATGAAGCACGACTTCTTGAAATCTTTTTTTTTTTTTTTTTTTTTACTAACACTCAGGGGATGCCCCCTATAAATGCAATGCACTGTGTTAGCGATGGGAAAGACGGGTTGGGATCGTGGGATTTCTTCAACACTTTGGGCAACAGCCGAAATATTCTCAGTTGTTGTTGAGCGACGTGCAGGGGTTTTATTCTTTACATTACTAACTTGTAACACCAGCTCGAATTTTTTCCATCAATCTCTGTATGGCGGTCCGACAAGGTGCTTCACGACCACCCAGAAATGCTTTAGTTTTGCGAACTGTGACTGCAAGATTTTCACCATTTTGGTAGTGAATTTTAATAATTTCAATGCGTTGTTGAAGAGTTACATTTTTTTAGTAATAGCGTACATTCTGCTCCTCAAATGTCAAAGAGTAAACGCTTCAAAAGTGAAAGCTACCGAAATCCGGTAGCTTGTTGGAAAACTCTTTACTTGAATCGGGGAAATTGTTGTTCGCATCTACGAATATATTTCTCCTTTTATGCTCTTGGTAAAATGCTAAGATGCCGCCATCTACATGTCATGAGGATAAACATGACTTTAGCCCAGAATGATTGAGGCCCCTTATTATAAAGACTGGGTATGATATGCGACAACCTGACTGAAGTACCCGATAACTTTTCGCACTCTACGTACGCCATATATACGTCTAATGAATGTGACATATAGATGTCGCTTTAGCAGACATCGACTAAGGGCATGCATTGTAAAGAACTTGCATGACATTAGAAAACCTAACATGTATATCGTCGCCAGAAATCCAAAATGACTTAACAGGCATTTGACTTAACTGAAAAGTCAAACACTGTGGTCCACTCTAAACACACTTCGTGTTATGTTGTTTTCGAATTCGCCTATAACATTATAAATTTTGAATATTGAAGTGTTCAATTTTGCAGAGTCATGTATTTTAGACCATTTTAAACGAATCAATTGGTTTTTTTTTTGATGATCGGTCGTTTTGGATTTCAGAATAAAGAATATTTTTTTTCCGGTCTTTGATTTTTTTTTTAAATAAAATTGAAATGAAATTTTTTCTGTCCTATGAACCAAATGCACATATTCGGAAAGAGGGGAAAAAATAAAAATACACGTGTATCAGCGATATTCATGTACACGTCTGAATTTTTTTTTTAGTTTGAAGTATAAATCTCTTAGTGGCCTGTGTGAAAGCCTTTGGACCGATTTTTAACCCTTTTTCAGTGATCCAATTGAGCTGATTTTTGGTAGGCAGACTCGTGGAAATGTCAAATTTTTTAAAAAATAGATTTTTATCAATTCTCAGATTTTCCTAAATTTTTTTTCTGACGTGTACATGAAAATCCCCGATACACGTGTATTTTTATTTTTTACTAGTAAGTTGTAATGCGCCTATGGCGCCCGTTAATTTGCTTGAGAAAGTATTTGGTACTTAATTTTAAAAATTTTGTAAAAAATAATTTGAGAAATAAAATTTCGAAAAAAAATAAAATTGGAAAAAAAAAAAATTGTGGAAAAAAAATTTTTGTTGAAAAAAAAATGTTTGCTGAAAAAAAAAATTTTTGTTGAAAAAAAAAATTTTATTGAAAAAAAAAATTTTTGTGGAAAAAAAAAATTTTGTTGAAAAAAAAAATTTTGTGGAAAAAAAAAATTTTGTAAAAAAATTTTTTGTAAAAAAAAAAATTTGGTAAAAAAAAAATTTGGGGAAAACACAATTTCTGTACAAAAAAAAAATATTATTTTTTTTATTATTATTATTTATAGAATTATTATAGAATGCCTATTTAAATTCCTACGTACTGCGTGACAGAGTCAGTGAATCAGTGAATCAGTGCATCAGTGTATCAGAGTATCAGTGTATCAGTGAATCAGTGTCGAGGGTAAATATATATTCTATACCCTTTCCGAAAAAGTAAATTTGGTTCATAGGACAGAATGTGTGTAACACGGTGGTATGAGTGAGTGTATGGCATAAGTTGTCATGCTCGGTCTCTATGATGAAATTCCATGAATCAATCCCATGTTTAATTTCATTCCATACAATGCAGCCTTTTTTTGTAACGGCAGTCAGCATTCGAATATCTTTTTCTTCCTCAAATTCATAACTCTTATGGCACACACACACGATATCAATAGAATATACAATGTATGGGACAATATGAATATCTTGGCTGAATCCTCACACACATACACATGTATATATTTATTAAAAAAAAAAATAAGCAAATAAATATAAATGATTTCTTTTGAATAACCCACTGGGACTGGGTTGCAGCAGCACTAGCATTTTTTTCCCGGCAGCCAGCCATTTCCAATTGATTGACAATTGTTGTCAAATGGAAATCGTGATTTATGTCCTGGGCCCACGCACACACACTATTTCCTACCCCCACCCACACTTTTTCTTTTGGGTTTGCTGTAAATTTAATTTTATTTTATTAGTTTTTCTGACACGACGTGTGGTAATAAGAGTCAATAGCAAAGGCGGCTGTGAGTTCTTTTTTTCCCCCTGATTTTGATTTCGCCAACTTATTTACCATCACGTTTTATTTGTTTATAACAATTTATTTGCTGAAATGATTATTATAATAATAATATGCATGGATATGCACACGTTTTCATGCCCTTCATGCCCGTACGTTGGAGAGTGAGTGTGCATTGTCAGCTGGTCATTGCGTTTGTCACAACGCGAAATGTACAGCGACAAACCTACGACAATATTTCATGATGACCGGATCATGTCGGTCGGCCTGTGTAGAGCATGCCTGAAGTTATGCACAGGCATTGTCTTGTAGAACAAGTTTCCCCTGTTATGAGATGGAAGTCTCTTGGAGAGCCACCGCCACTTTTGGAGGAGCCGCACCATCCAGTCAGACTAGGATAAGTTCCAGAGTTTTCCTTAATATCCGTAGTACCCGATGGAAGGACCGTGACTACTGCTGATACCCGATTGAAGTCTCCGTTCACACCTCATAGCCAAACCACAATCACCACATTACTTACTGAACCCAGTAGGCCAGAACAATTTCCAGATTCAAGTCTCCGGCCGGACTTTACAACCAAAGCGCTCAAAATCTATTCCCAGGGGCTGCTAAGTACTCGTAGTAATAGGTTAAACTCTCCGATCAGACCACATAGGCAAAGAACTCAAATTCTACACCCAGTTTGTGTCCAATGCAATTGGGGATTGCCTATAGATGTCGTTCTTCATTTTAATTTTGAAAATACAAGTTATTTGTAATGTTTCTCTTTCAACAAAAACTCGACAAGAGCATTTTACCTTGGACATTATCGGATAATGACATGTCATTACCCTCAGCCTAAATTCTAGGCAAATAATAATGAATTACTAATAGCAAGATTAATTTCTAAATACTTTTCTTTTGAAAACTATAAATTTGTCACACTGTGTCGATTCGATTTTATATCGTAAAGACATCTCATTACCTTTTTCATTATCCGGTAATGAGATGTCATTATCCTCGGCAAATAATTGAATTGTAGGCAAATAATAATAAATTATGTTTTTTATTTATTTATTTATTTATTATTAATTACAATTCAAAGTAAATTTATATTCTAATTTTGGGTCCAAGGGTAAACTGGGTGACAAAGACCATATGTTTAGATTTTTGCAGCGACAGACCAAAGCCTCTGGTGGGAATCGAACCCACAACCCCCACGCTGATAGGCAAGCACGCTACCAACTCGCCTACCAGGGCGCCTTAAAAATTATTATTGTTTTTATTTTTTTTTATTTTTTTTTTATTTTTGTAGTTTTTTTTTTATTTGTATTTCTTTATAAATTTTTTTTTTTTTGAACATTTTAATTTGTCGCTCTGTGTAGACTCGAGTTTATATCGTTCTGTTGGCACCCCGTCCTGGGATGTCTCTGCAGAGAATCGTCCTCTCCACTTTTTCAGTTCTCTACATTTTCATTTCACTTTTGAAAACCATACAAAAAATTTGATATAAAGACATCTCATTACCTTTTCCATTATCGGGTAATGAGACGTCATTATCCTCGGTGTGACTTGTAGGTAAATAATAATGAATTATTTTTGTATTATTAGTTTTCTAATTTTTTTTTGACCATTTTAATTTGTCACTCTGTGTAGACTCGATTTTAGCAAAAAAAATATAATGTTTTTCTGCTACCAGCAAAAACTTGGTAAAGACATCTCATTACCATTTTCATTATCGGGTAATGATATGGCAAATAATTATAATATTTTTTGTTTAATTCTTTTTATATTTATTTTAATTTGTATTAGATATTTTTTTTTTTTTTTTTTTATTTTTTTTTTTTTTTTTTTTTTTTTTTTTTTTTACTCATTTTACATTGTTGCTCTTTGTAGTTGCGATCTTATATCGTTCTGCTGGCATTCCTTCCCCGGTTACAAAGAACTGCCTACTGGCCGTAATGTGGTTTGCCATGGTCTCTTCTGTGAGTGTGTTGGGGGGTATTGTAGTTCTGTGGGAGTCTTGAATTGTCTTCTTCCTTTAAATCTGCACCAAGATTCACTTGTCATTCTAAGTTTTCCATAATTCAAGAGCTGCTCTCTTATCGACACCACCAAATCTGTGGCTGGCCATCAATTTCCCATGGGGTCTGAACTTATCTAATTATTTACACCATTAGTACTCTAAAATTTCGATTATCGATCGACCAATAATTGCGCTTTTGTTTTATTTGTAATTTAAAATTATGATGTAATTTTAATTATGGTCTTTTTATATTTTGTTGGTGTTATGTTTTTTTTTTCTTACAAACATTTTTTTTTCCACTTTAAAAAAATTACTAATGTTTTGATTTGTTGTTGCTGTTGCCATAAACCGCACACTCTGCGAAGAGGGAAAACACCAAAGCAATCACACGCGAAAACCTAGGAGGAAAACAAAAAAACGATATTAGCACTTTGTCCCCTTCCCCGCCAGCTGTGTGGGGCCACCGAGCAGACAGACATGAAAAACACGCAAAACTTTTGTTAGGAATCATCAATCCGTGCATCCAACCATTTGTCCGTCTGTCCGTCGGCCGCTACGTATGTCTATTGATTCATTTATGATGTTTTTCTCCATTGTGTTAATGGTTTCGTTGCGGTGGCCATTGTGGCCAAAAAAAGCTCTTCCACTAAATGAAATTGAAAAATAATTATAAGTTTTTCAACATCATACGTTTTTACGAAAAACGAATGGATGACGGTGGGACCGGCGGCGGCGGCGGCGGCAGCAGCAGAGGAGCTGCAAAATGCGAGGTGTTGAAAATTCATGAAAATCATTATTGTACAAGAAATCTTTGTATTTGAACACTCAGCTGTGTTCCTTAAACAGAGCGTAACAGCCAAAGAAACCCGAAATGCTACAATAGAAATATGATTGTGTGGTTGAATGAAATTTTCAAATTTGTAATTCTGTTCGATAGAAATAACATTTAAGACAATCTAAAGTTTCGTTATCGAATGACGCCGTCGACCCAATCACGCTGAGGTGCTATGAGACATTTTAATGAAATATGTTTGATATCCGCTTGTAAAGTGGGATTTATTTTGGGAACTTTATGCCATATCGTATATGTAGTGTACGATTTAGTGATGGATTTGAAATTATTTTCTGTGTTTACATTGGGACCAGTAGGGAAAAATCTATGATGCTCGCCTTAAACCCTCTAACCTCCAAATTTTGAAAATCTACAAAAGATTGTGTCTCTTAAGAAGTGCCTCGAGTCACTGTTGCGGGCTAGAGGCTTAAGCGGCTATGTGCAGTATAGAACTCAATGAATATTTGAGCCGAAGTTCCAAGAAGACCATTAGTAAACTTGAACTCTTACAAGGTTTTTAGCTATGCCAACTTGCATAAAGTCCACATTCTCGATCATGTCGCTTTGCTCTTAAAGTATGTCAATCTCTTCGCCCAACAAGTCCCACTTGCACTGTCCCTTTTCCTAGACTTGTAAGAGGCAGCAGTCATAGATCGTGTATTCTTTATTGTCATCATTTTCGTTATCTCTCCCATACAATTGTATTTGGTACACCCTGTAGTGTGGCGTGATGGACATTTGTACATTGGTTTTTATACTTTTGTATTCAGCTGGGAACTGTATTTATACCGGGCTCTTATATCCCGGGGAGTTTTACCTACATTACCAGATTTAAATTTTGATACAATATTCTGGCCTCACTTCTTCTTTCCACCTGATATTTGTCTCTCTCTCTCTCTTTACAAAATATAAACATCTTTTGAACCTGAGCTGTATGTTTAGTAAAAAAAAAAACAATAGAAATAAATTTGACGTTATTTTCTAAAAGAAATTCCCACTGGGGTTTCACGTCGGGCGCTAGATTTTTCGCAATTCTTCCCCTTTCTCCCTTAAAATTTGAATCGAATTCATAGAAAAGAATTGCATTTATAGCTAAACTTTCTCTTTTCTAATAAAAAAAAAGTCGACAGTATTTGCAAGGCGAAATTTTCACTAGAGCGAGAACCACGTTGGGCGCCAGGATTTCTCAATGTCTTTCTATATCTCTCTCTCTACAAATAGTGAAGCGTTTCCATTTCTCTTCGAAAAATAATAAAAATCACGTCAATTGTATGTGAAAGGCAAAACTTCTGTTTGGGCGCCAAAAGTTTTCTTCATTTTGACCCCAGAAACTTGAAACATCTTTTGAATGTTAGCTGTGTTCTGCAGTATTTGCAAGGCGAAATTTTTACTGGAGGGAGAACCACGTTGGGCGCCAGAAATTTTCTTTCTATCGCTCTCTCGAAATAGTGAATTATTTCGCAAAAAATATAAAAATTACGTCGACGGCATTTGAAAGGCGAAACTTCTACAGGAGTATAAAGTTGGGCGCCAGAAGTTTTTTTAATTTTTACTCTCCGGAAAATACTCTCCGGAACATCTTTTGAATATTGACGGTGTTCTGCAGTATTTGCAATGCGAAATTTTCACTGGAGGGAGAACCACGTTGGGCGCCAGAAATTTTCTGTCTGTCTCCCTCTCCAAATAGTGAAATGTTTCCATTATTTCACGAAAAAATATAAAAATTACGTCGACGGCATTTGAAAGGCGAAACTTCTACTGGAGTGTCAAGTTGGGCGCCAGCAGTTTTCTCATTTTTACTCTCCGGAACATCTTTTGAATATTGACTGTGTTCTGCAGAATTTGCAATGCGAAATTTTCACTGGAGGGACAGCCACGTTGGGCACCAGTTATTTTCTTTCTATCGCTCTCTCGAAATAGTGAATTATTTCGCGAAAAATTTAAAAATTACGTCGACGGGATTTGAAAGGCGAAACTTCTACTGGAGTATAAAGTTGGGCGCCAGAAATTTTCTGTCTGTCTCCCTCTCCAAATAGTGAAACGTTTCCATTATTTCGCAAAAAAAATATGAAAATGAAGTCGACGGTAAGTGAAAGGAAACTCCGGAAACTTCTACCAAGTTGGGCGCCAGAAGTTTTTTTAATTTGTACTCAGCGGAAATTGTAAACATCTTTTGAATATTGTTCATATTTCATTTAAAAAATAAGAATAAAATAAAGTTAACCGTATTTGCGTACAAAGTTGGGCCCGACATGTTTTTTCCATTTGTGCCCATCTTTTGTTCATATTTCTTAAAAATACTAAACTAAAGGTGACGGAATTGGCACCGGTGTACACCGTTGGGCGCCGGAATTTTCGTCATATGCTCCCATTTATGTCCAAAAATTAAATCGAAAAAATTGTACTCAATTTGTAGTTGTGTTAATACTTTGTAAAATATTGTAAAAACAAAAGTCGACGCTATTTAACTGGTGAAATTACCACTGGAGTGCCTCGTTGGGCGCCATAATTTTGATTATTTTCATTTCGTCTCTAAACGCCCTTTACTGTTTATGCACAAGGTGACGAAATGACTGTTCCCCTGCCAATTACTTGTGTATCTCTTTTGTTTTGTTTTGTTTTATACTTCAACTGATTCCAACAGTTTGGAGTAGCCCCTCCAACCAGGCCCATCTTGCTGTTTATCGTATCCCTGCCATTCGCAGTCGACTGAAACTTTTCATTTCTCCGTATGGTCCTTGACGTTGTTGCTACTCCTACCCAACGATGGCATGACGTTGTCATAACAAATCATAGCGATGACTGGGTTACCTAAATACATATATTCGTTGCAGCAGTGAAACCTAAACTACAACCTTCAGATAAAAGTTAATTCCACCAACTAATACATACTTAAACTTGCAACTTTAGCAAAGGCGACGAAGACGACGGCAATGGCAACATCAGCCACACGACAAATTATTACGGGTTACGTTCTTTGCATCTACCAGGCAGAAAACCGTACAACGAAAACTGTGTGAGAACTTTGCAAAAATAAATGAAACTTTATCATTTTTGTTGTTGTTGTTGTTTGTTGGCTGTTGTTGTGTCTATGGCGAAAAGTTTTCGCTGATTGCGAGTTAGTTATTTTTTTTTTGTATTTCGTTAGCGCTTAAACTCAAAACTTTGGTGTCAAAGTGTGAAAAATAACACACTCTCCTGCTGGTGCTCCTCAGTTGATACTACTGCGACACGCCAATTTGTTGCAAGTAATTTTAAGCGATTTTTAGTTTGTTGAGAGTGCACGAAGGTGGGTCGCGAGGCGAGTTTACCATGTTGTTTCCGATAAGAGGGCGTGGGCCCGGGGACTTTGTTTAGTATCGCATTCAATTTGGTGTGAATGGAGTGTTATTAAATTAAATGTTAGTTGTGGAAAATGTTGTTTTGTTTGCCGTTCACAATATGCCATGAAGAAATTTATTGTGAACTCGCGAAAATATGCAATATATTAGTGGCTGCAAAGTTCACCCCAAAAGTATGCTTTGCTTTTGTGGGCCAAAAAGTTAAAGAAATCGTACTTTTAATTGAAATGCTACTGGTGAGATTTGCTGTTAATGAAATGTACTTTTAAGAACAATTCAGTGAAAAGCTTGAGGAGGATTTGTTTGTTGGTCCTCTACAGGAAAGTCTTTCTAATCTTAATGGAACATTAAAAAATTTGGTGGGAAAGAAAAACGCGTAATCTGGTATTAAACTGGCGACAAACGTCGACTGGGCAGACTTTTAGTAGTCAGAACTATTTGATTGTTATACAGCGAGAAATTATCTTCGTAAACATTTCCAAATCATTTTAAAATGTTCCAGGATCTCTGTTTAACTGGCGCCCTACATGAATATTATACAAGGAAAATTTATGTAATTGTAAAAATCACAAAATCTTTTTAATTTGTGTGAAATATTTTAAAATTCCGTGGGAAAGGAAACATGCAGGCGTTTAAACTGGCGCCCAACGTAGATAACGCGGGCAGACTTCCATCGGACAGGTTATATTGTTTCCGTGTTTTACACGAAAAAAAAATCTTCATATGAAACTTTTGAAAATTTTGTACGAAAGGAAAAAATCTGGCGCCCGACGTGGACGTGGCAGAAAGACGTTTATATGAAAATTTATCTTTCTAAAAATCACAAAATACTACCAAAACATTTTAGAATTTGAAAGAATAGGCAAAATCCATCTGCTATAAAACTGGCGACCAACGTGGACCGAACCGACAAACTGCTTCGGACTGGATATTTTGTTTCTGTATTTTACACGGAAAATAATCTTTACAAGAAATATTTTAGGACTTTTTACGAAAGGAAAAATCAAACTATTAAACTGGCGCCCAACGTGTACAAGGCAGAAAGACGACTATATGGAAATTGTATGCTAGGGAAAATTATCTTTCGAAAAATCACAAAACATTTTAAAATTTGGTAGAATAGAAAAATCCATGTGCTATAAAATTGGCGTCCAACGTGGACAAAACTGGCGGATTTCTATCGAACATGATATTTTGTTTCTGTGTAGTCTTCATAGAAACCGTCTTCGAAACCGGGTAAGACCATCAACCATTTTTCAGCGGCTTTTTCCACCTCGTAAATGTTGGCGACTTTACGAGTAAGAGAACAATGTCCATGTAAAAATTCTCTAGAAAAGCATTAGTCGTTCGGAGCCGTCTTTAAACAGTCGGACCCCGTTCATTTAAGGGAATAAGTAAGTAGCCTTCATATGAAACATTTTAAGATTTTGTTTACGAATGGAAAAATCGAGCTTTATTAAACTGGCGCCCAACGGAGACTCCGTCAATACCAGTAAACTGTCAAGATAAACATAACTAGAACTTGTTGTTTTCATCACACTTTCTCCTAGACATCGCAATACTTTCTCTCTGAATTATGGCAAATTTATTGAAATCAACCTGTATCCTATAAATTCCGCAAAGAAATTCTATACCCTATCCTCTGCCCGCTACATCATCACGTTCAATACAATTGATTTCAATTTGTTTCTTTTCCATTCCTTTTTTTTCTTCTTGCAAAACTTTTCCGTTATTTATCCGTTTAATTAAAAATATACGGGTAAAGAAAAAACAACCAAAAAGAAAAAATAAAAAAAAAATTGGAAAACATTTTCATGTCACATGCAATAATGCAAATATTTTGTGTTCACTGTTTGTTGCTTCTGCCATTGTTGTTTTTCATATCGGATATATTTTTTTTTTTTGTATTTTATTCTGTTCTGTTCTGTTTTTTTTCCTGCTGCGACGACACTACATAAATTGCATTGAATTGTTAGTTATTTGTCCTCCGCCATATATAACAAATACAAATACACCACTCGAAATTGTACACTCGTCATCGATGCCGTACCTGCAAAGAACAACGAGCGATATTTTGTTCACGAACATGGCCAAAGGAAAGGGAAATTATTCTGTTTGGAAATTATGTTAGGTTAGTGGTGTTGGTGTGCTGGAGCCTTCGACAGGGCTAGTCTACAGGGCCTTAGGTCTACAGGAGGCCTTAGGCCTTAAAAAGCAAGAGAATTCCATTAGCTCTGCAAGATTTAGTTATTCCTCATAAACGATGACAATTGTTGGATCGCCTAAGACGCCCACTTTCAATCAAATCAATAGTACTGGCGCCCAACATAAGTGACATCAAACGTTGGACTCTAAGTCTAAGTCGACAAGAGTCCAACCGGCGCCTACTGTCTAAAAAGTCAGCTACGAACATCTGGCAACAACAGTAAGCCTTAATTTTTCTATAGATGTTATTGGCGCCCAACATAGCGAAAGTAGGAATTTTTTTCGACATACATTGCTCATTCATGTAATGAAAAAGTCCCTAGTTGACATCATACAAGGTGGACCATAGTCTACAAAGTGGTTATGTGGACTTGTGGAAAATTGGCGCCCAACGTGAACCGGGAAAAGATTTTCACCTAAAATGTACACAGTGAAGATAAGCTTCCTCAATCAAGGAAAATTCCTCGTGGCCGTCACGGCTGATCTTTGGTTAATCATCTCTGGTTAAATTACCCAACGAGTTGAAACTCTCCACACTATTTGGCAGATACAAAGGAACAGTGCCCCTATACTTCATCCTTAATGGGCCTGCCAATGAAGGCCTGACCTCGATACCCCTAACCCCCCGGTTGCCACCACTGCCTCAGTGACGGTTGTCTGTACCGTAAAACTAACGTGTCTGACAGGTATTTGTCGTCCGCGCGCCTTTCGTGTCTCATACCCGGGAACCTCGAGTATATTCGTATATATTTTTGTTGTTTAAGTACTATTTGATGGTGATAACGCCACCACCACCACTTGTTCAAGTTGAAATATCAAACACCACTCCTGTTGTCGAGTGTTTAAATGCAAAAATGAAGAGAGTTTTCCATGTAAATTCAATTAAAACAGTTTTCCAAAATAATTATCTATCTGGAGATATTCTACGGTAATCGCAGTGATGAAGTACAGCAAGGCCACTAAATGTGGGCTTATATGTGAATTTAGCTCAACTCAAGTAAGGTTTTTGAAAAAATTGTCTACTTTTAGGCTGCTGGGTCTTAATATATTCTGAATAAATAATCTGAATTTTCCATTTTCATGTCGGAATATAGAGCATAGTTTTCTTTGCTTATTTTGAGATTTAGTATATTTTTTTTATTGATTTTGGCTGTCCTCTCCATTTTATGTCTGTAACGAAGGATTTTTACATGACCACTGAAGTTTGAAACAGCAATTAGTTTTAAATGAAAGGATTTTCGTTGTTTAGTTTGCATATTTTTAGGTTTAGGCTTTCTTCTCCATATTTGTTTTAATTTACTTATTTCCCTTAACATTGCATAATGAAATCGTTTCTAGGTGTCTTTGAAACAAATTCGATTCATGACTTTGTAAGTCGTTTGAGCCATGTCCCTCTGGTACGCTCAATAACTTTCGAAAGAGTTAAACAATCGCTTTGAAATTTTGCATGTTTGAATATTTTCCCAAGACTACGTATGGGATTGCATATGGGCTATATGGCCACACCCCTTCGGGTACCTCCCATGCAAATGAACCATTCCGCCCACTTTAGAAATTGTGTAATAATATCAATACCCCTGATGCGATCATGCCCAAATTCTGTATTTACTAAAGCTATAACTGGACAAACTTTCCGACAAAAACTTGAAAGTCTAGCCATGCCCCTTCTGGTACCTCCCATACAAATGACCCATTCCGCCCTTCTGGGACCGCCCATACAAATGACCCAATCCGCCCACTTTAGAAATCGTGTTATAACACCAATAAGCCAAACGCGATCTTGCCCAAATTCTGTATTTACTAAAGCTATAACTGGACAAACTTTCGGACAAAAACTTGGAAGTCTAGCTATGCCCCTTCTGGTATCTCCCATACAAATGTTCCATTCCGCCCACTTTAGAAATTGTGTAATAATATCAATATGCCCAACGCGAACGGGCCCAAATTCGGTATTTACTAAAGCCATAACTGGACAAACTTTCGGACAAAAACTTGGAAGTCTAGCCATGCCCCTTCTGGTACCTCCCATACAAAACGCCCACTTTTGAAAACGTGTAATTATTATCTTTTTTTTTTTAAAAAAAATTTGGTAATTCGAGGTTGTTGTTATAACATTTTTAAATCCAATGGTTGTTATCACGTCTACTTTTGGATTTCGGATACCTTGAAATATGTGACTTGTATATTTTAACTTTGGGTAAGAGTACCCGACTAAATCTTTCTCACTTGTTATAGAAAAGTTTAACATAACATGAATTTTCGGAGCATTTAGGCGGTGAAGACGAACAGGATACGACCCCGGGTTTGCACACACTACTATCTACCACACCGCGACCGCCCACACGGTGTGTGTTCTTTATAAGGTTGACTCACAGTTTACCGTTTTTGTTTGGCATATTTTCTCAAGCTCTTACAAAAACACCCTATAGTATGAATGCAAGACGAAACCCCACAAACTTGTATCCTTGCTTGGAAATGTACAACCACTCGCCATTCACTCAAATCTCTGACCAGCATTGCTGTAATAAATCCAAAAGGAACGGAGTACAATCAACAACAAGAAGAAGCAGCACTACTGACATTTACTGGACTAGTATAGTGTGTCTGTTCCGTACTTGACACATTTTCATATGCAGTTTTTTTTTTCCTGTACAATTTTTCTTTCTATCCACTTAACGTTTTTTTTTTCTTACTTCTTCATCCTTTTTCGACTTTTCTATTCAGACAGAGTGGATGTTGTTGTTGTCGACAACTTCCTGTTGACATTTTACAATGACCACAACAGTTCAGGGAGAGTTTTTTGCCAGCTATTCTTCCGTTCCTCAATTGCACACAAATTATCATTATTATCATCCTCTAGTCTACGTAAACAGTCGTATCTTCGTATTATCCTCGGTGCATTGTAAGCTTAAAGGACAAAGAAGAAAACAACAAACAGACTGAAATTATTTGTTTGGATTTACCTCGAACTCAGCTTCCAACTTTCACTCACTCCTTTTTTTTTTTTTTGCTTTTGTTGTTCTCTTCATTATTGACATTGTTTTGCTGAAGGGGCAGCGGGGCCATGGTGGACCGTCTATGAGTAGACAGAAATATAATTGCTTCAATTTGCAGTTTAGCTTATTCTAGTGAATAGTTAAAGACTTTTCTGGGAAAATCCTGCATACTTTCCTAAGAACAGAGAAACTAGAATTTGTGCTAATTTATTGTCAAAAAGGAATTTTGCATAAACTGAAACGGTGACTCCTTCGGTTAACTTTGCTCGATCTTTATCTTAATATATATTTACCCTCGACACTGATTCCCTGATTCACTGACTCTGTCACGCAGTACGTAGGAATTTAAATAGGCATTCTATAATAATTCTATAAATAATAATAATAAAAAAAATAATATTTTTTTTTGTACAGAAATTGTGTTTTCCCCAAATTTTTTTTTACCAAATTTTTTTTTTTCCAAAATTTTTTTTTACAAATTTTTTTTTTCAAGAATTTTTTTTTTCCACAAAAATTTTTTTTTTTCAACAACATTTTTTTTTTCAACAAAAATTTTTTTTTCAGCAAACATTTTTTTTTCAAGAAAAATTTTTTTTTTCCACAAAAATTTTTTTTTTCAACAAAATTTTTTTTTTCAGCAAAATTTTTTTTTCCACAAATTTTATTTTTTTTCGAAATTTTTTTTTTACAAAATAGTTTTCCCAAAATATTTTTTAAAAAATTTTTAAAATTAAGTAACAAATACTTTCTCAAGCAAATTAACGGGCGCCATAGGCGCATTACAACTTACTAGTTATAAAATAGTCTTTACTAGAGTTTGGGCGGCCTAGAGAACCCTGTCTTCACTTTCAACACTCAAAAGGGATATCAATTCACATTTGCTTTCTAGAATAGCATTAGCCAATTTCAGGCCACCGGGGTACACAAACCCTTCGAAATTGGCTAAGGTCTATTTCGCATGGGAAAACTACAATTAATGGGTGATTTTGCCCCCCTCTAGTCCGATTCGGATATCAGTTTATGGGACTAATGAAAGTGTTCAGTTTTGCTTAATTACTAAATATTTTTTTTACTCAAACATTTCTGTACATTTCTTTATTTTCATGCTTTGTCTAACCTAATCTAATCTCTAATTTTTTTTCTTTTTCTTTTTCAGGTAAGCCTCTTCTTCGAATTAACATGTTCATAATCAGACATACCAAATAATGTCAGGGTAAGTGTGTGGCCTGAAAGGACACCAAAATTGTTCATCTATTCAATGACTTTCGATTAAGTAGTCAGAACAATCGATTGGTTATCACGGGTAGCAACAATAACTAAAATTTGAAAAATAGGTTAAGATTCGACATTCCGATGAGAATGCCAGCGTAACTTTTTAAAATACATTTATAAAGTCTTTACTTGAAGCCAACAATTTCCTGGGTCCGTTTCTGATAAATTCAGGCAATCCTTCTCCTTTGGTCGTACCAATTCTTCTCAATAGGAAAAAAGATAATACGATTACACCAGAAACTGACTCAGGAATTTATCGTGCTATTATGTGACACTGTGGATGTACTGTCTAACGACGTTTAGACATTTCAGAAATTTTGGAAAATCGTTTCACCAGTTGAACTCCTTGTCTGTATAAGGAGTATTGTGTATTTCCAGGCAGACCATAGTCTGTCTATCTTTCCCGAAGCAGAGATTCCGTCTACCTTTCTAAACAGACAGACTAAGGATTTAATTTTATTTGTGGCTAAAACAATATCGGAAAAAGTCTGTGTCTGAACAGACGGATAAACTAAGCATTTAAACAGACGGACATATTGTGAGTCTGAAGAGACGTACACAGCCAGCGTCTGATGAGCCGTACAAAGTCTAAGTCTGAACAATCGAAAAATAATCTGTGCCTGACCAGATTGACCTGCGTACCTTTTCAGACCGACAAAATGAACACTTATTTCCCGACTGCGACTATGATAGACAGTCCTGATGGACATTGCAATTGGGAAGATACTTCATTCTTTCAAATCTGAACCTTACTCCAGATAGACTGAATCTCTTCCTCATATTTGACAGACCGAAAATGTGTGAAACAATTTTTTTTTTATTTTAAATTAAATAATTTTTGTTTTGTTTTTAGTTTCGGTATTTAATTTTTTCTCCTACTATGTATGAAGGCAATTTTTTTTAATTAAATTTTTTTTTTAAATTAATTTTTTTTTAGTTAATTTAGTTAATAAAAATTTGTCGTTAATAATTTTTTTTTTAATTGAATTTTTTTTAATTAAAATTTTTTTTAATTAATTATTTTTTTAATTAAATTTTTTTTTTAGTTAATTGAGTTAATTAAAATTTTTGTTTAATAATTTTTTTTAAATAAATTTTTTTTTTAAAATTTTTTTTTTATATTAATTTTTTTTTAGTTAATTTAGGTACTTAAAATTTTTCTTTAATTAAAATTGTTTTAATTAAATTTTAAATTTAAATTAATTTTTTTTGTTAATTAAAATTATTCTTTAATTAAATTTTTTTTTGTATTAAATTATTTTTTTTAAAATTTTTTTTTTTTTTATTATTTTTTTTTTAATTTAGCTTTTTTTAATTAATTTTTTTATATTAATTTATATTTTCTAAATTAATTTTTTTTAGTTAATTTAGTTAATTAAAATTTTTCTTTAATAATTTTTTTTAATTGAATTTTTTTAATTAAAATTTTTTTTTACATTAATTTTTTTTAGTTAGTTTAGGTACCTATAATTTTTCATTAATTAAAATTGTTTTAATTAAATTTTAAATTTAAATTAATTTTTTTTGGTTAATTTAGGTAATTAAAATTTTTCTTTAATTACATTTTTTTTTATTAAATTATTTTTTTTTACATTAATTTGTTTTTTTTTTAATTTAACTTTTTTTAATTAATTTTTTTTTAATTAATTTTTTTTAAATTAACTATTTTTCTTAAATTTATTTTCGGCATTTAATTCGTTTTTAAAATGACAAATTTTTAAATTAATTTTTTTTTTTAAATTTATTTTTGGTGTTTTCTTTTCTTTCCCTAAACTGTCAACTGCCAATCGACCACTAACAATTAGGTATTCCAAGTATTCATTTCATTAAAACTTGATTTTAATTAATCACAAAAACCACAGCCTACCGTAGGGCATAATCATGTAAAGCCTACATTTAGGAGCGAACGAGCGCATTAGTCATACTTCAAATGGAAATCAAAAATGGAAAATCGCATACTTTCAGTGATTAAAAAAGCTAAAGCAGCTGACACCCATACCCACACCCACAGAGAGAACAGACAAAAGGACATTCTAATTTTCTATAGAAACTACCGATGAAAGCAAACGACAGCCGTGTCCGTCATTATATTTGCTCAACCACTCCCCCGCTCCGCTCACCCAACAATAACTGTCATTTTCTTTAGAAAATTATGCTTCTTTGTTGCCGATTATCACCTCTCATAATGAATGCGTACTTTTTATAAGCCGCCTCCACTGCGTTTCGCTGCAGCTTAAAATATTTTATATTTTCATTTTGCAATCGTCACAAAACTGAAAAGCAAATGAAAAGCTTTCAGCAATCCACTAAGTCCTGACATCTTAGGGAAAATGAAACCTTTTTTTTTTTTTTTAAAACAAAAGACCAGAATGGAAATGGTGGAGCAGAGCAAAAACCACAACGACGGAGCATTGTCTAACAAGACTTCATAATTTTGATTGACAACTGTCTATCAGACCTTGTGGGAGAGCGTTGGAGAGCGGAGGGACGAGTCAGCTGACGAGATGACGGTATTAGCCCTTTTCAAAATACATAGAGAAACAAACAGAAATCTAAGTAAGAATGATGTTCTACTCTGCCTCAGAGGTCTTGAAACAAAAAAAGCACAAGAAATTGTCATTCATTCTTTGGGTAAATTGCAAGTATTATACAAAATAATCGTGGCATATAATAATAATCATAATAACGACGCTGACTACGACGACAACGATGATGATGGCATTGTAGAAAATGTCACTTAATTTGAAATACTTTCGTTGCTCTTTGCATGGTTGGGTTTCCTTCGCTGGCTCGCGCTACACTTGTCGCTTCAGCTTTTGTTTGTTGGCCATCCCATAAGGACTCAAAGAACTTGTGTGTGTGTGAGTGTGTGTATGTCAAATATGACGCAATGCTGTGTTTTTTTTCTAGAGTAGTTTCATATTCATGTTCAAATTAATTCCTTTTCTTTTTCTGTTGTTTGTATTTAGGGTGTGGTATTATTATTTGCCCTATTGTTTCTGGAATGTAGGATCTCTTATCAAATGTGTTATAACATCAAGAGAATGGAGGGTGGGCAAAAATATTCAAATGTCCCAGTAAACTGTACAATGGCGATTGACACACACACTGACTGCATTCATTTAGGGCTTCTGCAGGGAAGAGTGGCGCCATCTGGCGATAAAGTTTAGCATTCAAGAGATGTTTTGAAGCTTCGCATTGGGCTTCACGAAATCATGGCTGGACGGTCGTAGACTTTGCAGAGACAGAGTTTCTTTGGATGCAGTTCCTTTGGACTGAGAGAGCGTTCCTCTGGAGAGAGACAGAGTCCCTCGGGAGAGAGACAGAATCACTCGGGAGAGAGACAGAGTCCCTTTGGAGAGAGACAGAGCCCCTTTTGGAGAGAGACAGAATCCCTTTGGAGGGAGACAGAGAAAAAGAGTCCCTCTGGACAGAAAAAGAGTCCCTCTGGACAGAGACCGAATCTCTCTGTACAGGGACACAGTTCCTATTAACAGAGCCATCTGGACAGGGACAGAGTTCCTATGGACAGGGACAGAGTTCCTATGGACAGATACAGTGTTCCTCTAGGCAGGGACAGAGTTCCTCTGAACATAAAAAGAGTCCCCCTGGACAGAGACTGAATCCCTCTAGACAGGGACACAGACCTCTGGACAGAGACACAGATACACAGGCCTTGTCTAACATTCTCTCCAAAAACATACACTTTGTCCACCTGGACTGAACAGGGACAATATCTATCCATATGGACAGAGACACATGGTTTGTTCATCGGAACTGGCAGAATTTGTCCGTCTGGTCTGACAATGACTTAATCTCATACGGAGTTTATAGATGACTTCCAGTTGCTGTGCTCCACAATGCTCCTAGATTTCTGCCAAATCGTTGCCACCTCCAGCACTCAAAACTACGTTACTCAAGCACTAAACAGACAATTAAGCTTATCGCAGAACCCACGTATTTGAATCCTCTGGACTGAGACCGACTCAGGCAGACATGCAATCATTGTCCTTTCACCGTCTGGAGAGGTGGGCGTTTGAGGATTTTTTGGAAAAATAGAGGGAATACGTTTTTTTTTGTTCAACAAGACAGTGAGGATTTCTTTCAACCTAAAAGTATGCTTCAAAAAACGTCTACCAAACTAGATATCCTCTTACGTATTTAAACCCCCCTGAACCGAGACCGCCTCCGACTGTGGTCTCCTGTTGAACAAACTTTTTAAAAAATTTTGTAATGGCTTTACCAGCCTAAAAGTATGCTTTAAAAATGCTCTCAAGTTTTCGTCTCATTCCCCCCCTCAAACTATGCTACTATTTTCTCAAGTACTAAGCACACAAGTAATCTTTGCGCAGAACCCTTTTAGTTAAACACCCGCTAAAACCACTTGATACATTTTGTGGGCTCCACCAAAAAGTGAGACTATTTAAATACGCCACAAAATAAGATTTCAGTGTCGGTGTGGGTGTGTGTGTGTGGTTAACACACAGTAATGTTCCAGCTCACCGACAAACGACCCAGCCACCGATGAAAAGGCTGCAACAGACAAATTCCACACATACACCGGAGAGAAATTCTATGGGAAAACTTTGAAGTGGAAAACTGCTGGGAACATGTTTAAACTTTGCTCCAAGGAAAACAAAACGGAAAGTTGGTGTGTTGTGTGGGGTCTTAGTTTTTGCATGAAAATAGACAAACATGCAAACTATTCGCACACACACACTCATGCACGCCATGATATCCTGTCACACATACATTGGCATACATGTTTCCCTGCTTACATCTACACCCACTTAAGTTCCATACAATTCTCAGATAATAAAGCCAAAAACATTTCGGAATACAAGTGTTGAACCATATACATAGATACGGCATTCATACGTGTCTTTGTGTGTGTGTGTGTCGAGTAGGGCAAACGGACCAAAAGTTTTCGGCTTCAAAGTACAAATCATGTTTTGTTTTTAAATGAGTGTTTCAGAGAGACAGAGATTGAGACTTTATTTAGTTTTCATGCTAGTTTAAGAAACTGCCAGAGGATTTTATAAAGATTCCCCCACACCACCCACCTGCAAAAACCACAACGAAGAGTTTTTTGTTTTGTAAGACTCGCAATTTTTGTGTACGGGTAAGGAGTTAATCCCTTAAGGAACATTTAAGATCTCCAAAAAAATTCTCAAAATTTCGGGACAAGTTGCCTGTCTGTTCCTTAATCAAACTTGGGGGGGCGATCCATATACCTACGTATGTTCAGGGTCAAACCCATAACATTCTCCCCTCGTCGATGCACCCATTTGTAATGCATGGCACATATGATCCGAGTGCATGGCTTTCGTTCATTCTATAACAATTTCTTTGAAATGTTTCATTTAATAATGAAATCCAACTAAACTTTTCAACTTTCTCTGAATACATATGACACACACACACCCATAGAGTATCCACCCTGTCTCCAGCTACGGCCAGTGGTACCTCTTGCATGTTTGCAAAAATATAAAGTTTTTATCGGTTTTTGATTCGAGTAAATGAATTTGAGTGTGTGTGCAAATGACAAACATGTTTCAAAAGATTTCCAAAAAGGAACGGAGTTCTTCGGTCCTTTTCGTTTTTGAGGTTTTCCAGCAATTGTTTTTCTTTCCACACAGACACATTAACACGCATGCAGATATGCGTGTGTTTGTGTGCGTTTGTAAAGCCATCTTGCCTTTGATTGTTTCAGAAACAGTTCAAGCATATCTTAAAATGTGGTTTCACAACTATTTACCGCAAGACGTCTGCCGACTATGGCTGTGAAAGCAACAAGGTTTTGCATACTTTTAGGATGCGATAATGAAATGTGGTCATCCTCAGTCATCTTCGGCTACTGCAGTTTTAACAGCGACATCCTAAAAATAGGCATTCTTTTGAGGGAGAGCGGTGACTGCTTTGTGTTTGAGAATTTTATACTCTTTGTATATGTTGAAGCCAAAAACAAAAAAGGGAAAATTGTTTAGTTAACTCAGGTTATTTTTCCATACTCCTCAGTTAACTGAGTATTTTTTCCCCTTTAGGAAAAAAGTTGTTTAGTTATCTGAGGATTTATTTCCGTTTAAGAAAATTGTGTTTAGTTAACTGGGATTTTTTTTCGTTTAGGAGAACCTTATTAAGTCAACTGAGGATTTTTTCCATACTCCTCAGTTAACTGAAGATTTTTTCGATTCAGAAAAAAAGGTTCAGTTAACTGAATTGTTTTTTTCGTTTAGGAAAAAATTGTCAGTTAACTGAGGATTTTTTTCCATTTAAGAAAAATGTGTTAAGTTAACTCAGGATATTTTTCCATACTTCACATTTGACTGAGGATTTTTTTCCCGTTAACTCAGGATATTTTTCCATACTCCACATTTAACTGAGGATTTTTTTGCCGTTTACAAAGAAATCGTTTAGTTAACTGAGGATTTATTTCCGTTTAGGAAAAAATTGTTTAGTTATCTGAGGATTTATTTCCATTTAAGAAACTGGGATTTAGTTAACTGGGATTTTTTTCGTTTACGAAAACCTTGTTAAGTCAACTGAGGATTTTTTCCATACTCCTCAGTTAACTGAGTATTTTTTTACGTTTAGAAAAAAGTTGTTTAGTTAACTGAGGATTTATTTCCGTTTAAGAAAATTGTGTTTAGTTAACTGGGATTTTTTTTTCCTTTAGGAAAACCTTGTTAAGTCAACTGCAGATTTTTTCGATTCAGAAAAAAACGTTCAGTAACTCAGGATTTTGTTTTCCGTTTAGGATAAAATTGTCAGTTAACTGAGGATTTTTTTTTGTTTAGTTAACTGAGGATTTGTTTCCGTTTAAGAAAATTGTGTTTAGTTAACTGGGATTTTTTTTTTCGTTTAGGAAAACCTTGTTAGGTCAACTGAAGATTTTTTCGAATCAGAAAAAAAGGTTCAGTTAACTCAGGATTTTGTTTTCCGTTTAGGATAAAATTGTCAGTTAACTGAGGATTTTTTTTTTGTTTAGTAAACTGATGATTTTTTTCCGTTTAAGAAAATTGTGTTTAGTTTACTGGGATTTTTTTTGTTTAGTTAACTGAGGATTTTTTTCCGTTTAAGAAAATTGTGTTTAGTTAACTGGGATTTGTTTTTCGTTTAGGAAAACCTTGTTAAGTCAACTGAAGATTTTTTCGATTCAGAAAAAAAGGTTCAGTTAACTGAGGATTTTTTTCCCGTTTAGGATAAAATTGTCAGTTAACTGATGATTTTTTTTTGTTTAGTTATCTGAGGATTTTTTTCCGTTTAAGAAAATTGTGTTTAGTTTACTGGGATTTTTTTTGTTTAGTTAACTGAGGATTTTTTTCCGTTTAAGAAAATTGTGTTTAGTTAACTGGGATTTTTTTTTCGTTTAGGAAAACCTTGTTAAGTCAACTGAAGATTTTTTCGATTCAGAAAAAAAAGGATCAGTTAACTGAGGATTTTTTTTCCGTTTGGGAAAAAAATTTCAGTTAACTTAGGATTTTTTTTCCGTTTAGGAAAAAATTGTCAGTTAACTGAGGATTTTTTTTTTCCGTTTAGAAAAAAATTGTTTAGTTAACTGGGATTTTTTTTTCCACTTAGGAGAAAATTGTCAGTTAACTGAGGATTATTTTCCGTTTAGGAAAAAATTCTTTAGTTAACTCAGGATATTTTTCCATACTCCTCAGTCAACTGAGGATTTATTTCCGTTTACGAAAATTGTGTTTAGTTAACTGGGATTTTTGTTTTCGTTTAGGAAAACCTTGTTTCGTTAACTGAACCGTTCGGTCTAAAAAAAATATGTCAGTTAAGTGAGCATTTTTTTTGTTCAGAAAAAATTTGTTCAGTTGACTGAGGATATTTTTCCATACTCCTCAATTATCTTTGGATTTTTTTCGGTTTAGTTAAGTGAGGATTTTTTCTACTAAGGATATTTTTCCGTTTAAAAAAAATTTGCTTAGTTAAAGAAAAAAAAAATCAGTTAACTGAGAGAGTTTTTCACTTTTAGGAAAAATTTCTTTAGTTAACCGAGCAGTTTTTCCCTTTTACTAAAAAAATTTCAGTTAACTGAGGAGTTTTTGTTCCTGTTATAGAACAATTGTCCAATTTACCATTTATGTCTTTAGTTAACTGACAGTTAAGTTGCCAGTCAAATTTCCCTTTAACCTACATTCAACTGACAATTAAAAAAACCTACCAATTAACTTTGGTTAAGATTTACCCATTCCATTAATTGAGAATTTCTTTCGATTTCACAAAGAAAAGTTTCCATTCAACGAAGAATTTTATTTCATTTCCACATAGTTGCCAATCTTCTTAGTCCTTAGACATGCCTGAGACTTGGCGTCTCCTAAAAGCGTGCACTCAAAATTGTACACAATGACTGCAAATGGCCCTTTGATAAATAGGCACTAATAGCTGCAACATCGCAGCCACTTATTTTGCTCTGTTAATTATTCTTAACAATCTTCAACTTCCGTTTTTAATTCTTATAAAGTCAAAATGAAAAAAAAACAGATGTGAAAACGTAGGAAGAAATGTGATTGAAGAGCACACTATGCTGCAGTGTTAAGGGGGGCGGAGGGGCGAGGTATAGCTCTTACCTTCAAGTTGTGCTGCGCTCATTAATATTTAACAAGTTTCATAATTAAGTAAAAATTGCTTAAAAAACTTTTTCGCACCCCCCACCCCCTACTTACAATCGTGTTGAACTTTTTTTGCTTCTTGTATTTGTCTTTTTCAACAGCGTGACTCCTTAATGTATGCTACGGAATGTCAGCAGCCAGAATAGCTGGAAAACTAGTTTTGTTGGCTTTTTCGCCAACGCTTTCGCTGACTCTCAAAGTCAAAGCAAAGAATCATTGCTCGGGGGCTGCACAAGAAAATAATACAATAAAATGAAATAAAACATAAAGCGCAGACAGACAAGACGAGTAGACAATAAAACAACAACAGTAACTTCTTTTGCTCGTCTTCTCTTCACCATAAGATTCTATATTTTTTGTTGTTTTTCTTTTGCTGTCGGCAAACATACTTTTCGTACAATTTTTCCCCAGTTAACTTTTGTACATTTACAAATCTAATAGTGATCAGAGAAATACGGAGAGAGAGAGAGAGAGGGGAGAGAGTGGCAGAGAGGGAGAAAAGGAAGACCGCCCCCGGCAAAAAGTTGGATTTTATTTTCTATTTAATTTGATTGTTGTTGTTTTGGGATTTTTGTTTATGTTTTCGTTCAGTTCGAACTTTGAAGTTTTATAAATTTGTTTATTTTCGCCTCCTCCCCCCCCACCCTGCTGGGCACTCAAAGAACAAATCAGTGAATAAAATAGTCATGTCTTATCAATTAATTTGCCATTAGAGTTTCGTTTTGCTTTCTGCTGATGCTCTAAGTTAATTTTGCCCACTAAAATTGTTGCATACTTTGAGGGCGGCCGTATTTGCCACGTAGTATTGTCTGATTTTAGGGGGTTGGTACTTAAATGGACTTTTGTTTTCGGTTCCTTAACAAGGAATGTCCGCCTTACAGCGATTCAAACAAAAAAAAAAATCCATAAAAAGTCCGCTTACCATAAGTCACCGATTTCCACCAGACATTGAATCCCCAAGCCTTTTATGTGAAATATCCTTTAGACACAATTGCAAATCTAGGTACGCCCTCCTTTTCGGTGTATCTGGCTATAACTCGTGTAACATTTGCATACTTTTAGGAGGCAAAGAACTTTTCCTGTTTTTTGTTACATTCTGTGCGCAGACAATATTTTACGCCCAATTACATGCAGAACAAATCATGCATTAAATTTGTGGTAATCGCATTTTTGCTGCATAAGCCGGAAATCGAATCGATAATAAAATGGTCTGCTAGTGTTGGCCCGCCAAGGCGATCTCCTACATCATTGGCAATTGGACATAAATTTGCTGCCATTCGAAATGGAAATGGAGTCGTGGGGAGCCAGAAGCTATCTCACCAATGTAATTGTTGGTATTTCCACTCTATTAATCAAATTTTGAATATATATAGAATAAGAATAAAGACTATTTTCTCTATGTAATAATAGTAAGAGATCATGTGCATCGGCTGTAGACAAAATATTTGGGCCAATTATTATGTGTGGCCTTGTGTGTTTGTGTGATTCTGTGCAACAAATCCGTTTTATGTTCGTTGCCATCCGGGAATGTGTGTGTGGTGCAACCAATCAATTTCGTTGCCATCTTGGAATGTGTAGTAAGTAAGTGTGTTAATGATGAGAACCCCAAGGCAACGGCGATATGTTACGTATATTGATTTAGAAGCGTAGACAATGACTTTATTCCCCTTGTAACTCCAGGCAGAACATGTCACACTCAACTAATCAAAATGCTAGTTGTTATTCAGTACTCATTTTTTTTTCTAGAGCCTAAAAAATGAACCTCGTGAACAAATATTTTAGTTCAGACCTGTTGTCACACAATTTTAGTTAAAAATAAAAATTTTTGTGGTTAATGTCGACTATTTTTGGTGCAACCCACATTTTCTGTGGTTTTATTTTGGTATTTTAGTTGAAATCATTGATGTTAGTCAAATGTGAAAGTTCAGACCAATAATAAATGTCAAAACCAAAAGTCCTAATCGATACACACAATCTTTTTTGGTCCAGTCTGGACACACTTAGTCGGAAAACACTTTATTAGTCTGAATATATATTCTTAATCTGGACACACTTCCTTAGCCCACACACTATTTCTTAGTTAAGACATAATTTCGTACTGAAGCCAAACTTTCAAAGTCTGATCAAACTTTTTTTTTAGTCTGGACACACTTTTTTAGCCTAGACACTTTCCTAGTCCAGACGCACTTTCCTAGCCCAGATACACTTTTTTTAGTCCCGACACACTGTCTTAGACTGGACAAACTTTTTTTAGTCTGGAAAACCAATTTTTTAGTTTGGAAACCACTTTCAAACACTTGTCTAGGCTAAGACAGTCATTCTTAGACCAGACAAACTTTAGTCTGGACAAACTTTAGTCTGGACAAACTTGTTTAGCCTAGACACACTTTCCTAGTCCAGACAAACTTTTTTTAGTCCAGACACACTTTCAGACAAACCTTTTTTAGTCCCGACACACTGTCTTAGACTGGACAAACCTTTTTACTCTGGAAAACCCATTTTTTAGTTTGGAAACCACTTTCAAACACTTGTCTAGGCTAAGACAGTCATTCCTAGACCAGACAAACTTTAGTCTTGACACACTTGTTTAGCCTAGACACACTTTCCTAGTGCAGACAAACTTTTTTTAGTCCAGACACACTTTCTTAGACTGGACAAACTTTTTTTTAGTCTGGAAAACCCATTTTTTAGTTTGGAAACACGTTCTTAGCCTAGACAGTCATTCTTAGACCGGACAAACTTTAGTCTGGACACACTTCCTTATCCCAGACACTATTTCTTAGTTAAGACATAATTTCGTACTGCAGCCAAACTTTCTTAGCCTGATAAAACTATTTTTTAGTCTGAAAAGACTTTCTTAGCCTAGACACTCTTTCTTAGTCCAGACACACTTTCTTAGTCCAGACACACTTTCTTAGACCAGACAAACTTATTTTAGTCCAGACACACTTTCTTAGACTGGACAAACTTTTTTTTAGTCTGGAAAACCCATTTTTTAGTTTGGAAACACGTTCTTAGCCTAGACAGTCATTCTTAGACCGGACAAACTTTAGTCTGGACCGACTTCCTTATCCCAGACACTATTTCTTAGTTAAGACATAATTTCGTACTGCAGCCAAACTTTCTTAGCCTGATAAAACTATTTTTTAGTCTGAAAAGACTTTCTTAGCCTAGACACTCTTTCTTAGTCCAGACACACTTTCTTAGTCCAGACACACTTTCTTAGTCCAGACAAACTTATTTTAGTCCAGACACACTTTCTTAGACTGGACAAACTTTTTTTAGTCTGGAAAACCCATTTTTTAGTTTGGAAAACACTTTCTTAGCCCAGACACTATTTCTTAGTTAAGACATAATTTCGTACTGCAGCCAAACTTTCTTAGCCTGATCAAACTTTTTTTAGTCTGAAAACACTTTCTTAGCCCAGACACACTTTCCTAGTCCAGAAAAACTTTCTTAGTCCAGACACACAATTTCCAAGTCACATTCAATGGATTCTCAAGGCGTGATCACAAAATATCCCGTTTGTGCAAAACTTTTGTCTGCAGTTTGGTCCGCTTAACCTTAACGACAACTCCTTTGGCTAACGTTTCTAACTAAGGGTTCTAAAAGTGGGACACATTTACTTAGTCCCCATCAACATATCTTTAGGCGCTGCCGAGTCCGAGTTTGGTTTTTCTGTAAAAAAAAGTAGTGCATAATTTTAGGCACACATAATGTTTATCTATGGTCTATGGTAGTAGTCTCTGGTGGGATGGATAGCTCGGCTGGTCACGAAACGGCCGCCTTCAAGGACCAACGGCAAAAGCCACACATATCTTTATCTATTTAAAGACTATTAATTCAAATGAAAAGAAGAATCAAAGGAATTTGTTAAAAAAAACTCTGCTTATCATTTTAAATGGACAAATTTTAATAATTCTTTTATTATTTGGCGTTCTGTGGTAACTCGGATTTATTTCTAGGTTACGAAATTCAATAATTTCTTCAATTTGATTTTTGTATATCGATTTCGGTGTGTTTTTACCATTTAAGCTCTTCGATACGATTTCTTTTCTTTGCCCGCCTTTGTTATGGAAATCCTATTGCGAATATTCTGTAAAGCACAGTGGGTTTGGGGGAGAGAAAAGCAAACGCAAACACACACACACACTTTTTTCACTTGCTCATTTTCTATAATCAATTTTACTCTAATAAATAGGTAAACAAAATGTAATTAAGCTTCCTGTTTGCCTGCCCGCCTGCCTGGTCCGCCCTCCCCGCCTCCAACTGCAACCACCACGCACTTTGGCTGGCCTAGCACCAACTGGTGCTGTTATTACTTCTATGCCATGCGGATGTCAATTACATCCGCCATTAAAATCAGCTAAAAAGACGAAAGGTATGAAAGAGGGCCCGGGGACGAAACTCAGCGGCATTTAAACAAAGCGTATTGAAATGACGTAAAACATGGAAGTTTTTTTTTTTTCTTCTGTATGTGTGTGTGTTGGCATTGTACAACATTTAATGGAACATATATTCACAGAAGGATATTCTTCTTGCACGTGTGTGTGTGATGGTGCCGATGTAGTTTCTGTTCGTACAGGTGCCACCATAAGTTGTGGGAAATTTTAGTAGGAAAAAAAAAATGGACGGACGTCGATAGATATATCCAGATATATTGTCAATGGTATTTTTTAAAAAAAAAACAAGACAACGTGGAAGGTTTTATGAATATGTTATTGGATTATTTCTTGGATTTTTTTTTTCACTAGCAACTTTAAAGGTCCTGTCTCAGGGCACACTCATATCAAAGCTGACCTCAGTCTGAGCTGGTAAATGAAGACCTACAGTTGCTGACAGAGAAATCTCAGTGACAATTCTATTCATGTTATTGAATGTAAATGCGTTTGAGGTTCACCGCCTTGACCCTCTCGTAACTCAGCAAACCTGAGTGTGCCCATCTAAGCCAGTTACACTCCAAGGCAGCGCTGATTTTTCATTAAAATCGCAAATTAAGAGGCTCGATACCAGCCTTCACACTCCCAAGAGTAAATGACGCGTCTCTCCAAATAGCGAAAGAGGAAAAATACCCGGAAATCATTCTGGAGTCTAAACGTTTCTGGAAGCGGAATACCATTTAATGTCGTAAGATCAGTTGACCGATCTCAATCTTTACGAACGATTCGCAAATGGAGGAAGGCCAAGGGGCTGAGGAGTTTTCGCAGAAACTCCGCCCAGTCGGAAGAGAGAGTGAGTTCCGTGGAACATATGTGAAATGCTATTTATGAGCATGTGGAATTCGAAGCCCAACGCCATTGTCCTCCTTAAGTCCTTCCTCAATTTCCAAAGTAATCCTCGCTCTTATGAGGGGTATTAGTCACCTTGGCCCATAGACATTGTCATCTTGAAGTCGCCCAATCCGTTATAATAATACTCGCTCTTATTCCTTCGACGACCGTTCAAAACATTGAAAAGAATTTGGAGATAAATGTCGTTCTAGTCCAATTTCTATAGAATGATTGCTGCTTGATTTTAGGGAATTGAATATTTTTTTATTGAAAGTTTGTAATGAAATTCAAAAGATGTCACACTAACAAAAATGGCCAGTCAACGAAATGGCAACATTTAATTAGCTGGTAAAGGGGGGCAACTCTGACCGTCAGCTGTTTGGTTGTAATAGAGCGTTTAACCGCAACAACAGGGCGATGATCTAGGTTTTTTTTTTGGAATGTCGAAAGATAAACAAGCCCCCATAGTATAGTCAATGTCATGTCAATGAGTTGTCACACTAATAAAACTGGCCACGAAATGCCAACATTTAATTAGCTGGTAAAGGGGGGCAACTCTGACCATCAGCTGTTTGGATATAATAGAGCGTTTAACCGCAACAACAGGGCGATGATCTAGGTTTTTTTTTTGGAATGTCGAAAGATAAACAAGCCCCCATAGTATAGTCAATGTCATGTCAATGAGTTGCCACACTAATAAAACTCGCCACGAAATGGCAACATTTAATTAGCTGGTAAAAGGGGCAACTCTGACCGTCAGCTGTTTGGAGCATCAGGGCGATGATCCAGGTTTTTGTTGTTTTTGAATTGAAAGATAAACTAGCCCTCATAGTTTAGGCGTAGGTGAAACTTTGGCCTTCCTATTCTCTATCGCAAGGCTAAGATATCTCGGTTTTCTTCTTGATATCGACTCTTTTCATATTGAGCATCTAGTAAAGTCAAAACACAGGTTCAACTGTCTCCTAACTGATGCGGGCATTCTCACCACGTTCGGTAGCGTTATCCGGGCCTCGGTTAATGCTTTCGCCACAGATAGACTCATATCAATTAACCTATTTTTTTTTTTTTAAATTTTTAAAATATTTTTTAAAATTGTATCTTAATTAAGTTGACCTACTTAGTGCCGAATTTTTAAAACTTTTTTTCTTAACATTTTTTTTAAACTTTTTTTCTTAAATTTTTTTTTAAATTTTTTTTTTGAATATTTTTATTTTCTAAATTTTTTTTTTTAAAATTTTTTTTTAAAATTTTTATTTTTTAATTTTTTTTGTTTTTTTTTTATCCGGGCCTCGGTTAATGCTTTCGCCACAGATAGACTCATATGAATTAACCTACTTTTTTAAATTTTTAAAATATTTTTTTAAATTGTTTCTTAATTTACTTAGCGCCGAATTTTTAAAACTTTTTTTCTTAACATTTTTTTTAACTTTTTTTCTTATCATTTTTTTTGAATATTTTTATTTTAAATTTTTTTTTTTTTTTTAAATTTTTTTATTTTAATTTTTTTTTTTTGTTTTTTGGATTTGAACTGAAAATTGAATCTCTTATCAATTTTTTTTACTGAATGCTTTCACCCTTATCCATTTCTTTTAAAAATACGTTGGCTCCATGTGGGTTAAAACGTCCTTTCGTACATTTGTCCGTCTAGTCCATTTTGTTGGACTATGCACAAAGCCAATAAATATTAGTAAAATAATGAAACGCTCACCTATTTTTGCCTAAAACTAAAAGAGCCTTACACATGACCACCCGTATTAGACGACCCTCGTTACTGGGTCCTCACTGCTGGCGGTAATAAAAATTCTTCCATTTCCATGTCTATAACATTTCAGAGCATCAGCAACAAACCCAACCAAGCCAAACCAAAAAGAACAACAACATTAGAAATTGATTAGAAGACCTTTTAGTCGCACGTTTATTAAATTGTCCTTCTCTCGTCGCAGACGACGTCATCATCATACTCATGTGACGTTAAAAAGCTTTTACTTTTCCTCCATGTTTTGATGTTGTTTTTGTTTTGCACCACCACCACCACCACCACCTCGCGCCAACCGTAGTCCAATCAATTTCTACGTTACCAGGAGCACAGTAGGACTAAAGCGCGCTGTCAATATGTCAAACCAGCCGGGCCGTCCCGTGCACGCTTGTGACGCTGCTCGCAAGTAAATGTGAGCAAATGGAAATGTCAGAGATGTAAGTTCCAGTAGCAGCCATCACGAGGGCCATCGCCATGGGAATACGAAAAGTATGTCAAAATCTAATAATTTTGTGTAGTTAATGGGAGGCGCATTATGGCCTAGAAGATAGGCTGGCGGATGTTTGGCATGCGTATTGTGGGGGGGGGGCGGGTGTTTCAGCATATGGCGTTGTTCCATTAATTGAATTGAATCGACGATAATTAGTGCATTAAGGCTGCCCGGGATTGTCGGTGATGTTTGTTTTTGTCTTTTTTATGAAAAGCCGTTGTTTTCTGCTAATTGCATACTTTCAGGATGTTAGTGAGGTGATACGAATGTTGCACACTCGAAGGCGGTTGCCAAGTACGAGGTATACGATATTTTTGTAGGCTTTGGAAATGTCTATTAAGTAAAATTGATAAATTCGAAGCAGTTGGTAAAGTTGGACAATTATATATGATTTCAATAATTGCATACTTTAAGGAGTTTGGTGCGTTCATTGAAATGTTGAATACTTTTCGGATGATAGTTTGACCACAGTCCCTGTTCCCTGTTCCTTTATGGAATGTTAAGCTAAATAAGTAAATATGATTTCACTAGTAAATTGTAATGCGCCTATGGCGCCCGTTGAAATATGGAAAAAAAATTTTGTTGAAAAAAAAAATGTTTGTGGAAAAAAAAATTTTGTTGAAAAAAAAATTCTTTCTTGATAAAAAATTTTTTTTTTGAAAAAAAAACATTTTGTAGAAAAAAAAAATTTTGTGAAAAAAAAAAATTTTGTTGAAAAAAAAAATTTGGGAAAAAAAAATTTGTAAAAAAAAAAATTTTTTTTGAAAAAAAAAAATGTGTAAAAAAAAATTTGGGAAAAAAAAATTTTTTTTGAAAAAAAAAATGTGTAAAAAAAAATTTGGGAAAAAAAAATTTTGGTAAAAAAAAATTTGGGGAAAACACAATTTCTGTAAAAAAAAAATATTATTTTTTTTATTATTATTATTTATAGAAAATTATAGAATGCCTATTCAAATTCCTACGTACTGCGTGACAGAGTCAGTGAATCAGTGTCGAGGGTAAAGATTGAAGATTGTCAAATTGTTGTCAACAAATAAAGGCGCTGAACTGAGGTCATAAAACTGTTGCATAAGTTAAGGCTTACCTCATGAAGTTGCTGCCTATCTCCCGGTGTCTGTTGTCTGTAGGCAAACTTCGAGAGGAAGAATATAAATCACACTTAAAAAACAGCCTCCCAACGAATTTCCTTAGTTCCAATGGCATTATTTTGGGCTCACTCGCTCACTTTACACACACAATTACAATTGCTCTCTGTGAGTGGACTGTTTGTTCTTCGTTTATGTTTTTTTTTTTTTTTTATTTTAAATATATTTAAATTATTTACATACATAAATTCCCAACAGTATTGACCATATAAATCACACACTCTAGTATTTGTTTTGTTTTCCCCTCTTTCTTTTTGAACAAAGCCCCATTATCAGTTATTTGTGTGTGTGTGTATAAATAAATTAATAAAAAACAATGTGTTTTACGGCACAGGCCAACACTATCGTACCAACCAGGCCAAACACTTATTAGTAATATTTATTAAATAATTCAACCAACACATTTGCCGCTACATACACATGTACGTACACGCGGCATGCCTGCATGTTCATGCATTACATGATTGTTTGTATTGTTACACTTGGTTTTTGCCCTTAAGGGGTGGTGTTGAAAAATTGAGATAAATAAATTAAGGACATAAAAATGCCATGGCCGTTTTACCGGCACTAATTAGCATTTAATTAACTGGAGATTAATGAGTTTATGTACAACAATCAACAGGGACCGTCGTTCGGTCGACCCTTTGGCCCCCCCCCCCCACTGTGACTCTCATTAAACACCCTTTGTGCTTAGCGGGAGGGACTCTGAATCGGTGGGTGTGCCGGAAATGTCTCTCTCTCTCAGATACGTCTTTCTTTTTTGATTTAGTTGTCTATGACCAAAGATCAAATAGGCTAACCAGGTGACGCTGGGATTCTCTACAAACTTGTACAAACTGGAAGACCTTTCAACGCAGCGTTCTTCGGTGCCTTCAAAAATAACTTTAAGGAAACGTTTTCTAAAAGGCCGTTTAAGAAGACTTTTTAAAGACCCCCTTCTAGGGGCATTTCAAAAAGAAATCCTTCTAAAGAGCCTGCCAAGATAGTTCGATCTTCTAAAAGAAGCAGCTTTGGTTTTAATTCACCTAACGGGAAAATGATGTCAGTAGAAGCCATTAGAACTTTTTTCACTGTCAGCTGAGGAAGTCAACCCCCCTTCCACCTCAGAGGTCTTTAATTACATAAATAGTTTTTTTTTTCTGTTTTTTTATGACAAACAAACACAAACAAAAAAGTAGTGATGTTAAATTATTTGTTTTGTTCGAACTACTAAACATTTTTTTTCATTTTTTCTGAATTGTTGATTTTAATTATTAAACTGTAAATATTTATCGTTAATATAATTACGGATGTTGGTGTACACGCTGTAGCCTTTGTTTATTAATTGTGTCAGCGCATTAATTATACTCTCGGATGATGATGTTTTTTTTTTTTTTTATTATTATTTAGATTTCGTCCTTTTTTGTTTTTGTTTTATTGACAACTGAACTAAATCGTATCAAATGCAAATTAATTGAACAAATTGGAATACAAGAGACACAACATTATTCAACACGGAATTATGAATAATGAAAACGGATTAATTCCGAATTAAGTGGGGAAGTTGTAGTTCATTATAAGCGTAACAAACATAATTGTTACAAAAGTCCAGCAGGGATTGGTTTTCTAGAAGGTCTTCTTTGATGGATTTTCAGAAGGATCACAGGACTTGTTCTATAGACCTTCTGGAAGTGTTTCTTTAAAGGGCCTCGTGAAAGGGCTTCCTCAGCGGAGGTACTAGAAGTGCTCGTTTGGCAGACCTTCTAGAAGTGATTCTTCGGTAAACCTATTGGAAGTGCTTCTGTGGTAGTCCTTATGGGAGGGCTTCTTTTGCAGGAAGTTTCGATGCCGTACAGAAGGACTTCTTGGATAAACCTACAAGAAGCACTTCTTGGGTAGATCTTCCGAATGGGCTTTTTCTGGGATAGACTTTCCACAAGGATTTCCTTCGTAGGCATTTTATAAGTAATTCTTTGATGGACGTTTCAGTGGGCCTTCCAGAAGAACTTATTGGAGAGACCTTCCAGAATGACTTCTTGGAAGGCCTTTTAGAGGCTTCTTGTATTGAAGGATTTCTTTCAGAAGGATTTCTTACATAGGCCTCTTATAAGCGATTCTTTGATGGACCTTGCAGAGGGCTTCTTGGTGAGACCTTCCAGAGGGACTTATTGGAGAGACCTTCCAGAATGACTTCTTGGGTAGATCGTTCGGAAGGGCTTCTTTGGAAGGGCATGCTGTATAGAAGGATTTCTTTCGTAGGTCTTTTCGAAATGATTCTTTGATGGACCTTTCCCTGTGAATTATTGGAGAGACCTTCCAGAATGACTTCTTTGGTAGATCTTCCGGAAGTGCTTCTTGGATAGAATTTTCAGAAGGGCTTCTTGTATAGACTTTCTACAAGTATTTAGTGCTTTTAGTGCCTTTTAGAAGTGCTTCTTGGGTAGATATTCCTTCCCGATGTGCTTCTTGGATAGAATTTCCAGAAGGACTTCTTTGTTAGACCTTCCCGAATCCCTTCTTGGATAGGCTTTCCGAAGGACTTCATTGTGGAACCTTCCATAATGACTTCTTGGATCGACTTTCCCGAACGACTTATTTCTTAGATCTTCCAGAATGACTTGTTTTTTAGGCCTTCCAAAAATAAAGCCTCGATAGACCGTCCATCTTAGAAGTCCATCTTCTTTTTTAGATCTTCTGGAAGTGCTTCTAAGTAGAAGTGCTGCTTTGGTAGACCATCCAGAAGCACTTCTTTATTAGACCTTTCTTCTTTGATACCGCTTACAAAAGGCCTACTTTTTATAGAACGTCTAGAAGATAATATTTCTGATTGGCCATCTGGAGAAGGCCTTCTGAAAGAAATTCTTTTTGAGGCCTTCCACAAGTGCTTCTTGAATATGCCTTCTAGAAGTGCTGCGATGGAAGGGCTTCTTGTATAGGACGTCTATAAGGTCATTTTTCCTTATTGACCTTGTAGAAGGCCATATTCCGAAGGCTTTTCTTTTGTGAGGCCTTCTAGAAGGGCTTCTTTGGATGGGCTTCTTTTAAAGGGCTTAATATTTCGTGTTGCCTTCTAGAAGGTCTCCTTGAATATACCTTCGGGAATAACATGTTCGATAGAACTTTTTGACGTACATCTTGTAAAATACCCCCTGGTAGAAGTGCAGCTTGATAGGCCTACTCTTTTATGGGCCTTGGTCTATGAGGCCTACTAGAAAGGAGCAAAGCATTGTTGGGGCCTTATTTTATAGGCCGTCTACAGGCCAATCATTTATGGGCCTCGGTCTATTAGGCCTTTTAGAAGGGAGCGATGCATTCCTAGGTCCTTATTTTGTAGGCCGTCTATAGGGCTACCGTTTAATGGGCCTTGGTCTATGTGGCCTTCTAGAAAGGAGCGAAGCATTGTTGGGGCCTTATTTTGTAGGCCGTCTATAGGGCTACCGTTTATGGGCCTCGGTCTATTAGGCCTCTTAGGTGGGAGCTTCGCATTTGCTGGGGTCCTATTTTGTAGGCCGTCTACAGGCCAACCTTCTTACGGGCCTTGGTCTATTAGACCTTCTAGAAGGGAGCGATGCATTGCTAGGTCCTCATTTTGTAGGCCATTTATAGGGCTACCGTTTAATGGGCCTTGTTCTATGAGGCCTTCAAGACAGAGGCGATGCCTTGCTGGGGACTTATTTTATTGGACGCCTACTGGCCTACCCTCTTACGGGCCTTGGTCTATTAGGCCTTTTAGAAGGGAGCCTTGCTGGGGCCTTATTTTATAGGCCTTCTACAGGTCTACCCTCTTACGGGCCTTGGTCTATTAGGCCTTCTAGAAGGGAGCGATCTCTTGCTAGGGCCTTATTTGATATGTTTTTGCTAGGCCCTGTTCAAGGGCTTCTTCTGTACCCCATTCTAGGAGCTAAATTTTCGTTAGAGGCATTCTAAAATTCAGGCCATAATAGCTCTGATAGCAAGGGCCTTCTGTATTTCTTTTAAAAAAGGGGGAACAAATTACAAAGAAAAAAACACTTTTTATGGCCGACCGATATCGGTTTTCTCTCACAGTTCTCCTTAGTCGAACATAAAGTTCACAAAATATTTCAAACACATCTGCACACCTCAGGGCCCCCCTAACGTTTGGTGTCAGCCTGATCATGTGACAAATTGTCATTAACTGAAATAAACATTAAAGCGCATAAGCCTTTTTGAACCTCACCGCGCCGCCAACAGAGAGAGTAGGTCCAACTGCCAAATGTTAAATACCAAAACACACCTTAATTGCAGAAAAACAAGGAAGCCACTTCTTCTTTAACTCTGTAATTTTTCCTTCGAACACACATTATGCGATGCGATTAAGTACAGAACAAACAAACAAACAAAAAAAAACAAATTACCAAATGAATTTCAACACTTTTAACAGTTGTGAGTAAGTCCCAAAAGATCCTTTTGCCCCTCCCCAGCTCCGATTGGCTTGCCAGGCATTCTTCATTTATTTGAATTTCAAAATAAATCCTTAGACACTGCTGCTGCTCCCCCCCGCCTCTGACAAATGAGGTAATAACAATTTGATTGCTAATGTTTTCGAAGAACACACACTTGCACCCTCTGTCCATCCGACCGGGCTTCCCCTCACCCTTCGTCGCGGGGCCCACCTACACAGCTACATTTAACTTTACAGTGAAAATATAATGACGACAGAGAAAGTATGTTAATTAATAGCAAATTATTTACAAATTCCCCCGAGTGTAACTTGTCAACAGGACATCAGAATACATGAGCGCGCGTACACATACACAGGATATGCCGGCTGGGTGGTGTGAGTGATAATTGTGGCGACGGTGGTGGTGGATGGTGGCGTTTCTTTAATCACTTTTCCCTCACAGTGGGAAGAATATGCTCTGAAGTCACACCAATAAATGTTTTGTTGTTTTATCCTGTTGTCAAAGGAAGACAAATAAATTGAAGCCAGCCCAAGAGACAAAGAGCAATAAGACACATTAACGTTTCTAACAACAGGAGAACAACAGTTGTCGTATTATGCCCAGTTGCACGGGTGGTTTGGGACTCTGTCAAATGCCGGCTGTTTGTTGAGGTGGAAATTTATGTGACCTTCTGCGCGAGGATTTCCAAATGCTGACATCAGGCAGTCAAGTTCGCATACATTTAACGAAATTAATGCAAATGTAAAAAAAAGTCCGGAAGATTTGAATGCAATGCTCCTAAACGAATGCTTGTAAATTTAACTAAATCTACACATGACCATAGCAGCAGAAGAAGAAATACTTTGTATTTCGAATCTTACGTATTTATTTCCCTTAACATTCCGTGAAGGAACAGACGGGGTGATTCTCTCGAATCAGTGAGCTGTATACGATATAATTTGTATACTTTCTGGGACCTACAGTTTAAAGCCGGCTCCGAACGGCTAATGCTTTTCTACAGAAGATTACTCTCCTACTCGTAAAGTCGCCAACATTTACGAGGTGGAAAACAGCCGCTGACAAATGTTTGATGGTCTTACCCGGTTTCGAACTCGGGTTCTTCTGTGTGATAGTCGCACACGAATCTAATGACATCAATTACAAACAAATGTATGGACCATTTTGAGTGGAGGAGGATTTGAGCTTTTGCCGGATTGTGGTCAGCGTCCATGTTTAACACCATTGCAGTGTCTCCGATTGGAACTATTCTTGCTGTGTTCTGTTTCATTCGGGGTCTGCAGGAATTCCAGAGATTCTCTGTGAACTTTCCTCTGAACTTATTTGGTGACCACCATTGAAATGTGTCCAGTTGTGTGTAACTTATTTGTTCTGTAAATCGGTGAGTTTTCATTGGTTTTGGATCTCCTCTGACATCTCCGAAATTATTGTCGGTCTTATTTGGTGACCACCATTGAAACGTCTCCAGTTGTGTGTAACTTATTTGTTCTGTAAATTGGTGAATTTTCATTGGTTTTGGATCTCCTTCGACAAAGTCTGTTAAGCGGTCATACCAACCAAGTTGATTCACATTGAATTTCATACGGTTCTTTTTTTGGACTTCTTCGTTTTTTCGTTAATACGCCTATCTGTCCGTTTTCCGTTTGTCCTTCCATTGTTGTTCGGTTTCATCTGTCTAACTGGCAATTTGTTCCATCCTCCTGCCAGTCCGTTCTACCGCTGTTCCATCGGTCTGTTCATGAATCTTCTGGTTATGTTGGTGTTATTTTCCATATTCAGGTTTCTTCGTTCTTACATCTTTCTGTGCTTGTCCTTGCATCCACCCACGCCCGTTTGTCCATCCACCTGCTTGCACATTCTTCCATCCATGTTGCTACGCGTTCTTCAGTCTTTATGTTCCTGGATCTGCAGTTTTTTGTTGGGCTTCTTTTCCTATTTACCTTCGTTCATCCTTCTGCACTTATCCTTCCCTTCTCCTTCCCTTCTCCTTCCCTTCTCCTTCCCTTCTCCTTCCCTTCTCCTTCTCCTTCCCTTCTCCTTCCCTTCTCCTTCCCTTCTCCTTCCCTTCTCCTTCCCTTCTCCTTCCCTTCTCCTACCCTTCTCCTTCCCTTCTCCTTCCCTTCTCCTTCCCTTCTCCTTCCCTTCTCCTTCCCTTCTCCTTCCCTTCTCCTTCCCTTCTCCTTCCCTTCTCCTTCCCTTCTCCTTCCCTTCTCTTTCCCTTCTCCTTCCCTTCTCCTTCCCTTCTCCTTCCCTTCTCCTTCCCTTCTCCTTCCCTTCTCCTTCCCCTCTCCTACGCCTTGTGTTCTATCCTTCTGAATGTCCGTTCTTCAGTCTGCGAGTGATTCGATCTGTAGTTTATTTTGGTCTTCTTTTTCATATTTAAGTTCCTCCGTCCTTACATCTTTCTGTTCATGTCCTTCCATCTTCCCACGCCCATTCTTCCATTCGTCTTGCTACGCGTTCTTCAGTCTTCATGTTCATAGATCTGTAGTTTTTTTTTGCCTTATTTTCCTATTTACGTTCCTCCGTCCTTCTGCACTTATCCTTCCCTTCTCCTACGCCTGATATTCCATTCTGTTTTTCCATCCGCCTGACTATCCGTTCTTCAGTCTGCGAGTTCATCGATCTGTAGTTTCTTTTGCTCTTCTTTTTCATATTTAAGTTCCTCCGTCCTTAGATGTTTCTGTGCATGTCCTTCCATCTTCTTACGCCCGTTCTTCCATCCGTCTGCCTGCCCATTGTTCAATCTCGGTCTGTGATTTCTTCGGTCCGTTCAATTGGCAGTGCATTGCTTCTGCCGCCCCTTCTTAAATCTTTCTCTTCGTCCATATGTTCGTCTGTCTACCGGCCTGTCGTTTATCCCATCTGGCCATTGATTTGTCTTTTCGTCTGTCCTTCCAATTAACTCTCCGTCTGCCAGTTCTTCAGCCCGTTCATTGGCCTTCTTGTCCTTCTTTTTCTAACCGCCCATACCTCAGTTTGTGTTTTCGTCCATGTTGTCCATTCGTAGATTTTTCCATTCATCAGTCTGCCTTTTTCGTACGTCTTTCAGGATGCCTTTTCGATGTTATGAACAGCTGTCGTACATCTTTCCGTCTGTCTTCCAGCCCGTTCTTCGGTCTGTCTTTTCTTCCATATCTCCATCTGTCCACCGGACATCCGTTTCTCCTTTCATTTCCTTTAACCCGCTAACAGCCTGTCGATTCTTCCCTTCTTCAGCATGTCTTCTCCTTCAACAGAGATTATCTCTACTCCAGCTTGTCTGTCCGTTCGTGCATTTACAAGGCAATCGTTTTCTTCGTCCTTCCATTATTCTGGCTGATCTATCGCCTACGAGTTTACTTGTATTTCAGCCTCGCACTCTTTCCCTTCAGTGCAACTGCTGACCGTACCTTCGCCTCATTGCCAATCTGTCCTTCAAAATACAGCTCACGTGAATTTCAATGATTTTCAAAATAATCCATGTGACTTTCTTCTACTGGACCCCAAACCGATCAAATATTTAGTCTCGAGAATGATTCTCTTGGCTCTTTTGCATGATTTTCTTTTCGTCTCTTTCCCGACAAACCAAATTATTCTAAAAGTCAGCAACGTTAATGCATGCAGGCGTTCATATCTCAAAAGTTATCTTTAGTTTTTAAAGCTTTTCTGTTTTAATTCACTGACTGGAACTTCCTCCTCCACCAAGGAATGTTAGACAAAAAACAGAGACAAATATGGAAAACCTCTAAATTAGATTTGAGGCAACTAAAAGCAATAAAATGTGAGAAAATTAAATGAAAGTGAAAGTTTTTTCTGTTTTAGTGCCATTCAGTGTGAAATACAACTACGTTGTAGTCTTCCACAGTGCGAGCAGCAGTAGAAGTTGCCTCATGAGAGTAAATGATTTTCAGTTTACTATCACCCTGAAAGTAGGCAATGAAATGGCGTCACGACTGAGACAATATGCAGTCTGTGTGGTTTAAGGTAGCCAAGACTGTTGGAACCTGGTCGTCCGATGGTAATTGAATGAGATCACCTCCTGAACGTCGTCCATGGAATAGTTTAATCTACGAAATCAGAAGTGTGTGTGGGACAATAAAATAAACTACTTTAACCCTCTAAACCCCTAAATTTCTAAAGTCTATAAATGAATGTACCTCTAAAGGAGTGGCTGGAGGCGTTCTTGCGGGTTCGTGGCTCAAGTCGCTAGATTTATTAGGTTTTTCTCGCTGTTTATACTCATTCCAAAGGGGTTAATTTCTAAGAATTAGTTTTCTTCCGCATCCGCTTTTTGTTGTAGCATCATTTATTCTTTATATTGCATTCGTTCTACTTCAAAAGTAATTTAAAAAAAATAAAACTTTTCGGTTTTACTTTAAATTGTTTGGAAGCCACAAATTTCTGTTACTGCTGCCTGCCTGCCTGCCTGCCGGCTGCTGCTGCCCCTGTTGATGTTGTTCTGGCTTCTTCATTCTGGCATCCACGGATGCTGGTGGTTGTCTTCTATCCAAACTTTTTCCAAACACAATTCCGCACACAACAATAACAACAACAACAAGAACAACTTAACCTCATTGCAGCCACCCAACAGGAATATGTTTGTGTACGAATTCTTTGGCCCAACTTTATTTATAAATTCATCACAGTTTTGCAGACGGATAAAGCGAACAATAAAAGAAACGACTGAATGAAACTGCATTTCATATTTTGGATTTTTATTCATTTACTGCTGCTACGATTCGCACATACAACTGAATATCATGAATTTCAACTATTTGCGGGTAATGGCAAATAACAAAGATTCGAAAAGTTTACAGTTTTCTGGGATTCATGTGGAGAAATAATCTAAGGACGTTTTTGTTTCTTCTTCTTAATTTAAAATTGTCTTTATCGATACCACCTGGAGTTGTTTGTTTTGTTTTGAGATTTTTTAAGAAACATTTAAAAGTTCTCTAACAACCGATCAGTCTAAAAATATGCTGCAACTTTGGAAGGGTCAATTAAGGCCAAGCAAGGATTTACCAAAAACAAAAACAAAAATAAGTGATACAAGACTTTTGGGCGAAACACTTAAGGTATGATTAACCGAAGATTGTGAGAAAAGGATTTCATTTGCACTTCCATGATTCCATCCATCCTGCACAAGCTTCCATTCCTAATTGATTCTTCGATGAGCAAAGGGATCCTAGGAAGGAAGAAATATATCCAAGAAAGTAAGGAATCCAAGTATCCAAGGAATCCCAGGATAGATGAAAGCTAGCAGAAAGGATTGCAGAAATCTAAGAAGGAAATCCGATATTGGAAGGAAGTGATCGACGGAGGGAAGGAAGGAGTAATGAACAAACTGATCTCATGGAAAAAAGAAAGGAAGAAATCCGAGAAAGTAAGGAATCCAATCAAAGAAATCCAGGGAAAGACGAATCCTAACGACGAAGAAAGGATTGCAGAAATCTAAGAAGGAAATCCGACAGTCGAAGGAGTCGCAAGTAGCCAAGGAATCCAAGGCGGAAGTAAGCTAGCGTGGGAAAAAATTAATCTACTAAAGGAGGGCAGAAAATAATCTACCGCAAAAGGAAGAAAATAAACTACTTAATGAAGGAATAGAATAATCTACTGATGGAATGAAGAAAATCTTCTACCGCAGGAAAGAAGAAAATAATGTACTGCAGGCAGGAAGAGAATAATCTAACACAGGAGGGAGGAAAAAATCTACTGCAGGCAGGAAGAGAATAATCTCCTGAAGGCAGGAACAAGATAATCTACTGAATCCAGGAAGAAAATAATTTACCACAGGAAGGAAGACAATTATCTACTGAAGTTAGGAATAAAATAATTTACTGATGGCAGGAAGAAGATAATCTACTGAAGGAGGGAAAAGATAATCTTCTCAAGGTAGGAACAAGATAATCTACTGAAGTCAGGAAGGAAATCATCTAGTGATGGCGGGAAGAAAATAATCTACTGTAGGCAGGAAGAAAATTATATACTGAACGCAGGAAGACAAGATAATCTTCTGAAGGCAGGAAGAAAATAATTTACTGAAGTTAGGAAGAAAATTATCTACTGAAGTTAGGAATAAAATAATTTACTGATGACAGGAAGAAGATAATCTACTGAAGGAGGGAAAAGATAATCTTCTCAAGGTAGGAACAAGATTATCTACTGAAGTCAGGAAGGAAATAATCTACTGTAGGCAGAAACAAGATAATCTACTGAAGGCAGGAAGAAAATAATCTACTGAATAAGGGAAAAGATAATCTCCTCAAGGTAGGAACAAAATAATCTACTGAAGCCAGGAAGGAAATCATCTAGTGATGGCGGGAAGACAATAATCCACTGTAGGCAGGAAGAAAATTATCTACTGATGGCAGGAATACATGATAATCTTCTGAAGTCTGGATGAAAATAATTTAACACCAGAAGGAAGACAATTATCTACAGAAGTTAGGAATAAAATAATTTACTGATGGCAGGAAGAAGATAACCTATTGAAGGAAGGATCAGGGTAATCTACTGAAGGCAGAAGTAAAATAATTTACCGCAGGAAGGAAGAAAATTATTTGCTGAAGGTAGGAACAAGATAATCTACTGATGGCAGGAAGAACATAATCTACTGAAGGAAGAAAGCGAGAGTTCTAATGATTCAACAAAAGTGTCTACGGGACTGTCACAGGACTGAGTTAATCAATGAATGGAAAGAATGAGGAAGCTAGGTAGAACGGAGGTGAACTATGGATGGAATATAAGGAAGTGAAATCTATAAAATAATCTTAGGAAGCCAGGAATGGAATCGAATTAATAAAGGGATCCTAAAGATGGAACACATCCAAAGATATGAACGAATCTTCTATCTTCCACAAATTCCTTTTTTCCATAGTTTCAGTCAGTTCTTCCTAGGATTCCTAGCTTTCTTCCTTAGGAGTCTGCATGCCTTAGATTCGTTGGACTTCGAACATCTTTAGATTCCCTTCTTTCACACTTCCATTTCTCTTCGTTTGCTCATAACCCTTTCTAACTGTCATAGATTCCATAATTCCTTAAGCGCCGATTCGACACAGAGAGTGCATGACTTAATGCATTTCGACCGTGTAATGAGCGTCTTTGACGACAGAATCTAAAGAAAAAGAAATCCATTGACTGAAGTAATCTAAAGGAGGCAGATTCCCAAGGATGGAAGGAACGAAACAATCGAAGAAAGGAAAATTAAGGTAGCTATGAACGGAGGGAAGGACTTCAAATAAGGAAGGAAGAAATTCAAAGAAGGCAGGAAAAGGAGTAAAGTGATCTAGGGAATTAAAGTACCTACAGATGAAAGTAGTCTAAGGAAGCTATGAATCTTTGGAATGAAACAATCTAGTGAAGGACGGACCGAATCATGAGAATGAACTAAAGAATACAAATCAACCAAAGAAATCTACTAGAGAAAGGAGTAGATCTAATGATAAAAAGGTATTCGTTGGAAGTAATGATTGAATCTACGGAAGCAATGTAGGTAATAGCAAGAAGGAATACAAGAGGGGAAGGAATTTCATGCTGGAAGGAATCTATCTCTGGGAAAAATAATCTAAGAAACAAATTAAGGAAGGCACTCACCAAAACCGGATGTTCTTACATGTGAATCTAGGTTGATTCTTTCCAAAAGTCTACATTGCGGTAAACCCAATAAAATTTTCGCAGGACACTGCATTCGGTGGGTTATGACAGCGTCTGCTTGTAATACAGCGACAGCAAAAAAACATCCCCATGGGAGCAGCATATAAAAGTTAAATGAAATTGTATTTTAAATGAGAAACTTTATCTTTATGGTGTTTTATTACTGCTACAAACAAACAAGCACTCAGACAGGCACTGCTGCAGACTTCCTCAGCGAACGTTGCCGACACAGGCCTTCATTTGGAGTCGCCATTGGAGATTAAGGCTTCATACTCTCCTGCCCGAAGGGGACGTTTAAAATTTGCACCACCTTATTGTAATCCATCTAATTGGGAGGCCCTGTGACTGGGCCATCATGTCCATGTAAGGCACGCTGGAACATTCACTGGATCTTTGGGATTAGAATGAATATTTGGCTCAATAATGGGGCCTTATGGATGGAAAGCTGTTGCATTTGAAAGCCTTATCCATTCCTTCGCTGCGTATATCTTTCTTTCCCTCCCCCCACGCACATACACTATTTGTCCTGGTGGGTGTATATGAGTGATTCACGCTTACGACTCCTGGGTTGAACTTTTCCATGTTGTCGTTTTGTTTTCTCGCCTCGTTCAGATATTAAGTAAACTTTGAGCGACTTTTCTGCTACGGGGTGATTGTTGCTCCGAATAATGATCATCGCAATGGGCATCATCATCACCTTCAGTACCACTCAGGAGATGGAAGGTGAAGTGATGACGACAACCGCCACTTGATCTTTTGAAACACTGTCCCCACACGCCACAGTGGTTGGAAATCGATTTATTATGGAAAAAAATAAGGAGACTTCTTTATCTAACACATGGTATTTTTAATATTTTTGAAGTCAGGAATCTAAGGTCACAAAAAGGAATAGAATCTATGGGAGCAATGAGGCAGTCTCTAAGGAATGAATGAAGAAGAATCTGAGCAAGAAATGATGCATGAATCTAAGCAAGGGTTGAATTCAACTAAGGGCATAATGTGGTAATCCAAGAAAAGAATGGTGGAATCTGAGGAAACAAAAAGGGTGACATTTTAAGGGAGGAAGAAGGAAGGTGGGAGGAACCATAAACTAGAGTTTACATTAATTAACTTTGGTTTATAACAGGTTTTTTAAACTGTTTCTAATTTGTATGAACTCAGTTTGCTCCTATAAATGCTGTTGCAACTTAGGCAAACTGGGTTCACAGTAAGCAAAATGGGTTTAATCATAGTTACACTTTGTTTAAACACAGCTAAACTCCTTTTCAACTTATCTAAAATGTGTTTAAAATTAGCTAAACTGGGTTTAAACTTAATTAGACTGGGTTTCATCTTAGCTAAACTGGGTTTAAATATTTTTAAACTGTTAAACTGAGTTTAAACTTAGCTCATGTACATTTAATCCTAGAGAAATTGGGTATAGACTTACCAGAATGGGGTTTAAACTTTGCTAAACTGGGGTTAAAGTTAGCTAAACTGGGTTTAAAATTTTCTAAACTGAGTTTAAACTTAACTCATGTAGGTTTATCCTAAGAGAAACTGGTTATATACTTACCAGAATCGGGTTTAAACTTAGCTAAACTGGGGTTAAAGTTAGCTAAAATGGGTTTAAAATTAACTCATGTAGGTTTATCCTAAGAGAAACTGGGTATATACTTACCGGAATCGGGTTTAAACTTAGCTAAACTGGGGTTAAAGTTAGCTAAATTGGGTTTACAAGTTTTTAAACTGAGTTTAAACTTTGCTTATGTAGATTTTACCTAAGATAAATTGGGTATTGACTTACCAGAATCGGGTTTAGACATATCTGAACTTGGTTTAAACTTATCTATACTAGGTTTAAACGTTTTTAAACTGAGTTTAAACTTCGCCCATGTAGGTTTAACCTAAGAGAAATTGGGTATTGACTTACCAGACTCGGGTTTAGACATAGCTAAACTGGGTTTAAACTTATCTAAACTAGGTTTAAAAGTCCTTAAACTGAGTTTAAACTTTGCTCATGTAGATTTAACCTAAGAGAAATTGGGTATATACTTACCGGAATCTGGTTTAAACTTAGCTAAATTGCGGTTAAAGTTAGCTAAACTGGGTTTAAAATTTTCTAAACTGAGTTTAAACTTAACTCATGTAGGTTTAACCTATGAGAAATTGGGTAAAGACTTACCAGAATCGGGTTTAAACTTACCTAAACTGGGTTTAAAGTCAGTAACTTTGTTTGAACTTAGCTAAACAAAGTTTAAACTTCAATAAACTGGTTTTGAACTTCGATAAACTGCGTTTATAGGCTGCTAAGTTGAGAGAGAGAAACCCTAAGCAAAAGTTGGTTTAAACTTAAACTGGATTTAGACTAAGTTAAGCAGGGCTTAAACTTAGATAAACGGGGTTTAAATTTCGATAACGGTGTTTAAACTTAACTAAACTGGGTGTAGCTAACCTCCATTTTAAACTTAGCTAAATTGGGTTTTAACTTTGCTTTACAGTGCTTAATCCAATTGTGTTGCGTTGCAATTTTCCTCTTCGATAGAACATAGACTGAGATTATCGCAATTGTTAGACATGGAAATATTTTATTTTATATTAGATTGAGATTTTCCTCCCAATTACTTCGTTCTCAGCGAAAATAGTCTCACATTACGTGGGCTGAAAAATTCGGAGCTTAGTTAAGATTTCCTCAATTCATTTCTCTGAAACACCAGCAGTTAAATTCAACTCATCTTGTTTTTTTTTTTTTGCCACATTTAAATTAGATCAATTGAATTTGCGATGGCGTTTGGCTGTGGAAATAATTTGGTTGTGTCGCCGTTAATCTGAAAAATATCCATGGTTTCCAATTTAGTTTCGAATTGCTGCCATTCATTGGACACAGTGAAGTGCAGATGATGTCCTTCGAAGTTGCGCTTCAATGGTCACAACACACACACACACGCAGATACAGCCACACCATCGTCATTATGCCGCCTTTTTGTTGTTTCCCTGCCAACTACATTGGTTGTTCTGTGTTGTTATTATGCCGTTGTGATAACAATTTGAGGGGCAAACAAAAAGTGTCATCTCTTCCAGTGAAAGGCGTCACTGGTCGACTGCAAAGAAACACTTCAATGCGAAGGTGTTTATTAATATTTAGTCGAATTGAGAGACTAGACCACCTGGTGGGTGATGGGAGGGAGCTCCATCTCACTGTTCTCAGCTGTCCACGTTGTCCATTGTCCACCTTAGGAATGATAGCCGATTATGTCATTAATCTGTTGGGCTCGACCTTACACGACGGTGCATGTGTAGCAACCACTGCTTGTCGAAATTAAATCTTTATGAATTGTCTTTTCGACCTGACCCCCCGGTACGTTAAACATGACATTAAATCCATGTTCACCGACTGCACAAAACAAGCATTACAGCATGTTTTCTACACCCCCACCCCAAGTCGATACATGTCACGTGTATTTTAATGTTTATCGCTTTTTATTTTAGTTCATCCGGTTTTTGTGTGTCAATATTTTTCATGTTGTTAACTCCCATCATCCATCGAAGGCGGAAAATCAGGAGGCGCAAGACACTCGGACAAAAATGTTTGGTGAACATTGCTTTTTTCTCTCAATAATTCGCTTCAAAAGTTTAAATGTTACTGAAAAGCAAATTGAAAATCATTCGAATTCTCGTGTCTTCTTAATACAATCCTTCTGTTTTGGCAAACAAACGTTACTTTCGCTGTTGGCAGTCAATAATGTTTACAAGATCAAAAAATATTAAGGTTTGCCGGATGGAAATCGATACTGAACCACTGTTCACTGTTAATCGAAAATCTTCGAAAATAAATGGACACAGCTTATCCTTCTGCTCTGCTACCCAAGCTAACTGGCACAGAGTATGGTTTTACCTCCGGCTATGAATCATTCCCAGATTCTATGAAATCCTTTGAAGTTTTTATAAAATTCTTCATTGATTTTATGAAATCCTTCATAGATTGTATGAAATTCTATGATTCAATTAAATTCTTCATAGATTCTATGATTATTTTCATATTTTCTATGAATTTCTTCATGGATTATATGAATTTCTTCATAGATTCTATGAACTTCTTCATAGATTCTATGAATTTCTTCATGGATTCTATAAATTTCTTCATAGATTCTACGAATTTGTTCATAGATTCTATGAAATCCGTCAATATGAATTTCTTTATAGATTCTACGAATTTCTTCATAGATTCTATGATTTTCTTCATAGATTCCATGAATTTCTTCAGAGATTCTATGAATTTCTTCATGGATTCTACGAATTTCTACATAGATTCTATGAATTTCTTCATAGATTCTATGAATTTTTTCATGGATTCTATGAATTTCTTCATAGATTCTACGAATTTCTACATAGATTCTACGAAATCCGTCAATATGAATTTCTTCATAGATTCTATGAATTTCTTCATAGATTCTATGATTTTCTTCATAGTTTCTATGATTTTCTTCATAGATTCCATGAATTTCTTCATAGATTCTATGAATTTCTTCATGGATTCTACGAATTTCTACATAGATTCTATGAATTTCTTCATAGATTCTATGAATTTCTTCATATATTCTATGATTTTCTTCATAGATTCTATGAATTTCTTCATGGATTCTATGAATTTCTTCATAGATTCTACGAATTTCTACATAGATTCTATGAATTTCTTCATAGATTCTATGAATTTCTTCATGGATTCTATGAATTTCTTCATAGATTCTATGAATTTCTTAGTAGATTCTATGAATTTCTTCATAGATTCTATGAATTTCTTCATAGATTCTACGAATTTCTTCATAGATTCTATGATTTCTTCATAGTTTCTATGATTTTCTTCATAGATTCCATGAATTTCTACATAGATTCTATGAATTTCTTCACAGTTTCTATGAAATCCGTCAATAATTTTATTAAAATGGTTTCTTTGGCATTTCAAGATTTCATAGCATTTATGAAATCCTTCATAGCTTCTGTGAATTTCTTCACAACTTCTATGAATTTATTCATAGATTCTATGAATCGATCTTCAAAATTGTAAAGAACTATTTTCATCACATCAATGAAGCTTATGAAACACTTCATTGGATTAATGATTTATTTGCAAATGAAGAGAATTTCCTTGTTGGACATTCAAGGACATTATTGTACAGAGTAGTTAGCGTTTATTGTCATTCTTTTTGTAGGACAAAGTGAACTCTTAGTCTCGAGCGTTGTATGATTTTGCAGTTAACCTAATTGTCGTTTCTCCGTTCATTTTCACATACACATTCTGTGTTGTTCTTTGCCATTATATTCCTTTTACTCGATATTTTCATCTGTTCTGATTTTTTAAATAAGCCGAATTTTCTACCTGAACTTTTGTATCTCTTCATATATCGAATAACCATTCATTCATATGCATTGGCACACCCATACATGCGCATACATATATATATATCGATATTCGTTCATTTGGTCCATTGAAGCTCATATGACTTTTTGCGTGTGAAATTCAATAGCACGTTTTTTCCTCAAAGAGGGAATTATTCTTTGTTGTTGCCTTTTTGCAGGTTTTTGTTGTGTGTATATTTGTGTTTATTAAAATTGGTCGGACGGAAATCCGGTATTACTATTGTCTGGTGTGGTGCTATATTGATATGTATGTATTTGTAAATTCTATTGGTTAGTAGCAGTAGTGTGAGTGTGTGTGTTTGCATTTCACACTGACCTCAATTATTCCGCACACACAGACGGACCAAATGAAATTCCCGTGGGAACAATCGCAAGGCCTACTCAAAAAAAGTCCTTCGAGAAGGCCTAGTTCTTGGGGGGAAATACTTTCTTCTTAGGCCTTCTAAAGAACAGATATTCCAAATTCCAACATGAAAAACATCCCGTACTTCTCTGAGAACGTCTTCTCGTTGAGCTGTGCCAAAGCCCTTCTTCGTATCTATCAGATCCCCACTCCCTTTGGCTGTCTATGTGAAGGCCTGCTTATCTTTCAGCCTCCGAAAAGGGCCTCGCAAAACTCCTTGCCCATGGCCGGCCTCAGTCGCTTCGATGTATTGTATATGTAATAAATAATATTTGTATTTATATTTTTGTAATTTAATTAAATTATTATTATTTATTTTTAACTTGATTTCGATTCGGCCACAGGAATTTAAAAAACAAATACTCTAGTTGTTTAAATACAAATATTTATTTATTATTCATATTTTTCACAACTATTTGTATTTCTTGTTTTTATTTGCAGGTAAGCGGTTGCATTTTCATTTTGGTTTGAAATTAGTGTGAAAAACGTGTCGTCGTCATCACTGTTGGTATCCAATTTTCCCGTGGCGGTAAGTTTATGAATAACATGAATTGCAATATGGCGATGGGAATGTGTGATGGTGTACGGGGACGGGGGAGAAATTGATTGTTGCAAAGGGTCGACGTTATTGGGAATTTGGTCAGAGATTGAAAATAGGAACAGGTTAAACAAAGGACCTAGAACAATGGCAATTCTTTTCAACATTCAGTTAGAAGAGTAGTTTAAATTAATTAAATTAAATTATTTAATAAATTTATTTTTGAATTTTATTAATTAAATTAATTAATTAAATTAATTAAATTAATTAAATTAATTAAATTAATTAAATTAATTAAATTAATTAAATTAATTAAATTAATTAAATTAATTAAATTAATTAAATTAATTAAATTAATTAAATTAATTAAATTAATTAAATTAATTAAATTAATTAAATTAATTAAATTAATTAAATTAATTTAATTAATTAATTTAATTAATAAAATTCAAAAATAAATTTATTAAATAATTTAATTTAATTAATTTAATTTAATTAATTTAATTAATTTAATTAATTTAATTAATTTAATTAATTTAATTAATTTAATTAATTTAAATAATTAAGTTAATTTAATTAATTTAATTAATTTAATTAATTTAATTAATTTAATTAATTTAATTAATTTAATTAATTTAATTAATTTAATTAATTTAATTAATTTAATTAATTTAATTAATTTAATTAATTTAATTAATTTAATTAATTTAATTAATTTAATTAATTTAATTAATTTAATTAATTTAATTAATTTAATTAATTTAATTAATTTAATTAATTTAATTAATTTAATTAATTTAATTAATTTAATTAATTTAATTAATTTAATTAATTTAATTAATTTAATTAATTTAATTAATTTAATTAATTTAATTAATTTAATTAATTTAATTAATTTAATTAATTTAATTAATTTAATTAATTTAATTAATTTAATTAATTTAATTAATTTAATTAATTTAATTAATTTAATTAATTTAATTAATTTAATTAATTTAATTAATTTAATTAATTTAATTAATTTAATTAATTTAATTAATTTAATTAATTTAATTAATTTAATTAATTTAATTAATTTAATTAATTTAATTAATTTAATTAATTTAATTAATTTAATTAATTTAATTAATTTAATTAATTTAATTAATTTAATTAATTTAATTAATTTAATTAATTTAATTAATTTAATTAATTTAATTAATTTAATTAATTTAATTAATTTAATTAATTTAATTAATTTAATTAATTTAATTAATTTAATTAATTTAATTAATTTAATTAATTTAATTAATTTAATTAATTTAATTAATTTAATTAATTTAATTAATTTAATTAATTTAATTAATTTAAATTTAATTTAATTATTTATTGGCATTAGACAATCAAACACGTTACCGATTGAAATTCTATTTCCCCGACGCATCGGTGTCAACATAAACTCTCAAATGATGATGATGATCTTTTCCATCATGTAATTCTTTCCTTATCACACCTGCCTCTGTGAGGGTGTCCCATCAACAACCCCTCACCCTTCTGTGCCTGCACTTGAAGTGTTAATTAGGAGTGATTTATATTGTCACCGTTGGTAAATTACAGATGTTGTAGCGCGGGGACACAGCACGCGATTACAAATAGTCTGGGTGGTTGGAATGGCGTGCGATTTGTCGATGTGGCATTGTCAACCGATTTCTCATTCCGCTACATGAACATCTCCGGAATGTGGGGGGGAAAGTGAAAGACGTGTCTACTTACATATGACAATCGGTGTCTCCGCATCAATGATGATGGCATGGATATTTGCTAAAGAGGAGTGAGGTAATGTAAAAGGGGCGTGGGCTTATGTCGCCATGAGTATGTGTGCCACTTGATGGGAATACCTCGCATAGTACCGCTAATAGGTTCCTCAGTTTGCCGAATCATTTGAAACTGGACTTATCGAGGCACTCGGGCCATATGCGTCTATTTACAGGACCTACGAATAAGACAACAATAAAGTCTGTGCGTAATGTCTGTCTCTCTTTGTAACGACCACATGTTAATCGGATCGGATTCATAATAAAGAAAAATTCCAAAAAATTTTACATTTTCATTATAAAAGGGGAAAATATCCAAAAATGTTATTTAAAAAAAAAATATATATTTTAAAAAATAATAAAGGAAAAGATCCGAAAATTTAACATTTTCATACAGGAAAAATTCCAAAAAATTTGACATTTTCATTATAAAGGGAAAATATCCAAAAATGTTATTTAAAAAAAAATATATATTTTAAAAAATAATAAAGGAAAAATTCCGAAAATTTAATGCTTTCATTATAAAGTAGGTTAGGTTAGGAAGGGTGGTACATCCTAAGATGCACCTCCACCTCCAAAAAATTTTTCCCAAGAACAATTTTTTTTTTTTTTAATTTCAAAACCTTTAGGGGAACCCTACTGATCGAAGCACTACTATGCGAGGTATGCCTGCATAGCAAACTGGTATAAATAGACATTTCTGGCATTTAGACAGAACTTAGAAGGTAATGAAGGAAAATGCCCGTAAGATGTGGCTACGGAGGGCACGACGTTAGAGTCCCAACAATTTTATCCTTATTAAGCTCTCAGAAATTGTCTCGAGTGCCACAGTAGTCTGACAATAATTTTAATTATTTATTTTGTTGATAAAACCTCAATCTTGAAGAAGATTTTACAATTTTACAATGTTGAACCGTGTTCAACAACATTTAGATTTAAGTTAGAATAACGTACTGAATTTAAGCTATGAATTCCTAAATTCCTTGAATTTCCCCCCTTTTTTTGTACATTTGCCCTCTGCTGGAAACTCTTTCGATAATCCCTATTACATAGGCGAAAGCTTTCGCTCAATTATCTAAAGGGTTTCCATCTTGAGTCAAATAGTAAGTACGGTTTTGCTGAATTGCCTTCGCCATCGTTAGCTTTTGCAAACAAACTTTTGTAATTTTACTTGTCATCCAGCAAGTAAAGCGGTAAGCAGCAACACAACCTCATACGAAATAGACGTTATAACGTAAACTGACACCAACTCTGTATGTTTTTCCTCATTTTTTTTATGAATACTGGAAACTGCCTGAAATAATACAATTCGGGGAGTTTCTATCATCTCATACAGTCTCGAATTGTACATGGTCCTTCGAACCGGATCTTAAAGACAATCCCAGGCTATGTATCGCCAGTATAACAATGAATTTGCTATGAAAATTTTAATATTTTCCACAATATAATAATTTCATTTCCACTTAACGAGTTTTCCGTAATTTATCTAAATTTATCTTTAACACAATTTAGTTTTGGTGTTTGGTCCGAAATGCTGCTTGCAACATTTAAATCAATTGTGAAATTGAATTTGGTGTTTCATCAATTAATTGTTTGATATGCAATTTGAATTTTAATTAAAAGCCATAGTTTGGTGTCATTGGCTGTGTGTGTGTGTGTGTGCGAGTGTTTCTGGGTAGACCACGGGGATGCATATGTATGTGTAAATACATGACCAGTGGAAGAAACTGCAAGGCGTTCTCATGACCGGCCTTATCGGAAGAAAGGCTTCTTCAATGAAAAAAACCGAAACACATTCTAGAAAAAGTCATTAGAGAGCAGAATACCCTCTATCAGGCCTACAAAATGAAGGCACTTCAGAAATCATCCCTTGCTGAAAGAAAGTAACTCAGAAGTAGCACCTACTGATTACGGAGTAAGGCAGTGAGAAGGTATTTTCGAAAATCGTCCCCTTATCGTTTAAAAAGATATTTTTATTACGGAGAGTCTTGTTTTTAATTTGAGAAGACCTTATTATACTGTAAAAAAAGAATATTTTATCGTTGCATGTAAATTACCTTACTCATTACGGAGTAAGGCATTGAGAAGGTCTTTCAGAAGGTCATCCCTTTATCGATTAAAAAGATACCCTAATGTCTTATTCTTTTTATGACACTCAAACACAATGCATATTTTCTCGTTCTCTGTCCAGTGCCCGACTGATTACCGAGTAAGGCATCGACAATGTCTTGAGGAAGGGTTCTTTTTATAGAATTAAAAATACACGTCCTTTGCATTCGTGGCATCTAACACAGCGATTACGGTTTGCAGATTCCCATGTCGCGCTTCTCCAATACCAATACCGAGTACCTTCTTCGAGAAGGTCGTTAATAGGGTCATCTATTTATCAATCTAAAAATTATTGGTTGATAAAAAACAGTCTCAGATGGTATTGTTGTCACCTGAAATTCGGATCCTTTTGTAGCTTCTCCATTACCTTACTGATTACTGAGTAAAGACCCGAGAAGCTCCTCTCTAAGGTCCAAATGTCATACCGAATGCCTTCTTCCGGAAGGTCTTTTAGAATGTCATATTTGTATTAAATTAAAAATGTTTTAAAATATCAGGCCAGAAGGTATTTCTGGCTTCTGAAATTTTTTTTTTGTTTATGGCCCAAATGTCACTGTGATGACTGTTAACTGATTACATTCTTCGGGATGGTCTTTAAAGCATCCGCCCCCCTCCTATCCGATCCGATTGTGTGTCATTTATGAACAAGGTCTGGTGAATCTCTCCGAAGGCCTTGCTGATTAGGCCTTTGCCTATTACCTAAGCCCCCTGATTGCCATTGAAGTTGAAATAATTAAACAACAACAACAATAACACTGACACTAAATCATATTATATTATTAACACTTTGCTTTGGCCTTTGGCCAGTGAATGGCAGGCAACCACATTGACAACGACAACAAGAACAAGAGCAGCAGCACCATAAATTTGCATTGAGGATATTTACAATGAATATGGAATGGATATGTTAATTAAAGGCTCCGATCTCTGGTGGTGGCAGCGGATGTAGTTGTCTGTTTATTGTTGATCTGTGATTTGTGATTTGTGGACGGGCATCATCATCATCATTATCGTGGTCATTTGCAACATGAGAATACTTCATTATCTGCTGCTACCTTCGATTGCATTCAATAATGTGTTAAGCATATGTAATGATGTGATGAAAATACAGGGTGATGAAAATACAGGGTATTACTAACACGATATAATTTGTAGATATATTTTTTAGATTCACTGACTGGGACCTACTGCTTAAATACGGCGACGAGCGATAAGGCAGTGTAGAACTTTTCTCTGCACAGTTTTCGATAAAAACCAAGTTCTCTGTGAAGTTTTTTCCTGTAACTTTTTATAAAAAATTCTCTGTGAAAAATTTTCACAAACAAAATTGTTTTAGAGAAAACTTTTCACCCAGAAAATTTTTCACAGAGAACTTTTTCACCCAGAAAACTTTTCACACATAAAGTTTTCACCGAAAAAAATTTTCGCACAGAAAATTTTCACCGATAAAACTTGTCACACGTAAAATTTTCAACGACAAAATGTTGCTGTAAAAAAAGTTTCTCTTTGAAATTTTTTTTGCGTTTTTTTTCTTTTTTTCAAATTTTTTTCTGTGAACATTTTTCAGTAACAAATTTTATCTGTGAAAATGTTTCCGGAAAACATTTTCTCTGTGAAATTTTTTCTGTCAAAAAGGTTCTGAGGTTCTGAAAAAAAAAAAACTTTCTTTGAAAATTTTTCTGTCAAAAATGTTGTCTGTGAAAATTTTGCTGTAAAAAAGGTTCTCTGTGAAAAATGTTTCTGTCAAAAATGTTCTCTGTGAAAATTTTTCTGTCAAAAATTTTGTCTGTGAAAATTTTTCTTAAAAAAATTTTATTTCTTTTTTTTTTTTTTTTAAAAAAAAAGTGTTTCTGTGAAAATTTTAAAAATAGTTCTCTGATGAAAGTTCTCCGTTAAAAATTTTTCTGTAAAAAAGTTTCTATTTGAAAATTTTCCTGTAAAAAAGTATCTCTGTGAAAAAAATTCTCTTTTTGAAAATTCTTTTCTATGAACATTTTTCTGTAAACAAGTTCTCTGTGAACTTTTTTCTATAAAAAGCTCTCTGTGAACTTTTTCTAAAAAAAAGTTCTCTGTGAACTTTTTTTCTATAAAAACAAGTACTCTGTGAACTTTTTTTCTATAAAAAAAGTTCTCTGAACTTTTTTTCTATAAAAAAAAAGTTCTCTGTGAAAATTTTTTTGTATAAAAACAAGTTCTCTGTGAACTTTTTTTCTATAAAAAAAGTTATCTGTGAACTTTTTCTAAAAAAAGTTCTCTGTGAACTTTTTCCAAAAAAAGTTCTCTGTGAACTTTTTCCAAAAAAAGTTCTCTGTGAACTTTTTCTAAAAAAAAGCTCTCTGTGAATTTTTTTTAAACAAAAGCTCTGTGTGAACTTTTTCTAAAAAAAAGTTCTCTGTGAACTTTTTTTCTATAAAAACAAGTACTCTGTGAACTTTTTTTCTATAAAAAAAGTTCTCTGAACTTTTTTTCTATAAAAAAAAGTTCTCTGTGAAAATTTTTTTGTATAAAAACAAGTTCTCTGTGAGCTTTTTTCTATAAAAAAAAGTTCTCTGTGATCTTTTTTGTTTAGAAAAGATGTCTGTGAACTTTCTATAACAAAAGATACCTCGGAACTTTTTTGTATTAAAAAAAGTTTTCTCCAGTTCTGAACGACTAAGTCATGTACAAATGTTCTATAAATTTTATTCTATAAAAAACTATTATTTTCCCTATAAAAAATGTATCTGAAAGTACTCTATGAACTGTTTTCTATAAGAAAAATTCCTCTGTCAACTTTTTAATATAAAAAAAAAATTCTCTTTAGAGAGATTAAGTTTACATTTAGTTGTGCGGAGCTCACTTATGTTGTAAAGTCTAACCAGTCATTGAACCGTATCTAGTATCCCAAATTATTTGGACTTCAAAAGAGCCTTCCACAAGACAATACTTCCATATAAAATTATCGGCCTTACTACTGCAGTACATAACCTGTGAACAATGAGAGGTTTTAAGCCGCATTGTTTCCCTATTTGCCCTTATAAACGATATTTTTTTTTAGAATGAGTCAATTCCAAATGAGTTTCTTATTTTCTTTGTAAGTGAACTTTAAATAGAAAACTAATTTGCAGGTGTCGTTTTTAAAATCATAGATTTTTCTTTTTCTTCTTCTGAATTTCGTATTTTTTGTTCTATCGAATGGTGATGACATATTTTTACGTTATTTCTGGTGTTACCATTCGTCCTATCCCACTAAAATGGCGATAAATTCAATAGTACCCCGCTCCCTTAGTTGCTATTGTATTGACGTAGACGGCGTCATCGTCTTTGCCACAATTTATAACAAAATGATAAAAATCTTTGTCGACATTTGTGAAAACTACTTGTTGCAATTTCCGCTTTACGTTTTGACTTCTATGAAAAAGAAAAAAGAAAAACACGAAGCAACAATTCAATATTTTTTTATTTGGTGCTGGAGAGTACGAGTTAAGGGAAGAAGGCGGCAGAGTAAAGTTATTGTCATTTCGTTTTGTCCGTAAGAGTTGTCCTTGCGCTGGACTCTCTTTTCTGGGGTAGAAGCATTTTCTTTTGTGCGCAGGTCCTTGATTTTCTCCACGAAACAAAAACAAAAATCGATTTCATCATCAAAGAAAACACATCGCAATTTCAGTGAAAGTAATCCAAGAGCCGGGTGTTGGCTGGCCCAAACACTCCCTTGTTTGTTTTGCTTTTCAAGAAGAAGAGAGCAGATGACGTAAGTTTTGGTTTCTGTTTTTTTTTTTGAAAAATAATTTCGATTTCCATTTCGATTTCTTCAACTTTAGATTTTCTATTATTTGTGAAAAGCAAAACTTTATTTTCTTCGTATGTGGTTTTCGTTTGTCTTCACATATACTTTTTTTATATTAAACCTTTTCTTAAATGTTCTTTGTTTTTCCTTCATGAAATATTCAACAGTTATTGTCTGGCTGGTTTTTCGTTTTGTTTTCTATTTTCGCTTTAGGCGGTTTCTTTCCTCCGTTGTCCCCTCTTTGGCGAAATATGCAACAGTTTCATTGCCGTTTCATTATTTTCGCCAGAGAATATATGTCTCTAGTTGCTCTTAGTGGAACTCTTACATAGAGAATTTATGTTATGGCATTTCCTTTTAAAGAGCACCTTGTGAATCTGTTGCATCAAACGGCGAGAGCGACACTTACTTATATGTAACTCTAATACAATAGTCAGCATTTCGTTGAGAGAGGGAGTATCTCTCTCTCGCTGTCACCCTGAAGAGAAAAAAACGTCCACTATAAACTCAGAGCTGTTATTGTTATTTTCTCCACAGCTAACTTTGTTATTGTTGTTGCGGGACTCTTATACGGTGGTGGGTGCCTGTCGAACAATTCTCATAAAAGTATTGTTCTTCGGGTAATTTTGTAAATTTTTAACTTTGCCTTTCGGCCAATTGGGTCTAAATGGTCAAGCAACCTTTATTGTATCGTATGAAGGATTTCAAACGTACCACCCGCTCTTATACTGTCGACCTTTTGTATGAACATATTTTTTTTATTTTTTATATTTATACAGATTATGTTAGCCCGTAGTCTCTTAGTTTTTAATTTCCAACTCATATTAGTTGAATAAGTTGTACTTTTCCTATGTTTTAACTCTTATACAACTCTTATACTTGGGTCTCATCTTACGATTTCCCACCCGTTTTCAAATACAATCAACAGTTTAGTGTCATAACACTTAAATTGCATTGTTTAGTTTGTGCTCTATTGAGCCAATACAGACTTCAGATGGCTTTAAATTATTCTTAACTTTTATACCTTCAGTGGTTTAAGGCGAAAATTATTGTTGGCCCCAGAGCTCAATATTTTGCACTTTCAATTTCTTTCTTTGTCTATTTGTTTTTCTTCTTCAAAAAAAAAGCATTCCTAAGACGGCGACCGACGCCAATCCCTGTACCCATTTACCCAGAGCTGCAATATTTGTCATTCTAGTACTTGTTTCAATTGTATTTGCGGATTTGTTTTTTCTTCTTCTTTTTTTTATTTGTCTACTTGTCCTTGTTAAATATTAATTTATCGTTGGCTAACTTTAATTAATTTCCATTTTAAAGTTGTCCTCGACCGCAAAATGCTGCATTTGTTGTAATACAATTTGGACCGCAAAATGTTTTGCAGCGCCGCATGTGCTCTATTAACATTTTAGGGAACGACTTTTTTTTTTGGTTTGTGAATTTAAGTCCGTGGCCTTTCCTGCCTGAGAGTGGGTTTATGAAGTTTTGTTTTGCTGCATTTTCCATAATTAAATTTTCATTTTTAAATTTTGTGGGACAATGCGCAATTTAACTATTCCAGTAGTTAGCTGTCTTTTGCTTGCTGTCTTTAATTCGGCGAAAGTATTTGGTGATGTTCACGATTTTCTATTATTAAATTTATGAATAAAATATGAGCAAGTGGAAGTTTAGCTCCACTGTCGTTGCCAACCTCATGACCAGTGCGATTGTCCAATGCATTGGACGTCTCCTTGTCAATCCCATGGCCATCGTACTCGTGTTGGCAAAGCTGTAGCTATTGCCAATGGTATTGGTAAACGGTTGGCAATTCAATTGTCAATAATATTGCCAACCATATTAATTAAAAAACATGAAATTTCCCCCAACAATTCTAGAAAATCACCCAAGTAATTTAAAATGAAGCCACCAGATGGTCAACCCAATATCTTGGTAAAGATGGCAGGAATTCGGGCTCACAGAAAAATGACACCAATGCAAAATGAAACCAACGCAAGAAATGACAAATGGCCCCAATATTGGGCTAATTTTTATACTGAAAAATTCTCGCACTGTAAAATAAGAAATTTTTGAAATTAGAGAAACTTTTTTGAAACAGCGAATAAGACACTTAAAGTGCTCTGTGAAAGAAGCCCCAAATGTGAAAGAAGCCCCCCCCAAAGAAAAAAAACCAGAAAATCTCCAAATAAATTTATGGAAATTTTTCCATTGAAAAATCGGCCCTACGACGAGGTCCAATTTTATATGCGAAAATTCTCCCACAATAATAAAAAAAATCTTTTCTGGAAATTCTGAAAAATCCCCCAAAATTTTGAAAAAATCCCCCAAGAAATTTTTGAAAAATTTCCCAATGAGAAATCGGAGAAGCCCTAAATGAAGAATCCCCATAAAATACATGAAAAATACCATAAAAAAAGGCCAACTGAAAGTTTCCCCCCAAAGAAAAAATCGGGAAAATTGCCCAAAAATTGATGGAAATTTTCCCATTGAAAAATCTCCAAATAAATTATGGAAATTTTCCCATTGAAAAATCGGCCCTACGACGAGGTCCAATTTTATATGCGAAAATTATCCCACAGTAATAAAAAAAAATATTTTCTGGAAATTCTGAAAAATCCCGCAAACAATTTTTGAAAAAATCCCCCAAGAAATTTTTGAAAAATTCCCCAATGAGAAATCGGAGAATCCCCAAGAAATACATGAAAAATACCCTAAAAAAGGCCAACATAAAAGTTTCCCCCCAAAGAAAAAATCGGGAAAATCTCCAAATAAATTTATGGAAATTTTTCCATTGAAAAATCGGGCCTACGACGAGGTCCAATTTTATATGCGAAAATTATCCCACAATAATAAAAAAAAAAATATTTTCTGGAAATTCTGAAAAATCCCCCAAAATTTTTTTGAAAAAATCCCCCAGTGAATTTTTGAAAAATTCCCCAATGAGAAATCGGAGAAGCCCCAAATAAAGAATCCCCAAAAATACATGAAAAATAATCGAAAAAAGGCCAACATAAAAGTTTCCCCCCAAAGAAAAAATCGGAAAAATTTCCCAAAAATTTATGAAAATTTTCCCATTGAAAAATCGGCCCTACGACGAGGTCCAATTTTATATGCGAAAATTATCCCACAATACTAAAAAAAAATCCTTTCTGGAAATTCTGAAAAATCCCACAAAATTTTTTTGAAAAAATCCCCCAGGGAATTTTTAAAAAATTCCCCAATGAGAAATCGGAGAAGCCCCAAATGAAGAACCCCCAAAAATACATGAAAAATACTCTAAAAAGGCCAACATAAAAGTTTCCCCCCAAGAAATAATCGGGAAAATCTCCAAATAATTTTTTGGAAATTTTCCCATTGAAAAATCGGCCCTACGACGAGGTCCAATTTTATATGCGAAAATTATCCCACAATAATAAAAAAAATCTTTTCTGGAAATTCTGAAAAATCCCGCAAACAATTTTTGAAAAAAATCCCCCAACATTTTTTTGAAAAATTCCCCAATGAGAAATCGGAGAATCCCCAAGAAATACATGAAAAATACCCTGAAAAAGGCCAACATAAAAGTTTCCCCCCAAGAAATAATCGGGAAATTCTCCAAATAAATTTATGGAAATTTTCCCATTGAAAAATCGGCCCTACGACGAGGTCCAATTTTATATGCGAAAATTATCCCACAATAATAAAAAAAAATATTTTCTGGAAATTCTAAAAAATCCCGCAAACAAATTTTGAAAAAATCCCCCAAGAAATTTTTGAAAAATTCCCCAATGACAAATCGGAGAATCCCCAAAAAATACATGAAAAATACCCTGAAAAAGGCCAACATGAAAGTTTCCCCCCAAAGAAAAAATAGGGAAAATCTCCAAATAAATTTATGGAAATTTTCCCATTGAAAAATCGGCCCTACGACGAGGTCCAATTTTATATGCGAAAATTATCCCACAATAATAAAAAAAAATATTTTCTGGAAATTCTGAAAAATCCCGCAAATAATTTTTGAAAAAATCGCCCAAGAAATTTTTGAAAAATTCCCCAATGAGAAATCGGTATTGGTGTATGGTTTTTGTTTGGGGATCATCATGCGGCTTAATTTTGTCTGCTTTTTGTTTGGGCCATCTTTAATTTTTTTTTGGGGTATTTTTCAGAGGGCCCCCAATTTGGAAAATTTCTCAAAAACAGAAAACAAAAATTTCTGAGAATTCTGAAAAATCCCCTAAATAATTGATGAAAAATTCTCCCATGAGATGTCGGTGCTACGGCGAAGCCAAATTTAGTATGATATTTTTGGGTAATCATTCGTTTTTTTGGGTCCATCTTTCAAAGATTCCCCCAATATTTTTTTTTTTTTTTGGAAAATTCGGAAAAATACCCCAAGCTATTTATGAAAAAAAATCCCCCCCATGATAAATCGGTTTTTGTACCAAAGTCATTACGAAATGACGCCTCAAAAATATTGGACAATTATTTGTCTCCACAATAATTTTCAAAATGCAAAATGACCTCAAAATCTAAAGGGGGAACAAAAAACATTTTTATTAGTGAAAAATGTTTTCAAATTAGAATATGAAAAATTACTGCAACTAAAGTGGAATTGGCCTAAACTTTCGTGTTGTTTTGTACTCAATAGTACAATTTTCCTTGTATATTTCCATATTTCTCTCAATTCCTTTACCAGTTTTCAGTTTATTTCTATTTTTTTTTTCTTCTACCATTTATTCTCCACATACTTTACACTCAATTGCCATTTTAATCGCTTTGTCTGGATATTCATCCTCCCTCCACTCACGGTTCCATCGTCTGGCTCTGTCATTCATTATCCGCCCAGGCAGCAAAAGCGGATGTATTGATGATGATACTGATACTAGTTTATCCTTGGTCCTTGCATTTTATTTAGCTGGATGTTTTTTGTTCTACGTCGATTCTCTTCCGATTTGTTATTGTGTTTTTTCTAAATTATTTTCATTTCGGTTTCCTTCCACCCACACCATCTGGCACGCAATCGGTCGGTCAGTCGATTTTGTGCAGCCACACTTTCGTGTTTTTGGTTCTTCTCCTTGTGGTTGTTGGCGGTGTTGTTTCCTTTCATTTCCTGATAGGAAGCTTTTACGTTTTTTTGGTTGATTGTTGTTTGTTTTCTATAAATGCTGCAAGTTCTGTTTTTCGTTGAATGCTTTTGGTGGGCAGACAAGTGATTTGGCGCTTCGTCTGGTGTTTTCACCACCGTCTGGCGGTGGTTCCGTTTGACATTGAGTCTCTTGACATGGTTTTTTTTTTATATTTTTTGAGTTTTTTTATTTGTTAACATTCAAAAAACGTCAACTGTTGACGATCAGCTGCTCGATCAGCTGCTCGATCTTCAATATCTCTGTCATAGACAAGAAATTATTTATGATTCAATTGTAAATTAGTGTTTTTTTTTTCTTATAATGTCCCCAGTCTTGGGTTCATTCCATTAGCTTTCAACCGCCTTCCTCACTTAAAAGCAATTAATTGTTACTTTTACTACTTTTGCTGTACGCAGACAGCGGGCAACTAATTAATTTTGCTCCGCATACACCACACCACACAACACGCTTGTCGACGTCCTACACCGCTGATGACTCGTAGCGAAAATAAAAGCAAACAGACACAACACAAAGTGAAACGTAATTTTTTCAATTCAATTTATTATAACAAAGTGCAAGTATCTGGTTTCCTTTTTTTTTTTTTTTTTTTTTTTCATTAAAATTCTAAGAGTATTGAACATCAATTGATGCATTTATGATTTTGTTCCGAAGGTATGAATGTCGGAGAAAATGGAAACAATTAGGGACAATAACACAATATTGAAGGAACTTTGTTTTGAATTGTGATTGAGTTGGAGTAGAGAAATGTCAGATGGATATTAGTGAAAGGAATGCAATTAATGTTGTCGTGAAACGGGAAGCAGGCAGGGCACCCTTATCCGGAGCGATAGGTGCTGCCGTAGAAATATAAGTGGTATATGGGTAATTCCAAAAAAAATTACCCCTTACAGCTCAAAAATAAAATTATTATTTGTTATGTATTTTTCCGCTAATATTACACAAAACAAATGTATCTGTCATTTTCCGAAGGATGAACTTAAATTTTCTTTATACTAACAAAAATATATGTTTTTTTTTGTTACCCACAATAAATGAATTCAAACACAAAAATCGTATATTTTTTTATATTGTAACGACCGTTACTTTTTAAAAACATTTTTTTTTGGGAACTAATTTTCTTTGATTTGAAAATAAACCTATTACTTAAAGAAAACATTACAAAGAATTTAATGAGATTTTTTACTTGACACATCCTGTGCAAAATTTTACAATACATGATATTTGTTTCCGAAATTTGAAAACAGCACATTTATAAAGTAACGACCGTTACTTTTTTAATGGTCAAAAATAGTATTGAAATTAGATTTTTTATGAATTATTTTGGCTGCTACCGATGCTTGAACTTTCGAAGGTCCAAAATTAAGCAATCCTCCTGACATATATTCTTAGGTTGGAATTTTATTTCAAAAATCACCGAAAATCGGTAACGACCGTTACTTTGGAAACACCCATATGTGGTTATTGATAATGAGACTACATTGACAGACAGACAGATCAATGGGCAGTAGATTTGCATGAGTGCATGCCTCATGGTGGTCATGCAGCTACCATAGCTGCACGTGAGTACTAATTCGAAAATCGTGTATTTGGCATGGTTGCCCTCCTTGGTTTGGAGCTGATACCCATCTGAAACTCCTATCGTTCTGGGGATCACGGCAACTCCAGAGCGAAAACAATAGGAAAATAGTAATAGCAAAATTGCAAAAAAATAGTAATATAGTAATAGCAAAATGTAATGAGACGAATAGAAGACAAAACGAATAGCAAAATAGTCAAAAACAATAACGCAAAAACAACACGAATAGCAAAATAGTCGTAGCAAAAAAAAAAAACAATAGTAAAATAGTAATAGCAAAATTGCTAAAAAAAAAATAGTAATAGCAAATTATAAAGACACGAATAGAAGACAAAGCGAATGGCAAAATAGTCATAGCAAAAAAAAAAACAATAGTAAAATAGTAATACCAAAGTGGCGAAAAAAAAAATAGTAAAATAGTAATAGCAAATTAAAAAGAGACGAATAGTAGACAACACGAATAGCAAAATAGTCATAGCAAAAAAAAAGCAATAGTAAAATAGTAATAGCAAAATTGCAAAAAAAAGTAGTAAAATAATAATAGCAAATTGAAAAGAGACGAATAGAAGACAAAACGAATAGCAAAATAGTCATAGCAAAAAAAGCAATAGTAAAATAGTCATAGCAAAAAAAGAAAACAATAGTAATATAGTAATAGCAAAATTGCAAAAAAAAAAATAGTAAACTAGTAATAGCAAGTTAAAAAGAGACGAATAGTAGACAACACGAATGGCAAAATAGTCATAGCAAAATAAAAAAACAATAGTAAAATAGTAATAGCAAAATTGCAAAAAAAAATAGTAAAATAGTAGTAGCAAAATATAATGAATAGAAGACAAAACGATTAGCAAAAAAAGCAATAGTAAAATAGTCATAGCACAAAAAAAATACAATAGTAAAATAGTAATAGCAAAATTGCAAAAAAAAGTAGTAAAATAGTAATAGCAAATTATAAAGAGACGAACAGAAGACAAAGCGAATAGCAAAATAGTCATAGCAAAAAAAAACAATAGTAAAATTGGAAAAAAAACAAAAATTGTAGTAGCAAAATTAAAAAGAGACGAATAGAAGACAACAGGAATAGCAAAAATAGCGGCTCTAACGAAAACGAGTGAGGTTTAATTGGAATCGTGAGGATTCCCCGACAACTGGCCCTTTATATTCCTTTATATAAGGAGAACCAGTGGGGTTAAGTGAAATCGTGAAGACTCCCTGACAACTGTTCTTAACCGGCCCTTGGTATCCACCTTTCCGCCGCTGGCCAATGAACGTTGCCCCAGTGTGTGTGAGTGAATTTCCTAGTCGGTTGGTCTTGTACGTGTGATGTGAGACTGTAAGGATGACAGCGTTTTCGAGAGGACTTTCATGTGGAAAGCCAAAACAACTTTCGTCTTTAAACAAATCGGTGATGACACTGAATACAACCAACACACCAACACCAACGACCAAGGTATTAACAAAGTCTTATGGCGGCACACACATACAAACACACACCCTGGTAGACAGCAGTAACCAACAACAAACAGGCAGGCAGGCAGCCATTGGCAATGCCATACGCCAGTATGTAATGCTTGTGGTTTGTCAAAGATGCGGCTGCAGTAGCAACGGCACAGTTTTCCTTCCAAGGACTTGCTGGCAACAAGAGTTAAATGTCTCCGTGTCGCCGCCCCCACGGAGCTCTTCTAAATGTATATTTTTGAGTGGAGCAAAACCGACCTACATTCCTTGGCCCAATCTTGCTGTTGTTGTTTTGGATGGGGTGGAAGGGTTGCTGCTCTTCGTTTCCAGTCAACTTCATTAACAAGAAAGTTTACAACAGATTTCAGTTTTGGTTTTCTAAACCGTTGCAATGCTGTTGATCTTTTAACTATCCCCCGACTACTGCCCTGGCAAACCCTATTACAATTTCATTCAGAGCCCAACCCCCCCCATCTCTACTTCCAGTGTGTGTGTGTGTGGGGGGGATTCGAGTTTGAAACCACATCAGAAACCATTTTATTCATGGCAGTGGATGGAGACCTGGGGTAGGGCTGAGAAAACTTGAACTAAATTCTATTTGAAGATTATGGCTTTGAAATCTCGACAAATGTTTCAGTGTGTGGTTGGCAAGATTTCGTGTCTGCTTGGGTTTTGTGTTGGCCCTGATGTGTGAAGTTTCTTTTTTGGTTTACCATCTACCTGTGAATACACATAGACAGCGCAACGCATTGCAAAGTACGTTGGCGTGGTGGGAAGTTTCAAACGGACCAGAATTCCTAAAACTCATTATGCGCAATTGGAAATTGTCGTAAATCCAAATGGGAAATCACTTCCTTTAACTGTTTTTCTTTTACTCTGAAACATTTCCCACCGCTTCCATTCTACTAAACCCCGAAAGAACTTCCTTTGGATTTAGTTTTGTTTCCGCAAGCTTACATTTCAATGCCTGGTAATGTGTTAGGGAACTTGCACCAGTTGTCCGAACTCATTACCAGTAATTAAAATGGAAGGTTGAAGTAAGTGCTTCCCCAAAACAGATTAGCAGAAAAAATACATCCTGCTTTTTATCCTGAAATATTTGTAATTGGTTCATTTCCGGCAAGAGAGCTTACTTTGGAAGGTCTTCAAGAAGCAATGATGGACCATAATGTATTACATTTTCATTCCGGGTAATAGGGTTTCGGCAGAGTAATTGTGTTTCAACGATTTTTTTTTTACTGAGGCCGAACGTGGACGAACTTCTGGAGGCGTCATAGGAGATCGAAGGTTGGCCCGCCTCCCAATCTTGCAAATGATACCGACAGACCGGGCCGGCCTTGTAGTTACCCCATTACCCTCCCCTGGGATATCATCCACATATCCAGTTGTTATCCACACGCACACACTCACACACATACTATCGCATTCAAATAGAAATGTTTACAAGTTATTTAACAAGTAATTTCTCGATAATAATAGTTAAATTGTTCAGAACAATGTTCAACATGACTCTGTGCAGTCGAAAAAGTTTTCGTTTGGTTCTTGTGTTTGGCAAGAATTTACTTAATTTAGTCGATGAAGAAGAGTTTGGTATTTTACTAAAACACACACATCCGAAAACCAGACACATTATGTTGGCTGTTTCAGCGAGGAGTGGTACAGGAAATGAAATTCGTGATTAAATAAGGAAACACGAATATTAAAGTGAGTACAATTTATAATGAATCAGTTCGATTAAAGAGATTTTCCTCAACATACTGGTGACATGAAATGGGACGAATTCTCTTACAGCGGGAACTAAATTGTATACTTATTGAAGGTACGAAGGCTTTTAGGCCGCAGCAGAATATTTAAAGGTCGTCGCATTGAAACTGTTTCTGAAAAATGTCATTAGTCTTTTATGAACCTGTGGAGGTTTTTTCTTAAGACATATGCAAATATTTTACCTTCAGCTATCACAGTAAGTTATTTTATGTCTTTGAAGGGGAAGCTTATTTTATGAACTTGTGGTTTTGCTGTGGGCTACTTAGGGCATATGTACATACATATTTAATCTTCCCTTATCACACTAAGTTGATTTTTCTTTGTGAAATTGAAGCAATTGAACTTGAAGCATCCACTATTAAACCCCCAATTGGCTTCATCTTGAAATCTCTCTCATTCGAACAAAGGTAATTTTTTAAAAAAAATATTTTCTGAGAGCCATCTTTAGATCCTCAGCACCTAGCTCTGGTTAGAGCCACTGAGCTCATCATCACTGGGTAAGCTCAGAAACATCTCAGCTATGCGTGTGGTAAATTCATTGAAGTCGTTTAGAATTTACACATTTTTCTTCCAAAATAAGACATAAGTATGTGGTCGGCAGAAAGAGAACAACTGCATTTTGCAAAATCAAACTATGCCACTTGGGCTAATATTAAAGAATATCTGCATTAGCGGAAATATTTAACCCTAGTGGTCAGCACAAAGAGAACAGAATATCTGCATTAGCGGAAATATTTAACCCTAGTGGTCAGAACAAAGAGAACAGCTGAATGGATTAGGTTTTTGTTGGCTGACCTTCTGCGATCATGAAAATCCTAGAAATAAGTAAATATATTACAAATTTGACGTAATTCGGCAAATGATGATGATGAGGATACGGAAAACGCCTAGTGGTCGGCACGTAGAGAACGTCAGAGGTTTAAAATTAATTGAATTTGTTGAAAATGCCTTGTACGTTCTGCCGCCGTGGAGGAGCTCCAAAATATCAACTGATATTCAAAATTAGTTAGATAATAATGATTTAAATCAGTGGTCGGCACAAAGAGATCAGCCATAAAATGTACGTGTATTCATTTCATTTATTTACACAGATTTTGTAATTTAAAGCCAAATTACAATAAAAACTACTACTCAATGTATTGGTGATAATGAACAAAATTTTTGCGGTTTTGCGACGATGATAATCGTTCGAAATAATAGAATCATTTGGGAATGATGGTAAATGCATTGGAACATAATTTGCTCCGAGTCCGAAAAATAGAAAGAAACACATTAACCCCTTTCCATGATTTTAAAATTTTACAATTTTAATTTATTGAGCCTTTTTTAAATCAATAAACGAGAACTTAAAACTATAATATAACAATTTAATTTGTTAAATAAAGGACGAGGCTTTTAAAATAATAAGTTTGAAACAAAGAGATTTTTAGCTCTTTCAAAATAATTTCGAATTGGCCAAATGTCATTGACCAGAGGTCGACTCAAAGAGAGCAATCACAAGGGATGATTTAATGTGGTTGTGATTATGGTATATATAAAATATGGACAGATTCAAAATGAGATAAGAGTATAATGATTTAGACCAGTGGTTGCCATAAAGAGGCCAGCCGAGAGTATAAATGTCTTGTTGTGTTAACAAGAAACCATTGAGAAATATCTTAAGAAAGTCTAAATTAATTAAAAATAATACCACGGAACACGGAGAACAGGAGAGATTTTCAACAGAACCGAATGTGACAAGTATTTCGACCAGAGGTCAACACAAAGAGAGCAACCACAGGAGAAGATTTAATAATGTGGTGGCAATGAATAGAATTATATTTGGTTATGATTAATTTTATTTGTTTCTATTTCAATTAAAAATTATAATAAAATTTATAGAAAATAAGCACAAGCAACTAAGGCTATCGCATTACAAAAATTATACAAATAGTGGTGTTGATGGTGTGAGAACATATCAATGATATCGACCGGTGGTCGGCATAAAGAGAGCAACCTGCAGTGTAAAGTCAAGTGGTGACAACTTTGAGTAATTGGGAAAATACTAAGTAGGCAAATTGAATGAAAGGATTAATGAACACATAGTGTATTTAGAACAGAGATCGGCACGAACACATCATCGACAGTGTACAATTAAGAACATTCCTGTTGGCGTTCTACGGCCAATACAACACTGCGAAGTATCTGCAGAGATTTACAATTAGTTAAGCGATCATAGAGAAACGACCCAGTGGTCGGGTAAATTTAAATTTAAAATTTATTAACCAAAATTTGTGTTGGATTCCCGCGGCCGAAAACGAAAAAGGAACATATTTAATTCTACAATCTATCTTAATATATATTTACCCTCGACACTGATTCACTGACTCTGTCACGCAGTACGTAGGAATTTAAATAGACATTCTATAATTTTCTTTTTCTATAAATAATAATAATAAAAAAAAATAATATTTTTTTTTGTACAGAAATTGTGTTTTCCCCAATTTTTTTTTTCCAAAATTTTTTTTTAAATTTTTTTTTCAACAAAAATTTTTTTTTTCACAAAATTTTTTTTTTCAACACAATTTTTTTTTTCCACAAAAATTTTTTTTTTTCAACAAATTTTTTTTTTCTAGAAAAATTTTTTTTTTAATCAAAATTTTGTTTTCAACAAAATTCTTTTTTTTCGACAACATTTTTTTTTCCACAAAAATTTTTTTTTTCAACAAATTTTTTTTTCCATATTTCAACGGGCGCATTACAACTTACTAGTTAATAAATAATTACTAGAAGTCGACCCAAAGAGAGATCGAACTTGTAGAGGTCTGCTAACCGGATCTGTGAACAGTACATGAAAATACTGATTGGGCACGTAATGTTGGACCACTGAGTCTACCACTACCTATGACCTTCCGCAATAATTAACGAATGCCAGCCAATTTATCACGCAACAGCGCACACAGCTGCTCATCTCCACCAACATGTCACGCGCTTAAGGCCAATAATCCAATGCGATTCGCTTTCATGAATAAATTGCCCTTAAGGTGGGCCTACAGGATATGCAAGCCGCTATTGGTGATTGGCTCCCGTGTACAGCAGAGCGTTATTGGCCATGTTTTGTGGACTGTACCCGTTACCAATTGACACTTATTTGGACAGTAAAACAAAAAGTCATGTGAAAACAAAACAACAACAACAACAAAACAAATTCCACCATTTTCGCAGCTGCTGACAAAGCCAGTCATAGTCCTGTGGTTATTTGTTGGCCAGCACTAGTAATGCCGATGTTACTGTGAATTGAATTTCTATTTTTTTTTTGCTGTTAGTTCTACTATTGTTTTGACTTGTTGGCTGATGTGGCTATTGTCCTGCTGGGACGAACTCCCCGCTACTCTCGTCGGTCTATTAGGGACTGTAGTACGTTTTCTCGTTACCATTGGCCTGGTTTGGCCTATTTTCTCCATTCCCCAACGGCAATGCTGGCAAAAACAATTTTAAACTATACTTGTTATTGCGGTATCTATTTTGCTGTTGATTGTTGTTTGGTGTTTTCTCTTTTTTTCCGCCTTTTTTTTCTTTGTTGCCACTGCTTAAAGGTTTCAATTCCCACTATTGATTGAATGTCCGGTTTATTTACAGGTTGTTTTTTTCTGATTCTGCTTCTGTTGCCCGTTGTCGTCATTGTGGTGGTTTTTTTGTTTGTTTTTTTGTTATTATTCCACAATGTTGAAATAACAATTAAAATTGCTCAAGTCCACCGTTGACATTTGCCGTTAACAAACCTATTCAATTTTTAGTTTTGTTACTTTTGTCTAACAGGACAAGTGTTTAATTGAGCCGAGTTGTATTAAACAAATGATGATTGCATACAAAATAAATCTTTAAACTAAGTCAATTTCTCTGAAGACGCCTTATAATACGCAACGTTTTTTTTTTTTTTTAAAAAAAATATTATAAGGCCTTAAGATATGCACTGTTTTGTCAAGACTGTGTAAAGCCTTAAATGAGTTTCAATATATTAGAGATGCTAAATGTCGGCACTGATATTTAATTAATCGTTAACAATTGGCAGAAAAGCTTTTCAGTCAGCATTGTGTTGGGAGCTTTTCTTTTTTCTGTGGAAAGTATGCAATGGTTTTAAAAATATTAGAGATCCTGAAGGTATGCAATGGTATTTAATTAATCGTTAACAATTCGAAGCAATATTTAATCCTTTTCTCTGTGGTCGCCTTGTGATATGCCACATTTCTTAAAAAATATTATAAGGCCTCAAGTTATACACTGTTTTTCAATACTTTGCAAAGCCTTAAAGTATGCACTGTTTTCAATAATTTCTAAAGCCTTAAAGTATGCAAAGTTTTCCAACATATTATAGATCCTCAAGGTATGCAACGGTATTTAATTAATCGTTAACAATTCGAAGGAAAGGTTTTAAGTCAGATTTTTTTTAGCTTTTCTTTTCTCTGTGGTCGCCTTGCGATAGGCAACGTTTTTTAAACATTATTATAGGGCCTCAAGTTATACACTGTTTTCAATACTTTGTAAATCCTTAAAGTATGCAATGTTTTCCAACATATTTGAGATCCTCAAGGTATGCAAAGGTATTTATTCAATTGTTAACAATTCGAAGGAAAGGTTAGTCAGATTTTTTTTAGCTTTTTTTTTCCCTGTGGTCGCCTTGCGATAGGCAACGTTTTTTTAAACATTATTATAGGGCCTTAAGGTATGTTCTTCAATACTTTGTAAAGTCTTAAAGGACGCGATATTTTTCAATACTTTGTAAAGCCTTAAAGTATGCAATGGTTTCTAATACATTAGAGATTCTCAAGGTATGTAATGACATTTAATCAATCGTTAACAGTTCGAAGAAAATCCTTCAAGTCAACATAGTTATAGTTCTGGGAGCTTTTTGTGCTGTGACATCACATCTTTCACATGCCAATTGAAATGTCATGTAGGTTCGATCACACACACACGTAGACACATTAGATAACGGTAACACCGGCTGTTGGGCTCTCTGACCACCATCGAAAATAAAGCGTAAAATTTTCCAAAAATTTATGTTTTTAATTACAAAACCAAATAATAACGAAAACACCAATTCAACCGCCGCAGACAATACAGCAGCGACAAAAATAAAATCGCACAATGGACCGATCGACCAACCGACCGACCAACGGACGGACGGACGGACAATAACAACGAGCAAATTGTATTTTAATCAATTCTAATTTGTGGCAAAGTAATTATTTACACAAAGTTCATTAAACAACAGATGTCACAGGGAATAATGTAATATAAATTAAATAAATTTATGCAATAAATAAAATGTACATATACTCTCCCTCTACGCAGGCCACCATGAATGCCCCAAGCTCGTACTCCACCTCACCGCCGCCACCGAACGAACAGAAATCCAATAAAATAAAATATGCATTATTTCTTTCCCACACAACTCGCATGTGGATGCTCGCTAGGTCGGATGACTAATGGCCAGGCTGCCTGAATTAAGCCGCAGAGGCGCAAGTGTCCTAGGGTTGAGCGTGGAGAAAATGCCAGTCAATGGAGGAGAACTTGGTTCGTCTCTACCTTCGTCGAAATTGAAAAGTTAATTCAATAAAACTTATTTAAAATTTATTTATCACATTACATTCAATAAACGGCTCATTTCGAAATTAGTCACACACAGCGGATAGTGAATGAATTATCGCATGGACAGACTGAAATCTGTGCCATTCATTTGTTTTAAAAGTTAATCTTTGCATACACCAGATAGATCTAATGGAGCCTAGTTATACAAACTTATGCCACAGAACGGCTAATGCTTTTCTGGCTTCGAGATTACTCCACGCCAACAGTTACGAGGTGGAACGAATCGCTGAAATATGCTTAGTGGTCTTACCAGGATACTAAGCTGGATTTTCTGTGTGATAGTGGCTTACACTACCTCTCACGTCACAGCCGTCCGCTAGCTGCAGTATGAGAACCACATCTAAAAGTATAGAAAATTGTCTACAAGTGACAGAGTTTACATTTTTCCGAGTTACATATTTTATTTAGAGCAACTAGAAAATGTGAATATACCAAATCCAGGCGGACGTTCTGCGGCTTGCAGTTACACAAACCATCGCCGGTTTAAATCAGTGGTCGCCCTAAAGAGAGCAACCAGAAAATGTGAATGCACAAAATCCACCAGCGGCTTGTGGTGACACAAGCAATGTCCGATTTAAATCAGTGGTCGGCATAAAGAGAGCAACCAGAAAATGTTACCGATTTAAATTAGTGGTCGCCACAAAGAGAGCTACCTGAACACGTGACCACACAAACTCGGAGCTGTCGTTCGATATAACTGTAGACTTTCAAATGGTGCAGAAAACGCCTCGTATTTCGACCAGTGATCGGCATAATGAAAGCAGACAGGAATTTAAATGGTCAAAAATTAACGCCTAGTATTTAGACCAGTGGTCGCCATAATGAGAGCAACCAGAAAATAGGAATGTATAAAATCCAAACTGACGTTCTGACTGATTTAAATCAGTGGTCGCCACAAAGAGAGCAACCAGAAAATGTGAATGTACAGACTCGTAGCTGTCGTTTTGCTGTTCGAAGTAACTAAAGACTTTCAAATGTTACCGAAAACGCCTAGTATTTAGGCCAGCTTTCGGAATAACGAGAGGAGATGGAAATTCAAATTTTCAAAAATTAACAAAATTCTTTCGGGGGACAGAGATTTACAACTAAGCAAATAATGAGAACATACCACAGATTTAGACCAGTGGTCGCTATAAAGAGAGCAATCTGAAAATGTGAATTAATGAAATCCAAGCTGACGTTCTGAGGCTTTTGCTTACACAAGCCATAACCGATTTAGACCAGTGGTCGCCATAAAGAGACCGATCAGAAAATGTGAATGCACAAACTCGGAGCTGTCGTTTTGCTGTGCGGAATCTGTTCGAAATAACTGAAGAATCTCAAATTAATCGAGATTCGGGCAAATGCTGATGACGGTACTGAAAACGCCAAATACTTAGACCAGTGGTCGGCATAATGAGAGCAGACAGAAATTTCAATGTTCAAAATTTTACAAAATTCTTTTTGTCTATTAGGCAAATAATGAGAACAGGCCACAGATTAAAGATCGGTGGAGGGCACAAAGAGAGTAGCCACAAAATTCCCATGTAATTCCGTTCTGCGATTATGAAAAAGATTTTGAAATAGCGGAATAATTTTAAGATTAGGCAGAATTTGATAAATTGAGATGCTGGTACAGGAAACCCTTAAAGTATTTAGGCCAGTGGTCGGCATAAAGAGAACAACCAGAAGTGTAATCCTATTGATGGATGACATCAGCCTGGAGTTGGCGAGGACTTTATGCCGTCACTAAGATGGTCTAAGGAGACCCTGCGCACAAGCTTTCGGAAGGAGAGCCTTTACTTGGGTAATCAAATTCTGCAGTGGTCCTAGGAAAAAGGCCCAGGGGACCCTATGCAGTACCTTTCGGAAGGGGAGTCACTATCGATTCTATGAATACTACAGTGGACCACAGAGGGACCATAGCTGTCAGTACCGGTCAGGAAAAAAAGGCACTGTCTGTTTACTCAATTCTATAGTGAGTCAAGGATCTGATTGCAGTGCCTGTCTGAGGGAGTGGCCCTACTGATTAAATAAGTCCTATAATGAACAAATAGGGCAATTTGAAGTGCCTTTCAGTAGAAATGACACTGCAGATTTGTGGCGATCGCATTGTGGTCGCGTCTTAGGAGTATTTGAATCTGCGTCTTAGGGTCAAGTTGCTATTTGATTATTTACTACTCTTTCCCCAAAGTATGTGGATGGCCGTACAAATTTAAAACAGTTTTATAAACCTTTGTTAAATTGTTTTTGTATTTTCACCCATTTCTCTTAACAGCGGTTTATAAAGCGATTATAAACTATTTTGAATGCGGGTATTTTTTTTTTTAAAGAAAATACAATTTTCAAAATTCGAAATAAAATATGAACAAAACAAATTGAGTTTTGTAGCCTTAAAAAAATGTTTCCAAATTAACGAGTGAAATTTGCGATTGAAAAACAATAGCAAGTCAATATAAACGCATTCGAATGCCATGAAATGCAACGAGGGGCTGTTAAAACAAAACAAAAATGAAAAAAGAAGAGAAATCATCTAAAGCCATAAAAATACCGGGAGACAAAAATTTGTGAGCCAACCGCGTCAGCAACGCTGGTCAACATTCGGCTTCAAGTGCTTGTAGATGGGAATGCATGCACAATTATTTAATATATCACACGTGTGTGTGTGAGTGTGTGTGTTTGATACGCACACACAAACAGTCATGGGGTACACCGGAAACGACGGTTATGGTTATGACCATGGCACATGTGAAGTACTCCGCTTTCACACATTGTTTTTTTGCCAAGAGAATAACGAAACGGACAGCTAAGATGGAATGGCCACCAGCAATAGAATTTATGGCCATTAAAGTAAAACATGATTTTTTAACACACAGACACTCCGATACAGGCACACTCATGGTCATTTATCCTGTAAGAGCTTTCACCATCACACATTTTACATCTTTCCCTTAATGGTGGAACAACAAACGAAGCCATTACTTGAAAATATGTGATGCATTTTCATGTCATAGATTCGTTTTGGGATGGGAAAGGGACAGAGCTGCAATGGCCGACAGGAAGACATGTCAGAGTTTCTAACACGAAATTCAAACACCTTTTTTTCCCCCAGCTTCCTTCTGGGGGCAATACAAATTGTGCTGAGGATTTTTTTTTAATGAAATTCAGGACTTTACCTTATTGCTACTTCGCCGTTTGTTTTAGGTTTGTGTTCTATTTGTCTATAACCCGGAGTTTGGGAGAGGGTATCGTAAAAATAGTATACGAAATATTCATTCAACATAAATTATCATACCCACGGCGATCATTATTCAAATCAAAAATGCAAAATTTTACTTGCAGTTTTTGCATTTGTTTTTTCTTTTTGCATATTTCTCCATCTGCCGAGAAATGCAAACAAAAAACACTTATCGAAGAGAGGTAGAAAAACCGATCAATGACAGCCAACAAATCGACTGACAACAATATGAACGGATTGTGATAAGTCGTCCAACTGTGACCCCTCTGTAATAATTAAATTGAAAACCTAAATATTTAATTGTATGACATTTATGATCCACTTTCTTCGACCATCCATCAAAGTCGGGGAGTGGGATCGGAAGACATGGGAATCCGGAGGTGTCAACGGATGCTCAGGTGGATCACTATGACAGCTGCTGCGGTTTATGAAATCTCTACGCCTAGCAACGGAAATATTTCGAATTTTTATTGGAATTTCGTAATAGAAAAAAAATTCAAAGCATGCCATCGATGGTGTTGACTGATGGTGTTAAATTAATGAGAAGTTCATTAGATTAATGAGAAATTCGTTAAATTAATGAAAAATTCATTAAATAAATGAGAAATTCATTAAATGAATGAGAAATTCGTTAAATGAATGAAAAATTCATTAAATTAATGAAAAATTCATTAAATTAATGAAAACTTCGTTAAATTAAAAAAAAATTCATTAAATTAATAAAAAAAATTATTTAATTATTCATTAAATTAATGAAAAATTCATTAAATTAATGAGAAATTCATTAAATTAATGAAAATTTCATCAAATTAATGAAAAATTCATTAAATTAATGAAAATATCATCAAATTAATGAAAAATTCGTTAAATTAATGAAAAATTCATTAAATTAATAAAAAAAAATATTTTATTATTCAATAAATTTATTAAAAATTCATCAAATTAATGAAAAATTCATTAAATTAATGAAAAATTCATTAAATTAATGAAAAATTCATTAAATTAATGAAAAATTCATTAAATTAATGAAAAGTGCATTAAATTAATCAAATTAATGAAAAATTCATTAAATTAATGAAAAATGCATTAAATTAATGAAGAATTCATTAAATTAATGAAGAATTCATTAAATTAATGAGAAATTCATTAAATTAATGAGAAATTCATTAAATTAATGAAGAATTCATTAAATTATTGAAAAATTCATTAAATTAATAACAAAAAATATTTAATTATTAACTAAACTAAGGAAAATTTCATCAAATTAATGAAAATTTCATTAAAATAAATTCATTAAATTATCATTAAATTTCGTAATAGCAAAAGAATTCAAAGCAATGTCATCGATGGTGTTGACCGATGACTAAATATCGGCAAATGATTAAGGCGATTTTGTTATTGGAAGTTTATATTCAAACTTGCGCCAAATGATAGTCATTTGGCGGAAAAGATATTACTTTTCTTTAAAATTCTTACAATTTGGGTGAAGTGAAAAGTCCCAGCTAAAAATTCCTATTAAGGAATTATTATTAAGGAATTATTAGTTTAAGTGTGGCTTTTACACGGGAACTTCATCTGACTTTAGGCTGTCGCTCCCAAGTCCCTATAAAGGATAAGGGGAGAATTTCGAGCCTCAGCGGACATTGCTTGCTTATGCAAGATCAGCTGAAGCACTAGAAGCCATTATCAACCCATGGAGGTCTATTGGCATCATTTCTCTAGGAAAAGTGTTAGACGTGCGTAGCCGGTTTTAAACAGTAGATGGCCGGCATCAGTGAGTATACAAATTATATCCCATCTCTTCCTTCGTGGAATGTTAAGGGCAATCCCCTCGTTGATAATGTAAAACCTGTGAAAACTCTATAAATTCATTAAGAAAAAAAAACCAAGTCCATCTTGACACACCTGAACCGCCTGACTTTCCAAAGCATTGAAATGTCCGTATAAAGCCAGCATCGTGGATGCACTACTTTCCCAACAAAATTCTCCAATAGGTTTTCCTATGCGCTCTCCCCTCATAAAACCACAAGCATGTCGATTGAATATTAAACTCGTTCAGTGCTGCCACGACGCCCATAGGACATACAATATACAAACATCCGTATAGAAGAACCAGGAACATCTCAAAATTATGTGGCACGCCCTTTACATGTTCGGCAAGCACAACGACGTCACAGCCCACACACACACACACGAGAACAGCGAATTACTAAGGAAAAACATTGACTACAAAACGCCTCCACTAAGTTCCCCACCAGATAGGAATTTAATGTGATGTATATTTAAAAAATAATGGAAAATCTAAAAATTTGTCCAGCATAAAGAAAGAAATGTAAAACAGAGAGCGAGCAGAGAAGAAATTGTTTTAAAATTGAAATGCAAGATTTTATTAAATTAATTCATTAATTAAAGTATTCTTTCAATTAATATTATTCGAAAAACGTCATGGAATGAATGGCAACAAAAAATGCCATATAAACTTTATTAAATAATGGAAAATGTTTAGTGATTTTAAACTCTAACTGGCGGTCGTCATTAATAGTGTGTAATTTCGTAACAAATAATTGTCTGTGAAGAAGGTTAATATTTTTTATGAAATTAAACACATTTAACGAGGTCCGCCTCAGTTAGAGGGTCTTGTTGGTCAGAGGGTTAAATAAAATGATCACTGAAGTATGAAATAAAATTAATGAAATGGTTCATTACATTAATGAAACAGCTCATTGCTTACTTATACCCCTTAACATTCCATGAAGGAACAGACAGGGAACTTCTCACGGATCAGTGAGCCGTGTACGATATAACTTGTATTCTCACTAACTGGGAAGCTTTACCTGGCTTAGAGATTACTACTCGCCTGCATTTACGAGGTGGAAAACAGTCGCTGAAAAATGTTTGATGGTCTTACCAGGTTTCGAAACTGGGTTCGGCCCTGTGATAGTCATAGAATGAAGGAAATTATTTATTCCAATCATGAATTACTGTTAAAGACCATGCCGAAGAGATAAATTTATAAAAAAAAATTTTTTTTAAAAAATTATTAAATTAACGAAAAAATTCATTTAATTCATGAAAATGCATTAAATGAATGAAAAAAAATATGAAATTAATAAAAAAAAATCATTAAATGAATGAAAAATTCATTAAATTAACAAAAAAAAAATATTTGAACTATTGAACTGAGGAAAAATGCATTAAATTTATGAAAGATTTATTAAATGAATGAAAAAAATTCATTAAATTAATGAAAAAAAATTAAATTCATTACATTAATGAAAAAATTATTAAATGAATGAAGAATTCATTAAATTAATGAAAAAATTATTAAATGAATGAAGAATTCATTAAATTAATGAGAAATTTATTAAATTAATAAAAAAAACTTATTTAATTATAAAAAAAATTGTATAATGAAAAATGCATTAAATTTATGAAATTTCATTAAATTAATGAAGAATTCATTAATGAAAAAATGAAAAATTCATCAAATTAATGAAAAATTAATTAAGTTAATGAAAAATGCATTAAATTAATAAAAAATTCATTAAATTAATGAGAAATTCTTTAATTGAATGAGAAATTCGTTAAATTAATGAAAAATTCATTATATTAATGAAAACTTCGTTAAATTAAACAAAAAATCATTAAATTAAGAAAAAAAAATTATTTAATTATTCATTAAATTAATGAAAAATTTATTAAATTAATGAGAAATTCATTAAATTAATGAAAATTTAATTAAATTAATGAAAAATTCATTAAATTAATGAAAATATCATCAAATAATGAAAAATTCGTTAAATTAATGAAAAATTCATTAAATTAATGAAAAAATCATTAAACTAATGAAAACTTCGTTAAATTAATAAAAAAAATGCATTAAATTAATAAAAAAAAAATATTTAATTATTCATTAAATTTATTAAAAATTCATCAAATTAATGAAAAATTTATTAAATTAATGAAGAATGCATTAAATTAATCAAATTAATGAAAAATTCATTAAATTAATGAGAAATTCATTAAATTAATGAGAAATTCATTAGATTAATGAGAAATTCGTTAAATTAATGAAAAATTCATTAAATTATTGAAAAATTCATTAAATTATTGAAAAATTCATTAAATTAATGAGAAATTCGTTAAATTGTAAAAATTAAATTAAAAAAAAATTAAATTAAAAAAAAAATCATTAAAATAATAAAAAAAAATTATTTAATTATTCAATAAATTAATGAAAAATTCATTAAATTAATGAGAAATTTATTAAATGAATGAAAAATTCATTAAATTAATGAACAAATTCATTAAATTAATGAAAAAATCATTACATTAATGAAAAATGTATTACATTAATGAAAGATTCATTAAATTAATGAAAAATTATTCAATTATGGCAACTTTGCCAATTTTATAATTAATGAAGAATTCATTAAATTAATGAAAAAAAAATTTAAATTAATGAAAAATTCATTAAATTAATGAAAATTTCATTAAAGTAATAAAAAAAATTATTGAATTATTCATTAAATTAATAAAAAAAACTAAGGAAAATTTCAATGAATTAATTCATTAAATAAAAACTTGTATACAATTTAAATATTTGGGTTCTACATGAATTCAATTTGCTATGTTGACTTGTCGAACAGAGGAAGTGTCTACGTCCTTTCATATCACTTGCTGGCGTCTTCAACGTAAGCTTTTTAAATTGTATCTTGTGGATACTTTTTTTTTGTTTTTGGCATTTTCATAAATATTAATCTATGTCATAATATAACATAAGCAGCAACAACAACACAACAAGTACAACAAACGGCATATCAGTGTATAAAGTGACGGCAGCGAAACAGTAATAAAATCCTTATGTAAAACATAATTGATAGCAATACATCAATCAATGTCATGCCATATACGAGAAGAACGAGACATGGTCGTTTTCTGTCTCGCACGGTTCCAAAGGCAAAGCTGTACGGTTTTGCTCCTGACAGTGTCTGCGTCGTCTAATACTTGTGAGATACTTTAAAGAAAAGGAACAGATGCTGACAATGTGAATGGTGGTGGTGTTGGCGGCGTTGGGAGACAAACCGTTCACAGTCAAGGATACCATTTATGTGACGGCGTTGTTGTTAGACGATTGTAATGAAATTATAATTTGTATTAAAGAAAATCAGTGCCGGACAAGTGCTGTGTGTCTGAAGCCCAATGAATTTGAAACTCATACCGAACCTTTGTCAAACTTGGGCCAAAAACGAAATCAATTTGAAATTGTTGAAGCCCTTAAAGATTTATTGTGTTAGAGAGAGGAGAGGTCGCCTCCCTCAAAAAAAAAATCGTTCTCCAGCTAAATGTGTCCTTTTCTTTCTGCTTCGCCATCCACTAACACTAACTGTGGCCTTCCACCTTATGAATGGCGTTTTTCTTTTTCTTTTTGTTTGGTTGTTTGCTTGTTTTGAATTCAACAAGAAGTTCCCAGTGTTGCCAATATTTTTTGCTCCCCTCTTCGGTGGATATTCTTACAAAATTTCAGTTTTTTTCCCTTTAAATGGCAATTAATATTGCATTGGAAATCATTTCAAGATTTCCTTTTAACTCGCCTTCAATTCGTTTGGGTTTCCTTCGAAGTCTCGGTGCTTTTCTCCTTTGTCATATATTCTGCTTTACGGCTTTGCCTGCGTTCGTCTACGATTGTTTGTGTGTACAGTTTCCATGGAGACGTTCCAAAGGAGCCGAAGTGAAGCATCACATATGACATGTTTTCGCAGAAAACCTTGGCACATACATTCATTATGACTCGAATATGTGGATGTGTTTTTCTCGATGCCTGTGGATACAAATTTTCATAAATATTTTAGCCATTTATTGTGATTTTTCGTCTGCTCGCAACCCACCTCATGCCTGCCCCTGCCCTTGCCTCTGTCTGTGTTTCAATGGTTATGGGGCCTCAACGACTTTGTATCGAATCTGTTTTGGATATATGTATCTTGTCGGATACCCTTCTGTGTAGATGGCCGTGCGCAAAATTCTTGACTATTTTCCTTCCCCGTCTTTCATTGTAAGCGTGCAACTTACGCAAGACACTGTGGATGACTCCTACGGAGGAGCCTCTTTTGTGTGTAGGATGTAGTTTTTACTCTCAAATCCAAATATATCATCTGCCTACGCCCTTTGTTATGATGGCTCGTCCATCACAACATCCGTCTGTTGATGACATCAGTCGATTTTAAGTACTTTTGAATTGTATTTCGAATTCTTCTCCACTATTCACAAGAGAAACAACATAAAATGTATCCGATTTCTCAAAGGCACTTGTCAATCGAGTCGAGTATATTTTCCTCTTTGTATTTGTTGTTGTTGAGGTTTTCACTCGGACGCGATTTAACGTGTGCGTTGGAGTACACCCAGTGTGCCGGCTGGAGGATGTGTATTTCAATTTTCGATTCCAAAATCGAATTTACTTGTTTCTTTTGTGAAATATTTATACAATTTAATATAAATGGCAAAAAAGGGAAATTACTTGACACACACCGATTTTCAAGTACTTCAAGCACAGACCATACGGGGGGCAGACGTACCAAGTTTTTTTTTTTTGGCGCATTAGTTCGGCTACACACTCTAGATGTCAGTAATTGCCACGGCAATATTTGAAACCGTATTGAAAGGTTTTGAAAGAAAATAATGTCTTTTTTAAATCAAAAACTGTTTAAATACCCCCTTGGAAATGTTCAGCAAACGACTTGGGACGTTTGCCTTCTGTATGGTCTTTGCTTCAAGGTAATGTGTTCTTTTTTTCATTTGCCAGATTTTGAGATCCAGGGGGAGTTAATTTTCTTTAAAAACCATCTCCTGTACTTAAAGATCCCCTGTACTTAAAATTTTAAAGGGAATCTCTCTGTGGTACATTATGCACTGCATGGGCCTAGAGATTTATATTAATGTGAATCATACGTCCCATATCCCCCGGTGAATTGAATTAATATTAAACATACGCCGCACAGTCCAATGGTATAAATATCAATCATACGCATCATGGTCATAGAGTACAGTATACTCTCACATAAGCGGACACCTAAGGGACTACGAATTTTGTCGGCTGATGAAAGGTGTCCGCTTATGAGAGAAGTAGACACGAGGACTGAAGTGGAATGGTACACCAAAAAGTGTCGTTTATGAGAGGTGTCCGCAAGGAGAGAGTACACTGTACACAAAAAATATTTAACTTAACTTGCCTCTGCAACCTGTTTATTTAAAATATTTAAATGTATGTATTTTTACTGGACTTTTGTGATCCAGGTGGAGTGAATTCGTTTATAAATACAGAGATTTTCCTCTGTTCTTAAATTTACAAAGGAATCGCTCTGAAAGAAACATTTGAGAATTTGAGAAATCGGACACTGCAGCGTATGATGGCAATTATGTCACAATACCCAGACATTGTATTAGGAGAATTGTATAAATAATAATCATACTGCCCAGAGACCCGAAGAATTGTATTAATATCAATCATACGCCACATGGTAAATTAAATTACTATCGATCATACGCCTCATGTCACACTGGTGAATCTGATTAATATCACTCATTCGCTCCATAACCCGATTAATTGAAATAATATCGATCAGACATCACAGGGTTTTAGTGTAATTGCATTAATATCAATCATACGATCAATCGTCCCGATATCATAATACACCACAGCCCCCAAAAGTAAAACCAATCATGCACTTTACAGCCCCCAGTGAATTGCAATATGTAAATATCAATTATGCGCCCCTCATATCTGGTAAAATACGTCCCAGAGACCCGCGGAATTGTATTAATTTCAATCATAGGCCACATGATAAATTAAATTACTATCAATCATACGCCTTATGTCACTGGTGAATTGTCTTAATATCAGTCAGACGCTATAAATAGTAATCATACTTCCCAGAGACCCGGCGAATTGTATTAATATCAATCATACGCCTCATGTCACACTGGTGAATCTTATTAATATCCATCATAACCCGGTTAAAGTGTAATAATATCGATCATTCATCACAGGGTTTTAGTGTAATGACATTAATATCAATCATACGCCACATGATGAATTGGTTATTTCATATTACTGATGAATTGCCTTAATATCAGTCAGACGCTCCATAACCCGATTAATTGAAATAATATCGATCAGACATCACAGGGTTTTAGAGTAATTGCATTAGTCGCATTGCCCTTCAAAGTCCCAATGAATACAATAATTCATATCAATCATACGCCACATGGTGAATTGAATTACTACCCATTCTACGCTCGGCACTACTAATGAATTGTAGTAATATCACTCATACTGTCGCCCAAACCGATTATTTTCAATAATATCGATCATACATCACATAATTTGAGTGCAATTGCATTAACATCAATCATACGCATAATAGTCACATTGATTTGTGTAAATATAATAATATACACGTCCCCCCATGTAACATCAATCATGTGCTTTGTAATAATATCAATCATTCGCCCCACAAATCGGGTACTTTTTGCACTTGTTTTACTATAGTACATAGTGAATTGTATTGATATTAATCATACGCCCGATAGTCCTGGCCAATTCTATTACTATCCATCATACGCTCCACTAGTCTATTGTATTACTATGCATCCTGAGATGCAGGGCTCTGGTTAAGTACTATAAAATCACATTAATATCAATCATACGCCCCCATGCCCCCACCCCTGTGTATTGTAATAATATCGATCAGACATCACATTGGCCCGTTAAATTGAATTAATGTCAATAAATAGCGAATTACAGTCAGAACAATCACACGGTGAATTGTATTAATGTCCATCATACGCCCCATAGTACAAATATTACTGTCACTTCATTAATATAAATCATACGTCCCATTGTCCTAGTGTTATTTATAGCAATCATACATCTATTTTATGCTAATAATATCAGTTATACCCAGAGCCTGGTGAATTGCATCAATATCACTCATACGCCGCCAGCGTCATAGGGTGTGCATCAATGCCAAGCATACTACTAGCTCTAGTTCTAGTGAATTGAATTGAATTGAATTACTATCAAACATTCGCCCCATGTTCCCCTCTTGCCACCCACCTTATTTGCTAGTGTACTGTATTTGTTGTGAACGATATTAATCATACGCCCCAGCGTCCAAGAATAATTTGTTTCAAAGCCTATTATAATTTTTTATTGTAATAAATATGTGTATAAACAAAAACCAAATTAATATCAATCATACGCCCAATTTACCTTTCCCAGTGTATTAATTCCCCTTACTCTTATTATTTTGTTTTAACTTTCTCATAAATATTTTCTTTTTCTATTCCTTGCAGGTAAGACCTCGCTTTGGTATATTTCTTTCCCAGATAAACGAGTAAGTTTCCCACGTCTATTATCATAATTGTCTACAATATAAGATTTGGCATAAAAATTGCCCAAAACCACACCGTTGGTGAAACTTGAAATTACCGCAGAATTTTATGCATTCTTGTGAACAACCAACACTGCTTTCCTCGCCTGTCATTTGTATCCGATTTGGAGATTAGATTAAAGTTTTCGACTTTTTCGTGAACGCGCTTTCCCTTTTCTTCGTCGCCGGCTATTTTGCCTTTTACCATTTTTTTCGTCTTCTCACAATATTTATTTGCTTTTGACTAATTTATGCGACAGCACAACAAGCAATTTTTCAGCGCAACATATACAAACAAGCAATTTACATATGGTCTCAAGCGGAGTGTGAACAGACAGTGCCGTGTTTTGCTCAGTCGGTCCATGCAACGTACATGAAGGTGAAGGAAAGTGTCTATATGTCCGGGCTGGTATAGCAAAGCAACTTCACTGACACAGAGCAGGAGTATATGGTGGAAAGAGAACACCAAGAGGAAGGATACCAAAATTTTCCAAGTATTGTTTGAGTGTGTGTGTTTGGCAAATGATAAGGAACGATGCGCTGTCGCCGTTTTCATTGCTACAAATGAGGCGAATTTTCCACATTTTTTCAAGGGGGTTTTCTGTGGAAAGTTTACAAGTGCCAGATAAAAAAGAAAAAAAAAAAACGAAATGGGGGCAAATGACAAATTTTGTTACTATCTTAAATGTGCTGGCAACAACACTACAGGTGTGAATGGTTATTTGTCAGCGCAACAAGGCCGCCATCATCATCCTTTCAACGTAGCCGCTAACAGTGCAACATATGTATTATTCAGTGCTAAGGGGATTCAGGTGGGGGGGAAAAAAAACTCCTTACCCGCCATCAACTTGTTATGCTGTGGTAATGAGACGACATTTAAGCCCATCTTGAAAGAACGTCGTCTATGGTGCTACTTCATCTGAAAGGGCCAGCTCGAACTAGGGTGGGCTGGAGATGGTGGTACGACTGACGTTTGCTGCGTTTTATCTCTGGCAGACTGTAATTTTATTGTGCGTTCACTTGTGCCCGTATTACTAATTGCTCTGATGTCACTCTGAGCTTGGAGGCGGCAGCAAAGATCTTTGTGAAATTCCTCAAATATACATACCAACATATTTATATGGAAGACTTTGCTTTTTTGTCGTTAAATTGTCTTCAATCGGTAACAAATCGTTTTTCTGCAAAATCTTTTCAAAAAGAAAATGTTTTTTATTTTATTAATATCAAACATACGCCCCTTGGTCCTGGTAAAGTGTGTTCTGGGGACTTGTATTAATATCAATCATACGCTGTCACAGTCCGGGTGAATTCAATCACATTGAGCCCTTACCCGCAAAAAAGACGTAAGCACAATTTTTTTTTTTCAAAAATCCCATTTTAATGGAATTCGATAGAAAATTTTGCCACACTATTAGAAGTCAAAAATTTATATTGTCCAAGATATAGCAAATTTAATTCTTTCATAAGCACGACTCACCTTTATGCTTGATCTCTCCTGTAACATTTTCTTTTTACGTCTTTTTCGCATTCACAGCGCTCGACATATTCAATTGAATTGTATTATTATCAAACATACGCCCCCGGCTGCCATTGAATATATAACAAATGCCAAGTGAACTGAATTAATAACAAATATACGCCCCATAATCAAAACTAGCTCTTTAATAGAATTCGATAGAAAATTGTCCCACACTATTAGAAGTCAAAAATGTATATTTTCAAAGATATAGCAAATTTAGATCTTTCATAAGCACGACACACCTTTATGCTTGATCTCTCCTGTAACATTTTCTTTTTACGTCTTTTTCGCATTCGCAGGGCTCGACATATTGAATTGAATTTTATTATTATCAAACATACGCCCCCGGCTGCCATTGAATACATAACAAATTCCAAGTGAACTGAATTAATAACAAATATACGCCCCATAGTCCTAGTGATGAATTGTATTAATAGCAATCATACACCACGTAACCCTAGTGTAATTCCATTAATATTATTCATACGCCCCCCAGCGAACTGATGAAGTCTATCAATAGCAATCAGACCCTCTAGGACGCTATTTTAGCCGCCCGCTAAACCGGTAAATGTTACAAACAAACAAGTACAACAAATAATATGAGTTTTTGCAGAATCTGGAATAATCCCCAACGAAGAAATGAAGAACAACAAAACAAAAAAAAAAAATTAAATTACCAAAAAAAAAAAAAAAAAAAAAATAATTCCCAAACAATAAATAAAAGAAGACCGCCAACAAAAAAGAAGAAAAAAAAATCTAAACATTCATTCTCCAAAGAAAACTGTTTGGGCTTTATAACCCCCCAAAACTAGAACTGAAATAGTAACCAAAGAAAAGTAAATAACCCCTAAACTAGAACTGAAATAGTAACCAAAGTAAATAAAATAATCCCCAAATGGGGATTTTTCATAACCTTTTGATTGTTATATAATTCTTTTTTCTTTGGATAATTCCCAATCCAATAATCGTAGAGGGCTTCCCCACAAATTTACATAAATCAACGGAAACTTTGCATTAACTAAAAGCACCTTCATATTAATTCAATGAAAAATAATTGCTGACACTTTTACATTGGCTACAGGACGAAAAGAATGTCCATCTATGGCAGGGAAATTTATTAAAATGTCATTGCATGTGTGATTGTCATTTGGATAAATATGTAAATATTTTATGTGTAAATATGGAAAAATATTTACTTTCGCACTTGTCGATAGACACACAGACAGATAGACAGACAAATCTAATCAAATCATAGGCATAGCTTATTTTTCAACCTATCACTCTTTCTCTTTCTCTCTATTTCTCCTTATCCCTCTCTCTCTCTCTCTCTCTCTCTGTGTCAGAATGCACTTGGCTTATTTGAAATATGAACTTGCATTGTTGTGCAAGTCCTTCGTTTAAACTTTGATTCAAAAATGTTGTGTTCATTCCACACGCACTCGCACATGGATGACAGACAACAAAGACATTTTACAATGACATTGTAGTATCCTTCTAATCCTTTGATGTGCATATATGCATGTGTGTGCGTGTGTGTATTACTTCCTCTGATTATTGCTCTGTGGTGAAATAAATCTGTCGTTGTATGTATTTACACAAGTCATAATAACAACAACAATAATAATAATAATAACAACATTTCCATAATAAATTTATGGATTAGGAATGTAAATAGTAATAATAAATGAACTCAAATGGAAGTGTCAGATAAATAAATACAATACACGCACAAATCGATAAGGAGGATTAGTGCTGGAGGACATCAGATCGACGTTGAATTTGTAATATTTCTCAAGACAAGTTATCGGTTTCTATGGAAATCAAATAAACCTCGAGTAACGAGCAAACCGGAAAAGGCAGCCGAAAGGGGGGAAAGTTAATGAAATAATTCAGAAAAATGGTTTATTGCGTAATTAAATAATGGTCTATATTTTTTTTACCTGATTAACAGAATTATGACTTTGAATACTGAAAGGAAGGACAAATATTTGAAAAATTCAAGAAATGCAAAAAGCGAAATAATTCACGTTGCCCCAGGGTCTATCGGATCTTATGAAAATCTCCCTCATTAGGGCGTTTTGGTGTGAGGATACTCCTTGAGAAGGCCTTCTCTAGACAGTCTGGCCTGCTCTTTGCCGCAGCATACCATTTCTAATATGTCTACGTTCGTCCTCTGCCAGTGTCTAAATACATTTTCCAAACAAATCCCGCTTGCATTGTATCGTTGTCTGGCAAATACGAAAGACATGTGTAATTATTAGTTATTTCTTCTGACTGAGTGTGTGTGTTTTGGTAAAACACTTAAACTGTCCTTGTACAACTTCTTCATCGCCAGCTGGCTGCCAAGGACAGCATCACCAACAACTTGAACCAACTTTGCAACAATTATTGCAGCTCCGCTGTGGTAACATCTGTACCGAAATACATAAATACAATTAATTATTTTGGAAAACAAAAGAAAAACTCCATAAGATGACTATTAAACATCTACAATTCTCGGTTCTTCGAGTTCTCTTACTATTTTCAATGATATGACAAAATATGAATTCATTGAAAGAGCTGGGATGGCAAAAGGGGAATAGTTTTTTTTTTGGGGAAAGTATAACCTAGAGTTGGGTAATAAAGTAGAATGTGAAATACACTTTCCTCGAAGAGAATTAGTGCCTCAGATTCTCCCGGTTCACACAGAAATCTATCGCGTATATTTTTTTCCCTCAGCGGACTCTTCCGCTCAGTGGTTCCTCAGTCTCTCGTGCTCTCAGATAGTACTCAGACTCTCCTCCTTACAGAGAGTCCCCAGAATCTCTTCATCTCAAAAAGACTTCAGACTCTGCCTCTCATAGAGTTCTCGGACTCTCTTTCTCTCAGAGAGTCCTCAGGCTCTCTTCGTCGCAAAGATTCCTAAGATTCTTCTTCTCAGAATAACTTCAGACTCTGCCTCTCATAGAGTTCTGAAACCCTCTTCCTCTCAGAGAGTCCGCAGACAATCTTCCTCTCAGAGAGTCTCTCTGTCTCTGATCTGACAGCAATGTTTATGTATAGAAAACTTTTCCTCAGACAATATAATCTGAAAGAATACCAGAGTGGTTTATGAAGCTTCCCGTAGAATGTCGAGTCGCAGACGCTCACCCTCTCAGAGAGTCCTCAGGCTCTCTTTGTCGCAAAGATCAGACTCTGCCTCTCATGGAGTTCTCAGACCCTCTTCCTCTCATGGAGTTCTCAGACCCTCTTCCTCTCAGAGAGTCCGCAGACCCTCTTCCTCTCACAGATTCCTCAGACCCTCTTCCTCTTAGATATTCCTCAGACATTCTTCCTCTCAAAGAGTCCTTTCACTCTCTTCCTCTCAGATTCCTCAGACCCTCTTCCTCTCTGAGAGTCCTTAGCCTCTCTGATCTGACAGAAATTTGTAAGTATAGAAAACTTTTCCTCAGACTATATAATCTGAAAGAATACCAGAGTGGTTTAGGAAGCTTCCCGCAGAATGTCTAGTCTCAGACTCTCTTCATCTGAGAAAGTACTCAGACTCTTCCTCTCCGATATTCCTCAGACCCTTTTCCTCTCCGATATTCCTCAGACCCTCTTTCTCTTAGATATTCCTCAGACTCTCTTCTCAGAGATTCCTCAGACTCTCATCCTCTCGGGGAGTTCTAACACTGCCTTTCTCTCTGATTGTTAGACTTTCTTCCTCTCAGAGTCTCCTCAGAATCTCTTACTCTTTGATCTTACTCGATGTGCTGTAAAAACAGCTCAAGTCCAGTTTTTTCTGAAATGGAGTTAATGATGCAAAAGTGTCCCAATACTCATGGCCTTTCAAACCACACATGACTATTTAAAAACAATTCATTCTTTGACAGAATACGGGAGTCGTATATGTCTGCGAATTTTATCTAGTCTGCAAAAATACTTCCTCTCAGCCTTTTGTTTGTCCCAGTTCCGAATTTCTTTCTGTGTAGACATCCAATCAAAATATTCCAACCAAAAAAAAAAAAACTCCATACTCATTCCAATCCCGTGCATATGTCTCCATAAAAATTGTATGGGAAGTCTTAATTAAATTGTATTGTTTACAAAGGGTTTTTACATTTTTTTTTTCAGGGTTTTTAGAGTACTTGGCAAATAGACACTAAACACATACTACACACACTCACATGTAATGCTTGCCAGAGGTGAAATTTATAAGGCCTTCCCAAAAAAAAGCACAGGCCTTTTTTTCAAATCCAATCAAGAGTACCTTTTTTTTTTATAAAAGAAAAGTAACACCGCATACCCTCGTCCCTAGCAAAGCCAGCCGGTGACATTACCATTAACATGAGCTACTCAGTTTTTTTCCATTACCCTTTGCATTATTTGGCAATTATTAATAACTAGTAAGTTGTAATGCGCCTATGGCGCCCGTTGAAATACGGAAAAAAAATTTTGTTGAAAAAAAAAAAAATTTTGTGGAAAAAAAAAATTTTTTGAAAAAAAAAAATTTGTGGAAAAAGAAAAATTTTGTTGAAAAAACAAATTTTGTTGAAAAAAAAATTTTTTGTTGAAAAAAAAAAATTTGGAAAAAAAATTTTTTTTTTTAAAAAAAAAGGTTGTAAAAAAAAATTTTAAAAAAAAAATTGGAAAAAAAAAATTTGGGGAAAACACAATTTCTGTACAAAAAAAAAATATTATTTTTTTTATTATTATTATTTATAGAAAATTATAGAATGCCTATTTAAATTCCTACGTACTGCGTGACAGAGTCAGTGAATCAGTGTCGAGGGTAAATATATATTAAGATGACTTACTGTTGAGCTCTGCAAATCCAATACTCATAACTAAATGTCTTCTGCCATGGTCGCTTTTCGTAGAAAGTCTTCCAATGACCACAGTCTTCCTCAGTAAGCTGTGCAAATCCCACACGCCTTACTTAGGGGCTTCTCCGAAGGTTGTTGACTACCACATACTCGTTACTGAGAGAGTGCACGCAGAAGCTGTCCAAATCTCAATCTTATTACAGAGTATCTTCTTTGTGGGTCGCTTCTCGAAGAAAGCCTGCCGAAGACCGTACACAGTAAGCTATAATCAAATCCCATACTCATTACGGAAAGCCTTCCACAAAGTTGTCTTTTTTTATGAAATGTCAATCCATGACCTTACACAGTAAGCTGTGGAAATCTCTGACTCGTTACTGTGAGCCTTCTTCTTAGTTTCTATCACAAAACAGCCTGTCGACGACTAACAACTCATTACTGACAGCCTTCTTTGATGCTTTGCTGCTTAACGAGTTTAATAACCTGGTAATGATAACTCATTACCCTTTGGATTATTTGGAAACATAAAGTAATGACTTATACAAAGTGTTTATTTCATGAGTAGAGAATGCACATTGAGAATATTTAATGTCCATAAAATCCATCTGGCATGTGTTATAGCTTCCGAAGAAGGCCTCCCTGTTGCCGCTCAATTTAACACTCAGACATGTTGCTTTAAAGAAATGTACACCACCACTGCAGTGCTGAGTGGTCATTCGGATAAAGTCGAACATTGGTGCGGGGTGATTATGGTCTCGTCTGTCATATGCCTTTTTTGCCCCACATTGTTAGGGTGTCGCATGAGAAGGAATGATGATGACGACGCTATGACAGCAGTGTTAGTCTTCAGGGTGTAGCAACTTTAGGTCCTTTAACATGTGTGCGTTCACAGCAACAGCAAATTCATAATAATATAAAATGTAGATAACTCCGGAAAACCCATATCATCAAGTGACAATTATAGAAATCACATAGGTATGAGGTGTATGGGATATGATGAATCTACAAAAAAAAAGTTGTATATGATGTTAAAAATATTAGCCCAAAATTCCATATAGAAAGCACAATACAGGAACGTCTTTCAAAGCATTCCCTCAAAATTTCTATTCTCTACACCCGAGCCTACGCCTTCGACCAGCAGCAATTTGGCTTTTCCAGCAAAATCGTTAAATGTTTAAATATCGTGACTCTGATCTGAGTTTTGAATGATTTGCCATTAGCATGCTGAGAATTTTATGCCATGTTGAGTTGTTGACTTGGCTAAAATGAGGGGCGAAGAATGTGGCAAAATTAAAAGTCTTAATATGTTTTTTATGGCATTCAAATTGTTTTCTGGCGCCCAGATTATTTGTTCATCTGACCTGACCTCTGTGGAATTCAACAAATATTTTCTTTAATCTATTGAGATTTTTTTTTTCTGGCGCCCGGTTTTTTTTCTTTTTTCCTATTTTTTTTATTTTGATTTCACCACCTTAAAGTGAACAGGACTTCATAGAATTCGTCTGATATTTATTAATGTGTATTGAGTTTTTTTTTCTGGCGCCGATTTTCTTTCTGGCGTCCCAGTTTTTATTTCCTTTTTGATCTGCCCTTTAACCAACGATTAATGAAATTTACCTGGTGTATTTTATTCTATTTAGCCTTTTCTCGCACCGGAATTGTTCTTCAACCGATATTTGACCTCAGCGGCAATTCCATGATTTTTAAAATAATTTTGTAAATATTTTCTTTATTCTTTTTCTGGCGCCCAAAGTTGTTTTTCAAATGATCTCTGTGTGCTACAACATCAGTGAGTTATCAACCAATCTCTGACTTCTGTGGCAATTCCATGACTGTTAAAGTGACAGAATTCAGAAAAAAAAAAAATTGTACTTTGATTATTTTTCTGGCGCCCAAAATTGTTTTTCAAATGATCCATGTGTGCTACAACATCAGTGAGTTATCAGTGGCAATTCCATGACTGTTAAAGTGACAGCATTTTTGTACTATGATTCTGTTTCTGGCGCCCGAATTTTTTTCTGATCGCCACTTTTTTCTTGTACCCGAATTGTTTTTCAAACGATCACTGTGTTCAATTATATATCAGATTTTTAAAGTGACCAGCACTTTGTATAATTTGTCTCATTTATATTTTAGTTGCTATTAAATATGTTTTTTGGCCCCGATTTTTTTTATCCACAGATCGGATTTTTAAGTAAGCCATCGTTTGATGGTATTCATCTCATATTTATTTTTTTATTGTGTTTATCAATTTTTATGGACTCTTTTTTTTTCTGGCGCCCGAATTTGTTTATCTTTACTTTTTGTTCTATTAAATAGATTTATTAAAGCGAACTTTTTTTTTCTGGCGACCGAATTTTTTTGTCTGTACTTTTTTTTCTACTAAATAGGTGACAACTCGAACTTTTGAAGTGATTAGAATTTGCTGGAATTGTTCGTATATATTAATAATTTTAACTGGCGCCCGATTTTCTGATGAATTTAATTTTTCCTTTCTTTAGTTTTTTTCTGTTTTTATTAAAGCGAACTTTTTTTCTGGCGCCCGATTTTTTTTCTAATAAATAAATGACAACTCGAACATTTGAAGTCATTAACATTTGCTGGCATTGTTCGTATATATTTTTTTACTGGACCCCGATTTTTTTCTGCTGAACTTAATTTTCCTTTGCTTTCGATTTTTTTTTGTTTTACAATAACTATGTCATATATTTTTAATCACATTGCTTATTCTTTATTTCGCCATTTTTTCTGGCGCCCGATTTTTTTTTCCGTTCAACGACTGTTTGCTCCGAACTGGCCACCGTTTAATAGAATTCGTGTCATTTATTTTTTTATTCTGTTTGTCATTTTTTTTTGCAACCGTTTTTTTTTTCTATTATCGATTTTTTCGCCTTACCTTTGTGATCTGTCGAATAATTCAGAAATAGGATTTTAAAGTGACTACACTTTTGAATTTTTTTCTGGCGCCAGATTTTGTATCACTTTTTCGTCGTCATCGTATGTTGAAGTTCCACTTATATTCTTTTAATGTATTAGACATGTTGTCAGTCGTCGAATGTTTCAGTGCCTTCAAATTTTGTTCCTTGCGCTTGATTATATTCCTTCCTGTTCTCACCTTTTTGGCGGATTTTTAAAGTGATGGATGTTTGATGGAACTCTTCATATTGTTTTAATAATTTTTTCTGGCGCCCGATTTTTTTTAGTTGGCAAACCCTTAATTTTTTTCTTAAATTTTTTATCTAGAGCAGAAGTGTAAGACGTCTTAACTATATTCTCGTTTAGCCCTCGTACATGAATTGTCCAAATTTTGTATGCTCGTCACAAGTTGAGATTATCTGAAAAACCACACCGACAATGTATTGAAGTTAGTTTTTTTTGTTGTTGAAACTATTTCCGTTTCATATGGATTTATGAAATTTTGCTCTTCACTTTACATACCAGTTAGTATAAGAATGCAAAACTTTCCTCCGGAACCTTTTGTATGTGATACTCCGGTAAGTCGAGTTGTTCACACACACACACATCAACAAATAAACTAAATAATAGCACAAGCTGCTGGGTGGTGGGGGAGACAGCAATGAACTCCAGCATGGATAAGAACCGAAGGAGAACGGCTTTCGACATCATCTACTTGAAAGTGTTGAAAGTTTCAATGTACACTACTTATACACGTGCATGTGTATGTGAAGGTGTGATGTGGGTAAACATCTACAAATGTTTGTGCTAGGATTTGGTTTGGGAGAGAGGGGGTGCATATGTGTTTGCCTAGCTAGGTTCGTCCTATAGCATGGCAAACCTCAGGTCCAACAAACACCACATGAATTGAAATATTTTCATTGCCCTGTTTTCCTTGTACCCACATGGGTTTGTCTTGCAGTGAATGCCGTTGAGTGTTTGAGTTTTCAATTTGCCAAGTGTCAATGACCAGTAGACGGGGTGGGGGTGGAGGTGGAGGGAAATTGCCAGGCCACAAAAACAGCACATGCATGGTCTCTGTTTACAGTCAACAACAATTAAAAGAATTGGGATTTTTGTGAAATTGCATTTGAAATTGAACCATGCAGTTGCTTGTTGCTGCTGCTGCTGCTGCTTCACCAACACCATCACATAACATTCCTCAACAGTCCATCCACCAATCATTGTTCATAGTCTGCCGCCTGTGGGTCTATTGCTGATGCAAAATCGTTTCAAATTTCCAGCACTTGGAAAAATGTGCGCAATTGTTTTCCATTTAAAGTCAATATAAACATTTTATTTGCTAAACAACACAATTGCTTTGGGAATTAGAGAATTTAATTTAAATTGTACAAAAAGTTTTCAAATAAAAGTTGATCGACATTTTACGGTTGCCGAGACGACAAAATCACCAACCTTTTGAACAATTTTCGCGGAAAATGGTAACATAACAAATTGCGAAATCTGCCAGAAAAAAAACATACTTTGGAAGTAGTTTAGATATTAATTGTCACGATGACGCTAACAAGAAGGATCTGTTATATACGTTTCTATCATCGATAACAGACATTTTCTGTGGAACGGCTCCCTTCTACCTGAAAATTACACCATAACGTCATGGATTAGACCATTAATCCATTAATCTCTGCGTTCAGAGACTAGCTGTCTCTCTATACAGAGACTAGTTCTATCTCCGCGAACTCGACCGGTGGATTATTCATTTTTCATGTATATGTCAGAATACGAACCTGTGTTTGCTGTGTGATAGTCGTACACACTACAAATCACACCACGATCGCAAACTATCAGGAATTAACATACCCATCCACCTAAATGATCAATGGTCGGAATTTTGTCTATGCAAAATGCTGTGTAGTTGTTTCATATAAACGAAATCTTAGAGTAGTGACTTTGCGTCAAGTTGGGCGCCAATTTATTATTTTTTTTTTGTAAGAATTAAATGTAATTTGACTAAGCAAATATCTTATGTGACTTTGGGTAGCATTTCCTTTCAAAGAGAATGTCGTAGCAGAGCAGCTGCAGTCACGTTGGGCGCCATTTTTTTTAGTAGGAATTATATTTAATTTGTCTAAGCAAACTGAAGATTTTATGTGACCTTGGGTAGCATTTCCTTATGGAGAGAATCTCCAACGGTTCAGTTGCTGTCACGTTGGGCGCCATTTTTTTTAGTAGGAATTATATTTTATTTGTCTAAGCGAGCTGAAGATATCATAACAGTGTAGTTGCAGTTGGGCGCCATTTTTTTTTTTTTTAGTAGGAATTATATTTAATTTAACAAAGCAAACTGAAGATTGTGTGTGACTTTTGGTAGCATTTCCTTATAGAGAAAATCTCATAACAGTGTAGTTGCAGTTGGGCGCTATTTTTTTTTAGTATGAATTATATTTTATTTGTCTATAAGCGAGGAATTATATTTTATTTGTCTAAGCGAGCTGAAGATATAACAGTGTAGTTGCAGTTGGGCGCCATTTTTTTTTAGTAGGAATTATATTTTATTTGTCTAAGCGAGCTGAAGATTTTATGTGACTTTGGGTAGCATTTGCTTTTAGAGAGAATCTCACAGCAGTGCAGCTGCAGTCACGTTGGGCGCCATTTTTTAGTAGGACGTATATTTAATTTGTCTAAGCAAACTGAAGATTTTATGTGACTTTGGGTAGCATTCCCTTTTGGAGAGAATCTCGTAGCAGTGCAGCTGTAGTCACGTTGGCCGGAATTTTTTTTTTTTTTTTTGGCAGCTACCTCAGATACTGAGATTTCGTATACGTTGAAGACTTTCAAATAGTCATCTCTGGTACATGGGGTACATCCTAAAGCCGAATCCTATCCCACTGTGCAAAATATTCATGTATTCATCTCTGCTTGATGGTATTACAGGAATTAGCGACGCTATGGTGAACATCACTGATATAATCTCGGTGATTATCACAGATTTCCGTTTGCAATTCGCTGCAAAAACAATTGTATATTTAAATAATAAACGAAATGCTTGCCATGAGAGATAATTTTTCAGAATCTGTGATAAAATGTTCAACATCATCAAAAATAAATGTCTATCCGTCCGTCCGTCCGTTCTTCTCCTAAGCCATCGGAGACACAATTCCCTTGAAGCAATGCAAATACAGTGCGTGGCTGAAAAAAAAGTGAAATAAATACCCATAACTGTGTTTTTGACATTTAAAGCTTTTCATCACTGGTCGCCCCTTCAACGAAAATGAAAACAAAAACAGTGTGGGGGATCCGACTGAAATGGTGTTAATAACATGTAAAATTTGCTGTGTTGTTTTTTTTTTAAATTTCCCCCCCCCGTGTTTCCTTTGTTGTTTACAACAATTGTTGTTTTAGTATGACAATTGTTCAAAAATTATTATGTTTATCATTCGTCGTCATCATCTCGACGGTGGTGGCGATGATGTTTGTTGCTAACGACTCTGGTCATTCATTGCTGTGTCGTCTGGTTCTTTTTTTTTATGTCTCTCCATTTTTTGCCCACCGACGTCAGTTGCAGTCCGTGCTCGTTTTGTCAGAAAGTGATCATTTAAGTAGTTTGTCGTGTGTATTTCGTTCTTGCATCAAATACATCGAGAGATGACCCATATTTTAGGTTTTGTAGAACTCATTTCCACCATAATAATAATCAAAAACAGCAACAAGAGAAATAGCAATACATCTACAACAACGACAACGACAACAAAAATAATGTCTTGTTAGACTTCCTATCCGTATGTCTCTGAAATTCAGTTGTTATGATTAAATTGCTGCAATTTGTATGCGGTGCCAGTGACAGATTTTGGCTGTGACTGATGGTAAATGACTGAAAACATGCGTGTCTGTGTGTGTGTGTGTGAAAGTGCTGTGGGAGTGGTCATGTTACTGACCCTAATCGAGGACAAGCAACAACTCGAAAAAAAACAATCCCCTTTATATAATCGGGCACAAAAAGCGATATTAGCAATATTAAAGAAATGGCGCCCAACCTGAGACGTGAAATGCCATAAGAGCCTGTTTCTCATAAGCGGACACCTAAGGAACTGAGAATTGTGTCCGCTTATGAGAGAAGTACACAAGAGGACTGAAGCGGAATGATACTGAAAAAAGTGTCCGTCTATGAGAGTTGTCCGCTTATGAGAGCAGTACACAAGAGGACTGAAGCGGAATGATACGGAAAACAGTGTCCGTCTATGAGAGGTGTCCGCTTAAGAGAGGTGTCCGTCCGCAAGGAGAGAGTACTCTGTATTAGCTAAGATGACAGTGAAAGTTTCAAAAAGAACGGTATTCTAGTGTAGGCCCATTTAAAGCAACCTATGTTTGGATGTTTATCAATTGAAATATTAATTGATTCTATTAAAAGTTAATCGAAGCTATTAAGATATTAATTGAGCATTAAGATATTAATTGTCAGAGCTGCCTGGGAATACATTTTGTAATTGATAGTCGGTTTGCGTTTCATTTTTTTTTTCTAGACGCTTAAAGTCAATTCTTTAGTTCGTTGTAAATTAATTAAAATATTAATTTAATTTATTAAAATTGTAATTGATCGACATTGCTGGCTGAGAATTAATTTTCTAATTGATACTCTGTTTACACTTTTTCCGTTGTGTTCTCAGCGCTGGGCGACAACTCGTTAGTTGGTTGAAGATTAATTAAAATATTAATGGAATTTATTAAAATATTAATTGATCGTCATTGCTGGCTGAGAATTAATTTTGTAATTGGGCGCTTAGGGTGGACTCCTTAGTTAGTAGTCGGATTTGCGCCCCCCCCCCCTCACTGAATAATTAAAATATTAATTAATCATCATAATTAATTTGTAATTAAGAGAATTAGTTTTGTCATTTCAGTGCTTGCCGTCAACTCCTTTAGTCGCCTCTCCATGGAGATGACCACCTACCATCTGTTCTCTCGCATTTAAGATGGTTTTTTTCATCCAAACTGAACAATGAAAAAAATTAATTAAACTATTAAGCGAGCATCATTGCTGGCTGGGAATTAAATAATTTTTAATTGAGAGATTTAATTTACCTTTTTTTCTGTGTGTTCTGGGACTGCTTTGTTCGTTGTCGAATTCATTCGCCTTTCCATTTCGGAGGACTTTTTTGCCTCCCAAATAAACAATAAAAATATTAATTGAGCATTATTGCCAGCTGAGAATTATTTAGTTTTTAATTGAGAAAATAAATTTCGTAATTGATAATCGGTCTACGCTTTTTATCTTGTCTGTGCTCTGGCCTTGGCCTCGACTCCTTTGTTCGTTGTCGAATTTAGTCGCCTTTCCATTGAAGATGACATTGTTGACTCTCAAATAAACAATTAAAAAATGAATTAAAATATTAAAATATTGCTGGCTGGGAATTCATTAATTTTTTATTGAGAGAACTAATTTCGTAATTGATACGCGGTGTCTTTGTTTCTCTTTGCTCAGCGCTGAGCGTCAACGATCACTCACCGGCTATTCGCATTTAAGAAAACTCGTTTTTGTTTATCCAATATGTGAACCATGTAGTGTTGATTTCGTTCAGATATTCCAAACTGATGTCTATAATCCTTTGCTGCCAACAGCCAGTTCCACTTAAAAAACTCCAACAACACTGTGACATCCAGACCGTGAAGTTTAAAAATGCGTATGAACAGAGCGATTAACACCCGCAGTCACAACCCCGTCTTCCCCCGGCCAGCAGCGAGTGAAAGCTTCGACTTTGCACAAGCGCCGTCACGCCGACTGGCATTACATAGTTTGTGGTGTGGAAAATGAGTAAACAGCGAGTCAAGAGGAGCCCCCTCCTTCCTTCCCCCATCGAAAAAAACAACAACAGCAGAAGTAAACACTTCATTAATTAATTTAATTCAAAAGAATTAAACGGATGAGCGACTTTGTTTAGACACTGAGACATACCGGAATACGAATGAATTCGGCCAGAGCTGAAAACAACACTCAGCATGATTGTCCGATTCTCGAAACAAACACAAAAAAAAAAAACGCAACACCCCCGTGACACTAGGGGTTTTTGTGTCACCCAGCTTTTGTCAAAGTTCTGCTCCTATCCATAAAGACCACTTGGCCACCATCATATCCTTTTCAGTTGACATTAATTTCATTCATTCATGCATTCACTTTGTCACTCATTCCGGGTCGGCCTATTCCATTCCATTGTCGTCCCGGCCCACCTTCCTTTTTGTGCGTTGGCCATGGTTGACAATAAATTGAATACTCCAAGGAGTTGATTGCTCGTATTGTTCTTCAAATTCTTTCACAAATTCTCGCAAGTAATTTGTGTGCTAATAATTGAAAGTTGTGTACACAGTACGGGATATGTGTCGCAGGGTGGGGCGAAGGCGAAATGAGTGCGCGTTTAGTCCCTACCCGTTTGGCTGACATAGTCCCCAGGAAGACAATCCTATCTTGAAAAGTAGGAGGCAATTGAATTTGATACCTTTAACTCCTTGGTAAACTCTTCGAGTTCTTCTGCATGGATCACTCGAATTAATGTTTTCCAATTCTTCTGGACTGGAATTTCTTAATTCCTCTAGATTTTCTTAGTTTTTTTTTTTTAATTCTTCCGATTAGTTGGGTTTTCAGGAATTCCACGGTTCCTCAAATTACGCAGGTTGATCGTGGAGGGGATTTTGAAATGAAAAATAGATTTTTATCAATTCTCAGATTTTCCTAAATTTTTTTTTAAATGGTTATCGTTTTTTTTAAGGTTTCAGTTCAAAAAACATTTTTTTTTCGTAACGCCTAAGTAGTTTAAAAATTTGGAGTCTCTTCAAGTTATGCTAAGAAAAGTGAAAAAAAAGTTTTTTTTTCAAAAATAATCTTAATATATGTTTACCCTCGACACTGATTCACTGACTCTGTCACGCAGTACGTAGGAATTTAAATAATAATAATAAAAAAAATAATATTTTTTTTTTTGTACAGAAATTGTGTTTTCCCCAAATTTTTTTTTTCCAAATTTTTTTTTTTTTTTACGAAAATTTTTTTTCCAAATTTTTTTTTTTTCAACAGAAAATTTTTTTTTTCAAGAACATTTTTTTTTAACATTTTTTTTTTCAACAAAATTTTTTTTTTGAACAAATTTTTTTTTTCCACATAAATTGTTTTTCCATATTTCAACGGGCGCCATAGGCGCATTACAACTTACTAGTAATAAATATTTTTTACATTTTCAAATATTTCTATTAGTGAATTTTAATTTTAAGTTAAAAAAATTATTTATAACTGGATGTAGATTTTGTAACTATATAAGGCCTAAAGGCTCGGTTACTTTTGGAATATTAATAAATAAAATAAATAAATAAATAAATAAATAAAATTGGGGAAAATCTGAGAATTGATAAAAAAAATTTTTTCTAAAAAATTTGACGTGATACAGACATTTCCACTAGTCTGCCTGCCAAAAATCAGCTCGATTGGATCACTGAAAAAGGGTTAAAAATCGGTCCAAAGGCTTTCACACGAGCTTTATACTTCAAACAAACTTAAAAAAAAAAAATTCTCACGTGTACATGAAAATCGCCGATACAAGTGTATTTTTATTTTTTCCCCTCTTTCCGAATATGTGCATTTGGTTCATAGGACAGAAAAAAATTTATTTTTTGTAACACGCTGTTAGTTTGCCAATTAAGATCGCAATATCCCAACGGATTTTCTTCATCCGAATTGAATCGGATGGTGCAGTCTTATTTGTTTCCCCTTACTTTTGCCAACATTTGTTGTGTCGAAAGGAATTTTTATTTTTTGTCCATATTTGTCTGGGTTATTTTCTACTTCCCTGGCTGGTTATAAGTGCTCTGGTTTCTGACAGACCCCTGTCCAGATTAGTTTCTTTGGTATCACTTAAATTGTCTTCAGCTCACCGGTCATTTTCTTTTGTGTGATAAGCTAACAAAAAAAATTAAGAATTCCTCAACTGAAGAATTCCCAAAAAATAGATCGAAAATTCCCCCAAACTCTTCGTTGCTGACGCCTTTGATCCGAATTTATCCCTCACTCTGTCAATTGATTCTGGTTTCTCCGAAAGCTTTGTTCGACTGAAGCCTCCGTCTTAGTCCAGATGTTTTCTGGTCATGACTCGACATGACACTTATCAAGTCTCTCGGCCAGCTTCTGAAATGTTTCACTGGACTCACAACTATCACCACACACAGGCTTACTTGTAAACCATCATCATTATCACATGACTTTTATTATCACCACGAGCATCGAGCAGCACCACACCCCATCCAACTACTTGAACGCTAACTCCACCACTGCCACCACCCCTCTCCCAGCCTTTATGTACATATGGCGAGCTGTGCTCTCATGTTCGTTGGCATGAATGTTTGATGGCTTTTGGATGGTGTTGACATTTGTGGGACATGTCACTTGTGACAAAACCCCTTTCATTTCCGAGCGCGCAACACTTTATTTCGCCACAATAACCCCGTGAAAGGAGAAAGGTGCGGTTGCTGACATCCTCTTCTCTGCTCCATCCATTGTCTAAATATGCATGGCACTTACAGGGGGGTGGGGTGACTGTACGTACTTGTGTGTGTGTGTGTGTGCTTGTGTTCAAAAGTGCGACTCAAATAATCCCTGTGGACATCATCATCGTTGTCCACACCTTCATTACACACAAATTCATTACACACAAATACGTATAATTTTGCAATTAAATGAATTTTTATATACCAAATATGTGTAGTTCGGACTAAAGGCAAACAACCCCCACCCCCCCTCTCACACCGCACACCCGCCCACACTTCTTAAAGTGCATTAATGCCATTAACTTAATTATTTTAAAGAAGGCACATTCGAGCACTGTGGGTAGGGAGACTTGGCTAACAAATTCCCTCTCTAGGGAATTTCGTATGTGCTCGTACAAGTTTTTAGAGAATTTGAAACTGTCGACCGTACTATTTACTATCACTCTCTGTGGAGGTGCATCACGGGATTCCTTCAAAACATCTGTTGTATTGTATGTGAAGGTTATTTTCCATGCCGACATCGCCCCGCCCTCTATTTGTCAGCAACTTTAGATGGCCCTTGGGTATGGCATGTGAACGCTCGGCCAATTATATATTTTTTGTAGAAAACTAAACATTTTACCGGCCAGGAATACAGCCCAGACCATGAAAACATCCCCTTAGTTTTCAAAGTTTGCTTAGACTTACCTGATTTGTATCGAATTCCTTTTCTTTGGTTTATTTTGGTTATTTCTTGGGCTTGTCTGGACTTCCTTTTGATTGTCGGGACTTTCCTGAGTTGTATCGGCTTCTTTGGTTTATCTGAACTTTCATGGTTTGTTTAAACTCATTTGGTTGTCTGATCTTCCTTGGTTTTGTCGACATCCTTAGTTCCTCTGGACTACCTTAGTTCCTCTGGACTTCCGTTGGTTATTGAACTGTCTTGTCTTCATTGGTTGCCTGGACTTCCATGGTTTGTTTAAACTCATTTGGTTGTCTGATCTTCCTTAGTTCCTCTGGATTACCTTAGTTCCTCTGGACTTCCGTTGGTTATTGAACTGTCTGGTTGCCTGGACTTCCATGGTTTGTTTGAACTCATTTGTTTGTCTGACCTTCCTTGGTTGTCTCGACTTCCTTAGTTCCTCTGGACTTCTTCGGTTAGTATGAACTTCCTGGGATGTTGTTTTCCGTGGACTATCTTGTATTGTCTGGACTTTCCTGATTTGTATCGACTTCTTTGGTCTATCTGGACTTCTTTGTCTGACCTTCATTGGTTGTCTGGACTTCCTGGGTCCCTGTGGACTTCCTTTTGTTTGTCGGGACTTTCCTGATTTGTATCGGCTTCTTGGGTTTATCTGAACTTTCATGGTTTGTTTAAACTCATTTGGTTGTCTGATCTTTGTCTGGACTTCCTTAGTTCCTCTGGACTACCTTAGTTCCTCTGGACTACCTTAGTTCCTCTGGACTTCCGTTGGTTATTGAATGTCTGGTCTTCATTGGTTGCATGGACTTCCATGGTCTGTTTGAATTAATTTAGTTGTCTGACCTTCCTTGGTTGTCTCGACTTCCTTAGTTCCTCTGGACTTCTTCGGTTAGTATGAACTTCTTGGAATGTTGGTATTCGTGGACTATCTTGAATTGTCTGGACTTTCTTGAGTTGTATCGGCTTCTTGGGTTTATCTGAACTTTCATGGTTTGTTTAAACTCATTTGGTTGTCTGATCTTTGTCTGGACTACCTTAGTTCCTCTGGACTACCTTAGTTCCTCTGGACTACCTTAGTTCCTCTGGACTACCTTAGTTCCTCTGGACTTCCGTTGGTTATTGAACTGTCTGGTCTTCATTTGTTGCCTGGACTTCCATGGTTGGTTTGAACTCATTTGGTTGTCTGACCTTCCTTGGTTGTCTCGACTTCCTTAGTCCCTCTGGACTTCTTCGGTTAGTATGAACTTCTTGGAATGTTGGTATTCGTGGACTATCTTGTATTGTCTGGACTTTCCTGATTTGTATCGACTTCTTTGGTTTGTCTGGACTTCTTTGTCTGATCTTCATTGGTTGTCTTAGTTCCTCTGGACTTCCTTTTGATTGTCGGGACTTTCCTGAGTTGTATCGGCTTCTTTGGTTTATCTGAACTTTCATGGTTTGTTTAAACTCATTTGGTTGTCTGATCTTTGTCTGGACTTCCTTAGTTCCTCTGGTCTACCTTTGTTCCTCTGGACTACCTTAGTTCCTCTGGACTTCCTTAGTTCCTCTGGACTTCCGTTGGTTATTGAACTGTCTGATCTTCATTGGTTGCATGGACTTCCATGGTTTGTTTAAACTCATTTGGTTGTCTGATCTTCCTTGGTTGTCTCGACTTCCTTAGTTTCTCTGGACTACCTTAGTTCCTCTGGACTTCCGTTGGTTATTGTTATTTTTTTTGGTTTCAGTGGACTTCCTTGAATTGTGGGAACTTCCTTAGACAACAAACAATGGAGTTGTCTTAACTGTCTGGTCTTCATTAGTTGCCTGGACTTCCATGGTTGGTTTGAATTCATTTGGTTGTCTGATCTTCCTTGGTTGTCTCGACTTCCCTAGTTCTTCTGGACTTTCTTTGTTTTTTGTTTAATTTTTTGGTTTCAGTGGACTCCCTTGAATTCTGAGAACTTCCTTAGACAACAAACTAAGGTGTTGTCGGAACGTTCTTGGTTGTCTGGGGTTCGTTGATTGGCTGGACTTTCGTGACTTGTCTGGACTGTCTTTGGTATGTTTGAACTTCCTTTGAGCTACTTGGTTGGCTGTACTTCTTTGGTTATCTGACCTTCCTCGGTGAGTTTGAACTCCCTTAATTGTCTTGGGATCGTTGGTTGCCTCGATTTCCAGGGCTTGTCTGGACTTCCTTAGTTCATCTGGACTTCTTGGTTCGTTTGAACATCTTTGGTTTGTTGTTGAATTTTTTTTTTGGTTTGCGTGGACTTCTGTGGATAGTCTGGACCTTCATAAATTGTATCGGCATATTCGGTTTGAGTGGTCTTCCTTGAATTGTGGGAACTTCCTTAGACGCGCAACTGGACTGGCTTGGTTGCCTCAACTTCCATGGTTTCTTTGTACTTCCTTGGTTTGGAACTTCCTTAGACGCGCAACTGGACTGGCTTGGTTGCCTCAACTTCCATGGTTTCTTTGTACTTCCTTGGTTTCCCTCGTTTTGTTGTTTTTTGTTGTTGTGGTTTGCCTAGACTTCCTTGAGCTGGCTGGATTTCCCTGATTTGTATCGTTGTCTGGTTGTTGGATTTTTTTTTGGAGTTGTCGCGACTTGCTTGGTTGCCTTAACATTCATGTCTCCTTTGAACATCCCTGGTTCGTTGGGACTTTCTTGAATTTTCCTGATTTGTATTGGCTTTTTTGGATTGTGAAAACTTCCTTAGACAACCAACTAAGGAGTTGTGTGAAATCTTTTTTTTGACTTCCTTGGTTGCTGTCTTGTTTGCTCAGGACTCCCTTAGCTTGTCTGAACTCAGGATTTTCGTTGTTTACCGGGGGCTTTCTTTGCTGTCTGTATCTTGTTCACGTTTTGTCTGGACTCCTTAGAATTTTTATGGTTTGTTTGTCAATTTTTTTCTAAACCTTGGCTAGTTGGACTCCCAAGGTTTATCGCTGGACATTTCTTTGACCCGGATTTGGATTAAAAAAATTTAAACCTTTGGATTATTTGCCAATATTCAATATATTCTTTCTGAAAATGAAAAACTTATTGTTCTTTCGCCCAGTGATTTTTTTCCACCCGATCAAAGCTTCAGCTCACCATCTCCCACTTTTTATTTAGATGCCCCTCACGAGTTACATGACTTAGCCTACAAATTTAATAGGCAATTTCATGTTGGTAGGTGTGTTTTTGTTTGTTTTTCTTTGTATGTCCTCATTTATTGATTAATTGCTGTCGTCGGTAAAACTATTAACACCTTCTCATCCTCCTAGTCCTGCTAATGCCAAATATTAATAAGACAAAAGAATTTTCTAATTAATTTGGCAATAAATTGGAAATATCAACAGCACACACACAAACACTCTTGCAACAGGATCAACATCATGATGATGGTAGCATGTTGTTCGATGTGTTTATAGGCCCATTTTACTAATAGCCCCGTCAGTCAGGGCGGAAGCCATCAAAACAACATCCCATATCCGTCTGTCCGTCGCCTTCCGTTCGCCTCATCATCATCATTATCATCAGAGTCATTCGTTGGTTTATTACGCATTAGGGGGGGGGTCAACATATGTTTCCTTCATTTAATTACACCCGCCCCCCCACACAAAAAAAAAACTCGTACGCACGCACACGCTGTCTTGCAATACGCAAAGTCGTAACCTTTATCGTTTTCAATATGAAATCGTACCCTTTAAGCTGGCTACAAGTATTCGTAACCCAAATCACCCCTCTCCCCCCAAAAGGCCTTTGCCATTTACACATGCTGGAGAAAGGAGGAACATTATTATTAGTTGACATCATTCATTCGCTTGTGGGTGTTTTATGAGAGTGGTGTCATTTTTAGCTTGACTGTCATTTCGACAAAGAGAGAGAGAGAGCGAGAGTGCTCTTTGGTGTTTGTAAATGGTGTTGTTGGTTTAGGGTTGCTGAAACCAGTGTCGTCCAAGGATCAAATGATGTCCAACATTATTTTTTTTTAATGTTCCCCATGATGGGAAGAAGACTTTATTTTGGTGTCCTTCTACGGCAGTTTGAATGGGAGGATTCTCCTCTTTTTGTTCGTTTGGGGTGACCGGATGTGACATTGTGGATTCGGGGTTCTTTGGTTATGCATTAGGGTGGAGTGAAATTCAAAAAAAAAAAAAGTTAACCTCGCAAAGAGATGTAGTCTGGGGTCCTAATGAGGGGAAAAATAAAGAAAACAAATTTTAAAACAATTTTAGGGGTCGCGCCACTCCCTCGAAATTTGGAAATTTTCGCTATTTTGGCGTTGATTTTAGAAAAGTCCTAAAAAGTTTTATGTCAATAAATGTTTGCAATAGCGTAAACAATGAAATAAGGGCATGAAAAAATTTAAAAAAAATTTTCTCATTGTTCACAAATTTCAAAAAGTAAAATAAGTCAAATCGTCCCTTCTTCAGAAAATTGACTGAACAATGAAATCGCCACCAAAGCTACAAATATTAGTCGATTAGCCTCATATTTGCCTCAAATACTTTTGTTTGGGCACTGAACAAGCTGAAACTTTTAAATTTCGAATAAGTTAAGTCGTTAATTTTTAGGATTTTTCTAAAATCAACGCCAAAATAGCGATAATTTCCAAATTTCGAGGGAGTGGCGCGACCCCTAAAAATGTTTTTCTTTATTTTTCCCCTCATTAGGACCCCAGACTACATCTCTGTCCGAGGTTAACTTTTTCAAATTAAAAAAAAGCATGTTTTCACTCCACCCTATTATGCATGTCGGAATCATCTGAACTTCGCTGACGTCCATGTTTCGTCGTGCCTTCCTTCCTTTCTCGGGACTAGCCTTCCGTGACTCATCTGAACTTGGGTAATTGGGCAGGTCCGTGTTGCCTCGTGCCTTCCTTCCTTCCTCGGAACTAGCCTTCCTGGACTCACCTGAACTTCGGCAACTGGCCATTAAATGTCCATATTTTGTCGTTTAGACTTTCGCTTACACTTTCTAGGTTTCCCCAGCATCGTTGTCCTTCCACGAACTTCCCGGGTTCATTCCCTTGGAGAAAACTTAGATCTGAAAGATCTTTGTCTTCTTTAGGAGCTCTGTCTTCTCCCCGAGCTTAATCTACTTTAGGCACTTGACGTTTTTCAGGCTATTCTCACGCCTCATGTACATTTTCCCCCTACCACTTCGCCTCATGCACCCTATATCCCCTCACCGGATGGTTGTCATGCCAAAACATATCCTTTCGTAGCAATCGAAAACATATTCCAGCCAACAATCAAACAAAGCAACATTTAAATGTCACACATACCACCCACCTCCCCCGGTCCCAACACACACTGTTGACTGTTGAACTTCTCCGGCAGATGTTGATGTCATCCTTTGTGTGAATTGAAACGGCGAATGTAAAATTTCTGTGTGTGTGTGTGTGTGTATCCTAAAAATTTGGATCTACATATGTCGGTCGTTCCATACGTCCATCCATCCATCCGTCCGTCTAACCATCAGTCACTTCAGTTTTATTGCATTCTTAGATAGGGACAATGTGCAAAGCAACAACATACCCGATAAAGACGGCAAATAAAAAAGCCAGCAACAACAACAACAAAACACTTCAACCAGAAACCAAATAATAATTTGTTGTTCTTGTAATGATAAACTTAAGGAATTTAATGTAATTTATTTCATTTTTGGCGACGTGCTTTGTTGTTTATGACTGCAATTTGTCCAAAATACCAAAAAAAAAAATTAAAATTCGCTGTTAATTTGACTCTGTTCATTTTTCTTGTTGCTTTCGCCCTTCCCTGCTTCCACTTTATCCACTAATTTTTCCCGTTTAATGTGACACTTTATGGCTCGCTGTTGTTGTTGTTGTTGGTCTGCTTTTACAGTCCTGGTGTTCCGTCCTGTATTTCTCTAATGGTGGATGGCTGCTTTGTGGTCGATTTTTGAGGGCGTTATGTCTGAGCGTGGAGGGTGCAGTGTGTCAAAGGATCCTTTTCAATTCATTTTTAGTCATTTTACAGCACCACCCACCCCCACCGTGATATGGCAATTGTATATGCAGTGTGAATTCGGTGTTTTTAGAGGGTTTGGGGGCGGGTATGAGTTGGTGTCAATTTCTGGGAGACCTCAGGCTTATCAAGCCGTTATCAATTTAATTAGCATTATTTTAAATGAAATTACATCGACATTAATATGTTCCAGAAAGGTTGTCCAGTCGGAGTATCTTTTTCAATCAACACTTCAAGCAACAGCCTGAGGCGATTTTTTTCCCAGAGACTCAGCACTTGAAGGTACTCGCTTCTCAGCTCGAAATGGACAATGGATCAATCAGCTTTATCGGCTACGTGAATTTTCATCTCAGCATGTTAACAAGCTAAACTGGCGCATCTGAGTACGGAAAAGTCCTCAGGTAATCGCCGGGAAGCCAATATATCCAAAGAGAGTGTGAGTTTTATGCGGATTAAGGAGGGGATGCTTCGTAGGAAATTCCATTTTGGGTTAACAGTGAACGCTACAGATGTACGATAAACTTTTTAATCACCTGGATGGACTATGCCGATCTTTGGTTGCAGCAGGATGGCGGGTCGTGCCAAAATCCCTGTTTTGCGCACCCAGTACGATAATCGTGTTATCAGACGTCTCGGCGATGGCAAAGGGCCACCTCATTGTTTCTGATTTTACCCCTTCGATTTTTTTTGGATTCCCGTGAAGGACCGTTGTTATGCAAAGCATTCATTAACGATTCACTCACTTAAGTTCATTCGTGAAGTAGAGCCAGAAACCCTGGTAGCTACCCGAGGCAGCTGCACCATTTTCCAGTTATAGATCAAAGGATCTTTTCATTGTCTTAGCGTTATGAACTTGAAGCAATTCAGATATTTACATATTTTATACTAGTAAGTTGTAATGCGCCTATGGCGCCCGTTGAAATATGGAAAAAAAATGTTGAAAAAAAATTTTTTTTTTTTGAAATATGGAAAAAAAAGTTTTGTTGAAAAAAAAAAATTTTTTCTTGAAAAAAAAAAATTTTTGTTAAAAAAAAAAATTTTCTTGAAAAAAAAAATTTTGTTGAAAAAAAAAATTTTGTGCAAAAAAAAAAAATTTGGAAAAAAAATTTGTAAAAAAAAAATTTTTGTTGAAAAAAAAAATTTTTGTAAAAAAAAAAAATTTGGAAAAAAAATTTGTAAAAAAAAAATTATTTTTTTTATTATTATTTATAGAATTTATATAGAATTATAGAATGCCTATTATAATTCCTACGTATTGCGTGACAGAGTCAGTGAATCAGTGTATCAGTGAATCAGTGTCGAGGGTAAATATATATTGAACTGTTTTCTTAAGATTTATGAAATTGTTCATAGAATATTTGGAACATTTCATTATGGAACATTACACCGTGTTACAAAAAATAGATTTTTTTCTGTCCTATGAACCAAATGCACATATTCGGAAAGAGGGGAAAAAATAAAAATATAATTTTTTTTTTTTTTTAAGTTTGAAGTATAAAGCTCGTAGTGGCCTGTGTGAAAGCCTTTGCACCGATTTTTAACCCTTTTTCAGTGATCCAATCGAGCTGATTTTTGGCAGGCAGACTCGTGGAAATGTCTGTATCACGTCAAATTTTTTTAAAAAAATAGATTTTTATCAATTCTCAGATTTTCCTAAACATTTTTAAACATTTTATAAAATGTATGAAAAATTCCACAAAATCTATGAAACATTTCATAACATGTATGAAACATTTCATAACATGTATGAAACCTTTCATTAAATGTATGAACCATTATTTTAAATTTATTAATTATTTAATAAAATTTATGAAATATTTCATAATATTTATGATAGTTTTCATAATATTTATGATAGTTTTCATAATATTTATGATAGTTTTCATAATGCTAATGATAGTTTTCATAATATTTATGATAGTTTTCATAATATTTATGATAGTTTTGATAAAATTTATAAAGCATGAAATATTCCATAAAATGTATGAAACATTTTATAAAACTAATGAAAGATTTAATTTAATTTATCAAAAATTTCGTAGAATATTTGAAACATTTCATAAAATCTGTGAAACTTTTAATAAAATCTATGAAACATTTCGTAAAATGTATGAAACATATCATTAAGTGTATGAAAGATTTCATAAAATGTATGAAAGTCTTTCATAAAACTAATGAAACATTTCATTTAATGGATGAAATATTTCATATAATTTATGAAACATTTCGTAAAATATTGAAACATTTCATAAAATCTATAAAACATTTCATAAAATCTATAAAACATTTCATAAAATCTATAAAACATTTCATAAAAGTAATGAAACTTTTCATAAAATCTGTGAAACATTTTAGAAAATGTATGACAATATTTATAAAATTTATGAAATATTTTATAAATCATTTTAATTTTTTCATAATATTTATGGAAACATTTCATAAAATCTATAAAACATTTCATAAAAGTAATGAAACTTTTCATAAAATCTATGAAACATTTTAGAAAATGTTTGACAATATTTATAAAATTTATGAAATATTTTATAAATTATTTTAATTATTTCATAATATTTACGGAAAATTAAACATTTCGTAAAATGTATGAAAATGTTCATAAAATATATGAAACATTTCATAAAATCGATGTGACTTTTCATAAAACCTATGAAACTTTTTCGAAAATCTATGAAACGTTTCATTAAATGTATGAAGTATTTCATAACATTAATGAAACATTTCATACATGTTTTTGAAAAAGTGCATATTAAAAATATGTTCGCTGGCTGCAAAATCTAATATCCTCCTGTTTGTTTTCTGTCGTTTCAGGTAAGAGTACTTTTAATATTTTGTTAATATGCCGATGTCTGGGCATATCTTCCGTATGGGGTAAGTAGGGAAGACCTTTGACCGCATCTCTTACCCCTCTGGTTTGTGTCTCCGATATAAATAATGAAAAACTGTTTTTTTTTCTAATGTTTTTTTTTATTAAATATTTAAAAATGCAACTTGTATACAATAACAATAAATAAACACCTTGTGATGAACCCCTTAAGCCGCTACCATTTGCGATCCTAAGACCTAAGCCGAGACTTGAACCCTTAAACCAACGAATAACATGAAATCATAACACACACACACAGACAGATATGTCAAAAACTTGGTCTCTGCACTAGACGAGAGGGGATTTCCTCAAGAAACCACAATGCGATTTCGTTTGGATTTCAAGCGATTTTTGCGTTTTTTATAGCGCTGCTGCTGTGGCTGTATGCTCGAGTGCTTGACCGCAGATGTAAAATCATTTTCGGAATATAAGGAGGATGATGATGAGGGGGATGAGGACGATGGCGGCGACGTGGCCAAAGGATGATGCTGCGACAACGATAGCGAGGATGAGGCTACAGTGCTGGCCACGGTTGCCTTGGGCAAACGTAGGGCACTCGCACTGTGTGGCTGATACTGTTGCAGCAACTGTTGCTGCTGGGGACGATTGTGGTTTGGATGGTGCTGCTGCTGCTGCTGTTGTGACAACGATGACGACGATGTGTGATATCCCTGATACAACGAGGCGGGATAATGTTGCTGTTCACGCCATTGATATGAAGTCGACTCATGATTCACAGTGGGTGAGGCCTGCGATGTGCTGTACGCGTTGGGATGATATGTGGACACCACCGGTAAATTGTGCGTGGCTATGGTCGTCGCAATGGGTGTACTGTAGGAGGCATACAGATCCTGATAATTAAATGGATTATTCAGGTTCACATTGCCATAGGCCACATTGGCATGACTGTGACGATGACTGCGATTGTTGCCAAACTTCTGGTGGCTCGTGCTAAACATGGACTCTTCCGAGGAGACATCATCATCATCGCCCGGCTGCTGTTGCTTGCCATCGATGGCGAAGCTGTCGCTGTGGTGGTACGTCGTCACAGTGTCATCCTCCTCCTCCGCCGTATCATCGCCGCCGCCTTCAGCCGATGCTGCGTCCTCAAAATGTATGGCCGAATTAAAATTGTGATGATATGGCCGTGTTTCAAATAAATTCGTATGCGATGACGATGCCAGCGAGTACGGCGAATATGCCGAGTAGGTGTGGGTGGGCTGGCGGTGGCCATCATAAAATGTCGAGAGCTTTGCTGGTGGCTGGCTCTCGTGATTATAGTAATTATTTTCATAGTTTAAAGTCTTGACAGCCGGCAAGGATGTTGTTGGCAGTGGTGTTGCCGCTCGGGTATGCTGATGTTTTCTTGTTTTTAATTTCGCGGACTGGCGCTTGTGTTTCTTGGATGCTGTGGGTGGTCCCTCATCGGGGCCGTCCATTACAGCCTGAGCTTGGGGTGTATACTTGCTGAGATATGTGCGTTGCAACTGCGACCATATGTCATCCACCGTTAAGGCTTTAATGCCCGCATCGCCTCCTCGCTGGCCCTCATCACTGTAGGTCGCACCAATGTCCATGTCTTCATATGCTTTCATGGCGTCCATAATATCGTCACCGCCCGAGCCCGTCTTGTGCAATTTGTCATTGCTGGCTCTTAGCATGGCGGAGGAGGAGGCAGGAGCAGTATTTGTAATTTCCGGTTGGTAAGGAAACAACAATGACGTCGGACCTTGTGGCTCCTGTTGCATCATTATGTGCTTCAGCAAGTGCCCGTTTTTCATGGCATTAACCGATGACAATGCTCGGTACGGCTTAGCCGGCTGTGTGGTCCACTCGCCGTGCTCGAACGGCGGATATGTGCCCAAGATTTCATTGTCTTCGTCCAGTTGGTGATTTGCCGCAACCGCAACCGCATCAACATCATAATACTGATGCGCCGGCTGATGGCGGCGATAGTTGCGATGATGATGGTGTTGGTGATGAGGCGAGTGGGAATGATGTTGCTCCTCGCCAGCCCTTTGAGACTGATAAGCTAGCTCGGCATTTGTTTGCGGTGACATTATTTCGGCTTCGAATGTGGTCGGCTGTGGGAATGAGGCAAAATTTGCCGCCAAAAAGTCCTTTAGCATAAAATCGCCGTCATTCGTGTCGAGCACACTGCCGGCCAGGCCAGTGCCCTCTTCATTCGTATAGAATTCGGTGTCCATCAGTTCCTGTTGTTGACCGCCAACGGCCTGCAAATGGGTCACTGATGATGGCAGTCTCTTCGCCATGTGATGACCATGCGACTGATGCGGTGTTGTTTGTTGTGCTCCCGATGCTGTTAAATAGTTGTGCGGCGATTCATGATAGACATGCGAATGGGCTATCCCTGGGCCAGAGCCCAAACCGGAGGGATGTACATGTCCCGGCGTTGCTGGTGCGGAATGGGGTGGCGGGTTTTTCTTGTGACGCGTATGGTGATGGTGGACGGTTTTTCTTGTCCCCGTTTTGGGCATATGCAATTTGATGTGAACACTGCAGAGGAGAAGAAGGGGGAAATTTAATTTGTTGTGTGCTTGGAAAGATATTCGACAGATAATGACACAATCAAATATATAACAAGTAACCAGAAGAAGAAAACTTGATCAAAATGTTGCAGATTCTTTTATGACGGAAAGAGGAAAACATGAGATATGTCGTAGATTCTCTGGCAATCAGAAGTCATCTTTTTCGTCCTTACAAAGTGATCACTAAGATTGTGTTGTGTTGACAACGACTGAAAGATGAAAGGAAAAACAACTGGCATTTGTACACGTACTGTACAGTACTTTGTTCAGCTCCCTGATCAGAGAGAGACGTTATCCATCTGTTTTATTGTAGCTGTTCGTTGGACTGTCCCCTCAACACAATGGGTTGTGTGTACGGTACATTGGGCTTGGGCAGTACTTTTTGTCTGATTCCTATAATATACAGTACATTCACATTTGGCTTTTTGCTATACAGTACATTCACATTTTGGGAGTTTTGCTATACAGTACATTTACATTTGGGCTCTTGCAATACATTACACCATTGATGAATGCATATTACATTTGTTCCATTTGTATCGTACCTAATTTCTAGCTGTCCAACGAATGGCCTGTACTGTACACACATACTTGGTATGCGGCACATGCTTGCTTTCTGGTAATGCATTCGTATGATATACACAGTACATTCATACGTCAAGTATTTTTTTCCTCGAACTATATGTGTACACTACTTACATATACAGTACATTTATACTCGATGTTCAGTACTTGGATGTTTCAATAAGTAGCCACACAAACTCATCGTAAATTAGCAGCCAACACAGTTGGAAGGGAGTCCACATTGCCACAGATTTTCGTGATCACAAGCGCAGCCTGACTATTATCCCTTAAACTTGCCCAGGTTGGTAGTGTGATTCCCAACAGCTTGGCGGTTGTGGCTTCGATTCTCACCAGAGGCGTCGATCTGTCGCTGCAAAAATCTAGGTTTACTATTGGACCGAAAATTACAATATAAATCTACTTTGTATTGTAATTAAATAAATAGAAAGAAAAAAAGAAAAAAAATATCTGTAACGGAAGCTCTTTAGCGTATCTGAGACAACAGAAGTTTTCAAGTGTCTTCAAATGCCGAACCAAAAATACTTCGCCCAGACGGATACCCGCAATATTTACACCTGTTCGCCTGAGTTGAAAATGGAATAAAACTTCCAAATTTGGTAGACCAATGTCGAATTGATTGAGTATCCATCTTCGGAAGCGGTGTCGGGTTGTTGCTTTTTTTATTTTCATTACTCTTCGAATATACAGTACTTCTTATTCGAAGTTAAAATGTTAAATGCAAGTATCTTCCGAAACCGCTCACTCATCTGAGAATTCGTTCTTCAGCAGAATGTTTCGTATGTGGACCAATGACCTTTAGTTAGTGCTACCAAACATTTCTTCAGTAACTCCAGCTTCAAGATAAACGTATCTACTCATTGCTCATTCTCTCAAAATTCCTTCCCATCATCAAGACAATGAATTGCATTTATCAGTATCATTGCCCGAGGTTTGCTATCCTAAAAACTGTCTTTTTCCAAAATGTTTATGGATGCAGTACATTGAAAATGTCTTTGTGATTTCTTCGATAAATGTAGCTTCACGGTAAACATGAGCAAGCAGTTCCCCAGCCATTCGTCATTCTCTAAAACTAACTTCTTATCAAGACAATGAATTGGATTTATAAGAATCATTGTCTGAGGTGCCGTTCGGAATTAAAAACTAACCTTTTGCTTTTCCTCAATATCAACTGATTGTCTCATGAAAGTCCTTCGTAATATTCCAAACTAAACGTGGTAGTGTACAGTACATTATTGCTCGCCGCCTATGCTATAATGGGTGTTTTCTAATTGTATTACTTTCCATTCGTTGTATGTAAAGTATTTTCATTGTACAGTACATGATTAATCGTTTATTCGGAGTCATGATCCGATTGGTGACTGAAAGTTGAAGTACTTTTAGTTTCAGCTATTTTTTAGGGTCGCAAAGTTTGCCATCCTGATACCAAAATGTTTATGGATACAGTACATTGAAAATTTCTGTAATAAATATCCCTTTTGCTAGATTTTAGAAATTCCTTATCCCATAGTGCTGCGGTACTGTTGAAAAATGTCCCTTTCACAATTGTTTAGGTTTAACATATGCTCGACCTTTTGCAGTACTGTACACTTTTCCGGCAGCATGTTCTGTTCAGTTACTTCTAATTTTTCTTCTACGTATGTGATATTTTTTTTTTTCTGATAAATTCTACCATATTCATGATGTCTACATTGAGTACGGTGATACAGTACATGCTAGGTACTGACTTTACCCTACGAAATCCTGGTCACAATGTCTTTGGCAAGTTCACTACTACAGGGAACTGAAGGATCTTTACATAATGAACTATGTACTGTATTTTGTAGACAGTACAAAACAGCACCAAATATTATTATACAGTTGAACTTCCATAAGTTGAATTTTCTTTTAATCGAAGCACTTCTAATGGCATTAGTTAATCAGACCAAATTCCCATAAACAGTTCAATAAGTAATTGACTAGGTGATAATGGTGGTTCGAGTTATGGAAGTTTGACTATCACCGAATTTTGTAATCATTTCTGTGCACTTTGCTTGTCGCATGTCGCCATTGTCCCTTCACTGTCCTTTTGAATATTCATACATTTTAATGTTGCCCAACTCACTGTTCATCTGCATCGCCGGCTTCGATCGCACAATAGACGCCAATATAGAGCCATAAATATATTAAAACACATTTCATCATTTTCTTTTCGAAGCGTTTACATTCGGAAATCGACGAAATTAAAGTCCTTTTGTGCATTTTTGTGTATGTCTCCATCGAAACACTCGCGTACAATTTTGTAAAACGCCCGAGTTGCCTTTGTGGCGTCTTTTTCGTTTGGCAAATGTAAAGTGATTAATATGCATTCGAATGACAACATCAGCTTTTATTTATGTGATTTTTTTGTTGTCGTCTTCTCAGTCTTCTTACACTTTTGTTTTGTAATTGTAATACAGTTTTGCATTTCGTTCGCATTTCATATATTTTTTTTTGGTCCATCATCCGCCAGTTCCTTCCTTCCACATCGCCCAAGTCTCAGTCATCAGATCTCATCATAACTTTGTGTGTGTGTTGGCAGCATCAGAAAGATGATGGAAACACTAAAACTGAAGAAGTTTATTGTACTCTTCCTTAACGAAGTGTCAGTGGAGGGGAGGCACTTTGGTCTCTTGTAAACATATGTACAATCCCAGTATTCCCAAAGACCATCGCCATCATCATCATTGCAGCACGATGCCAGCCATCATTTCCATTTGCAAAAGATCAAATTTCGTCCATTGCTCAGTGAATTGAATCTTTTTAGATTTTCCTTTTTTGTATTTTTCCTATTACATTTAGGTATGCCATTGCTATGAGTACAGTGAAAGAAATCATCGGCTGAGGAATCTCCCTGTATAAAGTGTACAGTACTTTACAAAAAAAAGCTACTGCCGGAACGGTGTTGTTTGTAAATCTCTGTTTTTTTGAGGTGTTTCAAAAATGTAGGAATCTTTAAAAACGTTCAATTAGAATTTTGTGAATAGACACAGTACAGCTAAATAGGGAGGTACAGTACATCTGTAATGCGACAGATGGTGTTGTCTCCATTACATATGAGTTGTCAGGGCTATTATTAATTGCCCTGCAACAAAATCCTTCTAACTGATAATTATGTAAAATGATCTCCTGAATCCGAAATGAGTATCCGTTTTGCGCCATCACATGTAGTTTTCGAGATATCGTGAAATACTTTTCGAAATAATTGAACCTAATAGTTTCCAGGATATCTAAAAAACTGTACGTGATAGAGCAAAATATTCGGATTCAGCAGATTATTTTATAATAATAAGTTGTAATGCGCCCATGGCGCCCGTTGAAATACGCAAAAAAAATTTTGTTGAAAAAAAAAAAAATTTGTGGAAAAAAAAAAATTTTGCTAAAAAAAATTTTTTTGTTGAAAAAAAATTTTTTCTTGAAAAAAAAAATTTTGTTGAAAAAAAAACTTGTGGAAAAAAAAATTTTGTTGAAAAAATTTTTGAAAAAAAATTTTGTTGAAAAAAGAAATTTGTGGAAAAAAAATTTTGTTGAAAAAAATTTATTATTATTTATAGAATTATACAATGTCTATTTAAATTCCTACGTACTGCGTGACAGAGTCAGTGAATCAGTGTCGAGGGTAAATATATATTAAGATTAGAATCAGTAAGGCAAAGAAATTACATTCTTAATTTTAAATCTCGTTCTTACAGTGGCAAAAATCATACGATTTTTTTTACAAGAACTGCTATAACTTGGGCAAATTTTGTCGGATTATCAAAAAATTTACCACTTGGCAAACGTAACACTACGTTCTTAATGATTATGAGAAAAACCCTATTAGAAGCGCTCTAGAATTGGGGTACAATTCTCAGTTCAAAATAAGATATAAGACAAAAAAAAAAAAATTACTTCTTCTCGCTGTAACTTTCACATTTTGTATTTGAGTTCTAAAAATTATGATCTATATGAAAGATAGCTCTAACGATATCTCGAAAACTACAAGAGTTGCGGCAAATGGTTCACTCAATTCGGATTCACGAGATCATTTTACATAAAGATCAGTTGGCTTCGGCGGCACAAAGGTTAGAACTCTGTTATTGAAATCATTATAGGGAATAGTATTTGGTACTGTACAAAACTCTACATTTTGAATTTCATTCATTGTATGTCTGTGAAATATTCCATGGCACAGTACTGGTGTATTGTGATAGCTATTGTGCCCGATTAGCACAAAAGAATCTGTTCTCGTACTGTACAAATAACTTACAATTTGATTGTACGTTCATTGCAGACACAATCAATTTGTATAATTTCACATAAGGATCAGTTACTTTCGTCCAAAGGAGGACTCAAAATTTAATTGTTGCAGAACAGTGTTATTAACATCATCTTGGGGTATTAGTATTTGTACTGTACAAAACTCTACAGTATGAACTAATTGTATTGTAAGCATTTGAAAGACTCTATGGAGGTACAGCACTGGGACAATGTGATTGCTATTGTGTACGATTATCACAAAGTAACTGGTTGTTGTACTGTACACAATTTGGATTATACTTTCATTGTAAGTCAATAATAATATTGACAGTTGGCCCGAAGGACCAACTGGTACTGTACACATGTACAGTGATATATTCTCAAAATTGTTGGTATGATCACCAAGGAGCCTCTTGTAAATTGTAATCTATTGTAAATTTTCCTTTGTTCTGCATATGTTCAACAATTGATATCCAAAATTTCTTTCACTGTCTTATATTTGATATATATACTTTTTTCCATTTTCCTTCCTTTCGATTTCCCCATTTCTTTTTCTTATGAATTTCCTTACAACATATGTTCCATAGTGTCAGACATGAAACACAATCATTTTATATACATTTTTTTCTTCATCTCATATTATTTTTCAATTTATGAAAAATAAAATTTACTTTCATATCGATCTATTTATACGATGCGATGGCAAGCAGCAGCTACTGCCATTGACTCTCGGCTGGGGTGTATTTTTTTTTTATTTAGACCCACAAAGACCTTGGTAATACAATCTGTTTTTGTGCGGTTTATTTTACGATGGCGAGAAAAGTCAACAATTACCCGTGCCCAGTTAGCATACGAAGAGATTGTGTGAAAAAAGCGAACAAACAAATTGAAATTAAAAGTGAAAAATGAGTAGAAAACCTGATAGTGTTAAACAAGACACACACACATGATGTATTGGCAATATTACGTTGACGTCTTTGTTTTTTCCGCAAACGATTAGAAATATACACTATTTAATTATTTGTACTGTCTCGAATATCGGACGACTGTAGACCAAGTGGGGTGTAGGCGGTAGCTGAAGATTAAGGGAAATTGAGTTTTATTAAAACTTTCAACTGTATTTTCCTTTAATTTTCAAACGAAACTAGAAATAGGCCTTCTCTGAATTTTCAATAAATAAAAGTTACATTATTTTTTTTTAATTTTCCTTTTGTATGCTCTCGATCCGATCCGCGTCGACACCTCAGTAAAAGGATAGTAAAAAATAAGAAGCTTCATTGAAATTGAATAATTGTACTAAACCAAAAGTTTTTAAAGTTCATAAGTAAACTTCAACAAAGTTTGTTTTTGTCGCCAGTTTGGGTTTTCGTTGCTCCGAACGGTTCGTAAATCATTTTCTTGTCTTATGCTCGGCGATATTTCAGTACAATTTACATTTAATGCCATTCAATTGCATAAATTAATATTCTAAACAACACAAATTTGTTTAATCCTTTAATTCTATCTCTCAACCATTTTATACGGGAGCTAAGGCTCAGCGGTATTTCAGTACAATTTAGGGGAGCTCCACACCGTTTAACAACGAGCCAAAATGGGTTAACATTTATTGTACTAATTGTTTTTCTGGTAGATGAAATGATATTACCGGAAATTTTACATACTCTCAATGGATATATTGAAGTTTTGCCTAAGTACTGTACAAAGTCAATTTAAAATGATTACTGAATGAAGAATTTTTCCAGGGTGATACATTCCATCACAGTATAAATGTTTTCTTAAATTTTTTATTACTTTAGTTTGTACAGTACACAAACGAAATAATTTTATAAACACCTTTCGGTACGACAAGTGCATTTTTTTGGTTTCTGACAGTGTTGTTGCTTTTTGTTCGTGGCTGCTTTATGTTGAGCGCCAATGATTTGTACCGTACCCAAACAATATTCTTCGCAATGGATGAATTTCGTAAACTGACCATTTAATCTTCTATACATGTTTCTAATTGTGTACAGTACCTAAACACATTCATACAGACATTACTTTTCGTCATGATGCGTCCATTTCGTGTCCTGGTCCAGTTCGCCTGATCACATGTTGTTTTTTCGTGCACTCCACTGTATGTTGGATTTTGATTTTCTTACAGTACCTAGACCATTGATTTATAAAATATTGTGTTTGATTGTGTACAGTACCAACTTGAATTTAATTCAATTCGGACTTCTTTGATATGATCTTACATTTTTGTCCAAGTGCTGTTGCTTGTTGGCCATCACGGCAAGAGCAGGACAATATAAATATGCTAGACTTTGTCTTTGTACAGTACCTAATGCAAAAAAATATATACATCTATATATCTATACATCCTACACTCATATGACCTTAATCTTGTGTTTTATAGTTTTTTCTCTGCATCTGTTGGAGCCCCCATTGAAATACTCTACGTCCCCATATGTGGGGCTTTGATTTTGTACAGTATCGAAAATTAGTAAATTATTAAACATTTGGTGCTCTTCCGATCATTTTGCCATCTGACCATTTGTCCCACCTTGATTTCTTTTCGGAAATAAAAAAATTAACTTTGATTTTGTACAGTACCAAAAACACTTCATCTTTCAAAAAACTTTTCTACGCAATGGTCAATTAAATTTGTGTTCAAGGTCTGTTGTTGTGTTTTTTTTTTCTGTGGCAGCTTCTGTTTGAATTAATTTAATTTTGAAAACTCTTCTCTTCGTATGAATTTTGATTTTGACCTTTTTGTTTGTGATAATTTCTGAAAATCCTTCGAGTTTTTCGTTGGGCGCCACTAAACCCATTTTTTCTCCTAAGATCGTTTTTTGATAATTGCTGAATATCCTTCCAGGTTTATCTCCTAAGATTGTTTTTTGATAATTTCTGAGTATTGTTCGAAGTTTCCGTTGGGCGCCACTAAACCCATTTTTTCTCCTAAGATCGTTTTTTGATAATTGCTGAATATCCTTCCAGGTTCATCTCCTAAGATTGTTTTTTGATAATTTCTGATGATTCTTCGAGGTTTACGTTGGGCGCCACTAAACCCATTTTTTCTCTCCTATGATTTTTTTTTTGATAATTTCTGATGATTCTTCGAGGTTTACGTTGGGCGCCACAAAACTCATTTTTTCTCCTAAGATCGTTTTTTGATAATTGCTGAATATCCTTCCAGGTTTATCTCATAAGATTGTCTTTTTTTTGATAATTTCTGAATATCCTTCGAGGTTTACGTTGGGCGCCACTAAACCCATTTTTTTTCTCCTTAGACTGTGTCACAAGCTCCTCGCCGGTAAAATACCTGTAATTGTGGTTGTGTTCAGCTGTCACTTTCCGCCTACCACCTGTAGGCTCCACATTGGTTGCCAGTGAAAGTTCCTGTATGTTTAGTCATGTGTCCAGAGAACATTTTAAAGCTAAAGCTCGGTTGAATAATCCTCTGATTGTACTTTTATTTGTTTTCCTTTATATTATTCTCATCCAATTGATTCCTTTTAATTTTTTTTTTACTTATGCCTACAAATCCGAGCGAAAATTGTATCATAAAGGAATGTGCCATACATCTTTACTGTTCCATTGACATACGCTCCGAATTAAAATCTACTGGAAAATTTCCAGCGTTCTCCTGTTGTTGCTTACGCAGATCGTTTTCCACATTTGACATGAGTTTAGCGGGAAATTGAAACCACAAAGCGCACGTGTTATAAAGTAGCAACCACCGTAAAACGACATTAATACCGTCTTTATTCTCTCCGTACAATTTGCCAGTATCTGACCTTTGTTTGTTTTTTGGCGAGTGGAGAGTCTCACGACAATCCACAAGATAAATATCCCAAAGTTCGTTGAAAATCCTTTTGATTATCATGTGAAGTGTAACCGATTTTTGAAATGTTTTTAAAACTCTGCTATACTAAATTGTTGCCTATCTACAGGCGCTGTCACTGGAATATGCTGTACCGGTAACCCCTCCTCCACAAAGCGGCCAATGCCATAAAGTTATTTTTTGGTTGGCTGTCAAACGTAATCGCATGATATGTACGGTTCTTTGTAAAACGGCGACAACCACAGGATACGTTGTGTGGTTGTAGTTTTCCTTCAGTATAATGTCTTACCCGAAATATGTTTTTCCCTTATCGAATACAAGGAATCTGTGGAAGGATTTCTCTCTCTCTCTTGTAGTCCTAAGAAAAGAAAAGAAAAAAAAACATGTCACCGTTCATTCAACTTCCTTTTGCGAAATTTTGAAGACGGTGCACAGTGACAATAAGTGAAATAAGGCAGCATCTAGTTAGTGTCTGCAGCCGTACAACCTGGACGTATCTGATATAATCTCATGTTTCATAGACTGTTGGGAGTTTCCCTCCATCTGGGTTGATGATAATGGTCTACGAAATTCATGGCTACTGATCTTCGTTTTATAAAATATTATTTACCTTTGAATAAATCTCCGTCCTATAGTTGAGAATACAAAACTGTCTAATTGCGTATACTCTCACCCTACGGGTGCAATTTACAGAAAATCTGTAACTAGATCGAGTGCTCGAAAAAATTTCCATACTCCTGGCACGCCCCTTCTCGTATCTCCCATACAAATGTAACATGCCTCCCACTTTGGAAATCGTGTACAATTTCTACGCCAAACACAGTCTTAACCCAAATTATGTTTTTAATTAAGGGTTGAGGTTTCGAGAAAGACTTTTAACTCCGAAACCCCGAAACCACGCCCCTTCGGGTACCTCCCATGTAAACCAACCATTCCGCCCACTTTGGTAATTGTGTCAATACACTATTTCTCTAAAATTCGAAATTGTCGTGTTTACATTATGACATTTTACCAGATATCAAATACGAAGGTGATGGCCACGCCCACTTTCTTCATTTTTTTTTTCAATTCTTTTCCCTTTGATCCTTGAAACCAGACACTGTAAGTTAAGTTCTTACTTTCCATACATGCTCATCTTAAATTGCCCACCCCAACAAAAACGAAGATGTTTTTTGAAGGTACTGAAGGAGGAAATATTGGCGGGGGGGGGGAGAAAACAATAGCGAATGTTAAAACATATGCAAAAGAACAACAACAACTATCCACGTGTAATATGGATTATGACGACAACGAGAGGGAAATAAGGAAACCAAAGTGCTGCGAGCGGGGGAAGTTAAACGTGGCTGCCAAGGAGCCGTTTAAGCTTTTTTTTTTTTTGGTCGATTTTCCTCTCAAGTATTTCGTATATGAATTTTCATTTTCACCATCATAGATAGTATAGTTTAACCAATATTTAACTCTGGCACTTCGGAGGAAATTTCGAAGCCAGGAAACGGAAGTCTGTTCCCTGTGACAAGGGTGGCTTCGCCGGCAAGCATACAAGCACATGTTTGGCGTTGTCTTGTGTTATATGAATACTGGGAAAAATCTGTTTCAATTTTAAATGATTTCAACGTCGTCTGCTTATTATTAATGTCTACGTATTGTATGCACCTTCGCCAACCGGATGAACTTAAAACCTTTCTGGATTTGTGGGGGGGGGGGGAGGTATCGATTAAGAACATTTAAGACTAGTAAGTTGTAATGCGCCTATGGCGCCCGTTGAAATAAGGAAAAAAAAATTTGTTGAAAAAAAAAAATTTTTGTGAAAAAAAAAAATTTTGTTGAAAAAAAAATTTTTTCTTAAAAAAAAAATATTTGTTAAAAAAAAATTTTTTCTTGAAAAAAAAAAAAATTTTGTTGAAAAAAAAAATTTTAGTGGAAAAAAAAATTTTGCTGAAAAAAAAAAATGTTGAAAAAAAAATTTTTTAAAAAAAAATGTTTGTTGAAAAAAAAATTTTGTAAAAAAAAACAAATTTGTAAAAAAAAAAATTTTGGAAAAAAAAAATTTTGGTAAAAAAAAAATTTGGGAAAAACACAATTTCTGTACAAAAAAAAATTATTTTTTTTATTATTATTATTTATAGAAAATTATAGAATGCCTATTTAAATTCCTACGTACTGCGTGACAGAGTCAGTGAATCAGTGTCGAGGGTAAATATATATTAAGATAATATAACGCCCTAGTCGAATAGCTCATGTCAGGCAATTTGCATACTATAGTATTCTAGGCAGAATGTTATTCAACACTTAAACCGAGTGCACTTGTAGTTTCTGCAGTTTTCTGCCACAAATATGTTGTCCAAGTATAAATTGAGAAGTTTTTGTTGTTGCTGACACACACACACAGCCATGGTTAGGAAACGTATTTGACCAGGTGGAAGTTGATCATGATATAAACCGCCAAACTGGCGGCCGATTGCCCGATAAAGTTGGACTCCATTCTTTTTATGACGTATACCAACACATACTATTTGGCATTGCATTTTTATATCAGGTTCTAGATGGATTCTCTGCACACTTAGATTTCCATTTGTTTGGTTATTATTGTCATTAGCTGGGTTACGTAGTCAAGGCGGCCACTGCCATAGTTAGTCAATAACGATAAGTGGCCTGATCACAATTTTAATATCGATATTATCCCCAAATGCAATATTACCCACATGACACTCACTTTCTGAGTTACTTTCTTCCTTGCGCTCTTACTGACCGTTTAACTTGCTGCCATTCATTTTCACTTAAATTTTTTAGTTCATCTTTATTTCTTTTTCTTATTCATATAATTTTATTTTGTTATGAGCTCTTATCAATATATAAAGGGTTTTCCCACAAGAGGTGTTATTTCGGTAGCTGTTACTTTTGAAGCTTTTATTGTTTGACATTTGACAAGTAGAAACTACGCCAATACTAAAAACGAAACGATATCCGCTTCAACAATACATTGCAATTATGAAAATTCACAACGAAAATGGTGAAAATCTTGCAGTCACAGTTCGCAAAACTAAAGCAGTCGGATCGCAATACAGAAACTGGTGGACAAATTTCAGTTGTTGGGACAAGTTTGTGAAAAGACTTGGGATTAAGGCTTATAAAGTTTAGTTAACACAAGAACTCAAACCAGCCGATCATCAAAAACGTCGTGTGAAAATGATCTGGAATTCCATCGAAAAATCTACTTGACTGATGAAGCCCATTTACACCTCGGTGGCTACATCAACAAGCAAAATTGTCGCATCTGGGGCTCGGAAAACCCCAGAGTTATTGTTGGGAAGCCTCTCCATCCTCAACGTGTGACTGTCTGGTGCTGTTTATGGTCCGGCGGGTTCGTTGGAACTTACTGACTTTCTTAGTTACATACTTCCTTACAGACCTAATTACGGACATACTCACTGACTGACTGACTCACTTGCCGACTTAATAACTTATTTTTTTAGTTGCTTATTTACTTGCATTTTGATTTTTATACTTACTTCCTTCCATTCTTACTTACTTCTTGCCATCCTTCCTTTCTTACGTACTTCCTTCCATCCTTCCTTTCTTACTTACTTCTTCCATGCTTCCATTACATATTTATTTACTTACTTACTTACTTACTTACTTACTTACTTACGTACTTACATACATACATACATACTTACTTACTTACTTACTTACGTACTTACTTACTTATATACATACTTACTTACTTACTTACTTGCTTACTTACTTACATACTTACTTACGTATTTACTTACTTACTTAGTTACTTACTTACATACTTACTTACTTACCTACTTACTTACTGACTTACTGAATGACTGACTTCTACACTTACTGACTCACTACTTACTTACTAACTTACTTACTTACTTACTTACATACTTACTTACTTACCTACTTACTTACCTACTTACTTACTGACTTACTGAATGACTGACTTCTACACTTACTTACTTATTTACTTACTTATTTACTTACTTACTTCCTTACTTACTTATTTACTTACTGACTTACTTACTTATTTACTGACTTACTTATTTACTTACTTACTTATTAACTACTTACTTATTTACTGACTTACTTACTTATTAACTACTTACTTACTTATTTACTGACTTACTTACTTATTAACTACTTACTTACTTATTTACTGACTTACTTATTGACTGACTTACTTACTTATTTACTTACTTCCTAACTTACTTCCTTACTTCCTTACTTACTTACTTCCTTACTTACTGAAAAAGATATAGCTCCGACTTCTACTTGAGGACAATGGCAGAGTCATCTATTACCATGGGGAAAATTGTTTGCAACTCAGCCTCCGAAAATTTTTACCACCCAGCAAACATTCTGGCTCTTGCCCACAAGGACGGTGCTTCAATTATATTTTATTTACTTTAATTCGTTCACTTCTCACACTTACCTTGACAATCTTAGGCTGTGCTATTTCATCTTCTTCTTCTTTTCCTTCTTTAATTTTCAAGGAAATAATTACGAGTTCTCTGAAGGTCGGTGGTCGGTTATTTAATTGTTTGTCTTCTTAGCAGTGCTCACATAAATAATATAATTTTGTTTGAACACAAGTTTCATTTGCCAGGTTAGTTTGTACAGAAAATTATGTAAAAACCGACAGCCCACAAAATTACAAATTTCAACAAAAGTCGTTGTAGGCCTCTTAGCCATTAAGGTAATTATAAAGATGTGTACTGGAAACGAAAAAAAAGTCGTCGCCATCGTCGCGCCATGCGCCTATAATTCCCGATGTAATTATATAGTGTATTTATTTTGTATGGCATTAAACAAATGGCAAACTCCCGCCCCGATGAGGTTTCTTACATTCAAACAGAAAAATAGACTTAACAAAATAATTTCGCGTACTAAACACACACACACACACACACTTTCGACGGACATTTGGCGTCATCACCTTATCGTCGCTTGAGTAAATAATAATGGCTCCTCTTATTTGTTGCTCTTGATCTTAGAAGCGTAAAGATTTTTTTTTTTTCGGCATGAACTGAAAATTACGTTTCACTTTTTTTCTGCACAATGAAATCGATTGTAGACAAAGGCTTTCAGCGAATTTGTAGTACCACCAACTGACAGACTGCCCGACCATCCATCTAATGGTTGACGAGACAGAACTATGAAGGTAAAGCTATCGCATGGAAATACAAATCATCACTCGAATCAGAAACAACACAATGAACAAAAAACGTAGGGATTTCCATTCTTTTCTTCATACGAGTAAATAATGATGATTATAATGAATGGACGAAAGACACTCGAATGCGAATGCGAATGATGGACGATGATGAGAGAGAAGAAGATGATCGGTGTTCGTAATTAAAGTTCAACCGTACAATGTTTGAAGATCGTCGTCATCGTTACCGGCATCATTGTATGGACATGAGAATGAAAATTTGAACATAGTGTTGGCATAACTGAAACATTCCAGCCGACATAGTTATTGGTGGTAGTTGTGATGAGTTCTTGCATTGATTTGATGAATATGTTCATTATTTCTCTGAAAATATAGAGTTCTTTGGTTTTGCGCAGCATTGATGCGCGATGCCAGCCAGCCCACGTCACAATCGAGTATTTCGCATTACCAACAAGTTCAGTAAACGCGTTGCCAGCCCTCTCGCTGAGGTTAATTGGCTACCTCTGTCTTTCCGTTGTAGCCTAAGAATTTTCTTGTTTTTATTTATTTTTTTTAAATTATGTATCCCCTGTATCGTCTAATAAACAACGTCCCAATCAAACAGAAAATGCAAACCATCAAATGACAGCCATCACAGCTGGAACTACAAATTCTGGTCCATATCTGACTTTGTAAGAATTGGTAGCATTTGCCATCGAAATTGGTGAGCGCATACAGTTTGTCCAGACCAATGAAATATTCACTGTTAATATTGCCAAATCCCAGCTTGTAGTCGGACCAGTCGCCACCGTCCGTGTGATCATCGCACTCAACCACAAACGAATCATTGCTGAACTCATTGATCCGTATGCGATAATATCCACTGCGTCCGGTACAGGCAGTGGCCTCGCCACAATTTCGGGCACTTCGCGGCATTTGACTGACATAAAAAAAAAACAAAATTCATTTTCCAAAACATTCAATTATTCGAAATCACTAACCAGATTTCGGGCAGAGTCTCGTACGTTCATCAAACATGGGCAAATCTACATTTGGGGAAACAAATATGTTTATTGCAAATATAGAAAAGAAACTATTTCCTTACACTTGTCTTCAGTTGGCGGTATTGTTTGTCTGAAAGGAAAAATGATTATAAAACCTATCAGTTGAAGGAACAAATCAATAAATTGTTTGGCGTAAATCTTCAAAGAAATCACTAACTGTTTTAAAGCCATGAAAAATGCTTTCACAATTTTTTATTATTATGATGAAATGATTTCACATATCTTATGTAATTTGTTTCATAAACTTATGGGTTTTACAAAAAATATATGAAATCATTGTTGCAGTAAAGCAAATGCAAACATGTGCTAGTATTTTTATTATTATTTGTTCTTTTGTTCACATCGCAGGGGGAGACCAACAGTTTTAGGACTACCTGAAACCGTCACGTCTTTTAATTGCAAATTTAGCATTCTCGTGGACGCCATCAACTATTCTGTTCGAAAAATCCCATGTCCAATTGAGACCAGCAACATTGACGGTAGACTAGTTAAAGCTTTCGGTTGACAGATTTTGCCAATCGTTGCAGTTCGCTGTCCTTTCTTCACTTAAAAAGAGATCAAACGAAGTATATCTTACCTTAAATTCAATTTCTCAAGACTGGCTTTGATGTCCCGCAACTCTTCTAAAACATTCTTCAAACAATAAATTATTAAATTAATTAATAAATTAATTACATTAATTAATAAAATTAATTACATTAATTAAAAAATTAATTACATTAATTAATTACATTAATTAATAAATTAAGTACATTAATTAATTAATTAATTACATTAATTAATAAATTAAGTACATTAATTAATAAATTAATTACATTAATTAATAAATTAATTACATTAATTAATAAATGAATTGCATTAATTAATAAATTAATTACATTAATTAATTACATTAATTAATAAATTAATTACATTAATTAATAAATTAATTACATTAATTAATAAATTAATAACATTAATTAATAAATTAATTAGATTAATTAATAAATTAATAACATTAATTAATAAATTAATTACATTAATTAATAAATTAATTACATTAATTAATAAATTAATTACATTAATTAATAAATTAATTACATTAATTAATAAATTAATAACATTAATTAATAAAATTAATTACATTAATTAATAAATTAATAACATTAATTAATAAATTAACTACATTAATTAATAAATTAACTACATTAATTAATAAATTAATTACATTAATTAATAAATCAATTACATTAATTAATATAATTAATTACATTAATTAATAAAATTAATTACATTAATTAATAAAATTAATTACATTAATTAATAAATTAATTACATTAATTAATAAATTAATTACATTAATTAATAAATTAATTACATTAATTAAGAAATTAATTACATTAATTAAGAAATTAATTACATTAATTAAGAAATTAATTACATTAATTAAGAAATTAATTACATTAATTAATAAATTAATTACATTAATTAATAAATTAATTACATTAATTAATAAATTAATTACATTAATTAATAAATTAATTAATAAAATTAATTACATTAATTAATAAAATTAATTACATTAATTAATAGATTAATTACATTAATTAATAGATTAAGTACATTAATTAATAAAATTAATTACATTAATTAATAAAATTAATTACATTAATTAATAAAATTAATTACATTAATTAATAAAATTAATTACATTAATTAATAAAATTAATTACATTAATTAATAAATGAATTGCATTAATTAATAAATTAATTACATTAATTAATAGATTAATTACATTAATTAATAGATTAAGTACATTAATTAATAAAATTAATTACATTAATTAAAAAATTAATGACATTAATTAATAAATTAATTACATTAATTAATAAAATTAATTACATTAATTAATAAAATTAATTACATTAATTAATAAATTAATTACATTAATTAATAAATTAATTACATTAATTAATAAATTACTTACATTAATTAATAAAATTAATTACATTAGTTAATAAATTAATTACATTAATTAATAAATTAATTACATTAATTAATAAATTAATTACATTAATTAATAAATTAATTACATTAATTAATAAAATTAATTACATTAATTAATAAATTAATTACATTAACTAATAAAATTAATTACATTAATTAATAAATTAATTACATTTATTAATAAATTAATTACATTAATTAATAAATTAATTACATTAATTAATAAATTAATTACATTAATTAATAAATTAATTAGATTAAGTAATAAATTAGTAACATTAATTAAAAAATTAATGACATTAATTAATAAATTAATTACATTAATTAATAAATTACTTACATTAATTAATAAAATTAATTACATTAGTTAATAAATTAATTACATTAATTAATAAATTAATTACATTAATTAAAAAAATTAATTACATTAATTAATAAAATTCATTACATTAATTAATAGATTAATTACATTAATTAATAGATTAAGTACATTAATTAATAAAATTAATTACATTAATTAGTAAATTAATTAATAAAATTAATTACATTAATTAATAAAATTAATTACATTAATTAATAAAATTAATTACATTAATTAATAGATTAATTACATTAATTAATAGATTAAGTACATTAATTAATAAAATTAATTACATTAATTAATAAAATTAATTACATTAATTAATAAAATTAATTACATTAATTAATAAATTAATTAGTAAATTATTTACATTAATTGATACATTAATTACATTAATTAATAAATTCCATCAATTAGCTAATCGGCTATTTCTCTTTCCATTTAAACACTTTGCATGGTTTCCAAACACTGTGTCTTACCCACACCTCGGAGCGTGGAACAATGCATTGAACACACTCACATAGTAAAAGTTCAATTCTCAGGTTATGATCATGATTATTGCGATCATGATTTCGAACAGCACAGCCACACAGTTGATAGATAATTGACTCAGTGCGTTTTTTCTGTGTTTTTTTTTGTTGTTTCTTTTCTCCTGCTGTGTTGTTTGTTTTTGCTTCATCGGCTCAGAGCGTAGACGGGAAGAAGTTTTCTTTTCTTTTTGATATTTAATGTTTTTTTTTTAATTCACCTTGACCGCTGTTGTATTTGGACGTTGTCATTGTTGTGTCATTGGTCGCCCATGTGACCTTCTCTCTGTGGTGATATCTCTTGTCAGTTAATTTCGTTTTTTTTTCTTATTGAATCGTTTCGTTTGTGCTGTTGTTTTCGGGGACCTACCACCCGGTTTTTAGGGAGCATGGCCGCCAACATGAAATGTGACGGTCAGCGGTTTCATTTACACATTTCTTGTATTATTTACTTTTTTAAGTGTCGATTTGTAATCCTTTTATGTGGGAATACAACAATTTCGTTGTCAAAGTACAACCGCAGTAAGACAAGCAATTCCTAGAATTCATAATCATAACCTTTTGAAAGAATTTTCAGAATATGTAGATCTCCAGCAATTTCGGTGACACTCTAAGCGCAATGAACTCTTTGCCGAGCCTAACATAGCCAGTGTGTGCTATGCGTAGTTTTTGTGGTTTTGGCTTTCCGGAATAATTAGTACGGCTAAAGTAATTAAGAATATAATGTTCATTGCTTTCGAAACGAGCAATTACTGTGCCAGCGATGGCGATGATAATGTCTGAAATTCTAAACATAATCGCGTAACGCATGACCCAATGTACACACGCACGCTCTCTCATTCACGGTGCGCACTAACGTCCGCCACACACACCACAGCCGCGTCCGTCCGATATTATGACGGAGCGGCGACTAAAATCAACATTTAACAAAAACAAAAAACATTACAAGCAAAAACAACAACAACAAAAAGGCAATGACTGTAACAGGTGTAATGACCGAACAACAATACAAGTGATTCCATGGAAGACAAACAAGACAAAAACAAGAAGAAGAAAAACAACAACCACCCTGTTGCTCTCTAATGTGTAACATGAGGAAACAGCGGCTGTTGACTGTTTCCTGTAACACAATCGTCAAACTACTACTGGCGTCGTTGTCTGCCAACAGCAGAACAGCAGAACGGCGAGCCTGAGGAACTGTAAGCCTAAACCCAGAAGAAAAAAACCTTTTGGGTTTCATAACTCTGCCAAAGAATAGTACGACATTCCTTTGGCAAAAAAAAAAAAAAAAAAAAAAAAAAAAACCTTTCTTTCGTTTGATGTGTCGTAATGCGCACGATTAACTGAACCTGACACTTGGACAATGTCGGGGCGAGACAGGGCAACGCCTGCAATGAAAAACCAACTGTGTTTGTTGGTTACCGGAGACTTGGCTACGATACATCAGACGTTTGGAGGGAAGGAAGAAGAAAAACATGGGGCTAAACTTGACTTTGACCACTACTTGGTTGACGGCTGGCTGGCTGGTTGGGGTCAAATTGCAAAGCCGATTTCCTTTTTGTGTAAACGACAAAGATGTTATCATTTATTAATTTCAATGGTGGATCTATGCAACAACAAGAAAAATAAAATAAATTTGTAGCAAGTAAAGCTTATTTCCATCTACACAAAGCTTATTTCGATATAAATATAACTCATTTGCTATTAATATTACGTATTTGTGTATAAGCAATGGCGTGTTTGGGAAAAACAGACAACGAACTTATTAAATTCAACAAAGCACAACATTTGGGTGCGAATAAGTGTGTATTTGCAACTGGTTTCGTAATTTTTTTTTTTTGCATTTACGCTCTTTAAAATAAAAGCAATACCGAGAGAAGGAGATGGATTGTTATATAGAAATTCACAAATTGAAAAAAAATAAAAAGTAAGTCAAAAATGCATACATATAAATTTTATATTTATCACCTACAAACAAGTTAATGTTTGTGGTATGGAAAAATATATATGTGTTTGATGCGAACTTGTTTGCTGAAATTTGTTAAAATGGCCATTTTTTTTCAGCGTGTACTAAAAATGGAAGGATACACAACAACGCATTGAACTTATTAAAATTCACAACAAAACTGTTGAAAATCTTGCAGTCACCGTTGGCAAAACTAAAGCCTTTCATGGTAATTTCCTTCATAGCCTTCAAGCCGCAATATGAAAATGGGGCAGAAACTAACAAAAACACGTAATTTTGGGACACATTTCCATCCGTTCCGTTTCGCGTTTTCATTTGCCACTAAATAACGCCATGACAATGGGACCAATTTCCAGTACACACTTTTCTGGTGCCCGAATGTGGGGGCCCTACTTCCTGTCACCGTTAGGGCTTATTATTAGTTAGGCCATTTATTAGTTTGTACTTTCCTCATTATTAACAATTAATTGGGTGTACAAAAGTAATCGGTATTTGCTTTCAAGTTCAATGTTAATCATGACAACAACTGACGACCACCTAATGTTCATCACGCACAGAAACGCCTAAAATTAAATTTAAGGTTTTCATTTTTTAGTTTTACAGCCGTAACAGAGAGTGTCGGGCGGTTGAGTGCGATGGGGAGTAAGGCTACAGATAGAGGTGTTATGTATTATGAACAATTAATAAATATTTGTGAAATACGAAAAAAAAAAACATATTCAGCACATGAAACAGCCAACAATGGGGGTTGGCGGCTAATGGGCACTAAAAAGTTCAGTCAACCCAAAGCGGGCATAAATCGATTAGAAAAATACGAACAAAGTGAAAAACGAAAAATTTCAACAAATGTTATTAGAAGACTAGACAATAAAAAAAATCGTCTATTCAAACATTGAAATGTGTTAGACACTAGACAGATCATTACAGATGGCCAGGTGGCAGGTCGAGAAATAGCCAACTGAGCGAAAGACCAAAAGGCGATTAAAAAAAATTAATCACTTACACGAAGACTAGGCGAATTGAAATAGAACTTTTAAAGTTTTTCGCTGTTATCATTATCGTATCTGTATCTTTAGACTCTTCCTTTTTTTCTCCTTCTTTTTTTTGGCTAATTTCCGAAATATAAAGATTAGGGATAGTTCCGTGTTTAACATGATTATGATTATATTTTCAACTGCTGGCTCGATTGCTGTTTATCATTTTTGTTTCTTTAATTTGTTATTGCTAAACCGAATGTTTAAGTGTGAAAACTATGGTTGAGTGTGTGATTAATTGCACTATGAAGCTTAGTTATTGTTTAATAGCCATCGTCTGAGATTGACATTGCCATATCCTTTTTGTCTTTCAAACGGTCCAACTAAGCCTCAAAAATGCCTTATGGCGCTGAGGCACAAATTATTATGTACATATAAAAATTGTCTAAATAAAAAATACAAAATAAAAAAAAATAAAAAAACGCCATATATTTCAGTTGTCAGTTCATTCTTAGTTCCCCCTTCTCGCGAAGAAGATGGCGGCGGCGCGGAGACAATCAACAATTCCAAGTGTTAAAATGCGTGATTTAGTTTACACGGTAACATTTAAAGCAAACATTAGGCCAGCCATCGACACTGACGGCTAATGGAAATTAATATTCTCAACACCGAAATACAATGGTATTAAACATTTCTGAAATTGTGTAGGAAATTAGGCACCTAATGGGCTATGACCGTTATGTAGCCGTTGGTATAGAAATTGTACTGGTTTAGTCGTTTAGAAGGTTTAAGTCGAAAAAGTCGAAAGGTAAATTTGTATAATCTCCTCTGTCTCTACCCACACAAAGCTTGGCCACAGCTTTAGAGCTTGGCCACAGCTTTAGAGCTTGTCGCAGCTGTAAAGCTTGGTCGCAGCTTTTTCAGATTTGACTCACCCTCAAACTTTGGTAACAATTGTATTGCTTCGTCACAGCTTTACAACGTTGCCTCAGAATCAAAACATTTGCAGTTATAAAGCTTTGTCACAGTTTTTAAAATCTTTTGCCACAGCTTTAAGTCGTTGTCACAGTTTTGAAGCTTGGTCACAGATTTGTCATAGATTCAAAGCTTTGCCACATATTTAAAGCTTAATAAAATGTAACGTATTGAAAGCTTTGTTGGTCACAGCTTTAAAGCTATGTCAAATAATCAAAGCTTGTCACAGCCTTACAGCTTTGTCTCCGATTAAAAGCTTTGTCACAGTCAAATCATTCAAATCATTTTGAAAATTTGTCACAGCTTCGAAGCTGTATTACACATTTGAGGCATTATCACAGCTTGAAAGCTTTGCTCGATCTTAAAAGCATTGTTGCAGCTTTAAATGATTGTCACAACTTCGAAGCTGTACCACACATTTGAAGCTTTGCCACACCTTTGTTGCAGCTTTAAATGATTGTCACAGCTTCGACGCTTGATCACACGTTTGAAGTTTAACTACAGCTTTAAACCTTTGTCACAGCTTGAAAGCTTTGTCCCATCTTTAAGTCTATGTCACAGCTTCCCAGTTTTATCATAGCTTTAAAGTTTTATTCCATCTTTAAAGCTTTGTCCCATCTTTAATGATTTCTGGCAGCTTTAAAGCTTTTTCCCATCTTTAAAGCTTTGTCCCATCTTTAATTCTTTGCGACAGCTTGAAAGCTTTGTCCCATCTTTAAAGATATCTGGCAGCTTTAAAGCTTTATCCCATCTTTAAAGCTTTGTCCCATCTTTAAATCTTTGCCACAGCTTGAAAGCTTTGTCCAATCTTTAAGGATTTCTGGGAGCTTTAAAGCTTTGTCCCATCTTTAAAGCTTTGTCCCATCTTTAAATCTTTGCCACAGCTTGAAAGCTTTGTCCCATCTTTAACGATTTCTTGCAGCTTTAAAGCTTTGTTACAGCTTTAATGCATTTTCCTCAGAGCTGTGGAGGCGAGCCAAAGTTGCTCCAACATTTTTAAATAGCTGCGGAGTCTTACTCCGACTTTATCTGTTCAATAACAAAATTTCGAAATTATTTCTATCCTCTATCTCTATCTGCGTTTGTATCTTAAAGATAAAAAATAATCATATAATCGAAAATATTTCATAATCATTTTTTTTTTTCGGACACGGAGTCCGGAAAATTTGTCGACTTCGGGCACATTTATTAGACTTCGACTGCACAGACCGGTCGACATAAAACTTTTTAGGATTTTTCTAAAATCAACGCCAAAATAGCGATAATTTCCAAATTTCGAGAGAGTGGCGCGACCCCTAAAATTTTTTTAAAATTTTTTTCTTTATTTTTCCCCTCATTAGGACCCCAGACTACATCTCATTCCGAGGTTAACTTTTTCAAATTAAAAAAAAAGCATGTTTTCACTCCACCCTAGTGTTCACCCTTCTGAATGTTTTTCCCTCAGCCCTTTCACCAGTTCCTGCCTGTTATGGCGTCGCTCAAACAAGCAGAAGATACATTAAAATGCCAATAGGAGAAGCAAATGAAGATACAAACATCACATTATTACGTGACGCTTGTAGATTATTAGAAATATGCTGTTGCCCCACGATGGTTACTGGCACACTGATACCGACTGTGTCTGCTCCATACAACCCTGTATAGCTTCATCCAGCGACTCTTGTCTGTCGTCTGTAAATGTTATGCACATTATCAGGCTGTTCTGTTCTTGTACGAGGGACTTTAACAACGACGATATGTTCGCAATAGAGTTTCGTGGTTGATGTGCGTGTGTCTGTGTCTGTGTGTGTGTTTAGCTTGGCATCTTCCTTGGAGCGTTATCTTAATATACAACACTCCACTTCCAAGGGTTGTGGGTATGTTGTTGCGTTGCGTACGTGTTCCTATGTTGATGTTAGTTCGATGTATTCCTTTCCTTCTTCTCGTCATGTTTGTTGTTGTTCTGGGGTGCTGCGATGATATGGTCTGGTCCCAGAATCAAAGCGTTGCTGCTGTTGGAACTTTGTACGTATGCTAGCGTTGTGTTGCTTATTTTTGGCCTTGAGGTAAATTTTGTAAGATTGCCATATGTTGGAATAACATTCTTGGGCTGGATTTCTTCCACCACACAACACTCCTTCTTTCCTTCTCTATTTTTTTTCTGATGGCCTTTTCTCGTGAAATTACCAAAGGAAACCTTCTGTCGTGAGGTTCAGCCAACACTCAACCAGTCACTGGTGCGTTTAAGAGCAGCGCGGTAATATAAAGAAGTTATTTTTGTGGATTTTCAATTTTGGCCCCAAAACATATATTTTGTCAACGGGATTCTTTGGAGGCCGAGGGGTTTTGGGTGGTGGTGGTTGTTTTGTTAAAAATAAAAGGTTTCTTTCCATACACGTTTTAGCAATATGTCAACATCTTGGCAAAGTGAAGTCAAATTAAAAGTCTTCTTGGCTCCTAACAGACAGGTTCTAAGTGGGCGAGTGTGTGCGGTCTGGATGTGGCTGAGCCAATGGTTAATATCGCTGTGAACTGTTGGTTTATGTTTTCAGGGATTTATTACCAGAAAACGAAATTTGTTGCATAGTTTCAGGATGAGGTCAAACATCTATATTTATACTCGGCTGCTTCCACTCAAATGACTGAGGACTTTCAAGTCCACATTTAACACATATGAAGTTTTTACTCAACGAAAACAAAGATTAAATTTTACCTTACACCCTGAAAGTATGCTTTGATTTATAGAGCAAATGTAAGCCTTAAAGCAAACTGTCATTTTGCAAATGCTGTCTTCTCTGATCCCCGTGTAATGTTAAATAACTCTGAGAAAAGGACAACTGACTCTGTAATATACAATTTACATTGACAATTTTTTTGATTTTATGTTTTTTAAAAATGTATATATATTTTTTTTTTCAAATACCGTGACTTAATACGTTTTTTTTCTTCTTCTCATTTTAGGTAAGACTCAAGACATAACGGTTTTAGTTCTAAGTTGGCCATAAGGTATGTACCACATATTTCGAGAGAGGAGAGACTTACCGCTGATACTTTCTTTAGTCAGTTTTCACAACCGAGATGGTGTTTCCACAGATGATGCAGGCCTAGGCGGCGGAATCTCTTAGGAAACTTAAATCGAAAAAGGCAGCTTTTATGTTGATTACTCAAACATTGAACAGATACAAAATAGATTATTTAAGACTACAAAACAACAGGCCTCGAACATAAACTTTGACAATACTTGCTACGATAAGCGGGTTCAAAATTTTCCATCTGTCTCCTTTTTTTCCCCATTCGAAAGATTCCTAACAGTTTGCTTTTTAATGAAGGTCGCCAGAAGCCAACCAGGCCAGTTAAGCTAATATGGAAAGTTTTATGTGTATAAGGTCCCTTCCTGAGCAAATTAATTTAAGTAATCCAATCCATAGTTGCCTTGGGATACGGATAACAAATCGTCAGTCGGTTCGATTTCGTTTAAACGATCCACTCTATAGTTGCGGCGCGTTACTGCATTCGGGCGCCAGTTAGTTGAAGGATATACAATTTTCTTGGAGAATTGACGTTAAATCACAGATATTGTCGCTTTTAATTTTCTAGGATGTAGAATTTGCGACTTCGCTTCTGTAAAACGAAATCGACTGCATTTGGGCGCCATTTAAGAATAGTATAAAGGTTTTGCCCTTGGTGGTTTTGTAATTTGCAATAGCAAAAACACGTAAGCGATATTTTTTCGAAACTCGCTCTTGAATTTCGATAGAAAATTGTCCGAAAATAGTATACAACTAAAAAGGTATATTAACAATTGAATTCAAATGAAAAAGTAATTTTCATTTTGGCTCGTACGTCCTTTTCGCTGTTAGGGTTAGATTTGTTATGTAGAGAATTAAACGGCGTTGGGCGCCAATTAATTAGTACGATCAACTTTGCCTCTGGAGAATTTCTTTAAGAAGATCATACGTTCATTGTCAATGGTATATATGTAGGTATCGTTTAAACGTCCTTTAGTAGTAAAAGAGAAACTCGAAAAAATCTCAAGTTAACTTAGAAATGAAAGTATTTCCTACTAAAGGAAATAATTTCTTTTCTCAGTTCTCACAAAATAAAAAAAAATCAGTTAACCGCAAACAAAAATGTTTAGACGCCAGTCCAAAAAACTAATCGTTGGGCGCCAGTTTAGACGTTAAGAAAATAAAAGAAAAAAAATAGTTGCACTTGAATCAAAAAAAGGTTGGGCGCCAACAAAAAAAAAACAAATATTAGACAAAACTAAAAAAGGTTGTTAAGTGTTCACAGTGGAAATTCGACGGACGTTAAGAGAAAAAACTCTCATTCTGGGCCACGACAAAAAAAAAACTCGGAAAGTCACCTTCAAAAATAAATTACTTGGTTGGTAGTTAACAACTGCATCAGTTGGGCGCCAAAACAAAACAAAGTGGGAGCGTCCGCAGACGCCTCAAAAAGAAATTCTTGGGCGCTAACAGAAAACAAAGTTTGGGCGTTGAGAAAACTTGAGAAAAAAAATTATATGTGTGACACCACAAAAAAAACAGTTGAACCCGAATGAAAACTGCAAACGTTTGACGCCAAAAAAAAAAAATATTGGACATTGAGAAAAGAAAAATGCGTTGGGCGCCAACACAAAAAATAATGATTGAGTGTTGAGAAACCACAAATCTGTTGGGTCGAAAGACGTTAGTTGAAAAGCCCCCATCCTGTGCCACAAACTAGTAGTGTGTGCGACTATCAATCAGCAAGCGCAGGTTCGGATCCTGGTAAGAATATCAAAAATTTTGTCAGTGGCCGTTTCCATCGCCTAAATGCCGAGTAAGTGAGTAATCCCTAACGTTCCGGTCAGTGTGTCACAAATTATATCGTACACAGCTCACTGGTTTGAGAGAATTTCCCTGTCGATCCCTTTTGGCAGTGTTAAGGGAAATACGTAAGTAAAATAAATATTTGGCCATAAGCCATATATCCCTTTTCTCATCATCATATTTCCACATAACTAATACTATGTCACTTTTCACATATCTTATATTAAATTAAAATGTATAAACAATTCAAGGCATATTTGTAAGCGCTACAATGTTTACACAATCAAAGTATACCTTTAGGGGTCAAGTGTTGACACACCAAAATTATTTGTACACACATCTTCGACAATTTGTAAATATTGAAAGTAATTGAAGCCCTGTGTAAATGTAAACTAGTTGCAGCCTCCTTTCTGAAGCTTAAGGATATGTTTTTCCATTTCAAAAGAGTGCTTTGCCCTTAAGATATCATTATCCTGGCAAAGTAAATAACTGACCCTAATATTTGGAAAAAAAAATCTTTCAGTTTTGCCAGCTTTTAAATTTCAAATGTTCGCACCCAGCAGACCATGGTTCTTAGAGTGGAATGAAAAATCCCTAAGTCCTTACAAGGAAGAGCATAAACGACAAAGTGTTGGAGTAAGTAAACAAAATCGAACACAAATAAATGCATCGAACACAGGCAAACGCCCAAACACAAAGTTCTTGAATGATGGCAAAAATATATTACGGTTCATTAGCACTTCAACATTTTCCAGGGATGCGTTGTACATCCTCGGCAACAACAACAAATCGAAGAGGTGTGAAAAGGCCTCTGTGAAAAAATTGTATGTTTGGCTTTCCAGCCAACTCGTAACGACACAATTTTGTTTATTCTGCTGACTCTGTTCTTTTTCATATCCATCGGCTGAGTGTGCTGTCTTCTAAACAAACAAGTTTATTTTTCCTTTTACTACTTACTAACAACACTTTAAACTTGATTTAATCGAAATAGAGTCAATACAAATAAACGCTTGAAAAATTGTGCCCGGGAACATCTTCCCAGCGTTATGGGTTTGTGATGTGGAAAGGTTGGTTGATTAAATTTGAAAACATATTTTCGTTTCCTTTAACATTTGTCTCTTTCTCCCCTTGCCTTGGTTTCTGTCCCGCCGAGAAGATGATGCTTAAAACAGGCAACATGGACAATATTCAAAATAATGTGGATGTGAGCTAGGAGACACGTAAAGCTTCGGGCGCCACAGTTATATAGTTTTTGACCGAGGTGTGTGCGACTATCACACGGCAAACCCAGGTCCTCAATTTTCCGTATTCGACTATTCCGTGTGCGGAGAATCATAAGTAGTGAAGTTGTTTTCTCTCGAAGGACCATTTTTTTTTCTTTGTTTGTTTGTTAACTCGCGTGTGAATACTCCTCAACATTCGAAAAGTCGTGTTCAAATTTACGTTTTCCATATACTAAAAACATGGCCCAACAAAATGTCAGCCACCTAAGTGGAAGACACCCTGACGTGCTTCCCAGACACCAACGGATCGGTGTTGAAATTCTTCACCCTCGAAGGACCATTTTTCTCCTTTTTGAGAATGTTTCATTCGAACAAACACCTGAAATGTGTAAATTGTTGTGTCTTGTCCAGTCGCTTGAATATTTTCATATTCATAACACCGTGTTACACACATTCTGTCTGCAGACTCGTGGAAATGTCTGTATCACGTCAAATTTTTAAAAAAATAGATTTTTATCAATTCTCAGATTTTCCTAAATTTTTTCAAAAAACATTTTTTTTTTCGTAACGCTTAAGTAGTTTAAAAATTTGGAGTCTCTTCATGTCAAAAATAATAAAAATTGGGGAATATCTGAGAATTGATAAAAATTGTTTTTAAAAAAATTGACGTGATACAGACATTTCCACGAGTCTGCCTGCCAAAAATCAGCTCGATTGGTTCACTGAAAAAGGGTTAAAAATCGGTCGAAAGGCTTTCACACAGGCCACTACGAGCTTTATACTCCAAACTTAAAAAAAAAATCTGACGTGTACATGAAAATCGCCGATACACGTGTATTTTAATTTTTTCCCCTCTTTCCGAATATGTGCATTTGGTTCATAGGACAGAAAAAAAACTATTTTTTGTAACACGGTGTAATATGAGTAAAAAAAAATATAAAAAAAAACACCACGACGTTGGGCGCCAGTTAAATTTTGTCCATAAACTCAAAACATATTCATAAAAATTTTAGTCGCCTAATCTTGCACAAAATTGCACACTGAATTTGTAGGAAAAAAAACTTCATTGGTGGGCGCCAGTTTCAAAGCATCAGCGTTGAAATTCTTTAACCACGAAGGACCATTTTTCCTCCATATTGGCAATGTTTGGTAGCTCACTTTATTGTTTGGTAGCCTCTCTTTATCTCTCTCTACGACCGGAAAAGTTATTTACTTATAAAAACAAATCAGACATTGTCGGGCGCCAGTGTACCCATGTACCTGTAAACTTTCCGCTACCAATTCAAACTGAAAACAGAATCAGCTCGAATATCCAAAAACAATCGGATGAATATTATTATCGAAGAGCATCGCAATTCGAATTCATCACCCACGAAGGACCACTTTTTTTTTGTTTTTGCGTGGTAGCACCAAAGATCTCACCTAGCAGTGCATGTTCTGGGATTCTATGTTTGAAACCGTCCATTGCGATATTTTTTTCTATCCCAGGATCGAAATTAGCTTCTTGAAATAGAGTTTATGTTTATAATTCTTCACTAACCCATTCAGCTAACTCTGCAAGTCCTCCCAGTAAACCTTTCGCTGTAAACCATGATTTTGGTAATAGAACTCCATAACTTGTTATTCGTTATTCTAATGACAGACTTTTCCAAATATGAAAATTTGATGTAAATCAGTCAAGTGTGTGGAAATAACCTCTTTCTATTCCGAACTGCTTTCAGATTTTCATTCGAAGTTTTCCTATTCATATGTAATTTGATTTTTTTCTGTTTTTTTTAGTGAAACAAAGCACGTTCTTCACCACCAGCACGAGTGTAGTTGCATGTAAACACATACATTCGTATGTTTGTACATTCGTATGTAAACATTTACTTCCTTCAGCCTGTATGTATGTATCTGCATATGTACGAGTACATATGGGCAGAGTGGAAAAAAATTGATTATAAAACGATGACTTCACACTTTACATCTAAGGGAAAATAAACACTGCTAGCGCCTGTGAGCTCATCCTTTACATATCGCTCATTTCCTGACAGACTGTCGTAACTCAAAAAGAGTAGGGGTTTTTCTTTTGGTTGGTCACTTTTAAGTTGTAATTTTAGGCGACGTTTGAGAACGGAAAGCTTTAAAATACTCCCACGCCAAAAACTGAATGGCTTTTTTAGTAATCCGATGAAAAGTCTATCATTTTGAGTTGTGACGGTCTTGTTTAACATTCGTGTGTGCCCATGTCCATGTATGACATTAGGAGCACAGTGTTTTCAAACCAACTTGGTAGGGTATCGCAACATGTGTTATTTCTAAAGACATTTTACATGACGTAGAGATTATTTCTTACTCGTAAAATCACCACGTTCAAACGGAAACTGTTAAATGTGTTTCATTGTCTTGCCAGGATGTGAACCTGGGCGTGCCGGCTAATAGTCGCACACACTACCTACCACATTTTGTAGGCTTCACTTCAATTTATGTAAATGCCATGACATGTCCGAAATTTGGAAAATGTTAATATAACCTGGATTACGTATGATTCAGCCATGTCCTCAAGTATCGGAATCATGTAGACTAAGGTCTGAATACTTAAATATTGTTCTATTAAATTGTTTCCAAATTCAGATCGGTAAAATATAGAAAGACTGGCAAGGTAGCAGAGTTATTACTCCTGTAATTGGCCGCTCAATAATGGTCCTTCGAGGCGGTAACAAATTGAGACACAGCCACAGAGGAGGTAAACACTTACATCGCCCTCCGTTACTCCAGTGACGGCAATTTCTTTCTTCATGTCCTCAAGTTTCGGAATCAATGGAGAGTAAGGTCTGAATACGTAACTATTAAATTGTTTCCAAATTCAGATCGGTAAAATGTTGAAAGACTGGCAAGGTAGGAGAGTTATTACTCCTGTAATTGGCCGCTCAATAATGGTCCTTCGAGGCGGTAACAAATTGATACACAGCCACAGAGGAGGTAAACACTTACATCGCCCTCCGTTACTCCAGTGACGGCAATTTCTTTCTTCATGTCCTCAAGTATCGGAATCATGGAGAGTAAGGTCTGAATACGTAAATATTGTTCTATTAAATTGTTTCCAAATTCAGATCGGTAAAATGTTGAAAGACTGGCAAGGTAGGAGATTTATTACTCCTGTAATTGGCCGCTCAATAATGGTCCTTCGAGGCGGTAACAAATTGAGACACAGCCACAGAGGAGGTGAACAGTTACATCGCCCTCCGTTACTCCAGTGACGGCAATTTCTTTCTTCATGTCCTCAAGTATCGGAATCATGGAGAGTAAGGTCTGAATACTGAAATATTGTTTCCAAATTTCGATCGATAAAATGTGGCAAAGTAGGAGAGTTATTACTCCTGTAATTGGCCGCTCAATAATGGTCCTTCGAGGCGGTAAAAAATTGATACACACAATTTTGAAGTTGCTGAAAAACTACTCGCCAAAGTCTCTCAGCCACAACAGAGGTTGGCTGCGTTACTCCTCCGAATACCCATTCTCGCCCACTGTGCCTGACTGTGTACTTAAGTAACAGAGCCGTAATCGTTCTTTTGGTTCTGTTCTGTTTTGTTTTCTTTTTTTTTTCTACTGCAGTCCTTTTTTTCTGTTCTCAGTCCTGTCCTTCTTCCATTCAGTCAACAGTATTCAGCAAAATGTTAAAAACACAATAAAGTATCCTGGGAGGGTGCAGGGTGTTGGAGGCTTCGTTGCCCGCTTTTCCAGTAGATTTTTACATATTTTCCATCTTTTTCACACATGTGTTTTCGCAAATTCTAGAACACTGACACCCCCGCCTTCTGCCGTTGTTTTTCTCCTCTTAGCATGGTTTTCATATGATAAATGCAAATATTTGTTTTAATTTTATTAAGTGTACACATAGTACATGTCACTATGTATAGTGTTTATATACTCTGAACATTGACACCAACACACAGCCACACATTTACATGTGTATGTGTGCATATGCATATGTATAAGAGCCGGAAGAAGTGTTGGAATAGCAACTCGAATCCTAAACGTTTTGGGCGTTTAGTTACTGCAAAGTATAAAGAAAATACTAAGTCAGCCTAAAACTATGCTTTAATTTGTCAGTTATGAAAAGCAGAACCTACATTGAAAGGTTCTGTGGGGGGCAGTCCTCTTATTCAATAAACCAAAATATTTATTCCAAAAAAATTTGAACTATGGAAATCTCTTTTACAATGTGGGAGATAAATTCCCACAGCCATCCTAGACGCATTAGCCATTCGGAATTGGCTTTAAACTGCAGCTTTGAAGCAGTACGTCCTGGTCAGTGGGCATATACAATCCGCTAATTCCATAGAAGATTCCAGTCTGTTCCTTCATGGAATGTTAAGGTTCGTTTTTTTCTATTTCGTCATACTTATTATGACTTAAATTAACTCAAGGTTTATTGGGAGAGGAGGCATTCCCCTCTTACGACAATTGCTAGATGCGCTAGAATGTCTTAAATAAGTCCTGCAAAAGATTAGGCCAAAAAAGTAAGCGTTGTTTCAAAGAAGAAAAAAAGTTTGACTTAAGACGAACACCTTCCAAGCTGCCTTCACTCGGCTGGCAAAGCAGCAAGGCCCCATCCCTTCCATAAGAAGCGAAGGCAGCTATTTTCTGCAAGTCCTTTTCGACGAAGACCTTTTCAAAGAATTCTCGAAGAACGATTCTGAGAGGCATTCTTGAGGGGGGTTTTTTGAGAGACCTTTCCAAAGCCGGTTTCCCGAAAGTCCGTCTCGATGAAGGTTTTTCGAACAAGGTCTTACCGAAGGTTGGGAGGTTTTCCCAAGAAGGCTTGCTCGATGACGGTTTTCCGAAAGACCTTTCCGATGAAGGCTTTTCGAAAGGCCTTCTCGAAGAAGGTTTTCCAAAAGTCCTTACCTACGAACGCTTTCTGAAAGTCCTTGCCGAAGAAGGATTTCCGAATGTCCTTCTCGAAGAAGACTTTCCCGAAAGAGGCTTTCTCAAGAAGGCTTTCCGAAAGGCAATCTCCCAAGAAAGCTTTTTCGATGAAGGCCTTACCGAAGAATGCATTTTGAAAGGTCTTTTCGGCGAAGGTTTCTTGAGAGACCTTTCCGAAGAGGGTTTCCAAAATAGCGTTTGCCAAAGAAGGCTTTCCGAATGTCCTTCTCGAAGAAGACTTTCCCGAAAGAGGCTTTCCCAAGAAGGCTTTCCGAAAGGCAATCTCCCAAGAAAGCTTTTTCGATGAAGGCCTTACCGAAGAATGCATTTTGAAAGGTCTTTTCGGCGAAGGTTTCTTGAGAGACCTTTCCGAAGAGGGTTTCCAAAATAGTGTTTGCCAAAGAAGGCTTTCCGAATGTCCTTCTCGAAGAAGACTTTCCCGAAAGAGGCTTTCCCAAGAAGGCTTTCCGAAAGGCCTTCTCGAAGAAGGCTTTCCCAAGAAAGCTTTTTCGATGAAGGCCTTACCGAAGAATGCATTTTGAAAGGTCTTTTCGGCGAAGGTTTCTTGAGAGACCTTTCCGAAGAGGGTTTCCAAAATAGCGTTTGCCGAAGAAGGCTTTCCGAATGTCCTTCTCGAAGAAGACTTTCCCGAAGAAGACTCCCGAAAGAGGCTTTCCGAAAGGCCTTCTCGAAGGAGGCTTTCCCGTGAAAGGTCTTTTCGGCGAAGGTTTGAGAGACCTTTCCGAAGAGGGTTTCCAAAATAGCGTAGAAGGCTTTTCTAAATAGACTTCTCACAGAAGGCTTTTCTAAATGGACTTCTCACAGAAGGCTTTATGAAACGCCTGTACAAAGGAGGCTATGAAATTCCTTCTCGAAGAAGGTTTTTTTGTCGAAGGCCTTCTTCTCGAAGAAAGCATGAATGCCTTCCGAATAAAGCTTTATGGAAGGCGGCTTTATTGAACCCTCCTGAAGAAAGCATTCTGAAAGGTCTTCTCGAAGAAGGTTTTTTGAGAGACCTTTAGTAAGACGACTTTTCTAAATGGACTTCTCGAAGAAGACTTTATGAAACGCCTGTACAATGGCGGCTTCCCAAAGAATGCATTCTCCGAGTCCTTCCCGAACAAGGTCTGCGTAAACATAGCTCCCTGAAAGGCGGCCTCCTCAATGAATGACCTCGAGAAGGTGGCTTTATAAAAGACCTTCCCGAAGAATGCATCCTCAGAGGCCTGTCCGAACAAGTGCTAACGAATAATCGATTCTGAAAGCTATTCTGAAAGATCTGCCCGAACATGGTTTTCTGAAAGTTCTACCCGAAGGAGAGCTTCTAAAACGGCGATATTTCTAATCCAGGATTAGTCCCACCTATTTCCATCCATAACTGGATTGTTTTTCCCCAGAGCCGAAGTTTGTCACTCACATTTTAAGTTTGCATTAAAACAATCATGTTTATCTTTCAAATGAATTATGTATTTTTGCCCATTTTTGTTCTTGTGTTGTACCCTCGAGTCGGCATAAGTTGCTCTGACTAAATTCCGGATCGTGATGTGTTAGGGAAACTTTTATTTGACATACCATAAAATAGAAACGTATACACAATTCTTTCTATTTCAATTTCTTTTCTGCTCTGCGTGTGTGTGTGTGTGTTTCATTTTTTTTTTAAATGAAAATCCAGTTTGAGCATTCTAATTTTACTTCCTGGTTGACTTGGGAGAACAACTTTTCTTTCAACATTTCACTGGATGTTTGCAACAACGTCAACCGAAAGAATTCAGAAACATTATAACGTGACTTTTGCGCTGCCAGCCAGCCAAACCACAACGACGGAAAATAAAAGAAAAATCCAGTTTTCCTCTAAACATATTTTCAGTTTTCCCTTCCCCCACCCCCCTTTGGGAAAACTCAACCAACCAGCGTCGAGTGAATTTTCTAAGCTACCACCACGTCGACGGCCCTGCTGCCGCAGAGTAGAAAAAGAGTTAAAGAGGCATTTATGCCCGTTCCATGTTGCATTGTGTGGAACGGTTGAGGAATATTCTTTCACAAGCTAAGACTAAGAAAACTTAATTTGCAATATATTTTCCACCAGCATGGTGGTGTGTTGTGTTTTTTCTGTGCCGCTGCAGATTCGTCTTCTGTTGGTGCATTGTAGGTCAACGACCAAAACCATCATGAAGAACAGCTACAACTGCAACAAGCTGTTGGCAACAACTTCATCATTATCGTCATCATCAGCAGCATTTTTATCGTGTTGCTGTTCTTGGCTGTTGCATGCAACACAAACAAGCAGCGCAAAACTGTTGCTTGTCCGTTTTACGGCTTGTGTTGTTTCGCTTTGTGTTTCGTACACGTTTTTTTTTGAAATTTTATTTAGCGAGGCAAGGCGGAATACTTGGCGTCTAGAATATCAAATCGGTCCGGATCTGTGCTAAGCTGGAATCAAATGGGGCTTTTAGAATAATAGGCTCAGAAATCGGCACGAATTTCTCCTGATATTTAATCGGTGCTCATACTTAGCCCGGAACTAACGCAATGGGCTAAGAAGTCGTCGTGGTCCCTTCATATTATTACTTAATTTGACTGGAAAGAGATTCCGGAAAAACAGATTCAATCAAAAGTTTTGCATAATTTGTAGTTACTTAAGAAACCAAATAAGATGAACAGCAGCACTGGGCAGCTATGGCCGGATATCTTCTATAGGAGGCAAGGCAAGCTATCGGATCTATCAAATAATAATAAAGTTTTCTGAAAGCTCTTCCCGATGAAAGCTTTTAATTTATTTTATTTTATTTTATTTTATTTTATTTGCTATTTCTATTTCTATTTTTATTTTCAAATTCCAGAAACTACATTGGGCTTCCAAAAAAAAAAAATAGCAATCTTCATATCACATTTCATGCCATACTTTTAGGCTTCATAGCATAAATTAAGAATATATAGTCAACTTGCGGCTCTTCCCGAGGAAAATTTTCTGAAAGATCTTCTCCAGGAAAGCTTTCTTCCATAAGGAGCAAGGAAAGCTATCGGATATATCAAATAATAATAAAGTTTCCTGAAAGGTCTTCCCGGAGAACGCTTCCTGAAAGCTCTTCTCGGGGAAAGCTTTCTTCCATACGCAGAAGGGCAAGCTATTCGATCTATCCAATCATAATATAGGTTCCTGCAAGGTCTTCTTCTGGAAAGCTTTCTGAAAGCTCTTCCCGAGTGAAGCTTCCTGAAAGCTATTCTCGGGGAATGCTCTCGTCCATAGGAAGCAAGGAAAGCTATCGGATCTATCAAATAATAATGAAGTTTCATGCAAGGTCTTCTCGGGGAAAGCTTCCTCAAAGCTATTCTCGGGAAATGTTTTCTTCCATAGGAAGAAGGGCAAGCCGTTGGATCTATTAAATGAGAATAAAGTTTCCAGCAAGGTCTTCTCCAGGAAAGCTCTTCCCGTGTAAAGCTTTCTGAACGGTCTTCTCGTGGAACGCTTTCTGAAATGTCTTCTCATTCAAAGCCTTCTCTTAAATGACAAACACAGCTAAATATTGCAATTTTATTTCTGTATACAAGCGATAACGTCCTTTTTTTGTGTTCCGAACCCTCAACTCCAATCACATTGTGTTGTGTCGAATATCCTTTCTCTCTTTACTGACGACGCCCATTTTAATTGTTGCTTATTGAACACCATTGGGGGGTGTCTATGATGTTGGTCCTGCCTCCCTACACTCCCGGACATGTTCAATGAAGTCATTGAAACGCATGTAAGTATCGGGTGTTAATCGCTTTATCTTGTCTTTCAATCGTTATGTAGGCCGGCCTGCCTTTTTCTTAATTAATGCCGCGCATCTGTCGCCGCTGCCGCCCCGTTTTTTGTGAGGTTTTTGATGTCTGTGTGTCGTCGGCTTGTTGTTTTATCATTTTTGTTTGTTACTTCTATCTCTATTATGCAAATCATGTGGACAGACAATGCCTACTTTTCGGGTAGTTTGTCTCGTTCATTTTTGTTTTGTTTTTGTTTTTTTTCTGACGTCTCATTATAATTTGTTAACAAGCAAATATGTTTTGGATTATGGGATGGAGTTGTTTCATTTTGTTTTCTTTTATTTAGATTTGTTGCTGTGTCATCTTGTGGCGGTAGCTGCTGTCAAACATTTTTGTTTTGGTTGGCTTCCACAGTTGCGTCATTGTTATGGTTTTGTTGATAATTCTGTCAATTGTGATGACGTTTGACAAAATGTCGAGTTAACTGTTGCATGGAGAATGACAGAAACATGATATTGTATTTTTTTTTTTGGCTTCTTTAGGCACTCCTAAAAATATTCTCTCTTTTTAATGGTCAAAAACGCCTAAAGATAGGCAATATCCGTTGATTAATAAGCATTTCTCCGAATGTATTCATATTCTATATATTTTTTTTTTTATTATAGCTTTTTATTAAATTGTTAATTGGAATCGGTTATAAACACAAGTACTGATAATTTTTCATTCGCTAGGTTGAACTTTGTCATTTAATAATGAAAAACAATACCAGTTCCTTATACGATCAACCCAATACATTTATTACATTTCGATGGCAACTTCGAGTTTATATTGCAATTCAATTCATTTACCTCTGAAAGCTTTGCGTAATATTTACCCTTATTGGCTTCTTACAGAAAATAATCCAAAGGGCTCAAATCACAGCTCTGTGCCGGCCAATTGGCATCACAATTTCGGCTGATTTGATTTTCAAAAAAAAGTGCGTGAAAAAGTCGTTGAGACCAAATGTCGTCCATATCATGGTTTTTGAAGAAAAATTCACGACAAACAGCGACTAGTTGTGGATGCATTGGCTACTCAATAGTGACTAGATTAATATGAGCTTCATTTGAAAACATGATATTTCTGTAAAATTGTGGTATTGTGTTCCATTATTAAATGACAATTTTCGACAAGAAGTTTTAAACAAATTATCAGTATTTTTGTATAGCCGATTAAAATTTTAAATGTGTTTTTTTTAATATTATTTTATTTTATTTTATTTTGTTTTATTTTATTATTTTATTCTATTTTATTTTATTTTGTTTTATTTTATTATTCTATTTTATTTTATTTTATTTTATTTTATTTTATTTTATTTTATTTTATTTTATTTTATTTTATTTTATTTTATTTATTAATTACAATACAAAGTAAATTTTTTATATTCTAATTTTGGGTCCAAGGATAAACCGAGTGACAAAGACTATTTGGCTTGATTTTTGCAGCGACAGACCAAAGCCTCTGGTGGGAATCGAACCCACAACCCCCACGCTGATAGGCAAGCACGCTACCAACTCGCCTACCGGGGCGCTTTTTTATTTTATTTTATTTTATTTTTGTTTTATTTTATTTTATTTTTATTTTATTTTATTTTATTTTATTTTATTTTATTTTATTTTATTTTTGTTTTATTTTATTTTATTTTATTTTATTTTATTTTATTTTATTTTATTTTATTTTTGTTTTATTTTATTTTATTTTATTTTATTTTATTTTATTTTATTTTATTTTATTTTATTTTATTTTATTTTATTTTTATTTTATTTTATTTTTGTTTTATTTCATTTTATTTTATTTTTCTTTTATTTTATTTTATTTTATTTTATTTTATTTTATTTTATTTTATTTTATTTTATTTTATTTTATTTTATTTTATTTTATTTTATTTTATTTTATTTTATTTTATTTTATTTTATTTTATTTTATTTTATTTTCATTTTTTTTAATTTTATTTTATTTTATTTTATTTTAGAACAATTTGCATCTCACATTTCATGCCATACATTTAGGCTTCATATCATAAATCAGCAAATTATAGTCAACTTTCAGGCGTACCATTACGTTAACACCAAAACTCTGAACATCAGTCATCCTCACAGCAGAGCATCAAATAATAATTAAAAAAAAAAAACCAAATAAAAATTACTTTCGAGGCAAAAGCAAACATTTGAAAATGTTGTCGTACAACGCTACGACTTTGGCGCCACTTAGATTGCTGGAAAAGAAAAAAAGAAATATAAAAATGCCTTGAGACAACAACAACAACACCATTCTGGGAAAAGTGTAAAAAAAGAAGAAAATTTTAATATCATTTTTACATTGTTAACTATTAATCTCTTGTATGAGGCATTTTGCTCTCTAGCTTATCCACCCAGAGGGCCACCACAGACACGCGCGTCCTCCCACATTTACAGCCCACATTGTCCATGACAACACCAGTCATCACCATCACACTGGGCGTGTGAGTGTGTGTGTGTGTGTGTGTATCTACATCACCGTCACACACAGCCAACGAAACATCGTCGGCAGTGTCGCCGCACTATCGTCGTCATCATCGTAATCGCCAAGATGAACTCAACAAATGTTCATTTAGACATTCCTTCCACCCAGCCCCGCAAGTCCTTGGGCACACTCTTCCCAGTCGTCCTCCTCCTTTTCAACGTCCTTCTTCTCCCTAATCATTGCTTAAACGTAAACATTAAAACATGGCGAAGCAAAAAAAAAAAAAAAATAATAAAGACAAGCGCTGCGACAACACAACCGCATCACAATTTGTTACCACCATATGGCGGCACTGTGCAATGATAATAAACTCCTAAAAATATGCCATGAAAAAAAAAAAACAACAACTTAGTTGTGATGATTGTGACGCTGCCATTGCTGGTGGCGAAAGTGTTTTCTAGACAGGCCGGGCGTGTGATGAAGAGAGTGGCCGATGTGGCGATATATTGCAAGGGGAAGGGGGTTCGAAATGAGAATGGAGTGTACATCAAAGCAACAGTTTGTTGGGTAACTGAGCAACAATCCGACAAAAAACAATATGCGGATGACAACAGCAACAGGGAAACATAACGAGGCTGGTGTGCCCTAGTAACTCTCAGAGAAACTCAGCAAAGTTTAGACAAGACTTATGGCAGATCGTGGCTGGGGTTCGTAGTTTCCTAAAGGATTAGGATCAGGGAACTGCTACCAAATCGGTGATCCAAGCAGTTTCTATACTGAGAGACCGAGAACCAATGTTTTTATTTATTTACAGGATATATAGACCTAATAAATTATAAATTACCTAATAAAATAAATTATTTTATTAGGTACTAAAAACTAAGATTTTCGACCTAACACCACTTTTTTTAATCCGACTCCGAAGGGCCCAAAAAAGTGTCTAGAAAAGTTTTAGGTGAATTAGAGACGCCGAAATTGAAGTTGTTTTTGCATGTTCTTTCCAGCATACGGACCTGGTTTTGCTGTGTGACAGTCGCACACACACACTACGTAGGACTCCATGGGCACCCGGTGTTCGTCTCTACTAAAACTTGAGTATTCTTGAGGCACATTTACTGTTTTTGTAGATTTTGGGTACGTGTTGTAGTCCACCGTCAGGTCATGCCATGTCCTACAGTTTCCAGCCGATGTAGCCACCCTCGTTTTAACACAACATTAATAATGAGAAAATAAATGACAAAGAAAAACTGGCGTCAGTTTTTTTTTTTTTGATGCATGTCCAGCCAGCGAAATGGAAAATTTTGAAGGATGTGGGCTAGAGGGACAACTGGGAATGTTTGTTTGTGCTTATGGGTGTTTTTTTTTTTCTATATATACACATGATTTAAGCAATGAGGGTGGGACAGGGGAGGGTTTGTTGTCGCTAAGTGAGTGTAGTATTTTGTATGTATGTCAACATATACACACATACATATATATATTCGGTAGTAGTGTGTGTTTGTGCTGGCTGATTTTTTAGTTGGAAAGACGAGCAACAAGAATGCCAAAAGACGAACAACAAACTGACGACATTTTGACGCGTGTACAGAATGATAATTATATACTACAGCCCGACCCCCCCACTCTCTGGCAATCAGAATGGCATATGCTGTACACAGCTACGCATCTAATTTCATATATACCGAGATGTGTGATAAATATATATGTGTATGTATATGTGCATGTGCATGTAACTATCCAGCGGCAAAAGTAAGGTCATGATTTTGGAGTTCCTTCTTGGAGGTCTTCATTTTTCATAAAGCGGAGAAATTTTCATAAGTTATTTGAGTTTTTTTTTTCGTTTTGGAATTTTTGAGCAAATTAAATTGCCAAGTAGGAAAATTCCCGGCTATATAAAAAAATGTTCAAATGCAAAATGCCCCAAAAAAATGAAGAATTCCCAAAAAGTTCCAAAGTTTCCAAAAACTTTGTCTTCGTTCTAAATATATTTTTCCTAATAAATATTATTTTGGGACATTTTGCATTTCCGACATTTTTCATAAAGCCATTTTTTTTTTGATTTTTCCAGTAAATTTTCTTGCAGGGATTTTTGGGGAATTTTTCATATATTTTTGGGAATTCTTCATTTTTTTGGGGCATTTTGCATTTGAACCTTTTTTTATAGCCGGAATTTTTCCAAAAATTTTTGTTTTTGGAATTTTTGGACAGATTTTCATGTTGACCTATTTGAGAATTTTTTTTATATATTTTTTAGAACTCCTTTTTTTTTTTTTTAAATTTTTTATAAATTATTTGCGTTTGTTTCTTTTTGGAATTTTTCAGAAAATTTTCTTTGGAATTTTTCAGGAAATTTGCATGTTCTTAATATATTTTATTTTTGGCATATTTTGCATTTGAGACATTTTTCATAGAGCCGATAATTTTTTTTTGGTTTGTGATTTTCTGGTAATTTTTCCTATTTGAGAAATTTTTTTATATATTTTTTAGAAATCATTTTTTTTTTTTGAAAATTTTTATAAATTATTTGCTTTTTTTTCTTTTTGGAATTTTTCAGAAAATTTTCTGAATTGGAATTTTTCAGAAAATTTCCATGTTCTTAATATATTTTATTTTTGGCTTATTTTGCATTTGAGACATTTTTCATAGAGCCGGGAATTTTTTTTTTTTTGGGATTTTCTAGTTATTTTTCTTGTAAGGCTTTTTGGGGATTTTTTTTTGGAATTCTTAATTTTTTGGAGCATTTTTTAATAAATTATTTGGGTTTTTTTTTTAACTTTCGAGGAAGGATTTGCGAATTCTAGAGCCGCGAATTTTTTTTTGTTTTGGGATTCTTAAAAAAATATTTTTGGCTTTTTTTGCATTTGAGACATTTTTCATAGAGTCGGGATTTTTTTTTTTTGGATTTTCTAGTAATTTTTCTTGTAGGGCCTTTTGTGGATTTTTTTTATATATTTTTAGGAATTCTTCATTTTTTGGGTCATTTTTTTAATAAATTATTTGTTTTTTTTTTAACTTTCGAGGAAGGTTTTGCGAATTCTTCATATGGGCCATCTTATCTTAATATATATTTACCCTCGACACTGATTCACTGATTCACTGATTCACTGACTCTGTCACGCAGTACGTAGGAATTTAAATAGGCATTCTATAATTCTATAAATAATAATAATAAAAAAAATAATATTTTTTTTTGTACAGAAATTGTGTTTTCCCCAAATTTTTTTTTTACCAAAATTTTTTTTCAACAAAAATTTTTTTTTTCACAAAAATTTTTTTTTCCAATTTTTTTTTTTTTTTTCAACAAAATTTTTTTTTTCCATTTTTAATATTTTTTTGTAATTGTGCCGTTTTCCATAGAGGAAGATTCTCATTAAACTTTATGAACTCCTTGAGAACCCTGTGCGAATACCATCAGTGTTGTCTTTACTTGTCAAGTCTTCTAGCAATACTTTTTTTTATACAGGAAGTTTGAAATGTCTAATAATATTAATCTCTAATTAATAAATGGAAAAACCTTCTAAGTGTACCTGCAATAGAGGTGTTGGAGGAGTATCGATTACAACGACAACAAAAGCCTAATGGGGATCATTAAAATCTTTTATTAGGAGGCCTTCAGAAGACCTTATCCAAGAAATGGAGAATTCACATGAGTGAAGAATCCACCTGATCGGAAAAATCCCCATTCACATCGTTTTTTCAAAGACCTCTTAAAAAGTGTTGTGTTTTTTTCTTCTATTAGATTTATAGAATGGAAATGCTTGCCAGATTTTCCCTCTGTGTAAGTTGGATATCCATATTTATGGTATGCTAAAGGAGGACTTCTACATAAAGGCCTTATAGATTTTTCTTCTGGTTTATATTCATATAAACATATTATCACAAACATACCACTCACATATGCCCGCGTTGGGACACTTATAACTCTTTTTTTTTTTCATTAACATCACATTTGTTCGTATTCCCCTTTTAACTCAAGAATGTGTTTGTACCATTAACACGTTATTGCGTTTTAATAGAAACGGGTGTCCGTCGTGCTCCGGATTCCGTGGCGACCAGACAACGAAGGGAATTGTAAGCATCTAGCCCTTCATAACCACTACCACTAGACATGTTACACACACACGCATACATCCAGTTTAAATAAAAACATTTATTACAGTCTTTATGTTGTGCAAACTATCAAAGGTCCTTTGAGAGATTCGCATTTCAAATTTTCCTCGTGTGAAATCGTTCTTGAGAAATGTATCCGTGGTCAATGTGTATTGTCCAGGATGCTATGGTGATATAGTTCAATATCAGATCATATGACCGGCTAGATCAATGTTGTGGTATTCGAGCCATCTGATTATAATTCTTATTAGCTTATTTAGCACATGTTTAGACATCTTCCGCCGCTTCTCCGGTATATTGAGCCTAAACACTTCATCTTTATTCGCCAGTAGGGTAATTTTCTATATTTGTCAGAAATAATGTCAGAATGATTCTTAGACGTTGTTCGGTCACCTGAAAGACATTTTGTTGATGTCACAAGTTTGTTGACACACAGAACTTCCTTTTCGCATATAATTAGTCCAACTAATGTTAATATCGCTATTAAAATTATACTTATTGACGGATTTTTCTATTTAAACATGATCCAGATTAATATATTTGCCAAAAAACTTGTAGATCTGGTTTTTTTGTTAGTCGTGATTTTAAATTAGATGCTGCCCTGGCCATGTCCACCTTGCGAAGTTTATAGCGTTCACTCTAGACCTCACGTTCCGTGGCCGATCTCAATATTTGCCATTGTCCCTATCTCTGCCTTCGTTTCTGTCCTCATCTCTGTCTTCGTTATCTCCAACTTTGTATACGTCCCTCTATCTACAGGTTTATATCTGCACCTGTTTTTGTTACTGTTCCTATTTCTGTCTTGATCACTGGCATCGTCTTTGTCCCTATTTTTGTGTCTCTGTCACAATCTTCGTCTGTGTCCTTATATCTGTATTCGTCGGTCTACATATATTTGTCCCTATCTATATATGTCTCTGCCTTTGTTTCTGTCCCTATTTATTGTCTTCTGTCCCTATTTATTGTCTTCTGTCCCTATTCCTTATCTCTGTATTCGCCTCTGTCCTCATATGTCTGTCTTCGTCGGTCTGCATATATTTGTCCCTATCTTTATATGTCTCTGCCTTTGTTTCTGTCCCTATTTATGGTCTTCTGTCCCTATTCCTTATCTCTGTATTCGTCTCGGTCCTCATATGTCTGTCGTCGTCGGTCTACATATATTTGTCCCTATCTATATATGTCTCTGCCTTTGTTTCTGTCCCTATTTATGGTCTTCTGTCCCTATTCCTTATCTCTGTATTCGTCTCGGTCCTCATATGTCTGTCTTCGTCGGTCTACATATATTTGTCCCTTTTTATATATGTCTCTGCCTTTGTTTCTGTCCCTATTTATTGTCTCTGTTTTTATCTCCTACATTGTTTATGTCCCTATCGATATCTCTTTGTCTCTGGCCTGTCTGTCTTTGTATTTGCCTCTACCTATGTCATATTCACTGTCCATCTCTTTGTCCCTATCTATGCCGTTGTCTCTGTCCTCATATCCACTTAGTTCATGTCCCTATATATATATAATTTTATCTGTTTCTGTCCCTTTTTCTGTCTTTGTATTTCCCTCTATCTATGTCATCTTCACTTTCCATATCTGTGTCTTTGTCCCTATCTCTGCATTCGTCTCTGTCCTTATATCTGCCTTCGTTATATCCGACAGTGTTCGTGTCCCTACATATATGTCTGTTTATATCTGTTTCTGTCCCCTTTTCATGCATTGTATTTGCCCTTATCCCAGTCATCTTTCCTGTCCCTATCTTTGTCTTTGTCCCTATCTCTGCCTTCGTCTCCCTATCTATATCTGTCTTCGTTATCTCCGACTGTGTGTGTGTCCCTATATATACCTGTCTCTGTCTTTGTTGCTGTCCCTATCTATATTTGTACTAGTAAGTTGTAATGCGCCTATGGCGCCCGTTGAAATATGCAAAAAAAATTTTGTTGAAAAAAAAAATTTTGTTGAAAAAAAAAATTTTGTGGAAAAAAAATTGTTGTTGAAAAAAAAAATTTTTTTAAAAAAAAATTTTCTCTTGAAAAAACTAATTTTTGTTAAAAAACAAATATTTGTTAAAAAACAAATATTTGTTAAAAAAAAAAAATTTTGTTGAAAAAAAAAATTTTCCTAAAAAAAAAATTTTGCTGAAAAAAAAAATTTTGTGGAAAAAAAAAATTTTGTGGAAAAAAAAAATTTGTGGAAAAAAAAATTTTGTAAAAAAAAAATTTGTAAAAAAAAAAATTTTTGTAAAAAAAAAATGTTGGGAAAAAAAAATTTTGTTAAAAAAAAAATTTGGGGAAAACACAATTTCTGTAAAAAAAAAATATTATTTTTTTTATTATTATTATTTATAGAATTATAGAATGCCTATTTAAATTCCTACGTACTGCGTGACAGAGTCAGTGAATCAGTGAATCAGTGTCGAGGGTAAATATATATTAAGATAGCTGAACCTGTCTATATTTCTGTCCCTATTACTGTCTTTGTCTTTGGTATCGTCCCTGTCTCTGTTCCTATCATTGTCTTGGTCCCTGTTTATGTCTATATATTTGCCCATATCATCGACCCTGTCCTTATCTTTGTGTTTGTCCCTATCTCTGTCTTCTTCTCTGTTATATCTACATCTCTCTCCCTATATCTGTTTTAGTTTCTGTCTCAGTCTATAGCTCTGGCTTTATCGCTATCTCTCTTCTTCCCTCTATTTCTGTCCTTACTTTGTCTGAATCTGTCCCTATCTCTGTTTTCGTATATGTCCCTATCTTCGTATCTGCCCTCTATTTTTGCCTGTGTCTATCCCTATCTTTCTCTTTCTCTTTGCCTGCATCTCTGTCCTGTCTTTGTCCCTAACTCGGGATTTGTCGCTCTCGCTCTCGCCATCGCTGTTGCTTTACCCATCTCCATTTCTCATCACATTTCTCCAATCTGTGGAAAAAAAAAATTTTGTGGAAAAAAAAAAATTTGTGGAAAAAAAAATTTTGTAAAAAAAAAATTTGTAAAAAAAAAAATTTTTGTAAAAAAAAAATGTTGGGAAAAAAAAATTTTGTTAAAAAAAAAATTTGGGGAAAACACAATTTCTGTAAAAAAAAAATATAATTTTTTTTATTATTATTATTTATAGAATTATAGAATGCCTATTTAAATTCCTACGTACTGCGTGACAGAGTCAGTGAATCAGTGTATCAGTGAATCAGTGTCGAGGGTAAATATATATTAAGATAGCTGAACCTGTCTATATTTCTGTCCCTATTACTGTCTTTGTCTTTGGTATCGTCCCTGTCTCTGTTCCTATCATTGTCTTGGTCCCTGTTTATGTCTATATATTTGCCCATATCATCGACCCTGTCCTTATCTTTGTGTTTGTCCCTATCTCTGTCTTCTTCTCTGTTATATCTACATCTCTCTCCCTATATCTGTTTTAGTTTCTGTCTCAGTCTATAGCTCTGGCTTTATCGCTATCTCTCTTCTTCCCTCTATTTCTGTCCTTACTTTGTCTGAATCTGTCCCTATCTCTGTTTTCGTATATGTCCCTATCTTCGTATCTGCCCTCTATTTTTGCCTGTGTCTATCCCTATCTTTCTCTTTCTCTTTGCCTGCATCTCTGTCCTGTCTTTGTCCCTAACTCGGGATTTGTCGCTCTCGCCATCGCTGTTGCTTTACCCATCTCCATTTCTCATCACATTTCTCCAATCTATTTTGCCAATAGTCCGTCCATGTCTGGAAATGTCTTACTGGCCAACAGTACAACCCCCTCCCCCCACACCTAACAATTCTCCCTACGTCGTACTAATTGATATTCCTTCACCGATGCTCTGTGGACATGAATCTGGCTGCGCTGCGCTGTGTGTATTTGTATTTGTGTATATTATGGCTTTATTTTGTATAGCATACCCTTAGGCTAGTCAAAGCAATGCCAAGCATATTGAATTTAAAAAGCAATTTGTAAAGTAATACATTTTCACTTGGACTGTGATGTGTGCTATTGCCCACTTTATTTATAGTCACTGGACTGGCCTGGACTCCTCTGATGGACCTAAAAGGCGGCACACAGCACACACAACCACATTTACAACACTATGTAGACTCTCAGAGACTGAGATAGAGGGGTGGCTTTGTAATAAAGAAAATAACATAAACTTGATCACAACTTTAGTTCATATTCTTTGCCGCAATGGCAGAGCCATCGTGTGTCTTTGTGTGTTACTGATAAACTTGGCTGGTATTTGTTCCACACCACTACCACCACCATCTCCTCCTCCTCCTCCTACTGTTCCGCCAACATCGCAGTATCCTTTTTTCAACGCCAGTTCAGTTTCAGTCACTAAATTAAATGAGGTGTACGTTATTAATTTATCTTCTTTAGATAATTCATATACCGATGAGGATAATCGGAATGGATTTTTCCTGGATTTTTGTTCTCTATTTAAAAACCAAGTAATTAGTTTTTAATGAAAGAGCAGATACTTGGCATGGCATAGAAATTCAATCAATTTGTAATTAGTTGGAATTTTATTATGGTCTTGATCTCTGGAGGAATTTATTTTCATAATTTCTGTTTTTCTTTTCTTCTTCCTTGTTTACTGTGGCGCCCTTAAAGGAAATTGCGGATACTGTTTCAGTTTTGCCAGACATATATCAAGTGTCCAGCTCGAAGATGGCATAGGGATATATTTATTATAACGCACGAAAGTAGGCAAGGTTTTTTTTTATTTATTTCTTTTAAAGGGGGAAACTAACAACATGTTGCCCGTGTCCTGTGAGTTGCTCTGGCCTTACGACACCTGGGCTCATTAATAGACTTAGAACGTCCGCCTATGCATTAACTTCTATTCATTATGTATTGTCGTCTTTTAGGCGTCGAAAATAATTTGGCTTTTGTCTAAAAAGGCCTCATCATTATTAACACCTACTCGTATGGCCCAAGTAAGGTGAGTCTACATGTGTGGTGCCCCTACCCGGGTTTCCCCCCCCCCCCATAAACCGGGTAAACAAGTCATTGTTTGCTTTGATAATATCGGGGTGAGGGGAAAACAACCATAACTTCCCAGTGAACACATAGAAAATGCCCTTATAATAATTTTTCTTCACAGTAATCATAAAAAAAAGTATTGTAAATAAACAATGTAAAAGAAGACTAAGGTTGGCGCAGAAGAAGTTGAGGTGGAAAACAACTCGCAATGTATTTTGAAAACAAGCCTCTTTGCCACAAAACCTTGTCAGAGCTCTGTGGATTTCCACACTTTGGCACTTTGAAGTACCATTGAACTTGGCCCGGTGCTGTCAAAGAATAAAGGTACGTACGTACATACGAACATAACAAGACAATGGGCAAGACCATAAGAAACGATGGATGAATGAATGAATGAATGGCTGGCTGGGAACTTTTTCCCATTGATAAAGTCGGAACAATGGCTGCTGCTGTTGTCGTCTTCGTTTGTGTCGGCAGCTCGTTATTACCAAAATATGTGTCATAATTTTAAAGTACTCAAGAAATATTTTAGCTGTCCGTCATTTAAGGAAACACAAATAAAAAAAGAAATTAATTAGATCCAACGAAGGTTAAATTTAATAATGTGATTGAATATTTTGCTAGTATGGAAAAAAGTGTTTATAAACAAAAAACTACAAAAAAGCTTAAATTGTTGCTTAAAGTAGTCATTACCTATGGGCAATATTCAGAGCTTTGCTTGAGTTTTTGACAACAACTTGTCTAACTCTGGGTACACCTAAAAGTAGGCAGTAATTTTTGGGAATATTCAAACCTTCAACCTATGCTTCAGTTTTTTTTTATAAAAATTTTCTCAGTATGTTTTATAGAAAATCGAAGTGACAAAGCTCAAATTGGATGACATGTTTTAGGGTTTTGCTATGGTGCACCTAAAAGTATGCACTGATCTTGGGGCATAATAAACGCCTACCGCATTTTCTTTAAATTTTAATATTACAATTGTTTACAATAATTTAATATTGGAAAAAATTAAGTGGACTATTTGCACCCAAAAGGTAAATACATACATGGTTCTCCAACAAGAGGTGTTATTTTGGTATTCAAAGAAAATAGGAATTTTTTGAGATAAATGTTGATAAATGATAAATAATGAAAAACAATAAACAAAAAGAAATATCATGAAAAAAAAATTTAAGCGCCCCGGTAGGCGAGTTGGTAGCGTGCTTGCCTATCAGCGTGGGGGTAGTGCGTTCGATTCCCACCAGAGGCTTTGGTCTGTCGCTGCAAAAAAATCAAGCCAAATAGTCTTTGTCACTCGGTTTATCCTTAAACCCAAAATTAGAATATAAATTTACTTTGTATTGTAATTAAATAAAATAAAAAAAAAAAAAAAAATCATGAAAAAAAATATTTTATATTTGTGTTATTTACGTTTACTTTTGAAAAAATTAAACGCCCCTTTTGAAAAATTTAAGCGCCCCGGTAGGCGAGTTGGTAGCGTGCTTGCCTATCAGCGTGGGGGTTGTGGGTTCGATTCCCACCAGAGGCTTTGGTCTGTCGCTGCAAAAAAATCAAGCCAAATAGTCTTTGTCACTCGGTTTATCCTTAAACCCAAAATTAGAATATAAATTTACTTTGTATTGTAATTAAATAAAATAAAAAAAAAAATAAAATCATGAAAAAAATATTTTATATTTGTGTTATTTACGTTTACTTTTGAAAACGCATAATGGATAACCCTTTTACAAGAGATAAATATTGTTGGAATTCATTTTTTATGATTATTTTAAATTTTGAAATATATTTAAAAAAAAAAATATTTAAGAAAAATCGGAAACAAATCGTGTATTAAAACAAAATGTTTGTTTGCTTTTCTCCAAACAATAAATTACGACGCCAGAGTTGTGACAACAGGCTTTGGGGAAAACAACTTCTAAGAAAATATAGTCTTAGCATAAAAAGATTTCTCAGGAGAGAAAAGATTTCTCCCGAAGTTCCATAGCCCATAAATTCCCATATCTAACGCCTTAATAGATGCTTCATTTTTTCTAAATTTGTCCACCCTAAAAGTATACCTCACGTTTGCCATTACTTATGTATGCTCACATATGAAATCGTCTTTTATGATTACATTCATCTCCGTATTTACACGTGTATATGCGGGTGTGCATATATTTCTGGCCTACTTTTAGGGTTTATTTAATATTTAAATCTAATGTTGCTCCTTCTCAGAGCACATTCTTCATCCTCCCCCGCCCAGGACTATGGTGCTTTAGATAAATGAATCCTTCGTTCACTGCTCACATTTTAATGTTTAATGCCTTAATAAAAAATTTAATTTTAATTTCATTCATTTATTTTATAGCATATTTTTAGGATTCTTCATTACACATCCCCATCTCTAAACACTTATGTTTTGTCGTTCGAAATGCTGGAGGGCGGGAGCTGGGAGCTAGCGTGTCCGCATTGTTGAGCTCTTGTATATTACAATACAGATTACACTTAAATGAATTGAGATGTGCTATAAAATTTTATATTTTATGAATTTCTAACATCAGCAAATGAAATGAAAGCTTACAAATTAATAACACACAAAAAATATATATATAACAACAAATTGTTGTTTATGTTTGCTGTATCTTTTTTGAAATATTTTTATTTTATTTTTTTCTTACTGTGATATTAATCAAAATTTGGTTTATTCTCTTTTGCTTTTTAGGTAAGCCCACAATTTTGAAGTGTTTGAATTTAGGATGTTATTTTTGCCAACAACAAGTAAGTGCAGTTAATTGTTTTTTACTTTAGTGCATTGGGAGATTATCCTATTTTGTCCATGTTTTATGCGAAGAAATCTAGGGAAAATATAGAAATGAAAATTTGCTAAAGCTGACTTTCGATGTTACTCATAACACCGTGTTACAAGAAATATATTTTTTTCTGTCCTATGAACCAAATGCACATATTCGGAAACAGGGGAAAAATACAAGTATAAAGCTCGTAGTGGCCTGTGTGAAAGCCTTTCGACCGATTTTTAACCCTTTTTCAGTGATCCAATCGAGCTGATTTTTGGCAGGCAGACTCGTGGAAATGTCTGTATCACGTCAAATTTTTTAAAAACAATTTTTATCAATTCTCAGATTTTCCCCAATTTTTATTATTTTTGAAAAAAAAAATATTTTTTTCACTTTTCTTAGCATAACTTGAAGCGACTCCAAATTTTTGTTTGAACTGAAACCTTAAAAAAACGATAACCATTTAAAAAAAAAATTTAGGAAAATCTGAGAATTGAAAAAAATCTATTTTTTAAAAATTTAAAAAAAAACATTTCCACGAGTCTGCCTGCAAAAAATCAGCTCCAAATCAGGTCCAAAGGCTTTCACACAGTCCACTACGAGCTTCATACTTCAAACTTAAAAAAAAAAAAAATTCTGACGTGTTCATGAAAATCCCCGATACACGTGTATTTTTATTTTTTATCCCCTTTCCGAAAAAGTAAATTTCATAGGACAGAATGTGTGTAACACGGTGTAGGTCTTGCGTCTAGCATATGCTCTATTTGACATGGTTCTAGAAGATCTGTTTTTTTTTTTTTTTTGGGGGACATTCGTTCCAGGACACTTGGTGGTCATCGCTCTACCTCTCTCGTCTGGAAATTATATAATATTTTTATGGTGTCATTTTCATCAACTGTGACCCAATAGCCAACGTATTTCAGGTATTTTCTGAGCACACATATTTTGAAATAGTCGACGTAGTAGACACCGAGGCAACATGGGGTGTGTTATGTGTTTTGTTGTTAACTGAACAGTCAAGACCAACGACGACGACGACGGACTGCATTGGGCCGGTGCACAGTGTTTCAGAATCGATTTTCGAAATTCCCTATAATTCCCAGATCTTCTAGTCTTCATCTACCATGACCGATCCTCCATTTCCACCTAACCTACCTGTCGATACGGCCAGACAGGTAGTTCGTCTAGTTCCACAACATGAATCCCTTTTTTTTTCTCCGCATCATTTGAAAATGGAGTATGCAATTTAAATGAACTCCTGAACGCTTTCACCTGATTCGATTTGAACGCTTGAAAAGCATTTCTTGGCCACTGTGCGTTCGGCCAACAGTGCCACCATGAAGGTGCGCAGACCGAATGTTTGCCAAAGGTTGCGCTGTTGTGGTGCTGCTGCCAGTTGTAGACACAGCTCAGCTCTATGACACATTGAAATATAAGTGAGGACGACGATGACTGCGACTACTTCGAATAATGTAATTATGGTGTTATTTGGCAAATGATATTGTATTGTTGTTGCTACGAGTATATGTCTAATTGTTTTTTTTTTGTTGTATTTTTTTTTTTGGAAAATGAATGACATCGTCAATAACAACACCAGCAAATTACGATAAAAATGTATGGGCTTGGCCTGTTTCATGCATCCATTGTTGCTGTTGCTTGCCTTTATGTTGTTGTCACCGAAATGGATGGATGGACGGACGGACAAATGAACACTTTCAGTTTCGATGGGCCAAGTCAATCATTTGCTAAAAATGTCATTTTAGAATTATTTGCATGGGAGGAGCCGACTACAAGCAAAGCTCAGCGCCGACGTCGACCCATTTGCCAGGGCTCTGCTTTGACATAATTTTGAACCCGAAAGACATCAGTAATCATACGATATGTCAGTAACGACTGTAATCATGTTATGGTTAGGGGGGGGGGAAGGCGTAAGATGATACAGGCCGTCAAGTGATCGTTTAATTTAATTGAAGACGATGATGTTGATGACGATTATTTTGTGCAAAATGTAAGTGCCATCGCACCGAGACAGGGCCGCGCCATTGCCATCGTCCATCGCTAACCGTCACATTCGTGTGCCTGTGAAAAGTGTTTCAACATCAGCCAAACAACTTGGAAACATTCCAGTTGCATTACTGCAACTGCAAATAGCAGTCGTACGTTAGCTCTACTGACTACTGACATACTTTTGTTCATTGCAACGAATTTGAATTTCCCAAGTAATGTGATGAATAAATTATTCGGACAGACATATGCATTTTGAGGTAAAAACCACTGCACAGAAGCAAGTGGACAATTCGCTATTAAAAATGTTGTGTTAAATTTGATCTGGACGGAGATTTCATTCTCTTTCAATACCCATTAATCCATGTCTTAAGGGAGTGCATTTTTTCGGCCCCCTTCACAGGTGTGGCTCCAAATTTTTTTTCAAATCGTGAAAAGTAATTAAATATTTGAATTTGTGAGAAAATCTCATTATCTTTCGATACCCCTATGTGCTTGTTTACTGAGGGGCCGTTTTTTCGTACCCTAGGCCCAGCAGATGCGGGCAAAAGATTTAGCCCAATCTTAAAAAGAATATCATATTTGGTTTTCATTAGTAAATTTGATTTTCATTCGATAACCCTATGCCCTTATTTGTAGAGGGGCCGTTTTTTCGTACCCTATGGCCCGCATAACCGGGTTCAAACTATATATCCAAATCTTAAAAATAATTTCATATATGAAAGTTACGTTGGGAAATTTCATTTTATTTTAATACCCCTATGCCCCTAATATAGAGGGGCCTTTTTCCGTACCAGAGGGTACGCAGTTGGGGAATAGTCAAATCTTAAAAATTATTTCATATTTGGCTGAAATTAGTATATTTTATTTCAATAACTTTATGCCCATGTTTATGGAGGGGCCTTTTTTTCGTACCCATATCCGGACTCAAAATGAAGACAAATCTTAATAAAATTTTCATATTTTGGTTACGTTAGTAAATTTCGTTTTATTTCAATAAAACTATGTCCTTATTTATAAGGGGGCCGTTTTTTCGTACCCCAGATCCCGCAGATTCGGACACAAAATTTAGCACATTCTTAAACAAAATGTCGTATCTGGGTTACATGAGTAAATTTTAATTTTTTTTCAATAACTTCATAGCCATGTTTATTGAGGGGCCATTTTTTCGTACTCTAGGGCCCTCATATCCGGGGTCAAAATATAGTCAAATCTTAACAAGAATTTCATATCTGGGTTACGTTAGTAAATTTCGTTTTATTTCAATACCACTATGTCCTTATTTGTAGAGGGGCCGTTTTTTCGTACCCCAGGTCGGGCAGATCCGGCCACAAAATTTAGCACATTCTTAAACAAAATGTCGTATCTGGGTTACATTAGTAAATTTTAATTTTTTTTCAATAACTTCATTGCCATGTTTATAGAGGGTCCATTTTTTCGTACCCTAGGGCCCTCAAAATATGGTCAAATCTTAACAAGAATTTCATATTTGGATTACGTTAGTAAATTTCGCTTTATTTCAATACCACTATGTCCTTATTTATAGAGGGGCCGTTTTTTCGTACCTTAGGGCCCACAGATCCGGGGTCCTAAAAAGAATTTCATATCTGGGTTACGTTATTAAATTTCGTTTTATTTATAGAACGTCCGTTTTTTCGTACCCTAGGGTGTCAAAATAGGCCAACTGTGTTGTTATACACTTCTGCAAATGTGGAGAGTTTTGAATGAAATATGGAAGTACATTCAGTCGTCGGAATCCCCGGAATTTGTAGAGAAGTTTGACTTTCAGAAAAGTCAATGAGTGGCCACACGGATGTACAGTAGAGTGGAGTGAAATTCAAAAAAAAAAAGTTAACCTCGGAAAGAGATGTAGTCTGGGGTCCTAATGAGGGGAAAAATAAAAAAAAAATTTTAAAAAATTTTTAGGGGTCGCGCCACTCCCTCTAAATTTGGAAATTATCGCTATTTTGGCGTTGATTTTAGAAAAATCCTAAAAAATTTTATGTCAATAAATGTTTGCAATAGCGTAAACAATGAAATAAGGGCATGAAAAAATTTAAAAAAAATTTTCTCATTGTTCAAAAATTTCAAAAAGTAAAATAAGTCAAATCGTCCCTTCTTCAGAAAATTGACTGAACAATGAAATCGCCACCAAAGCTACAAATATTAGTCGATTATCCTCATATTTGCATTTATGCTGCGAGAATGCAGTTGACAGCCACCCTGATAAACTCAATATCGGAAAAACCAATAAAAAATAACTAACAATTGTCTTGTCGGCTTTCATGCGACATTAGCCCACTGTGCCATTCATGATGTTCATGCCGAAGCATAACATATGATTTTATTAAAAATTAATGTATACGTGTTCGAACAACAGCACAAAGCGTTAAACATTTGTACAATAATGCAATCTGCATTTACGCTGATAAAAAAAACTCCCTAATGAGTGTTGCTGGCGCGGGTGGCAGGAATGCGGTGGGGTGGCGAAAAGTTCACTCAACACCCAGCCACAAGGGCAATGATAACAGAAGCATACAGCAGGGGCCCAATGCAAAGTTTAAATAAAACTTGATACCAGAGTTGAACTGAACTGAATTGAACTGTGTCTGTCCAACAACTCAATATTGCTCACAGGATTGTGCACTTGTATGTTGTGGAGAGAACATCCATGTATATCCAGGGACGGAATGAGGGAGGTGCATGTGGCTATGGAAGGCCTTCTAAACGAATCAGTAGTCTCAAGCTTCCGTATTAGCTGCTTCTTTCATTTCAAATAACCCACGATACCTTGTTTGGCCTAACCTGTCCCTTGTCTTAGGAGTTGGACTCCAGAAGACCTTCTCGAATAATGGATTGAGAAGTAGGTCAGATTTTCTCACAACCATAGCCAAAAAGTTTCACTGTCATGTTTTTTTTTTCTAATTTTTTTGTGAAGTCTTTTATTAGAAACTTTTCCAAGATCAAAAAAGGCCTTTTTTCAAATATCTTCCCGCCAATGCCGTCGTTGGCTATGACTGTGTCAGTTGAGTTTAGGATAATATATATATATGTATGTATTTATGTGTGTGTCAGTGTCCTGATTCTTGTGCGTTCTGCCTATAAAAGCAATTTAACGTTATTTATTTCATCATTTTATTCAATTAATATTGAATTAAGCTGCAAGTAAATTACATGTTTATTGGAACAGCAACAACAGCGACTGATGCAAATACGCGTATGTATGAGACATTCCAGGGCATAGCGAAGTGACAATAAGATTCTCGAATAGTCATTTTTCCTCAGTGTGTCGAACACATTCGGATTTTAGACGACAATCTACGAAAAGCATAAAAAGAATGAATGAGAAGGAACAAATTCTTACACAAAAAAGAATCTCCACTTCAAATGGAACGCTTCATATAAATAACCACTCTCCGGAGGAAAATTGAATTACGTTGAAAAAATCATCAGTTAACTTAGAACGTTTTTTCATAAACCGAACAAAATTCCTAGTTAATTAACAATTTTTCTCTAAACTGAAGAAAATCCTCAATTAACAGAATACAATTTTTTCCTAAACGGCAAAAAATTCTCAGTTAACTGACAATCTTTTCCTAAACGGAAGAAAATGCCTAGGTAACTAAAAATTTTTTCCTAAACTGAAGAAAATCCTCAGTTAACTGAATTGGTTTTCCTAAACGGAAAAATACTCATTTAACTGACAACTTTTCCCTTAACAGAAGAAAATCCTCAATTAACTAAAATTTTTTTCCTAAACAGAAGAAAATCCTCAGTTAACTAAATTTTTTTTCCTAAACTGAAGAAAATCCTCAGTTAACTGAAATTTTTTTCCTAAACGGAAAAATCCTCATTTAACTGACAACTTTTCCCTTAACAAAAGAAAATCCTCAGTCAACTAACAATTTTTTCCTAAACGGAAGAAAATTCCTCAGTTAACTGAAATTGTTTTCCTAAACGGAAGAAAATCCTCAGTTAACTGACAACTTTTCCCTTAACAGAAGAAAATCCTCAGTTAACTAACAATTTTTTCCTAAACGGAAAAAATCCTCTTTTAACTGACAACTTTTCCTTAACAAAAGAAAATGCTTAGGTAACTAAAAATTTTTTCCTAAACGGAAAAATCCTCTTTTAACTGACAACTTTTACTTAACAAAAGAAAATCCTCAGTTAACTAACCATTTTTTTCTAAACGGAAGAAAATCCTCAGTTAACTAAAATTTTTTTCCTAAACTGAAGAAAATCCTGAGTTAACGGACTATTTTTTCCTAAACTGAAGAAAATCTTCAGTTAACTCACCATTTTTTTCTAAACGGAAGAAAATCCTCAGTTAACTAAAAATTTTTGCCTAAACGGAAAAAAAATCCTCAGTTGACTGACTATTTTTTCCTTAACTGAAGAAAATCCTCAGTTAAGTAAAAATTTTTTCCTAAACGGAAGAAAATTCCTCAGTTAACTGAACTTGTTTTCCTAAACGGAAGAAAAACCTCAGTTAACTAACAATTTTTTCCTAAACTGAAGAAAATCCTCAGTTAACTAACAATTATTTCCTAAACGGTTAATTAAGAATTTAAGAATTATTTCCTAAACGGAAGAAAAAACCTCAGTTAACTGACAATATTTTTTCTAAACGGAAGAAAATCCTCACTTAACCAACAATTTTTTTTCTAAAACAGAAAAAAAATCCTCTGTTAACTGAAAATTTTTTTCTAAAACGGAAAAATCTAAAACGGAAAAAAACAATTTTTTCCTTAACGGAAGAAAATCCTCAGTTAGCTGACAATTTTTTCCTAAATGGAAAAATCCACAATAAATTTTTTTTTGAACGGAAAAAAATTCTCAGCTGACAATTTTCCCTAAACCGGAGTAAATTCCTCACTTGACTAAAAATTTTTCCCTAATCGGATAAAAAGCCTCATTTTCCTCTGTAACTGACAATTCTCCTAGGACAACTGACCATTGTCATAAATGAAAAAAAATTCCCACCTATTTCTGCTATCCATTCTTAAGCCGTTTATTATTTATCGTCGTTATTCATATTTTTTAATTAAAATTATTTTGTTTTTATGATTGAAAATTGTGTAAATGGCTGTAATGGAATACGGTGATAATAGTGACGACGGTGACAGCGAGTTGACGACGTAGAATGTGGTGAGGGCGAAATCGATTACGATGAGAATGACCACACATAAATGAACCCAGTACAGACATCAAAAGATTGAATGAACAAATGAACAGTTGTAGCAATTGAAATACATCGCTCAACCTTTTCAGAGTCGCCCCCCCCCCCACCATTCAAATGTGCCGGAAAACCCCTATTTTTTTTTCTTTTTCCTTTTGTATAAACAGGCGGGCGGGTACCACAAAATAAAATTCAGTCAAACAACTTGAAATTGAATTCAATTATAGCAATTGAATGTTTGAATAAATATCAGTGAAAGAGATGGAGATGGGGAGAGAGAGCGAAAGATAGAAAAAACAACACAGAAAATCAAACCTCAGCTCAAGACCAAATGTCAGATTCACATTTTGCTGTGGCTGCCAATGGAAGGTGGTCGCGCCGGTACAGATGTGAAACAACATTTTTAAATTGTCATTGCGGTATTCAAATCGGTGTCTGCGATAATATTTGTTGTGTAGTTGAGTTGTAGGGGCGCACAAAATCCATTTTCATTTCATTAAATGTTAACCGACGCACAGTGTTGCGAAAGCGGAATTTTTTGGAAATCATATTGCCTAAACTGTATTTTTAATTGTATCGATGAGAAACTTCTACAGATTGGTCAGAATGAAATCCCAAACAGAATGAGTGAAAAAAAAATTTACACCGAAAAAAATTGTTGGGTCAAATTTTCAACAAAAATCAAAAAAAAAAAAATTGTTCGAAAAATTTACAAAAAAAATTTATTTTAATTCTTCTTTTATTTCTGATAAATACCCTATGATTAGTTTTTTAAATAAATTATAGGGTGGTCCGAACAAGAATTATAAACGTCAAATGTTCATGATTTTTCGATATTTGTTGAAAAACTCTGAAATTTTATAAAAAACCAAAATCTATTTCATTTCTTATTCGAAAGGTGGCAATCAAAGCTTTAATTTGATACCGGTTTGAAGTCAATAGCTTCAGAGAGTTATGCTCATTTTTGTGGAGTGCTAGAATAGATGTAGAATAAAAAAAAATATTTGAAGATACTATTTTCTATGGAATAGATACTGAGAGTGAGTGAGTGAGTGATTGATATACTAAAATCGCTATAACTCCCAGGAGGGCAGGTATGGGCAGCTAATTTTTTCACAGTTCGTTGAAAACAAATTATGTAACATTTCTGTAGTGGTTTGGAACTGGGACTCTCTGGGACTTTTTAGATATTGCTTACCTAACCCAAATTTAAAGGAAAAATGGACCTTTAGTCGGGTTTTCGTTCTAAAACAGGTGCATATGAAAATGTCTCAAACAACATTCCTTTTTTTTACAGAAGATACTTGTCCGAAGGCAGATTTTTTTTCCGAATCAAAATATCTGTCACCAAAATCAAATGAGATCATTTTGAATACAGCCCTGAAATCCCATCTTTTCGTGAAAATTTTGTATATTTGACTTCTAAAATCAATTAAAAATCAACGGGCCAACATAAAAATAAGCTTTATGTGTATTTTGTTTACTTGGAATGTCTGTGACAAAATTGCATCATTAAAAACACTGAAAAAAATAATCGGAAAAAATTTACTTTTCCACTAGCCGCAACACAGTGCGACGGTGAAAAACACCGCATTTCTTTTGGTTGGATTCGTTGCGAATAATGAACTCCCACCACAATGAACAGTAAAACGAAAACAATTGAAATTGAATATTTGGAGTAAAAGTTTAGTGGGGGGGGGAGAAAGTCGCCAGTAGATGCTGGCGACCAACGAGGAGATACTATAGACTATAGGACTAAAAAAATGTTGGTTAAAATACTTATTGGGTTCATAAAACAACACATATTTGCTATTGAAACCCCGATAGTCAATTGAGTAATCTGTGGAATTCAATTGGCGCCATTTATATGAATTTTTCGACTGAAACCATTTCTTGGCATATTCTTCATTACATCCGCAGGCTTACCTACGTATTTTCCTTATCATACCATGGAGTAACAGATTTTGAACTTTTCTCAACTCAGTGAACTGAGCAGGATTTAATTTGTATACTAGCTGACTGGGGCCTATTTTTTCTAACGGTGGTTCCGAACGGTTGATGCTTTCCCTGGAGAAGTTTCCAGTGATAAGCCTCATAAAGTCACCAGAATTTGGAATTTTGGGCATTCCACAAACGTCATTACACCGTATTTTCCATATAGACTTTGGTCTTAAGGCTTATAAATTTCAGTTAACACAAGAACTCAAGCCGGCCGATCATCAACAACGTCGTGTTTTGCTGATTGGTTCCTTGAAATGCATGAAAATCATTCGGAATTCCCACGACGGTGGCGACGTCAACAAGCAAAATTGTGGCAACTTGGGCTCGGAAAACCCAAGAGTTATTGTTGAAAAGCCAGTCTCCATTCTCAACTTGTGACTGTTTGGTCCGGTTTATGGTCCGGCGGGGTCATTGGGCCTTATTAATTTCTAATTTGTTATATGGCTCAAAATCATTCTAAAACCATTCTTTAATCTCCATTTAGACCTCCTTTTCATAATTCGAAAAAAATAATCCAGCGAAAAATGTCCTTCCGTTAAGCAAGGCGCCATTATGGATATTAGGATTTTGGTTCCGTTGGGCGCCATTGTTCTGTGTCTCAAACACCAGATGGTGTCATCAAAAAAATTGTGACAATTGAAAGATGTGTGACCTAATGATAAGTTACTGGAAAAATTAAACATTTTATCATTGAAGATTTTCTTTATCAATTTTCTTAAAAAAAAAAAAAACGAAAAAATATTCCGACTTAACTTTCTTTATAACTCTGAAACCGCATTCAAATGCACTTAATGCGAAGCTTACAAATAATTTTGTAATTAATTTTTAAAAAATTATTTTAAAAAAATCGGACATTCTGTTTGGAAATTATCGGAATTAATTCGTAGAATAATGGCATTTTAACAAAACTTCTTGTCCATAGAGATCATTTTTTGATAATTTTTTGATTCAGGGGACCACAGTACATTCGAATTTTCATTACAATTCTGTTTCTGCATAGTGTAATCTGACCAAGGTTCCACTATTTTGTGACAATTTCTTAATTTTTTTTTATTTGCTGTTATCAAATGCAATTTAATATAGACTTTAAAGTCTTCTCTTTAAAGTCAAAGGTGTTTTATTTTTTTTATTCATCCTCGGTATCCATGTGAGTTTTCATTTGCCCCCTTAGTCATCTTCTCTCACCGATCGATGTTTTATTTTTTTATTCATCCTCGGTATCCATGTGAGTTTTCATTTCCCCCCTTAGTCATGTTCTCTCACCGAATCGATGGAGTTATTAAATATTGTGGTACACCATTTGTTAGAACTTGTAACCCAATGCAGGTACTCGAACTCGAACTTCAAGAGACACAGCCAAGTTGATAACGAAGTAGAAATAAAATAAAAAAAAACTGTTAACATTTCGTCTGGTGATTTCCGTAAGAGCCATCAACTGGTGTTAGTCGCAAGTTTCAACTATTAACAGAGCTTCGTTCACGGTCCTCTGTTTCGACATCCAACCCCAACTGAAAGAACATTCATTTACGTCATCATCATCCTTAACGTTGTCGTCGACATCATCGTCGCCATAGTCCTCATCAATTTCATCTTGTCTGTTATGCTTGGCCTCATCGTTGACATTAAAGCAACGTATCGAACAACAACAACGATGGCAAACTTGCAACATTTAATCATTAAATTGTGCATGTAAAAAACAAAATGTTGTGTGTGTGTTTTTTTTATAATCCTTTGCTGGGTCCTTGTACTTGTACCCTAGGGTGGGGTGCAATATTTGTTGGGTGATGATGTCCTTTGTGTTGGCGTCAGATATTCTTTGGTTGCTGTAGGAGTTAAGGTAAATAGGGGAACACCTCATACCACTTCTCTTAATGGAGACTCGAATCAAAAAAATATTTCAATATCGCCCTGTTGAACATAGTTGGGAAGTATCGTGTTTGTTTTTTTTTTGTCTGGTAAATAACTTAATAAACTCCCTACCTCCACTTTCAAATTATGCCTGAAAAATAAACTCCCTTCCTCTACTCTCACATTGCGACTGTGCCTCATTTAACAATCTTCGTTTCTGTTAGTGTTCCTCTTTCCCTCCCTATCGCCGTTATTGTTATCTTTTTCTTGCCTTGGCTCTGTTACATCGATATTGAGTCGTTGGTGCCATGTTTTCCTTGCAATTTCGTATTGTTTTTGCATCGTTACAAAATGCAAACAAAATAAAAAGTGCAACAATATAGTGATTCTTAAAAAGAAAAAACACTTAAAATGTCCACTTTAGACTGGAGTATCTGCACATTTGATTTTTCAAATACTTCCCTGCTGAAATTCCAATATGCAATAAGGTGTTTTGGTAGAGTTGCCTAACCCACAGTATGAGAGAGAGAGATGAGGAGTTTTCGTTTTGGGAACATTCCTGAATAACTTTGTAATGAAGAATTGAAAGAACAAGGTAAACACAAGGTTACCAGAACCTTAAACTAAAGACAAGAATTTTAATGAAATGTCAGGAATGGTATCCTATAAAGCCAAAGATAACAGGATGTTAATACTAACAGGATGTTAATCTAAAGACACGGTTAACAGAATGTTAATTTCAAGTCAATGTTAACAGACTGTGAACCTAAAAACAGGAATGTTAATTTAATTACAAGAATGACAATCTAAAGTCAAAAAATGTTAATCTAAAGCCAAAGTTAACAGAATGTTAATCATAGGACAATATTAGCAGGATGTTAATCTAAAGACAAGGTTAACAGTATGTTAATTTCAAGTCGATGTTAACATAACCTATATTGAAGGTTAACAGAATGTTAACCTAAATTGAAGGTTAACAGAATTTTAATCTAAATTCAATTTTAACAGAATATTAACCTAAATTCAAAGTTAACAGAATGTTAACCTAAATTTAAATACAATGTTAACAGATTTTTAACCTATGTTCAATGTTAACAGAATGTTATTCTTAATTCAGGGTTAACAGAATGTTAACCTAAATTCAAATTTAACATAATGTTAACCTAAATTCAAGGTTAACAGAATACTAACCTAAATTCAGATTCAAATAAATTTAATGTTAACAGAATTTAAACCTAAATTCAATGTTAACAGAATGTTAACCTTAATTCAGGGTTAACAGAATGTTAACCTATATTCAAATTCAAATAAATACAATGTTAACCGATTTTTAATCTAAGTTCAATGTTAACAGAATGTTAACTTTAATTCAGGGTTAACAAAATGTTAACCTAAGTTCAGGTTCAACAGAATTTTAACCTAAATTCAATGTTAACAGAATGTTAACTTTAATTCAGGGTTAACAGAATGTTAACTTTAATTCAGGATTAACAGAATGTTAACTTTAATTCAGGGTTAACAGAATGTTAACTTTAATTCAGGGTTAACAGAATGTTAACCTAAATTCAAATTTAACAGAATGGCAGTTATTCTTTAATATTTTCATAACGTTATCAAATTTTGTTAGTTGCCAACTCAAAAAAAAACGCCTGACCTATTGTAACCCCTAACATTTAGTTAGACAATAGATGTGACAACCTTACTTTGTTACTATTTATGTTAACATTACCAGATAAGGTACTGTTAACAGTATACAAAAATTTGAATCTTTAGACGGAAAGGCAAAAAACGAGTAATTGCTTTTAAACTTATTGCAACACCTAACATTCTGTTAAAACATTAAGGTGGCCTACCTTACTTTGTTACTTACGCAAGTTCATATTGTAAGATAATGCTAAGAAATTGTTATGCTTTTCAATGGCCAATTCCAAAAGCGAAACAACCGATTGATTCTTTTTGAAACTTCTAAGAACTACTAAAAAGGAGAGATGGCCACTCTATTTCCCAATTTGATTGATGCGTGTACTCGATTGTTCATCACGTGTGCTCTATCTTTTTCTTATTTCCTACGTCGTGTTCGCACTAATAGATTTGTAATATTTGTTTGTTGGTTTAGCCACATTTCAGTGCCGTTATGCACCGGAGTAAAACTGCAGCAGGTACACATTGTAAATGAATGACAGTGTTTGATTGGAGGGAGTGGGTGGATCACTTACTGGCAAATGATGGCCGATGATTGAAAATGGCGTCGTTTGTTTGGGAAGCATTGTTGGAAGTAGAGAACATTTTATTTAGAATTTCAAAAGTTTCTTTTATGCGATGGCTAGCGAAGTCAGATTCGTAGCATGGAAAAAACATCTAAAGTAATAAAAAAAAATGTCCGCTTCATAATTGGCGCCTTTTTTTGACGAGTAACAGAGTAATCTCTAGTGTAGAACTTCTGCAGAAAAAGAGTTAGCCTTTCGGAACGCTATTTAAAAAAGTAGGTCCTGGTTGCTGTTAAAATCCTTGTTTTCTGGTTTCCTGAATATTCTATAAAAATAAATTGAGAACTTGTTAAAAAGAACAAGGATTGATGGATTCCATAACTCTAGGTTTTTGTTAAGACCTCAGGTTCTGTGTTATAACGGAACTGTTAAAGCATTCGATTAATGTTAAATCCTAGGAATTCTGTTAAGGTTCTGCTAAAGCCTTTTCTTTGCTACAAAATGGTATTGCCCTGTTTTTAGTTTGAATTTTGTTTTCAGAACGAGAATATTAAGGTGAAACTTTGGAAGTTCTGCCGTACGCCAACTTCCAACTTCCAAAGCCAACTATGTCATATCATTCGAAAGGAAATTCTAAATAATTCTGAAAACCTCTACTCTTGGTATGTCATATCCTTCGAAAGGAAATCTTAATATATATTTACCCTCGACACTGATTCACTGATACACTGATTCACTGACTCTGTCACGCAGTACGTAGGAATTTAAATAGGCATTCTATAATTCTATAAATAATAATATTACAAAAAATAATATTTTTTTTTTGTACAGAAATTGTTTCCCCAAATTCTAAATAATTCTAAAAAACCTCTACTCTTGGTATGATCAATTGCATTAAAACATTAAACAATCCAATTTGGAATGGCAGATTTATTTACCAACTTGTTTGGATTTTCTCACTGTGCTCCGTTGTTTCTTCTTGCATATCCTTCACACAGTTATGCCCAATTGAAAATCCCTTTGCTAAGACATTCCATATGTTAGTCTCTCCTCATGATTTAACATGTCTTTAAATATTTCATTACCTCTTACCTTGATTTCTATCACAAGCTCTCCCCCCCTCTCTCTCTCTCAGGTTAGCGTACTTTAAAATGATCTCGCACTGGAGGGAATTTCTTTTTTTTAAAACATTTAAAGCTCACCACCTAATATGCATTTTATTTCAACCACCATAAACTTTTACAATTTGGTTTTAATGGCTATCATCGGTCGGTCAATTGGAACGAAAACAGCCAACAACAACGGCAGCAGAGTGCACTAAACAAACGCATCAATTCGTTATGGCCACAACAGGACAGTGGTCGGGAAAAGTAAGAAATTGTGTCGGAGAACGGTCTAAACTAAAGTGTAAATATTTGCCCACTGTGCTGGGCATAGCCTCGTTAAATGCTGCAATAATTTTCTTTAACAGATTCATTAACATTATACGGACATTGATGGCAACCACCACAGCAATACCATTCCATTCACTCGTACTCATTTATGGACTAAAACAAGATACACTCCGCTGAACAGACAGGCACCACTCGCACGCACTTGGACACCGACAGAGAGACACACACACACATGCCAGGCCAGGCCAGTCATCCATGTGGGACCATCATTTCCAGATTGACTGTTGTGGAACACATTTAATAAAAATGAGGTGCATGAATGCGCCGCAGTTGCTCCTCGTGTTGCATACAAACTAAGTGCGACCGGTGGATGTTGTTCATGTGCTGTTCGCCAGTGCAAGTGGTGTGACTATGACGACCGAACGGCCGTCATCCACCACCAGCCACACCAAAAAGGTGCTACATTGACGATTATAGCCACACTTTGTGGTGATTTTTATTTACCTGGAACGACGATGGACTTTGCACAACAAAATACAAATAGCAAATGCAAATGCTGGCTGTCCATGGGTGCACAGTGGTCTGACATACAACAAAAAAAAGTCTAAAGTCTACGGATGTGAGATAATCGAACCAAAAGGTTTCATTTCATTTGCTATTTACGCACAAACATATTTGAGTTTTTCCTTCGCCGCACTTTATCTTGCCGCTCCACTGCCCCACGATCCACAAAATTCAATACGAAACAACGAATGCGGACGCTGATAATGATATTTGCTGACCAAGACGATTTCTATCCTCAAGGATTTTTAAGAGACTTCACTCAAAGTTTTTGTTTTGGAAAGGTGGGGAGGCCTTTTTGTGTCCACAAATATTTTCAAAAATGTCCCCAAGTTTTTACTTTTAATAACTTCTCTTGATAGCACATCCGTTTCAAGCTGCCGATAACACCCTTGGACAAGGTATTGGAACGCAATTGCAGGTCCAACGCTATAATCTTCTTGTGTTATATGACACGGCTAACTATTCCACATACCACGTTGATCACAGCTGTTCATTGTCAAGGCGTTTCGACTCTTCACTCCAACGATCTGGACGCAATAGGGCTGACTTGATAGAGATTGCGGAATACCCACATTGTTGTTGATGGATTTGTGCGATATGAGAGATATGACAACTTTTTTTTCATTTTTATTTATTTAAGTACACATTTATAATAATATAGAACTTTTTCCAATTGCCTCTACCATTTTCAATTAAGCATTTTGTATATATAACTTTTTTTCATTGCCTTGACCATATTTTTAGCTTATCATATGGACATATTTTTAGTTGCTTCAAACACTTGTGTATTCAGCATTTAGAATTATGTAGATATTGATTTTAGTTGCATCTACCATTTGTAATTAAGCATGTACAGTTAATTGTTTTATAGTTTTTGTTAATTGCATCTACCATTTTTTTTTAATTAAGTATTTAAAAATGTATTGACATTTTTAGTTACCTCTGGCATTTGTTTAATTAAGCATTTGCAATGACAAAGAGCATTCTTGAGTAGGCGCTACCATTTTTTGCATTGGGCCTTTAGACTATTTTATACATTTTTACTTACCTCTACTGTTTGCTTAATTAAGCATTTATATTGATATATAACTTTTTTTTAATTGCCCTTAACACGTTTTAGTTGATAATTTTTTTTACTCATCATTTATGATTATGTAGAACTTGATTTAAGTTGCCTCTACCATTTTTTTTAAATTAAGCATTTAGGAAAATATAATTTTTTTTGAGTGTCCCTACCAGTTGAAAAAAATTAATTATACATTTAGAAAATATCGAATTTTTTTTGTTGCCTCTACCATTTTTTTAATTGTGCCTTTAGAATGTTTTTAGACATTTTTTTTAGGTTCCTCTACCAGTCGTATAATTAAGCTTTTTTTTAGTTGCCTCTATCATTTTTTAAGTAAGCATTTAGAAAAATATAGATTTTTTTTAGTTGCCTCTACCATTTTTTTAATTAAGCATTTAGAAAAATATAGTATTTTTTTAGTTGCCTCTACCATTTTTTAAGTAAGCATGTAGAAAATATAATTTTTTTTAGTTGCCCCTACCATTTTTTAAGTAAGCATTTAGAAAAATATATTTTTTTTTGAGATGAAAAAATTAATTATGCATTTAGAAAAATATTAAATTTTTTTAGGTGCCTCTACCATTTTTTTCATTAAGCGTTTAGAAAAACATAATTTTTTTAGTTGCCTCTACCATTTTAAAAAATTTTAAATTTTTTTTAGTTTCCTCTACCATTTGTTTAATTAAGCATTAAGCAGTTGAAATTGTGTAGAATATATTTTAGAACTAGATCAAAAAACTTTTTTTTAATTCATAGCTAAGTTCACCATTCTATTCAGCTGAGTATAGCATTTTTTAGTTACCTCTGTCATTCGTATAATTAGGCATTTTGAATGATAACATTTTTTTTCATTGCCTTTAATTGCTTCTACCATTTGTTTACTCAGCATTTGGAAAAATAATTATTTTTTTTTAGTTGCCCCTACCTTCTACCTTTAGTTTACTCAGCATTTAGAAAAATATTTTTTTTTATGTTGCCCCTACCATTTTTTAAGTAAGCATTTAGAAAAATATAGAATTTTTTTAGTTGCCTCTACCATTTTTTTCATTAAGCGTTTAGAAAAACATAATTTAATTAAGCATTTTGAACAGTTGAAATTGTGTAGAATATATTTTAGAACTAGATCAAAAAACTTTTTTTTTAATACATAATTAAGTTCACCATTATATTCAGCTGAGTATAGAATTTTTTAGTTACCTCTGCCATTCGTATAATTATTACATTTTTTTTAGTTGCCCCTACCATTTTTTTGTTTAGTTGCATTTAGAAAAATATAGAATTTTTTCGTTGCTTCTACCATTTTTTAGAAGTACAAAAAAAAAAACATTTTAGAGGCACTTACAAATTTATTTTTAAAATGGTAGGGACAACTAAAAAAAATTATGTTTTTCTAAATCTTTAATTAAAAAAATTGTAACAAAACAAATATTCTATATTTTTCTAAATGCTTAATTAAAAAAAATGGGAATGTGGACATTCGTGTATTTTTTTTTGTATAAAAGACCTTTTTCGATCGTCAGAAATGCCATTACACTTTTTATTTTTAGTGTCTCCACCTTCATTAACCGTAGTTGGAAGCACTAACACTTTTCCTTACACGAAGTAGAAGTATCTGCCATTTTTTAACTGCAATATTTTATGAGCTTATTAGGAATCTTTCTTTTTACCTCAATCATTCGCTTTTTCCTAATCTATTTTTTTCACTATAAGTTTTTTGCATCAACCATTTATTTGTTTGTTTTTACTATTTTTTTTTTTTTGTTCATCAACCGAAATGCTATTCAGTCGTTAGCAGAGACGCCTAAGACTTTTCATAACACGAAGTATAAGTATCTGCCATAATTTGTTTTTAGTTGTCTCTGCCATTTTTGTGTTTAGAACCTTCAGGAAACGAAATGCTATTCCGTCGGCAGCCGGGAGGAAGTATTACGGCCTAAGACATTTGATTACCACAAATACAAGTATCTGATAAACATATTTTTAGTTGCCTCAACCATTTTTTTGAGCAAATTAGGAATAATCTCTTTTGATTACCTCCACCATTTCTTTTTCCCCAGTCTATTTTTTTGTTTCATCTACAATTTCGTTTTTTTGTTTCACTAATTTCCCAATAACCTTTTCTTGCAGTAATTGCATCGAGATCGTCGTTATTTTGAGATTCACATAACAAACGTTCCGACTTGTACTTTTACCACAAACTAAGATAGGTCATGCTAACATAATGTCTGCCAGTTCTTACTTGACCTTTGTTTTATTATCGCATTGGTCGCTTGGTTTGCTTGCCCAGTCGTTCGCCATCGTTGCTGCTGCTACTGCTTCGTCTAGCTGTCCGATCGCGCAGTACATTCAACTGCCACCCTTCCACAACATATTTCGTCTTAACGACCCATAGGCCCGCCAGTCATTATGATGACCATTAAGGTGATGCGGCCAACGTAGAGACACAAAATGTTAACAAATAAACCATTATGTGCGAGATGTGTAGTGTGTAAATCTTTTGGCTGGACAGAGCAGCGAAAGACGAAACAAAGCTAAGTCTAAGTTTTGTTCTTTTTTTGTTGTTGTTGTTGGTTTGTTGTTTGGTTACAAGCCCAACAACAGAATGGGTAATAATAATACCACAACGGCACAGCACTGCCTTCTTTCCTCAAGCCAACAATAACAGCAGCAATGGCTGAGGTTGTCTTCATTCACCGGCCATAATATTTAGATTTGATTCTCAAGCCGCAGTTGCTGCTGCCTGTGCCTGTGCCTCTGTCACTGGCACCAACAGCGCTGCCTTAAATGTGCCTGCTGTTGTTCCCTTGGCCGATCGTGTCGTGTAAGTAGCGCGCGGTGAACGAACTTAAAGTAGTTTGACTGGAAAGTAGAAAAAATGTGTTGTTTTATTTATTTTTTTTTTTTTATATTATACTCCGTTGTATTAAGCCATGGCTTAAATGAACAAAACCAAACATTGTTAATGTTCTTCTTGTGAGTGTATGAGTCGGTGTTGTTAAGTACAACTTGAAATTGTGTTTTCCGAAAGAGAGTTTTTTCTTTCTTTCTCATTTCCAACGAATCGTTTACCATTTCTCTTTTATGGCTCTTTAGAATGCTGCTTGCCTTTTTGCCCCCACCCCCTCCGCTACATCTGCTTTCGTTGAAGCTGAAAGACTGTCGACGGGATTGAAATGTCATTCCCCCCCATTTGTTTTTTATTTCTAATTTTTTTTTGTTTTTAGAAAAAATTAATGATGGTCTTGTTTTTTTTTTTTTGTTGTTACCGGTAATTTGTTAATCTTGTTCTCTTTTCAGTTTCAATGTCAAAGAACCGAAAACATTCGCAGACACAAAACTGAAAATTCATTTCAAAAACATTGTTAATTATTTGGCCAATTTTTGGCGGATGTCGTTGGAATTGCAGTCAATTAAGGAGTACAAGTGAGGTTGAAGCTGAGTAGGGTTTCCCTGATGAGTCCTTTCTTAAGTCAGTGAGTTGGTGAGGGGGAGTGAGGTGGGTTGGTGTAATTTATACACTGACTGAGTGGGCCCCACAATTTAAAGACCTGGCCATGGTGGAGATCGCCGCTGAGAAATGTCTCACGTTATTAGCCGGCTATGAATCTGGGTTTGCTTGTATCGTACACAAGCTATCGGGCTAGACCTTTTATACAAACCGAAAAAACAATATTCTCCTCCATACCGGCAATGCAGCAAATCAAGTGACTTTTGATTTACAACCACACTTCACATATAGATGGCGCTGATCGTACGAATGCCGATTTATAGACTTACAAAACGGAAAAGAATAATCTTCTCCGTACTGGTAATCCAAAAAATTAAGGGGACTTTTTGATGCACAACCACACTTCACATTTAGAGGGCGCCCGACAGCTTGAGAAATGCTATCATTGGTAGGGAAACAAAAATAGCAGAAACATCTATTACGTCCCTGATAAAAAGTATATTTTTTTGAAAAAAATAAAACAAAATAAATTAACTTAAAATTGAATAAAATAAATTAAAATAAAATAAATTAAAATAAAATAAAATAAAATAAAATAAAATAGAATAAAATAAAATAAAATAAAATAAAATAAAATAAAATAAAATAAAATAAAATAAAATAAAATAAAATAAAATAAAATAAAATAAAATAAAATAAAATAAAATAAAATAAAATAAAATAAAATAAAATAAAATAAAATAAAATAAAATAAAATAAAATAAAATAAAATAAAATAAAATAAAATAAAATAAAATAAAATAAAATAAAATAAAATAAAATAAAATAAAATAAAATAAAATAAAATAAAATAAAATAAAATAAAATAAAATAAAATAAAATAAAATAAAATAAAATAGAATAAAATAAAATAAAATAAAATAAAATAAAATAAAATAAAATAAAATAAAATAAAATAAAATAAAATAAAATAAAATAAAATAAAACAAAATAAAACAAAAATAAAATAAAATGAATTGTAATTAATAAAACTGGAGTAGGAGTCGAAGCCGAAGTCTGATAAATTTGCCCACATTCGGAGTCTAAAGTCGAAAAATTTATTTACTTTTATTTACTTACATTTCCCATAAAATACATAAAAATTTATTAAAAGCAAGTTCAAATATTTTTTAAAATTTTAAATTGATTATAAATTTTTGTTTTTTATCTTTACGATACACACGCACCTCAGTGTGAGAGTAGAGTATAGGAATAGTGGAAGGAAATACAATTTTCGAAATTTTATTATCCAACTGCAGTCGGAGTTGAGCAATTTTGGCTGCACTCCTTTAAGCGACTTTTATATACAGTGAAACTTCCATAAGTCGATTTTTCTTTAACGCGTAGCACTTCTAGTGACAGTTAAGGAAACAGGTACCCTTAAATAGTTTTATAAGTAATTCCATAACTCAAACTCTGCGTAAGCCGAACTTTTCTATGGGATAATGGTGGTTGGAGTTATGGAAGTTTGCCTGTATTTAAAATCCTTCATTAATAGTCGATCTAATGTTCTGTTCTCTTTTATTTGCAGGTACGTTGAAAATTATAAAATCGAAATAGTTTGTTGAAAATCTGGTAAGTTATTTTGCCGTACATCTCATAAATAAGCCGGGAAACGTGGCTTCACACACAAAGCGTGGCTCAAATACTAGTTAATAAAATTAAAACAAAATTCTTAAGCTTAATTGAAAAAGCAAAAAGCTTAATTGAAAAAGCAAACACTTCCCTTATTTATGAAATAAAATTTGATTCATGTGACTATCTCGGTTGGCTACGAAGTAGGGGGGGATACTGTGTCGAAACCAATTTGTTCAAGGCCTGATTGAACGTTACTGGCTCGATATTCGCCTTAATGGTTTGTTCGCATAATATCGGTGCTTTGTAGTCACAAATTGCACCTCCGAGCTGGCCAATTGAGTTGTTGAGAACCATGGTGATTTCATGTAAAATCCTGGCATCTACCAATTTTGGTTGAAATTGTATATGATAATTAAGGAATAATTGTCAGAATAGAAAAATATATTTATGGTGACCAATTCGTGTTGTGGTATCATATTGTACAATGGTTGTGACAACTAATAATTGAGTATAAAGGCATTGGTTTTAAGTTGACTGTACCATTTTTTTTTTTTTTTTTTTTAAATTTTTTGTATTAATGACATTAGTTTGTCTGAAAGAAAGTCCGCTTAGAGAATACACTGTATTTATTTCACTCGATTTTTCGGCGCCTTTTTTCAATATTATAAAAAAAAAAGTGAAAATATATTCTAATCACAATTACATACATGTTTCATTAACAACTAAGATTATTGCATGTGCCATTTGTCTTTAGAGTTTCTATTGTATTTCCTGGAAAACAAAATGTATTTATTATCCCCATCGCCAGTTGACCCCACACAATTCACAATTACACAGATCAATCTATTCCAATTAATCATTGACTTGTAGTAAATCATGATTTTCGAAAGAACTAAAAAAAAAAACGGCACCAGCAACAATTTGTTATGTCACGTTGTGCTTCCTCAAGAAAGAACACAGCGTTGTAGGTATTTAAGGCTACAACTCTGTACGTACATCTTCCACATATGGCCATGGGGGAAGAGTAGGGGCGACATCTATTATGGCCATCATGACATGGCGGCCACGATCATCAGTGCTAAACCCATGAACATGGAACTGAAAAAGAACGGTTAGCTTAGCCAAGAACTTAACGTTTGTTTAGTCCATTTTTTTCCTTTTTATTTTGAGAGCCTTGTTGCCAGCTCTAACATCATTATTAACCTCGCCACCATCATTATCGTCTTCCTGTTGTTGGCCTCGCCCCATCATCTCTGCTCGATTACGATTTTGTTGGCATCTTCATAAGTTCATGTGGCGTTCCCTGGCTTAAACATAATCTCCGTTGGACAATCTTGATATCTGTCAGATGAGCGCATCTCCTGGAATCCCCATGTACGTGTACTTGCCGTGTTCATCATGTAAAGGCCACGTTAGGAAACGAGTTTTTTCTTTCTCTTCGTGGTTTTTTTCATCTTCTTGTCGTTTGTTGCATTTTCTTTGCTGTTGCATTATTAACCGTTACTTTGCCAATTTGCTGGAAAACGAAGAAAATTCTCAGCTGTAAATAATCATAACCATAAATTCCGTGTGCCCATTGTTTTACGTTTCTGTTTGGTTTGTTCAGCGGCACAGCATTAGAATTGCCTTTTTTCAACCTCCACCTCTCCTCTCTTACGTGTTCTTTTTTTGTGCTTGGCGGTTTTAAATCCCCCGGTTCGACTTCCTTCTTGTGGAAAGCCAGAACAATGTGGTATGTACAGTGTTATTACCTCGTATTTATATAATTTTCTCAGTTCATACAATTATTTACGCTAAGCTTTCTAGCTGACATCGGCTTGGCACAGTGGTGTAGGAGAGAGGAGGGAAAAAATTTTAAAAAAAACCTAGGCCCACAACTTTTACATCGTTGAAGATTTGTTGCCGTTTGTCATGAATTTGAGAATGTCACAGCTTGCAGGCAATACACTCGCTGCAAGAGTATTCCACATATGAACAGTTCGACTAAGAAGAACGAATTTCACTATAGAGCGTCGTCCGATCAACCTGGATATCGATAGTTCTCGTGCAGCTTGAAAAACGCCCTTTACGGTCTGGTCTTGGGAAATTTACACTCCCCATCATTCTCAGTTTTTCATAAATAAGCCCATGCTCAAAATGTGCTCTAATGGACGCCTGGGCTTGGATTTATTCTATTTTTAAAAAGAAATTGAATAAAAAAATATTTAGTATGTAGAGTTGAATCATTCCTGTTAATATTAAAACTGTTCCCAGCCTCAAAATATGACTTAAACTGATGTTTAGTGCCAAATTAATTGATAAATTGTTTTCCCTGACTACGTAAGGTTGTTTTGTAAGTTTTCAGAAACTGTTCCCATTTTTTCAAAACTATGCCCACACTCCAAATGTGCTCAAGTGGAGGCCTCAGCTTGTTACAATGCAACTTTATACGAAAAAAAAAAATAATACGTCGATTGTAGTCATTTCTGTCAATGTTTAAACTGTTCCCACCCTCAAAATATGACTTAAACTGATGTTTAGTGCCCAATTAATTGATAAATTATTTCCCCTGACTACGTAAGGTTGTTTTGTAAGTTTTCAGAAACTGTTCCCATTTTTTCAAAACTATGCCCACACTCCAAATGTGCTCAAGTGGAGGCCTCAGCTTGTTACAATGCAACTTTATACGAAAAAAAAAATAATTCGTCGATTGTAGTCATTTCTGTCAATGTTTAAACTGTTCCCACCCTCAAAATATGACTTAAACTGATGTTTAGTGCCCAATTAATTTATAAATTATTTCCCCTGACTACGTAAGGTTGTTTTGTAAGTTTTCAGAAACTGTTCCCATTTTTTTCAAAACTATGCCCACACTCCAAATGTGCTCAAGTAGAGGCCTGAACTTTGTATAATGAAACTTTTAAACAGAAAATTAATAAACAAATATTTAGTACATCAATTGTAATCTTTTCTGTTAATGTTAAAACTGTTCCCAGCCTCAAAATATGGCTTAAACTGATGTCTAGTGCCCAATTAATTGATAAATTGTTTCCCCTGACTACGTAAGGTTGTTTTGTAAGTTTTCAGAAACTGTTCCCATTTTTTCGAAACTCAGGAGGCCTCAGCTTGTTACAATGCAACTTTATACGGAAAATAAATAAAAAAAGATTACTATGTCGATTGTAATCTTTCCTGTCAATGTTTAAACTGTTCCCACCCTCACAATAGGACTTCAAACTGATGATGTTAATTGTTTTTAAACAGCAAATTACTAAAAAAGATTTAGTACATCGATTTTAATCGTTCCTGTTAATGTTTAAACTGTTTCCACCCTGATTTCCAGTGGCCAATTAATTGATAAATTGTTTCCCCCGTAGGGTTGTTTTGTAAGTTTTCTTAAACTGTTACCACCAATGTTGCCAGAAATCCATTACCATAGCTTATTTTCGTTTAGAAAATTAAAATACTTAGTATTGCCGGTTTATAAAGTTTTCGATTCCTGCGAGTTCTTCCCTTGGGGTTTCGGTCCCACACGAATTTAAGATTAAGAACCTTTACCCATTCAAATATATTTCGCGATCACCTCCTCACTTGATTTGAGTCGGAATTTCTTCTCGCCATATTTTTCCTCACTCAATTTGAGTCCGAGTCTCTTCTCGCCATAGTTTCTGTTCCCTGACCCACTGTATCTTATTTACACGTTCAATAAACTACATCCCATGAACTTTTCAATTTCAGCTTAAACTCTAAAACCAAGGCATTCTTAGTCTTCTCCTCGTCGGAATCATTGTGCCCTAATCATTATCATCGTCATCATCGTGATCACATGAACATTATGGCCTATTACTGTGTGTTCGCTTTCCCCCCCCCCCCATTTTAATGCTTTTCTCCATGTTCACCGTCCAACACCCGTATCCGTACAATGCGTCCGCAGTAATCTCTGCCACACATCTTATGGCAAACAGATAGCAAACGAAAAGAATGGGGATATGTGTATGAGTGGAAGTGTTGTGGTTTGTATTTCATCTGTGTGTGTGTATGTGTGTGGGTATTGCTTGGTTTCTTACCACTTTTTGTTGTTGTTGTTGCGAGTCTAAAGACACGCTAAGATTTTACAAATTGTTTACATTGTTCACTCACGAATTTATGTTGACTGGCTGGCCGTGTTCTTCTCCTGCCATTCGTCTGTCTGTCGCATTGTTCTTGTTTGGCTTAGATATCTGACGGTATGGTCGTTGGTTTGTATGTATGTGGAAGTGTGTGTATGTCCGTCCCATACGGCCGTGCGACCAACAAGTCATGCTAAATAATTTGTACAATATTGGTTATTGACCATATTAGTTTCCAAAGTTCATTATCATCATCGGCTTTGTCATCGTAGTTGGGCCTCAAACAAATGTTTGGTTTGCTGACACTACACTTGCTGTACGAGGCGGGTTGGGAAAGTAAAGGAAAGTCCTACAGTTGTTTCTTAACTCACATTAACCCAGCCTTCGATAAATCGATAATCGAAGGAAAATAATAATAAATAATGGATTAATCTATTTATTGAGATGATGTTTTGCGAGAAAGAGTTCAAGGGATAGAAACTTACTGACCTAGCTTTATCCTTTCGCTATTTACCGTATCTTATCTGGAATATTCGTATCTGCATAGCAATTGACTTAAATTTCAGCGGCCTTGATGTATCTGTACATAATACTCCAACTCACTTAGTGCAAATCTATCCAAGAAAATTCTGCTGAGTTTGTGTTTCTTTGACCTCCACAAATGTTTTCATTTTATCGCCCAAATGCCTCTGGAATGCCACAGATACTTGTTGTTTGGAAAACCAAATTTTCATTTTCATTTTTATTAAAGGATAAATATAAAATAAATTCAATTGAAAGTTTTTAATATTCTGAAACAGCATGTCTTTATGTTCATTGATTGTCCATTATCATTACGACGAAGTTCTTCAGTTGACGTGCGGCGCATGTGACTTTTTTGATCGTCTCGAAGGACCATATCTTTAAAGTGAAATTGCTGCCATAAATTAAAGAAACGCTTGAGCAACATTCGCTTTCATAGAAATTTTGTGAGCGCAATGCTCGTGTATGTTTTAATATTTTTAGGCTAGGTCTATTTTCGAAACCTTCTCGAAGGACCATATTTTTCCATACAATTCAATGGTAAGCTCTTAACCCTTTCAGTGACTTTGTCAAATATATTCGACACTTCATATTATGTTTAGCACGTAAAATAAAAATTAATTGCCACGGAAAGGATTAATGTAACGTAGCCATGTGTCCACTAATATTCAATTGGAAACATTTTGATAAGACACACGATTTTTGTTGCGCCTTAACGAAGGACCATACTAAACTGGAAGGACCATTTTTTTTTTGTTTGTAAGGTTCAAATAATATAAATTTAAAATTTGCTATTGTCTGATAAATGGTGTCGGCTTTATGCCTAACAGATCATTCTCTAATGCCACGAAAAGCTTCTCTGCTCTGTGATTAGATGAAAAAATCCCCCTTTATTCAATAATAGAAAGTCGAGAGAACTACATTAAACCCTATGCCAATGCACAGCAATACACCTCAGCCTTGGCCTACTCTCTTCGTGTCGACCACTGCCGCTTATAACAATTGTTGACTCGTTCCGCTCAAAATATAATCACACATTTTTTAATTGACATTCGATTTTATAGACATATTACAAAATATTTATGATGGCTTCATACAAAATTTAAAAAAATAAAAAAAAAACTACTCACCCTCGTATCGGCAAACTTCCGCCTGTTCCTCGTTGCCATTTTTTCTCCGACAACCAGCCAGCATCATCATTAGTTTTCCATTATTATGGTCATATGTACCGAAAACGGTTCGATTTTTTGTGCATGTTCTCCTTTATTCCCTGTGGGTTATGTGAGTGCGTCGGAGTCGTACGTACGATGCTTTGATTTTGGTTTGACCGGCTGTCACTGAGAACATATGCGATTTATTTTGTAATGTGTGTGGTTGTAGTTGATGTACGGTGTGGATTTCCGTGATTGTTTTCTTCTCTGATTTGTATATGGAGGTGGTAAATGCGGGTGTTTTCTTTCATTTTTGTTGGTGGAGTTTTTTGTATAATTTTATTACGGTTGAAAAAAATATTTGTAAGCGGATATATTGAAAATTAAATCTTAATGCATTTAATTAAGAAATCATATTGTCTATGAGAAGTATTCACAGTGGTGGTGGGTGGGTTTATTTACATTATTTAATGTTGTGATTCACACCAACATAGGGCTCCTAGCCCTCATTTCAACTAAAATCTCCCTCTTGAGAAAAAAATTCCACTAAATTTCCCCACTCGAAGAAGCTGCACGAACTCCAGCTGATTTGTATTCACAGTCTGTGTAGATTTACATTAAACTGGTTGACCTTTTTTTTGTCTCCCCGAAGGACCAATTTTTTAAAAGCCATCTCAGTTTTGCTATATATTTTGCTAGCAAATAATAATCATATTAACCCTATAACCGGCAATGCCACTCTGAGCATGTCTTCATTCATTCTGTTTAACTGGTAAAAAGAAATGGTTGCACGGATTTTCCACTATTTCTGTTTGAGGGATAATATGTTCTATGAAATATTGAAGACCTCCTTATGGCGGTCTTGTCGGTTAGGGGGTTAAATATTGTAAATACTCAGGAATTGTTTTTCAGTTTTTGGCTATCTCGAAAGTCTAGCCTAACTATACGAGTGTTCTTAATTTAAAAAGGCTTCAGTCTACTCTTGAAATCCCTCTTTTAACCTAGTACCATCCATTGCAATTTAAATGGTCCGAAAAGTTTTTATAGACAGGCTTTTGTGATACCATTTTTTGGTCGACTCGAAGGACCATTTGGTTTCTTTCTTTGATCACGCATGTTAAAAAAAAACTTGTTTAAAAAGTGATGGTCGGCGAAGGCACCAATGTCAGCCACTAAATGTAGAAATATGTCCACCTGGCAAATAGATATCTCGTTGTGCTCAGCTAGATTTTAAGAACAGAGATCTGGACCAATGAACAAAATCCGGCGAATATTTTACTAATTTACATATTTCTTTGTCCTTCCATCAGATGAAAACATCCAAACAGAAGGATAATGCCTTCCCTTACAGGCGTTCTAGAATGTCTTCCTTTGCAGGCCTTCTAGAATGTCTTCCTTTGCAGGCCTTCTAGAATGTCTTTCTTTGCAGTCCTTCTGGAATGCCTTCCCTTACAGGCGTTCTAGAATGTCTTCTTTTGCAGGCCTTCTAGAAGGCATATCAATTTGAAATCTTTCCAATTCATGTGTTGTTGGTAATAAAGAAGGCATTCTAGAAGATTTTTGCTTCTGAATTATGAAAAATGCAGACTGAAAAGCTTATGGAATGTCTTCCCGAATTGTCCCTTAATTGTCGGATTTCTAGAGCGCCTTTCTGAGTTCATTCTTCTAAATTACTTCCTATTTGTTTATCTCAGAAGAAGCAGGAGCATCACTACATAGTCTCCAATCTCTCTCATTTCAAATGTTTATTTATTTATTTGTACATATGTACATAATTTACAAGAAATGGATTCTTGTAGATAACCTAGAATGGCTTTGAAACCTTTTTGATTCCGGAAAAAGTCCTTTGTAATATTTATGAAAAATTCTGCATTAATTCAATAAAAATTTTCATAAATGTTATGAAAGAATTTCATAATTTTTTTGTTTATAATTTTACTCAAAGAGTTTTAGAAATTATTTTATTATCCGTCCAAAAAAAACATTTTCCGTTCTTAGGTTTGTTTGCATTCTACCGCTTGGCCAATGTCTACTCCAACTTTGGAGAATCTCTTTACGATATCCTAATAAAGTATCAGCTTATTTTTTCATTTGATTTCATTAAAAACAAAAACAAAACACAATCATCGCATACGTTAGTGTATCATCGTTTTGTATGTGTTTTCCATTTCCATTTTCCTAATTTACTTTCTTAATTACATTCAAAACGAAAAACTAAAACATGGGAGCCCCGAAGTGTAATAACTTCACAAAAACGTAACCACTGAAGCGTGTACACTGCACAACAACACCAATCGACCGAGAAAGACAGACGAGCAAAAAATAATAATAAAAAAAAAAAAACGAAAACAAAGTGGCAACAAGCACACACAGAAGAAGAAAGAAAACAACCGAATGCAACCAACCTGTTAACTGGAAACTCGGAAAACTCAAACACACACACACAGAGAGGCACACACGCATACCACTAAACACGCCTAAGGAAAACAGAGTAAAATCGTGTATGATTTGTTTTTTTAATGAAAACTCAAACACCCCAATATAAACACAACTTAAGAGAGAGAGAGAGAGATAGTGCGAGAGTTTCATTCTATGCTCTACTGAGCATGTGTGGTAGAGTAAGAGCAAAATTATGGAGTGTAGAGTTAGTGTTCGCACAAGTAGAAGAGTTTTTGTGTTGTGTGGTTAGTGGTGCCAATGCGGCGATTATTTTTTAGATCGTTTCACAAATTCCGTATTTTAAAACGCCTTATCAGCTTTATTAACTTAAGCTGTTGCCTCGACTTCTCTTTTAGGTCTTTGGTCGACTGAAAGCAATTTTTAAAAGTCGACAAAACTATGTGCATTTAAAGGGGTGCCAACAGGCCTTCTTTCGGCTTAGATGGTCACGTGGTTTGTCGATTGTGTTTATTGAATTATTTGCCAGAAATTCGTTTTCTTACTAAACTTATTAAATTTAAAAGCCATGAGTTTTCTGGACACCAAAACTGGACTTTCCCATGAATTTGCCGCCTTACGCTCAGGTAATACAGGGTTTTCCAACAAGAGTTGTTATTTTGGTATTCAAAGAAAAATAAAATTTGTTGAGATAAATGATCGAATGTTTATTTCATAATAAAGAGGAAGATATGCCGTTAATAATGAAAAACAACATCAGCCAAATGGCCACCACGATTACGATTACAGGACCATATCCTTGTCATAACCAAATCGTTGCCATATGTCCTCGATAGCCTCACGAATTCTGTCTTTGAGGTCTTGATACTGTCGCTGAAGGGTCGTTTTAAATAAATCGATTTTCAGTTTAAAATTAAAAGATTTTCCCTTTAAAATGAAATTAAACGATTTTTTCACTTCAAAATTAAGAGATTTTCACTACAAAGAGGAAAGTTTGACTTTAAAATGAAAAGATTTTGACTTTAAAATGAAATGAGGAGATTTTCACTGTAAACTTCCCCCTGTCTCTCTCTCGCTATTATTTTATTAAAGTGCCACATCAACTTTTGCAAAAATGACACATAACTTAAATTCATTAAACTGCCACAAATTGTCATCTATCCAATTGACTTATCCCCCATACAAAGGCACATATGTTAAATTTATTAACTGCCACCATTTAAAGATAACGGTTAAACGACCTCTCTAAATATTTTCATTTTAACGAAGACAGAACAAATTTGCTTTTTTTCTTTTGATTGGATTGTTGAGTGGTTGTTAAGTGCAAGATTTACAATGAAAAGTGATCTAAAATTTGCACCTAAGCACTTTGGAAGAAGTTATTTCCATTGAAACTACAACTAAATTTCAAAAATTATGAATTTTTGGCAGCTATCCTCAATTGGCGACTATTACGCAAGTAAACCCTGGGAATGCTTTCGAACACAGAAGAGAAGTACTCTTCTTTATTTTTTTCCGCATCACTTGCTTTCCACCACTTTTAAGGGCACCACAATGGGACTAAAGGCCTCTGTGTGAACTCGCCGCAAGCGGGCAACCCATTCAACCTAACCTAAACCCAGGTTCAAAACTGCGTAAACAATTTTCTGTTTTCCACCTCGTAAATGCTGGTGACTACGAGTGAGAGAGTATTTTCATGTATGTCATGTAGAACTTCTCTAGAAAATCATTAGCCGTTCGAAGTCGTTCCCGGGATCGGTGAGTATACACAATTATATCGCGCACAGCTCACTAATTCGAGAGAAGTTCCCCGTCTGTTCCTTCATGGAATGTTAAGGGAAATCAGTAATAAGTATCTTCAATTGACACTTATGTTGTGAGTGCCAGCTAAACCGAAAACCCTACGGTATTTATTTTGTATTTTAATTCATTCAGAGAAGACTGCAGAATTTTTCGGAAATTTTCGACAGCATTTTCAATAATAAAGCTAAGAAAACATTGGGAAAATATGAAATAGATTAGTTTAGCAGTTTTGTTTCTGTTGGTCGAGTTCGAGATCATTTACTATTTCTATTTCTTTGCAAAAATAGAAAAGTTCAAAACGGTTTCAAGCTTGTGTTTGCTTTGATTACGGGCAAGGTATACGGATCCGTTTCGGATGCTGCCACACTTCTTCATCGGTAGCCATTTGCAATGATGTCTGCTACACAATATTGGTCTCATTCTCACAAGTGAATGAGAACAAATGCTTAGTAGCGCATATCCAAAAAAAAAAAAAATTATAAGTCAACCAAATTAGTTTTCTTTAATTCATAAAACAGGAATTTGACCAGCTCAGCCCAGTCAAATAAGACAAAAATGAATAAGGAAATATTTTAAATTTGACGATTTTTTAATAGTTTTTATCTCCAACTTTTAGGTAAATTTTTGTAAATGTTAATAAAATTGGAGCTCTCGAGGTCGTCTGATGTATATTTATTTTTATTTATTATTTGCCGATATTTGGCAATTCTATGAATTGCATCTTCAGGGGGATTGCTCGGGAAATAATAAATACAAATAAATTTACCAAAATTTGACGATTTTTTTTGTTTACACAATTTTGGCATCACCTGCTCTCTCGCTCGCTCTGTTTTTATTTTATGTAATTTTTTTTTTTAAATTTCAATTAATTCAGCGATGTCTCAATTTGACGTTTTTAATTTTGCCTGTTGACAAACACATTGGCATCACTTGCTATAAAGTTCAGGCGAATGTCGCTCTCCTCGGTCTCTTTGCTTGCCTCTTTGGGTGATGTTATGTTTGTTGTATTTTAAGAGAGCTTTCGCATGGCGTGTTTAAAAAGCCTCCACTTTTGCGCCAAACAACAGCAACAGTTTTGTTTTGTTTAGAGTGGCGAGGCGCGGCGCGGAGAGCTGGACAGAGTCGATGACATTCTTAAGAGAAATGTATGAAATATTTCTTATCAAGAATGGAAAACTTGTTGTGCTAATGCACAACATTCTGTCTCATGTAGGTGGGTGTGTCTTTTCGGGTGACATTTAAGAGAGTGAGCGTGAGAGTAAATGTGTGATAACAACTGAGTATTTAACACATGCCTCGGAGTATAAGAGTTGACTGGTTATTATGCTCTTGCTGGTCTTGTTGTTGTTTGGTTTTGTTATCATAAAAGGTTCTGGTCGTTTTATACTTCGTTGTTGCTCGTTTTTTGCTTCTTTTCTGTGTGCCTGTGTGTGTTTGGTTTTTTTTTGTTTGATGTGTGCGTTTTCCGCACATCTTTGACTGGCTACGACTTCAGTTCGCGATGGAACTTTGAACATTACGGTTCATGGGAAAATTTATTTGTTTATAAAAAAAAAAAAATTATAATTCTCGTTAATAATTCTCATTCATACCTTGTGTCTCACACGTTCGTTCTGTGCGTGTGTTTTGTCTCTCTGTATGTGTGTGTGTGTTTATAACGGCGTTAAAAAGTAAACACAACAACAAAAAAGAATTTGAAATTTTCAAAAAAAAAATTTAAGTTATAAAAGAAAATAAAATAAAAAAATTGTGAAAAATCTTGAAAATTTTCACTCGATTTTGCCCTTGCTCCCAAACCCCCCAAGCTTGTTTAAAAGAAATTTTTGTGCCTAAATTCAAAAGATAAATAAATTTTTATGAAAAATTATAAAACATATTGGAAAACAAACCCAAACAAAACATAGTCTAAAAGAAATTCTGTCTCCGGAAACCATCAGCAGATAATTCAATTTTTAAATTGCAAATCACATCCGCATTATTCAACTTTACATCTGTTAATGGCCGTCATCATATAACAGTATTCTGTTTGAAAACTCAACAAGAAAAAAAAAACAGAACGAAAATATTGAAATTGCACATTTCCTCAAAAGAACATTAACGGTTTCATATTAAAAGAAAATTTAAGAAAATAAAATCCTTAAAGTTTCGAAAAAACCACTACAATTACAGAAAATCTTAATTATCCACATTAAGAAGAAGAAGAAAAACCCAAATGTCGAAAATTGCAATCGAATTTTCAAAGTTTGATAAAACCTCTAACATTACACAAAAAATATTGAAATAGAAATATTTAAAAATTCAAAAATAAATCCTACTACAATTTAAAAGAAAACCCGGATTTACAAAAAAAAAAAAAAAAATCGATTCTAAATCAAGCACAAACCAATCCCAAAAAGTTTAAATCAAAAGTCTTTTTGGAGATTTGAAAAAAAATACCTAAGTAAAATATTTGTTTAAAAAGCAAAACAGAAATAAATATTTATCAACTCAAAAAGAGAGTAAGAGATTATCAGAAATAGCGGTGAAAATATAAGCAAAATTGAAATAGAAAAAATCAAATTAAAAAAATTTCATTACAAACAACCAGAGATTTCAAGAAAATCCAAGAAAAAAATAGTGAGAAATAAAAAACACAACTTGATGAATAAACTGCAATTGACAAAAATTCTCTAAAAAATTAAAGAAAACTCCGCATTTAAGTTGATCAAAAAAATTTAATTAAAAACAATCCTCTCGGTAGTCAGTCGCTGTTTGTTGTTTGAACGTGAAACGTGCTCGAAAACCATTTCAAAGGATTTGACAACTTTGCCAGTGAACGAACAGCAAGGACAAAGGACGACGACGTTTGCAAGCGGTGGTGTAACGTTGATGTTGATTTTGTGTTCGGTATCAGAAATTTGTTTGTGTTTCACACAACGGCGACGTGTCACATTTCCGGCAACAAAACCAACGATTAAAGCGGCTCACAGCTCTCGTCTCAGAGAAATTGGATTACAAATCATTTAATAATCACTACAAACAGAAAATTATTGAAATCACAATTTAAAACATATATTTTTGTTTCAAATATCCAACCAAAAATAAAATTCAAATCAGCAGAATTTTATCAGCAGTTTTTAAAACATAATTAAGCAGAAAACCGCAAATAAACAGTTCGTGTCAAAATAATACAATACCCAAAATAGAAAATATCAAATAAAATTTGTTTGTTTTTGTTGTGTTCGTCGTCAATCATCTTCCACGTTAGCTTTGTAAAACTCCTGCTTTAAAAATATCTGCAACTAGAAAATGGTGGTTTTAGAAACAACCAGCGCCCTTTTGGGTGGCCCGTACGCTCAAGGAGCGCCGGCTTTAAAATTAGTACAAAAACGCTATATTGGATTACATCAATGGTTGGGACCACTCACACGCACCAAGGACCTCAAGGAACAAATTGTAAGTTATCAAACAAATTTTGCAGAATTTCAAAAATATTTTTTTTTTTTGGCATTTTTTTGGAATCTAGTTGTTAAATTGCAGAAAAATTGTGTTTGAAGGAAAATTGTAACACCGAATATTTTTAAAAAATATCCTAACTCCATGTAAAGTACATTTTTTTTTAAAACAAATAGCTTCATTTTTTTGCTTTTAAAAAATTTCCAAAAAAAATTTTTAAGGAAAATAGAAACATCAACTTTTGTAAAAAAAAATTGTTAACTCCAAATAAATATTTTTTTTAAATTTTTTTTAAGTTGTGTGCTTTTTAACCAAAAAATTCCAAATTTAAAGGAAATTTAAATTTAAACACCGAATTTTTAAAAAAAATTCTTAACTCCATTAAAAGTAAATTTTTTATAAAAAAATCAGCTAATTTTTTTTGCATTTAAAAACCTTGACAAAAAAAAAATTTTCACTCTTTTAATTTCTCTTGAAAAAGAGAAAACATTTGTATGTTATTTTTTTTTATAAAAAAGAGCTATTTTTTAAAACAAAAATTTCCAAAACTATGTTTTGAAGGAAAATTAATTTTAAATTTAAACATCAAATTTTGCAAAAAATTGTTAACTCCATATAAATATTTTTTTTTTAAATTTTTGTTGTTGTTTGCTTTTAAACCAAAAAATTCCAAAATTGAAGGAAAATCTAGACACCGAATTTTTTAAAAAATTTCTTAACTCCAAGTAATTTTTTTTTTCAAAAAAATAGCTTAATTTTTTTGCTTTTAAAAAATTTCCAAAAACATTTTTTAAGAAAATTTAAACATCAAATTTTGTAAAAAAAATGTATTATCTCCATATAAATAATTTTTTTAAATTTTTTTTAAACCAAAAAATTCCAAAGTTAAACGAAAATTTCCAAAATTATGTTTAAAGGGAAATTGAAACATCGAATTTTTAAAAAAAAATGTTAACTCCATATAAATTATTTTTTTTGAATTTTTTTTAAGTTGTTTGCTTTGAAACCAACAAAATTCCAAAATTAAAGGAAAATTTAAACACCGAATTTTTTTAAAAATTTCTTAAAATACATTTTTTATAAAAAAAAACAGCAACATTTTTTTTTGCTTTTAAACCAAAAACTCCGATTGCATTCAAAAGGCAGATCAAAAAAAATTCGTCCAGAATAATTTAAAAAATTTGTTCACTCTTTTAATTTCTCTTGAAAAAGAGAAAAAATTTGTTAACTCCATTTAAAGTAAATTTTTTATAAAAAACAGCAACTTTTTTTACTTTTAAACCAAAAAAAGCCCAAAATTATGTTTGAAAGAAAATTTTTTAAAAAAAATTTGTAAAAAAAAGATTTAACTCCATTTAAATATTTTTTTTTTATTAAAAAAAAACCGACCTACTTTTACTTTTAAACCAAAAAATTCCAAAAATATGTTTGAAGGAAAATTAATACACCGAATTTTTTAAAAAATTGTTAACTCCATTAAATTTTTTTTTTTTTATAAAAAAAAACAACTTTTTTTTACTTTTAAACCAAAAAATTCCAAAATTATGTTTGAAGGAAAATTAATGCACCGAATTTTTAAAAAAAAAAATTTATCTCCATTTAAAGTAATTTTTTATAAAAAAAGAGCTATTTTTTAAAACAAAAAATTCCAAAATTATATTTGAAAAAAAATTAATACACCGAATTTTTTAAAAAAAAATTTAAATCCATCCAATTTTTTTTTTTTATAAAAGAAAACAATTTTTTTGCTTAATGGAAAATTAATTCACCGAATTTTGTTTGAAGGAAAATTAATACACCGAATTTTTAAAAAAATTTGTTAAATCCATTTAAATATTTTTTTTTATATAAAAAAACCAACTTTTTTTTACTTTTAAACCAAAAAATTCCAAAATTTTGTTTGAAGGTAAAATTAATACACCGATTTTTTTAAAAAAAAAGTTTATCTCCATTTAAAGTAAATTTTTTTATAAAAAAAAAACAGCAACTATTTTTGCTTTGAAACCAGAAATTTCCAAATTGCATTCAATCACACTTTTCCTTGGACTTTCTCTTGGAAAAGAGTAAGCCAATTTCAACTAAATCCTCTACAGTTCCAAACTGTTCAAATGGATGTGTTTATTCAACATCAAAATTCTCTGGAAAAAAGTGATAAATTCTCTACAACGTGTTGTTTCGAAAAGCCGATCAAATTGTTCCTTTCTATTTCTATTGAAAATGAATAAAAGTTAAAACACAACGGTGCCAAATGGAATGACGACTGTAGTAGGAGTCTCCATTTCAGTTTTTTTCTTCTTTGATTTATACAATTGACAACTTATTTAATGAATTAATATATTAATTACATCAATTAATATGTTAATCGAACATTTATTAAACTAACATTTGCATGGTCTCGTTGAAAACGTTTCCAGTCTCTTGGTTAACTGAAAGTTATGGAAAATATGTAGGTACAGTGTACTGTCTCCTTGCGGACACCTCTCATAAGCGAACACCTTTTTCAGTACCAAACCGCTTCAGTCCTCTTGTGTACTTCTCTCATAAGCGGACACCTCTCATAAACTTTTTAAAAACTGAAACTGAAATTTCAAAATCTGGAAACATATTGACCAAAAATATTGAAGCTCGTAGGCATTAGTGACATTTATTGTTAATTTGCTAGATTAATAACAGACGACAACAGAAGAAAAGAAAGAAAGCAAACGATTTATTGCTATCTCACAACAACAAAACAAAACAAAAAATAACAATACAAAAGAAATATAAAAAAAGAAAAATGCATAACATGCCCTGACATAAAGGTCAACGGCAGCAGTTAACATTAAACAAAGGCTAGTCATCAATCACTTTCGCAGCCATCTCTAAGCGGAGCGGCAAAATATGACCAATAACAAATGGCCGGCATTTCTTTTTTATTACATATTTTTTTTCGGTCTTTATTTAAAGGCAGTCATATGAACTGATAAGAAATGTGGCCAGCAACAACAAGTGTTTATTGGTTGATTGTAAGACAAGTGGGAGGGGCAAAGCTATTCTTAAGTAATCTACAGGGTGCGTCACATTAGACATTTCAAAATATGTCCACAAATAAGGAAGCAAGCGTCTTCATATTCTCTAGCAGACAAAGAAAGCAAATGTTTGAAATTAAAAAATATTTGCGATATTCCTATCGGAATACGAAACTCAGTTTCTTGAGTGACTGTTGAACAATTTCTAAACTACCACAGCTCGAAAAGCCTTCAGTGCGAAACCATGAGCCGCAGCTGACATTTTTTAATGGCGGCTGGTAAACCTTGAATAATTTGTCGAAGCTGGCACATTGCTGTAGTTAATAACTCTGAAACTGGCAGTCGGAGGCAAATGCCAAATAACATTATTTAAAATAATTTTTAAAATTTATTTCAATGAAATCTCTGACTATTCGTTCTCGAGTTAAGACAATTTATGTCTCAAAAAAATGGAAAAATGAGGGGACCACAGTTTATTACAAACACATTTCTACTTCTTTCGTTGTAGAGTGTTATCATCTTGTTAAGGAAACCTTCCCGTCCCTTACAAAGCACACAATGGGTTGACCCCACGTTGTGCGCCAATTATTCGTTCTCGAGTTAAAACAATTTATGTCTGAAAAAAATGGAATGGAAAAGTGTACTCAGGTTTACACAGTTTATTACAAATACTTTTGTATTTCTTGTTTTTGCATAGTGCTCTTATATGTGGACAAAAGTGTGTGTTGGGCGCCAATTTTGATTGTTTTCTTGTTAAGGAAACATTTTTGACCTTTACAAATCACCAATAATTGGGTGTTAATATTTTTAATTTGGGTGTTAATATTTTTTTAATTTTTATTTAAATTTCTTTGACATTTTTTTTTTAATTTTTTTAATTTTTTTTTTTAACTTTTTTTTTAAATTTTTTTTTTAAATTTTTTTTTTAAATTTTGTTGAAAAAAGTTTTTTCTTAAGAAACTTGTCGGAAATTGTAATTTAAATTTAGTATACGGATTATTATTACATTATGTGCCATTTCATTTGAACTGTACGTTGGGCGCCAAAGACAATCTTTCAACGGGTATGCAAAAATGTTTTCTTTAGTTATGTTTGTGATGTAAGGCTGAGAAATACTTTGGATGGTTATATGTATAAATACATTTTTTTAAAAATAGTTTTCATCAATTTTTTTTTTAAATTTTTTATTTTTTTTTTATATTTTATTTTTTTTCTTTAGAAACTTGTCGGAAGTTGTTATTTAAATTTAGTTTACGGATTATCATTTGAACTCTACGTTGGGCGCCAATTATTGTTTTCATGCTTTTGTGCCCCTTACAATTTCATATTAAAAAACAAAAGTAAAACTTTAATTTTTGCAAACATTTTAAGTGATTGACCAACCTCCTGATTCAACCTTCTTAGTCTGTAAGTGAGTTTTCTGCGTTGGGCGCCAAAAACAAAAAGTATTTTAAATATTTATTTCTAGGACATTTTCCCATTCTGTATGCCGTCAGTTAGGAAATTTTCGTTTCGTTTTGTTGCGCTTTTTATGTGATAATCTCAACCGAAAATGTAAACAACCCTTCAATTTTCATGGCAAATAATTTATTACATTGAACATTTAAGTCGAGATGATGTCGAAAGAAAAAGGTGACTAACAGAGCCCCCAACATGTCTGTTTTCCATTTGACTGAGTGTCTTTTAGGTTAATTGGCCAATAAATTATTTAAAATATTTTTTTTTTCTTGTTCGTTGTCTCTAAAAACACGAATATGTTTTCTCATACAGCGACGATTGTATTTGAAATAATGAAGAAAGTGAAAAAAAAAAATATGGGAATATATATCATGTGTGTGTTTGGGGGTGGTGGATCGATAGGCTTGACAGTAGCGGCATGATTACATGCTACGTGTAGCCATCCGAAAGTTGATGGATTGGATAAAAGAAGGTCGGTCTGATCTTGAAGAACAGAAAACAATTTGTCTGCTATGAGATTCCACAAACCAACATTTCAATTGCCTTTCGTTATGCTGACCTTGAAGATCTGCGATCAGAAGCCTGTGAAACCGGTGATGATTATTGGAATCACAATAATCCTGGAATAGAAGAACCAATTGCACCTGGCAGTATTTGAACAGTTAATGTCATCAAATCAACTTCTTTGCCATTTATTATTTATAAATTTGCTCTTGTGGTGCTACCGGTAATTTGCCGATTTTTTTTCTTTTCATTATAAATTTAATTGAACAGGTTCTGAATAAAAATTGTTTTTGGCGACATCAAAAACACTTCAAACAAATATTGCCTGAGGAAATAATTAGACTCGTTGATCTTAAATGTTAAACCACTCAAGATGTGCTGTGGACATCAAACGGAATGGACAGGTGGCAAAACTAAAAGGTAGACAACTCATTGAAGTCAATATTGAGATCAAAGACATGACAAAGAATTCGGGGAGTGGTCTACATTTTGTGATCGATTGAATTTAGACAATTTCAGTTGACTGTCACAGTTCTCACCCAGATGGCGCATTCATGAGCCAAAGAGTCAGCGCCCGCTGTAGAAAAATTATGAGTTGCATGTTTACACGATGGTTTTTAGTTTATTTTTACAGAAACCCGAACAAATTTATTAGAAACATGTGTTCACGTGGTAACGACGAGAAGATGAGTGAACATTTTTTTCTAAAGAAAAAACCAAATTTAACATCTCAATTAAATTTCCGATCATTTTGTTTTGTTTTTATAAACAAACAGTTTTTAGCGGACACTGTTATCTTTAATTTAAGGGTAGGTTTATGGAAACTATTTCCATTTTTCCTCCATAGACTCACTAATTTTGACTGTAGAGTAATTTTTTGTCATTTTCACACTTCTGAACAATATTTCAGACAAATGTTCCATTTGAAAGACCAATTTGCTGAATTTTCTTTTCTCATGAAGTAATCTCATCAAAGACTGGTGATTTTCAGGCAATAAATAATTTAACTTCACTCACATGAGAATTTCTGTGGCGCCCAACGTTCCGACACAACTCTAGTGTAGCTTTACTTCAAAATATCGCCAGTGAAACTGTCTCTGGTAAATACCGTAAGATCTCTGGTAGAGTTGAATCTGGTTTTAAAAAGTAATAGACAATCGCCTTGCCCACCAAACGAAGATCCCTTGCATAGACAATCTGAGGCAAGAAAATAATTACTCTGACGCCCAACGTTGCCAAGACTTCGCCTTTAGGAAATTTCACTGCCAGAGTTGTTCAACATGGATTTAATTACGCGTCAGACGATCGCCAAAACACAATCTCGCATAGAGACAATCTCGGGAAGAGGAGAGTGTTTTAATGGCGACCAACATAGAGATTTTGATTCAAGTGCCATTTCTTTTTTATTTGTTTTAATAGACAATCGAATAGTCGGTAATTTGTAAATTTTGTGAGATTTTTTTTTGTTGACAAAGAATGATTGTTTTTTTTTGGCGCCAAACGACGATCCCTTGCATAGACAATCTTAGGCATGAAAATAATTACTCTGGCGCCCAACGTTGCCAAGACATCGTCTTTAGCAAATTTCACTGCCAGAGTTGTTCAAGATGGATTTAATTACGCGTCAGACGATCGCCAAAACACAATCTCGCATAGAGACAATCTCGGGAAGAGGAGAGAGTTTTAATGGCGACCAACGTAGAGGTTTTGATTCAACTGGCATTTCTTTTTTATTTATTTTAATAGACAAAAGAAAAACATTTTTATTTGTGGTGAAATCTGTTACATCGTTATGGTGAACTTCGAAGTACTGAATATGATTTTATGATTTACAAGAGAATAAAATTGTTTTGGCGCCCGACGTGGGTTCCTATTTCACTATTTTCGCATTATTTATAAATATAATATTTTTCTTTTTTTTTCGTTCGCTGGCGCCCATCTCTCCAACCCTAACCAAAACTAAGTACCCAGTATTGTCATCTGTTCAAAATTCATCGCCTCAAATAGAACCGTTCTGAATTAAGAACATATACACCTTTTTCATATTTCGTGTTGATCTTGGGTAAGGTTCAAAGAGTGATGACAGTTTTCTTTTCGTTTCGTTTTCCACCTTCTTTGTTTTCTTTCTCCTTCATATATGTTTTCTTTTTCCTCACCCTTCGCCATGGTTTCTATGTAAACATTGTGTGGGTTTTGCTGCATTCAGTTAAGCGGATTTTTGGGAATATGTGAATATTTACATACGATGACGACGACGATGACAACGATAACGACAACGGCGTAATTTGTATGTGCAACGATGCGTAAGAGTTGTCATAGAGAAGGGAAACACGTAACAAGTGTCATGCACTTCATACGTCATTTATACCTTGTTGCTGTTTCGGATGATGGCAGGTGGAGGCGGAGGAGGTGGTGATGGTGGAGGTGGTTACCGGAACCACACCAAGAGCAGCACTTTAAAAACGTAAGAAATGCTCGTGTGAAATGAATGAAATAAACACTTGTGCTGCTAAGTCAGCATAACATTTGTTGGGCGGGGGTTGCGAGGCCGTGCTGAGTGGTGGTGGTTGCCCCCAAACACAGTAGACAAAACGGAATTAAAATAATATATATATATATATTTCTACAAGTTGTACTTTCTTCTCCTCTTTCACTTTGCCATATACGACTTTTAATGTTTGGTATAAAGGAAATTCAGTTATTATTTTTTTGTTAACCCAAGGGCTTTGACTGATCTTTGAAATTCAAAGACTGATCTTTGAAATTCCAAACCTGCAAACAATTTAGTTGTCAAATATAATGCCTGGGCCTTTTTTACGGCATCAGAAACATAGGAACCGTTTTGCAGACGAATTCCGGAGTATTTGATGGCTCCCCCTGTATGTGTATATATATTTTTATGATCAGCATTAAATTACAGGACCGTATTTTGAATGTCTTCAATTGCGCTGAGCACTGTAATGGTACAGGGAAATATTTGCATATTTTGTGGCTACCTCTAGATGTGTATATATTTTCGTTTTTTTTTTTGTTATGGGAAAAGGTCTTTTTGAAATCACTATCATAAATAAACTGCGCCAAATTTTTCAATTCACAATCCAATACACTCACTTTTGAACTGAGATGTGATATATCTGTGAATTTAGATGGGCTCCCTCTAGATGCGGATTTTTTTTTGTGGAAAAAGTCTCTTATCATAGTTTAGGCCATCTATGAAATCTAGTGATAAATTGAGCAACATTTTTTTTTATTCACAATCACTTTTGAGCTTGGGTGAGATATATGAATTTGGGGAGCTCCCTCTAGATGTGAATATATTTTTCAATTTTTTTTTTTGTGGAAAAAGTCTCTTATCATAGTTCAGGCCATCCATGAAATCACTAACTTGAACTGGGCAACATTTTTGTATTCAGAAACCAAAGTGTGGTTGAAATAATAAACGACATATCTCCCCATAGAATAGCTCCCTCTAGATGTGATTATCGCATTATGAAAACACCAACTAAAATTATCATTGAACAGCAACATGGCCGACTTGCTTTAATCCGAAACAAAAAAATGACTTGTTGTCCAATCCCCCTCATGTCATTATTATGCCTACTTCTAGAAAAAGTTTATATCCTAAAAAGCCTCCAAACTTTTGTGATTCCCAGACAATGTTCCCAAAGACTCATTTATCTCCTTTAATCCCTAAGTCGGTTCTTCCTCACTACAGTTCCTCTGTACTGTTGGCCTGTTATGATTTATATTTTCTTTTTTAGAAATCAATGGTTTGTCTTGGGGTTTTGTTTTGTGAAAAAAGGCGGAAAGTTGATGTATTGTCGGTGGGAGTTCTGAGACACCTTGTCCTTTCTGTACTCTTCCCTCAGTTTGTACAGTTTTTTCCGTACAAATTCCTTCCTTTTTACAAGGATTTACTCTCTGTTTGTGTCATTGTTTTGCCTGTAATTTCCCTTTGTGTATCGGCTTAAGGGCATTTCCGTTTTGTTTGTGGCGATTCCTACAAATGTTTTGAGGATTTATTAACTAAAGTTTGTAATTTGTCTGTGATCCTCCGAACCTCAAATAACTTCCACCGGAGTAAACGAAAATATGGCTAAGAAAATAAATGGTTTTTTTTTTCTTAAATAGTAATGTCAGCTTAAGTTTTGCAGCGGTCAGCATTCGCTAATCAACGAACTGCTGGCTGCCTTGACCCTCCCCATTTTAAAAATTCTTATTTCCCCACCCTCAACATCATCTTCAGTTCATTTCAGTTAATTTGCAGTTGTTTTTTTTTTATTTCTTTTTCGCCTATTTTGCAAATCCATCAGAATTTGTTGCAACGTCTTTTTTTTCGCCCGTCTGTCTGCTTGAAATGCACATTCATTCATTTGGAATGAAAGATATGACAACAACAAAAAATAACATAAATGGAATTATTTTTTTTTTAATATTTTTTTTTTTGTATAAAACAAATTTTATTTTTTTTCTTCTATTCTTTAAATCAAAGAGCAAACGTCAGCAAAACTATGACTGTTGTTGTATTCGAAATGAAAATGAACCAAACAAATAATATCAAATATCAAAATCTTTTTTAAATCCGTAAATTTGCAAAAAGCACAAACAGTAACAAACGGAGAGACAACTGTTTTGTGCCGATGTCAGTTTTGAAATGTTGGCGAACAACGGTGTCATAAGCCGGACATTTTATTTCTGTTTGTAGTCATACAGTAAATTGTGACACGTGCCAATTTCGTACGGCTGAATTGTGCTCTTGAGCCGATTAGCAAGGTGGGGGGGAAAACTCTTCAACTGCCACAAGGTTATAATGTGTGTATGGAAAATATTCATTGGAATTTCTTCTCTATAGAAAGTTTCAAAAGTGTTCGTTTAAATCTCTGTTCATTTAAGGATTTGTTAATTTAAGCTTAACATGCGTGTCCGCCGAAAGCGCCATCTATCTGTGAGAAATTAATTTAAATTTAGGCCCAGGACATTTTGAAAATTTTGGTTGAATGGAAATTGACATAATTTCACGGTTTCTCACTTGCCCGCTACAAGCGCCATCTCTCTCTGAGAAAATAATTGACATTTAAGTCGCAGGCTTTGATTTCATATTAGAAATCATAAACTTATTAAATAGAGGTCGTCCTCTGTCGTTGGAATATTTGGAAATATTTTCAACCATTTTTCTCTGGGTGGTCACTTAGATCAGAATTCTGATAATCGCGTAACCTCATCTGCTGAAGAACATCAAAATAAACCCAAAACTAATCCGGGGCCCCGGGGAGAAAAGCCAAACTGAAAATGACAGCCAATGCAACAAAGTAAGGACTGTCCTGTAGAGAAAAACTTTTAATTAGATAAAAAAATTAATTGGTGAAACTATTTAAAGGGCAAATAGTATTTTTTTATACATCGGAATACTTACTCCATCATCGGAGATCTGAGTCCTATTTTAAGTTCACTCTCTCACAATATAACCTTAGACAAGGACCGTTGAAGAAAAAAGAGACGGCAAAAAATCCGGCGTTCGTCGAAAATAATACCAAAATAGAACAACAAGTATTATGGAAAGTATTAACAGTCGCTATAAATATCAACCGATGGTATAAAGTAAAACAGAAATGTTGAAGCTTCTGAACAACGCCAGGCTAAGCAAAATCAGGCGACCGGGCTCCAATATGTGCGAAGCCTGTGAAGTGAGTACATTATTTTTATGATCTGGTTGCACGTTGGGCGCCACTTACAAGTCTAGTTCTTCTTTAGTGATTATATGTGCTCTTAAAGAAAATAGAAACAAATTCTTGTGGAATTTGTTGATATGATTTGCTTTATCACGTTGGGCGCCACTTAAAACCAAAGTCCTTCTTTGGTTATGTGTATTTTAAAATACTGATTGAATTTGTTTTTGTAAGTTTTCTTCAACATTTAGGCGCCATTTAAAATCAACCTTAGTTAGCTGGTGAAAATCGTTTTTCTATCTGCACGTTGGGCGCCACTTACACTTTTGTAATTATTTAAAGAAATGTCGTGCCAGTCCTAATACTTTTTCGTTTCACGTCGGGCGCCACTACAAAGCCAAATTCTTTTGTGATTCGAAATATTTACGAAACAAATCACATTAACGCTAAAATATTTCCTGTGTAATTAGTTTGGGCGATTCTAATTCGCATTGGGCGCCAGAACAAAAGCAAATTCTGCTGTGATTATGTGTGCTCTAATAAAAAACAAATTGGTGGACAGTGCTGAAAAATATTGCTGTTGGGTGCCATTCTAAATAAAATTACATATGCAGAGTTGGTTTGGCGTTGGGCGCCAACTAGAAATAAACTTCTACAGTTAATAAGGATATTTATTTAAAAAAAAAAATCGTCGGTGGCGTCCCTTATGGACATGAGACTAACAAGAAAATTCTTATATGTTTAAAAGGATTCCTCTAGAAACCTAAAAACGCTGGGAGGGGGAAAAAGCACAACACAAGACATGCTGACAACTAATACCAAACTTATAATAAGCAGACTCTTCAAGTACACGAGCAAGAACAACTCGCTAGACAAGAACTTGAAAAAGAATTAAATTGAATCACTCAAAATGAAGAAGAAAAAAATACGGCTGAAGAATGAAGGAAGGCAGGCAAAGACGCTAATGAAGCGCCCTGGACGCGGATGATGATGATGAGGCTGCAGATGAGTACTCTCATTGCTGTCAGCTTGAGTATCTCATATCTTGCAGTACTTGAGCGTTATATCACAAACATCATCATCATCATAATCATCATAATCAGCAGCAGCAGCAGCGACGGCGACGGCAGCAACAGCGACATCTCAGCTCATCTCAGTCATGGCTAACTAATGCATATTAAAAATTCAAAATATATTTATGTCAAAACGACAACAACTACAACGGCAACGATACACAGACTAGAAACAACAACTACCGTACTACTCGTTTTTGTTGTTTTGTTGCATTTGAAACAAATTCATGGCGTTTCTCTCTGCCTGGCAAAAGAAAGAGGAAGCAAAAAAAAAATGTCAAGTAGTCGTAAAAAAGAAAAAAACACAGAATGAAAACAAGAGCTTAACAAGCTTTCAGCTACAACTTCCATGCGAAGGATAGCGCAGCAGCCTGACAAGAACGAACAAAATATCCTAAAGATACAAAAGACTTCTGCTCATACAAAGCATCCACAAGATACAACAAGCCAAATACAAAGAAGATGGACAGATGAGTTTGATGGAAGGACAGACAACGACGGCGACGACGGCGAAACATAACTTCTATAATGCAAGTCTGATGTTAGACAGCAACCGAACGAAAGTATTAGACAAAGGCATTTCCACCAAAAAAAAAAAGGCGCTCTCCACGGACAGACGCTTCAAATGCATACTTGGTAGCCGGACGGAGGGACGGACGTCTATCTAGTCCGTATGTATTCAATGCATTTCCCTTAAAGTGCATTCGGAACGTTTTAGTGCGGACACCTTTTTATAGTGCGCTTCGCTTGTCTTCCTCCTTTTTTGTATTATTATAATGGACAAAAGAGTTTATTAGACGACGCTTGAATGTATAGCAGCATAAAAACTATTAACAGAAGCTATCGCTATCGCATCCACAAGCAACAGTAGAGGATTTCAGTTTCTGTTGCTTAATGCCGATTAAGAAAAGCACAAAGTTCTTAATAACTTCTTGTCACCAGCCCAGGCAGGATAAACTCAAGAAGGCGAAGGAGGAGACTACATTTATCCTTGAAAGTGATTAGCGGAAAATGCGATTTCTTCGATTTACTAAAACTATCTAAGAAAGAGGACTCTTTAGGCTGTCACAAGATGAAGCTAGGTTTTTGGAGGACAAGCTCCGATCCGACTTACTTGGGCCATTAATGGAACAAGTGAGAACATATTACATTAATTCATGCAGCTATTTTTTCCCGTACCTTCGGAGAATTAAGAACTTTCCACTTCAAACAGCTCTCTTAGGGATTAACTTTGGCATTTGCCAAGTTGTCCGTTGCCTGACTGCCGGAGTGCTGGCTTAGGTCTGATTCCCCTCCACTTTGAGCGACTCCTACTGAGGTCAATCAATTCGTCTCGCATTATTCTTGTTCGGTTGTTTAGACTATTGCGATGTGATGTCACTGCTGAATATCCGCTGAAGCCATTTTCCCCATTAATGTGCATAAAAACACTGGACAGGACCTGATTTAATAAAATTAACAAACATAATTAGAAGTGTGAAGATTTTTTGTCTTCAGGATAACTTAAGATCGCTAGAAATTCACGAAAAATGTTTTTTTTTTTAGCTCCAAGGCGTTAATAACAAATGTTATGCTCAGCAGGAAAAATAATTTCATAGGAATTGAAAATAATTCTCTTTCTCCTTTTTTACAAATAGGAGCTTTTAAATATTCTGTCTTCCAAACATTATCGTTTTTTTTTGCCGCTACTTGCCAGATTCTAAAGTGTGTTTTGTTTTTGTATAAAAAATATAAAATCGACAGTGTCAAAAAAATGTATATATTTTTTTTAAATTATTAATTAAAAGATCAAATTTCAATCGTCGAACGTCTCGCCTGGTTCGAAATGATTTCCAAGCATTTCTATTTCTGGGAGAAAACTAATTTACAGTCGGGAATTATTTCCATTTCTGTTAGTATTTCTATGACTATGATCTCCCAAAGCATGAAATAGTGCTCCCTTTTCAGCAGGTTAGTAATCGAGAGATATCCCAGGGAGAAAACTAATTTACAGTCGGGAATTATTTCCATTTCTGTTAGTACTTCTATGGCTATGATCTCCCAAAGCGTGAAATAGTGCTTCCTTTTCAGCAGGTTAGTAATCTAGATATATTTCTGAAATTTTTTCCCATTTCTGTTAGTATTTCTATGACTATGATCACCCAAAGCATGAAATAGTGCTTCCACTTCAGCAGGTTAGTAATCGAGAGATATCCCAGGGAGAAAACTAATTTACCGTCGGGAATTATTTCCATTTCTGTTAGTATTTCTATGACTATGATCTCCCAAAGCATGAAATAGTGCTCCCTTTTCAGCAGGTTAGTAATCGAGAGATATCCCAGGGAGAAAACTAATTTACCGTCGGGAATTATTTCCATTTCTGTTAGTATTTCTATGACTATGATCACACAAAGCATGAAATAGTGCTTCCACTTCAGCAGGTTAGTAATCGAGAGATATCCCAGGGAGAAAACTAATTTACCGTCGGGAATTATTTCCATTTCTGTTAGTATTTCTATGACTATGATCTCCCAAAGCATGAAATAGTGCTCCCTTTTCAGCAGGTTAGTAATCGAGAGATATCCCAGGGAGAAAACTAATTTACCGTCGGGAATTATTTCCATTTCTGTTAGTATTTCTATGACTATGATCACACAAAGCATGAAATAGTGCTTCCACTTCAGCAGGTTAGTAATCGAGAGATATCCCAGGGAGAAAACTAATTTACCGTCGGGAATTATTTCCATTTCTGTTAGTATTTCTATGACTATGATCTCCCAAAGCATGAAATAGTGCTCCCTTTTCAGCAGGTTAGTAATCGAGAGATATCCCAGGGAGAAAACTAATTTACCGTCGGGAATTATTTCCATTTCTGTTAGTATTTCTATGACTATGATCACCCAAAACATGAAGTAGTGCTGCCTTTTCAGCAGGTTGGTAATACGGAAATTGTGTGCTGTGGCAATCACTCCTTTGTTATTCTCCAATTTTTTGCATTTTTTTTTTAATTTGTTGATTATGATTTTGCAATTAATTCGTATTTTTTTTTCCTCCACAATTTCAATTATTAATACCAAATTAATTGTATGTATTACGAACCGCTCCGAAAGTAATTCGTTGCATTCGGTCAGGCTTCATTTAATTGCATGCAACGTTGGTCGCAACGTTTTTCTTCTTCTCTGAATTCACCTAAATTTAGGTTTGTATTGGATTTGGTGTAATTCACGTTATTATTTATGACTTTGTTTAAACAAAGTGTGGTGTTGAATATTGCAAACGTTATTAGTTATTTGTGTGGTGCATAATTTTGTTGTGGTCGTCTTGTGAGTTTATAAACCGAACGAAGTATAAGTGAAAACGCATACAGGAAATGCAAGTAACAAATGAGGAAATATTTCGTAATAGAGTTTTTGTATTTGTAAAACTGGTGTGGGAGATGATGGGGTCTTCATGTAGATCATATTTCGGCAGCGAAATCCGTTCACCGGGACTGGCCCTTCTAGTTCCTTTTTCAATTAATTCTTACCGAAAAAAAGAATTTGTTTTTTTAATTACAAAACAAAGTAGATTTATATTCTAATTTTGGGTAAACCGGGTGACACAGAAAATATGCCTGGTTTTTTTGCAGCGACAGACCAAAGCCTCTGATGGAAATCGAACCCACAACCCCCAGGCAGATAGGTGAGCACGCTACCAACTCGCATACCGGAGCGCTTATTAAATAATTAGATATGTGAAAGATTTAAAATTATGGCGCCCAACGAGGGGAATTTTTTAAAATTAAAATTGAAGAAACTTATATATGCATCATATGAATTCATGACGAAAACATAGAAATAATCAGCTTATATTTGATAATATTTTGTATTATGGCGCCCAACGGGGGGAGCTCACATTTTTTTAACCCCAATTCGGTCAGTAACTTCGAGTCCCTATTGAAATTAACACTTCGGTATGTATTTGATTTTACGTTAGTCATTATCGTGGAGCTTCAAATAAAGAAATATTTTCAAAAGTTTCATTCTCCTCAGATGGAATTTTACTTCTCCTACATATTCGAATTGTATAGGAATCGGTGATCTACTTGAAAATAGTAAATGGATGCATATTTATTCTTTTTCTAAAACTTTTTGGGTGGACCGATGTACTAAACCCTCTAATCTCCCAAATTGTGGGTTAAATTTCCCTTTTTTTAAATAGTTCTCCCCAAACATTCTCTTGTTCTCACGCCATGACTTTTGCAAGTTATTTTTTCTTGTCCTGAATTTCGCCACCTACGAGTCGTCAAACCGTGGTAAATATATTTTTTGATTTTATTATTCCAAAAACTTCTTCAGTTCCACTTTGTCCACTAAATGTTGTCTTTTCCCCATAGTCAGTTTCTTTTTGACACTTTTGTTTCGTGGGTAACCTTAACAAATTCAATTGTCGCCACACGTTTTAACAAAAAAAAAATACAAAAAAACCAAAAGTGGGGAAACAAAAACCAAACTCTCTTCTGGCTGGGAAAGAAAATAAAAAAGCCAGCACAGAAAAGACAAATAAAAATGCTAGTGAAACTTCTACAAAACTGAAGTTTAATTGAAAAAGTTTCCGTTTTTTTGTGTGTCTTCAACTGTGTGCGCCTCCTCTTATGGATATAGACCAAAATAAAAGCAGCAGCGTCTGTGGCGGCGGCGGCGGCGGCGGCAACAGCAAATTGCTACTTAAAGCACACTTCAAGTGTTAAATAAGTGAAGGAGTGAATGTGAGAGAGAGGTGAGGCTCTGTAGTGGCTAATGGGCGGTGTAGAACACTTGAATATTTTCCCCCCACTCCCTCCATGTCTAACACACATATGTACGCCGATGATGTGTCAGACAGAAACTATTTTTGAAAAATATGCAAACTAAAAAGAAAGAAAGAAAGAAAAAACGCTGAATACTGAAAACGGAATACTTTATATTTCTGTTTCTTTTTTGGTTGCTTTTACGATTTTTTAATTGACCCAATTTGTCGCCGTCTGTCTGTTTGTTGCTTTCAAGTGAGCGTTGTAAGTGTTAATTTTTTGTGATCAAACAAATGTTGCGAAAAGAAAATATTTGCTATAATGAACAAAAACAAAAAAAAAACAAAGCCAAAGAAAAAAAAAATGCCTAACATTTACAGAAGGGCGAGCCATTACGGCTAGGTGACATTGATAGTAGCAGTGTCTGAAGACCAACCAAAATCCACTCTAAGAAACTTTCAACAGAGGAAAAGCTCACACCGAAGAACTGATGCCAGGGAACAAAGACAAAAAGAATGACAGCTCGGAATATAATGGTTAAAATATGTGGTCTTGTTGAAATGACAGACAAAGCATGAACTAGTGCCCCCTTTTCATCAGGTTAGTAATCGAGAGATAAGGTGAAGTAACTAGCTGATCCAAGCGTCCATACTGGGTGCAAAAGGATCATTTACAATCGGGAATTATTTCCATTTCTGTTAGCAATGCTCTGACTCTCTGACCCCCAAAGCATGAAGTTGTGCTTCCTTTTCAGCAGGTTGATAATCGTTAATATCTGGAAACTATTTCCATTTTGACAGACAAAGCATGAAGTAGTGCTTCCTTTTCAGCAGGTTAGTAATCGAGAGATGAGTTACAGCAACTAGCTGATCCATGCATAGACACTTGTTGAAAAGGATCATTTACAATTGGGAATTATTTCCATTTCTGTTGGCATTGCTTTGACTCTCTGATCACTTCTTTGATCAGATGACGCCATCTTCTCCAAAGCATGAAGTAGTGCTTCCTTTTCAGCAGGTTTGTAATCTATTAAATGTGTTTCTTGTCTTTAGACAGAATGTTTTGAATGTTTAAAATTAAATGCCACTGATGGGGTTGAAACGCGCAACTGTCCGTTTGCCCGTCAAGGGCTCCACCTTTAGATCTCTTGTATTTTTGCGAGAATATATTTATTACCAGCTTATTTTACTATTTTTTTTTTTTGGCGGGGTATGCGAACGGTTTTCATAATTATTTTGTTCTTCTTAATTTCTTATATATATTTGATAATAGTTTTTTTTTTGAAATACTTCTTGTCAACTGTACTAATTTTCTCCTTTTTCCTTCTCTTCTCATTTTAGGTAAGTGTCCTTAATCCAAGGCAATCAACACTTGAAGTAGTTGGTAAAGTTTAACCGGACGGTTTCTTTAACTCGGGTTAAGTGAAACACAACATTTTAGTTGTCTCAAGTTTATCCGATTCTTTAAGTGAAGGACTCTATTCTAATATTGATGTTGTTATTGTACACAACAATGCTAAGTAATATTTAACCAACTATGCAAACCATCTGGTGTCATCATACAACATGGGACAGATAAATACACAGCAGACAGTAGATAAACACTCTTGACATTGGCACAATTCGTGAAATCTCATCCCAAGAGGTCTACAGCAATATCACCTGTTCATAAGATATTGGTTTGGTGACCATCTTTGGGCTCGTGAATCCCATTTCATTGCCTACATACACAATTCATTCCCATTGGATATCTTACCAGATTACTTTTTAATAAGTTTAAGGTTTTTCTTATGCCTTAGATTTCATTTACAATTTTTACGGCAGCGACAACTGCCTTCCTTCTACTTTATTTAGATCTTTATACACATTACCGCTTGCCTTCATTTGAAGCTGTTCTGTAAGGCTGTATCTTGATATCCTCCTACTTATAATTCCGTTTGATCCGAATACACATTACCTCATTTCTTCTTCTGTAGCAGTTCGGTAAGGCTTTCCTTGCGGTTGGTCTCTAGACCTCCTTTCTTGAGATCGACGTAGAATTGGTAATTTTTCACATTCCAATGCCGCTCCAACTGTTCGTCCTCTTATACTCTATCTTCGAGTACCGTCATCCGAAACTATACGCACCCTTTTCGTTTTTTTTTACCAATGATTTCATCATTAAAATGATTTTCATACAACTGACACATTTTACATACACGATGTGTTGGAAATTGTTGCTGTGGTTTTTTTTCTCCTTCTCTCCATTTGATTGAAAACATAATATCGATGAGACGAGAGGAGACGAGTCGAGTCGAGACTTTGCGTAAAGTAGTAAGGGGTTTGTGGTGGAGGGGGAATGAAGCAAAAACTTAATAATGAAATGTATTTGTTATATATCTTGAGGCAGAGGTTAATAACCTCCCTTCTTAGCTGCGATGCTGCTGCCGCATTATAATAAGAAGACGATGAAATCAAATGAGATGAGTGTCCGTCCGTCTTTCAACTACTCACCATAATCAAGAAATGATTGAAGTTTTCTAGACGAAATTGTGTCAAATATTTCTTGTCTATCATTTTCGTTTGTTTGTCATTTGTCCGTCCTCCGTCCTCCGTCGCCCACCGCTTTCCCTTCCCTTTGCCTTCTGTCATATTGCTGTTTATTTGTTGATTGGATAGAGATGAGTGCCGTATGTCAACATATGGCAGCAATGGCGTCTGTCTGTCCGTTCTTCCCAGTGATGGGTGTGTGTGCAACCGCCCGCCAGACCCGCGCATGTGGGACAGAGGTGTTAGATTTGTGTATCGCACATTCGTAGTCGTCACTTTGTTTTTCCCCGATGAAAGCATCGTGCATTTTCCTCTGCGGATGAATGTGTATGTGTTTTTTTTTTGTTGCTGCCTCTAGAGATGTCAAATGTGGTCTCAGCGGTGCACAGTGTGGGAAGGGGGGGAAGGACGAACCCATACTTTAAATACTTTATTTTAGAAATGGTTTTCCATTTGGTTGTAAACATTTCAAACATAAATATTTAGGGTCTCTTTTCCGTTTGTGTCTTTATGGGCCTTTGAGAATGCTGCACTATTTTCAATACAGAGAAATCGAATGAACCATTTGTAGGCTCTAAAATGGAGACAAACAATTATAATAAAATCGAATAAATTACGATTTCTAGGAGATTGAGGATGATGATGAGGAGGGGGAGGAGAAGAAAGGCATGTGATATTCCATCACTATTCAGTTTAAGGCAGCAATAAAACTATTTTTAGTTTCGCCTCAAAAAAGTTTTACAAATCAACGATTTTATGTTCGAGTTGTCGCCAGGTAAATAATGGGTGCGATTGGTGGATTCTTCGAGTAAAGGGAAATAAAAAAAAAATTTAATTAAATCAGATCATTTAGAAAGATCGACAGTGTGTCTGTCGATTTTGGGCAAATCTTTTCCAGGATTGTCTAGATTGCAAGAATCGACCTAAGGCTGATCTAGCAAGACAAGCCAGACAGACTCAGTGTCCACTTAAATATACACGGCGTCAGATAGAATCGTTGTCCGTCTGGAAAAAAAACAGACTCATTGTCCGCCTTTAAGAAAAACTCGGTGTCCGCCTAGATAGATAGAAAGACTCGGTGTCCTCCTAAGCATACACTTTGTCCGCATGGAGAGACACAGCAAGACAGACAGATAGACTCGGTGTCTGCCTGGAAAGACGGACTTCTGACCGCCTGCACACACAGACTTGGTTTTCGCCTGGATAGCGAGAAAGACTCGGTGTCCTCATGGACACACAGACAGACTCGGCGTTTTCCCATCTTCTACAAACTGAGCTGATTTTCAAAAAAATGTTGGCTGACATTTAGTCCTTCGATGTGCTGAATTTTTTTTCCCCAACTCAAGAATCTTGCAACTCCTCTTGGTCCTTCGGTTTAGTCTCTCTCCACAGGCAGACTTGGCGTTTTCCCATCTTCTACAAACTGAGCGATTTTTCAATTTTTTTTTGGCGGACATTTGGTCCTTCGATTTGCTGATTTTTTTCCTAACTCAAGAATCTTGCAACTCCACTTGGTCCTTCGGTTTACTGACATCTCCATCAACCTAATAATCCGCTTGAACAGACATTCAGACACACAGGCAGACTTGGCGTTTTCCAATCGTCTACAAACTGAGCGATATTCAACATATTTTTTGGCTGACATTTGGTCCTTCGATTTGCTGATTTCTTTTTCTCAACTCACGAATCTTGCAACTACTTTTGGTCCTTCGGTTTAGTCACATCCCCATAAACCTAAGACTCCGCTTGAACAGACATTCAGACACAGGCAGACTTGGCGTTTTCCCATCTTCTACAAACTGAGCGATTTTCAACTTTTTTTTGGCGGACATTTGGTCCTTCGATTTACTGTTTTTTTCCCTTCGATTAACTGACATCTCCATCAACCTAAGAATCCGCTTGAACAGACATTCAGACACACAGGCAGACTTGGCGTTTTCCCATCTTCTACAAACTGAGCGATTTTCAAAATTTTTTTTGGCTGACATTTGGTCCTTCGATTTACTGATTTTTTCCCAACTCAAGAATCTTGCAACTCCTCTTGGTACTTCGATTTACTGACATCGCCATCAACCTAAGAATCCGCATGAACAGACATACAGACTCGATGTACGCCTGAACAGACACTTTGTCCGTCAGACAGACACTGTTTGCGTCCTGGAAACACAGACAGCCACTGTGTCCCTCTAAACATACAGACCCCGAATTTAATGCCTTTGGATAACTGAGCCCTGTCGTTTTAAAATTCACCCCGCCAGTACATCAGACTTTGTCCAATCTCTCTTTTAGCTCTTTAGGAATATTCACCACCACTTAACGAGGCGATTTAAGTATCAAGAAAGCAAATCTCTCACATCGCAAATATTAAATCACACACTTATTTCCCTCTGAAACTATTTTGAGAATGCCAAGCACGAAATTTAATTAATTTTTTTTTTTGCCAAAATAAACCAATACTTCTTATGTAGCGAAAATTTCGCCATTTCAAACGCCCCCGCAACATCCTTCACAAGACTCAAATTACTCGTACATTTCGCAAACTACAAATTATCAAGTTTTTGGCTAAAGATGAAAAGCCAACCACCGACCCAACTACAACTACGGCTAGAATGCCAAAATGGGTTTCCAACCAAAAAAAAAAAATATAAAAAAAATGTCGTTCTTTTTTTCTTTTCATTCTTATTCTGTTCACTTCTCATTCAAGATAATTACTATCTTGTCTATGGTAGAGGTCACGTGATGCAATATTTTGTGTTTGTCGTGCTTCTCGGCTCCTTTTCGGTCGTTGCCACCACATGGAAACATGATATTTTACGCTGAGGTTATTTTCGGTTGTGGTCTTATCGGCAGCAACATCGTCATGATGAATACTAAATGTAGAGGAAAAATTGTTCATTTCATTTTCCCGGTTCTCCTCCCTCTAAGCCACACCTCGCTTAGGGTACCGCATCCCACACACCCTAGCTTAGCTAGCCAGGGTTTCGGAGTAACAAATTCGTCTTGCCTCCACTTGAGATTCTCGTTTACACTCGACACTCGTCCTGCATTTTAGCCGAAATTTCCTGTTGGTGGCAGACTTTCACAGACAGGACAAGACCGTCTTTCGGTCTACAAATGTCCTGTTGTTAGTTCGGTGTCATCACAGTTGTCTCGCTGCTGCTGTTGTTGTCGTCGTCGTCGTCATCATTATCGCCGTTGTTGTACCAACCATCACGTCATCCAAGTGGAAATTGGAACTTGAAGTGTTTGTTGGCGGTTTGGTTCGGTTTGGTTTGGTGTGACGGTGGCGGTGGTAATGGTGGACATCAAAGTTTTTTTTTCAGCTTCTTGTAATTGTATCATTTAGAGCAACATATGCTGCCAAATTTGTTACAATTTCACACGGTCGTTCGTGTTAATGACTTTCTTTTCTTGTTACGTGCTGTTGCTGACTTTTTTTCTCTGTCTTCTTGTCGTTGGTGGTCGTTAGACAAGTAGTACTTTGCTTTATCATAAAGTAAAAAGAAAAAAGTTGAAAACACTTGAAATTCGAATAAAAAAAAGTGTTGTATAATTGAATTTGATAATGAGTTGTCACAATTGCAATTGTTGATTAAAGTTGTTGAACTATTGAGAGTACCGATTTCCGACCACCCGATCGTGATCTTTTGAATAACTAAAATTTGGTTCAGCGAGTTCTGTTTGGTTCCTTTCCATTTCCAACTTTTAACTTATTCTTGGTTTTTAGTTGACATTTGGTCTTTGATGGATATTCATTTAACTCGTCTGTTCCTAGAACAGCTCATGGTCGTTCGTTCTGCTGACCTATCTGCAAACTAGACAATTTCAAAAATCGTCCTTCGATTTGCTGACCTCAACAAACTGAACAATCTTTGTCACCCTGCCATGGTTTCTTCAGCTGCCGACCTCTATCAATTCGGGAGTCGTTCCTTTTTTTCTCCCTCGTTCTGCTGACCTCGACAAACTAGAGAATCGTTCCTTTTTTCTCTTTTGTTCTGCTGACCTCGACCAACTGGATAATTTAATTGAATTGAAAGGTGAAAGCAATTCCTTCCAGTTTTTCTTCTACCTCATACATTTGTCCATTCTGCTGACCCCTCTACCAAACGAACCATCTACTAAATCTTGATCTTGTTTTTTTTTTGAAAAGTTGATCTTTGGATTTGCTGAGCTCTCTAAGAACTGTACAATCCTGTACAATCCTTATTGATTTGCAGACTGCTCTACTAGTTTGCTTCTTTGGCCTTTGCTTTTGCTGGCCTCGCAACAAACTAGAAAATCTTTCAACTCCTTGGTCTTTGGAACCGCTGACATTTCGTCCTTCGTTCCGATGACTTCTTTAGCAACTGGAGCATCCTTCAACTTCTGCATTAGAACAGCTGATATTTGTTCATTCGTTCTACTGCTCTCTCTACCATCTATAGAATCTTTCAACTTTTACTTACATTTCCTTTCTTAAAACAGCTGACATTTGCTCTTTCTGTTGGCTTAAGCTACTTGGTAGTTTCAACAGATGAAATTTGGTGCTTCGACTTGGAGATTCTTGCAACTCCTCCTTACTAATTCGAACCGCTGACATTTTGTCCTTCGCGTTGCTAACCTCTAACAACTGTAGAATATGTAAAATCTTTCTTTCATTCTTACTGAAAACAGCTGACATTTGGTCTATCGGTTTGCTGAACTCCCTACAAACGTCATTGGTCCTTCGAGCCACGGATATGTGGTCATTCGTTTTGCTGAAGTCTCTACTAACTCAATCGTCTGGGGAAAATTATTATTGGTTCTTTGAATTGCTGGCACTTGGTCCTTCGCACATATTCCACAAACTGGACCATTTTTTGGTCTTTCGAATAAGCAATATTTTTCCGGTTTACTGGCATCTCCATAAACATAAGAATCGGTTAACTTTATCATGGAGTTTGGTTTAATTGGCTGATCTCTTCTGATACTGAACAGTCTTGCAGCTCTTTTTGGTCCTTCGAATAGCTGACATTTGGTCCTTCGATTCGGTCCTCATACGGAAAAGTCTTCAACTTATTTTTGGTCCTTGTTTGATATTTTCCCAACTCGAGATTAGTGCAACTCTTCACAGTCCGTCGGTTTACTGGCATCTTCCCAAAACTTAAGAATCTTTCATCTCCATCATGAAGTTTGGTCCTTCGATTCGGTGATCTCTCCTCATACTGAACAGTCTTGCAACTATTTTTGGTCCTTCCTATAGACTGTATAACCACGAAGTAACCAGTCGACTATAAATCGCAATCCCTACACTATGGAGACTTGGAAAATCTAAGACTAGGACAGAAGCCGAGGTTTCATGTATCACCAAAGGCCAATTACATTTGCCTCGCCCCTTTATTCAAATCTAAACCGCATTCCATCGAGTGGTGGTGTGTGGTCTCTACAAAAATGGAATATTTGCTAAATTTTTTAGATAAGACTTCTTATCAGATATTCCATTAGACTCTTCGTATGTCTACGACAATCTAATGTTGAATGTATTCCATTCAATAATCATTTCACTAATGTTTACACAAACCTCAAGCAGAGGCAGACAGCAGAGTGCAACTAGAAATATAATTAATATTTTTGCATGTGCTGCAATTTTGCTATTTAACGGTATAGATATTTTTTCTTTCTTTTATCATTGGTCAATTAATTACGAACAAAAGCAAAACATTTAAAGAGTATGGCTTGAACAAATTTACTCGTATTATCATAATAAAGTGTAGCTTTCACTTTTTGCCAATAGACTTGCACAGTAGTTTGTATGGCGGAAGAAGTGGGAGAGGAGGAACCTCGGAACCAGTCTAGCTTCATGAAAACTCCTTTGGATGTAGACCCTGTATCATTTTTGAATGCCTTATCAATAGTTTCCATACCCTGAATAGTTTTCGAGATCTCTACAATTCGATTTTTTTTTTGCTCAACGATCACCACTGTGATCGTTTGCAAAGTTTTTCCATACAACTGTAAACTTAAAGAAAAAGAAAAATATAGAGCTTTGCTAAACAAAAGAAACAATGAAGCAATTGTTTGAAATTATAAACATTTAAAGAAAATTATGTGGAACATTTTCAATTCCGCCCCATTTACTATAGTACGTGCAATATTTTGTCATAATTATGGCGAAGCATAATGGGTAACCTAGTTTGGGGTGATTACCGCCGCATTTCGAAATATCAGTAAGAAAAACAAAAAATATCTTATGAAATATTGACAAAATAATTTTTTGGTGGGGGGAATAAAGGACATCATTATATTTGAAATAAATTGGTATAACCTCAAACGCTTTGTCCCTCTTTTAATTGTCGGTACCTCTTCACTTCATATTGTTTTAGCTTAAGGTATCACCATCGATGCGATCAATTTGGACACCCAGTATCTCAACCTATTTTAACACAGGGTGATTCTTAATGTACTTTTCTGAACGTCCAGCCACTCCATTAATTGGAGGAGGAAGGTATCAGTGGTATAAGAACCCCAAAAAAATATATACAGGGTCCGCCAAATAATTTTTTTTTTTTTTTGAAAAATCCTATAAAAAAAACTGCTGGATATTTTCTCAAATTTCCTTTTTTATTTAAAAGTACAATCCTTCCGCTTAATAATGGAAAATAATTCCATTCAAATGGCTGCCTCGGCTGGCCATGCCGTAGCCTAACGACATCAGCTAAGGGCGCAAAACATCGAGTGTAGCTTCGACTGTGTGGCACGTAGCGCCATCCTGTTGAAACCAAATGTTGCCAATATCCTTTGTAAACAAAAATTCTTTCAACATGGCCCGATAACGAAAATAACGAAACCCTTTACATGTCGTCTCTCTGTGTTCCGGAAAAAAATGTATCACCACCGAGGTGATCACGTTGAACGTCCGGTATCTCAGCCTTTGTCAACACAGGGTGACCATAAGCTGACATCTCTAAAAGACCAGCTTCTCCGTTTCTAGTAGGATATGTTACAGGGCTACCAGAAAACATTAAAAGATAAACATGTTTCGCACCATGCGTGTTACCCTGTTCTTTGTCCGAAATTACATAACTTGTTCTTCATATTTTTCCTTTCAAGACTCTTCACAAAAATTCTTAATCCTTTCTTCCCCCTAAGATTAACATTTTTTTCTTCGAATTAAAAAAAATCATGTCTCATCATACAAGTTCAGAAAGATGTGTCCGAAAAAGTCATGTTGGACAGCCTGCATCTCAGGTTATGTTAACACAGGGTGTCTTTTACATTTTTCATATTGGTTTTTTCTTTACTTCGTAGGAATTTCAAAAAGGATTTCATATTCGTTAAGAGCAGGGACAAATTGACAAAATATATGTCATTGCCGAGGTTAGCACGTAGGACACCCTGTATCTGAGCATATATGAGAACAGGGTGACTTTTCTGAAAGCCTAGTTGGTGCGATGTTGGGAGGAGGTGTTACAAAATCCAAAAAAAAACCGCAGTGTGTTACCCTGTCTTCAGCTGCCTAACTTTTTGTTTCATCCTTTTTTCCTTCTTCTCCAAAAGTCTTTATATAACAATATTTCCATAGTTTTCCTTCCATTTTACTTTTTCAATTTTCTTTTTTTTTTTAAAAATTAGGAAAAAAAATTTCTTTTTTTTTTTAGAAAAACTAAGAATTTTTTTTTTTTTTAAGAACTAAGGAAAAAAATTAATTCATATTTGTGAAGAAAATTTTTTTTTCTTAATTTTTTTTAAAAAAAACTAAAAACCATTTTTTTTTTTTAAAATTAAGAATTTTTTTTCCTTTTTTTGTTATTTTTTTTAAAAAAAAAAAAAAAATTTTCTTAGTTACTAAGAAAAACTAAGAACATTATTTTTTTTTTTTTTTTTTTTAAAAAAACTAAGAAATTTTTTTTTTTTTTTTTTAAAAATATAAGGATTTTTTTTTTTAAAAAATTAAGAAAGAAATTTTTCTTCACAAATTTGTATTAATTTGTTTGCAAGTATTTCAAAAAAATGCATATAGGTTGAGCTTGCGGTTCAGAAAAATGTTTACCTACCGAGTTGGTCATGTTGGACACCCGGCACCTCAGTCTCTGTTGACGCTTTTATTTTTTGTTAAGCCCAGTTAATTCGTTCGTGGAAAAGCTACTACAGTGCTATTAGAAAATTAAAAAAACATATAACCGACATAAGAGCCATTTTTTTCCAAGCTCGATTTTTAATAGAATTCGATAGCAAATTGTTAAGAGTTAAGTTAATATTTAAAATTTAAAAATTTATATTTACAAAGATATAGCAAATTCAATGTTATGCTTTACCACACCAAAAACCCTGTCCTGTAAAATTTTCTTTTTGGCACTTGTAGACTTAAGTTAGGGCTCGTTATATTCCTTGATATGATGATAATGATTTTTCCTTCTTCTCCAAAAGTCTTTATATAACAATATTTCCATAGTTTTCCTTCCATTTTACTTTTTCAATTTTCTTTTTTTTTTTAAAAATTAGGAAAAAAAATTTCTTTTTTTTTTTAGAAAAACTAAGAATTTTTTTTTTTTTTAAGAACTAAGGAAAAAAATTAATTCATATTTGTGAAGAAAATTTTTTTTTCTTAATTTTTTTTAAAAAAAACTAAAAACCATTTTTTTTTTTTAAAATTAAGAATTTTTTTTCCTTTTTTTGTTATTTTTTTTAAAAAAAAAAAAAAAATTTTCTTAGTTACTAAGAAAAACTAAGAACATTATTTTTTTTTTTTTTTTTTTTAAAAAAACTAAGAAATTTTTTTTTTTTTTTTTTTAAAAATATAAGGATTTTTTTTTTTAAAAAATTAAGAAAGAAATTTTTCTTCACAAATTTGTATTAATTTGTTTGCAAGTATTTCAAAAAAATGCATATAGGTTGAGCTTGCGGTTCAGAAAAATGTTTACCTACCGAGTTGGTCATGTTGGACACCCGGCACCTCAGTCTCTGTTGACGCTTTTATTTTTTGTTAAGCCCAGTTAATTCGTTCGTGGAAAAGCTACTACAGTGCTATTAGAAAATTAAAAAAACATATAACCGACATAAGAGCCATTTTTTTCCAAGCTCGATTTTTAATAGAATTCGATAGCAAATTGTTAAGAGTTAAGTTAATATTTAAAATTTAAAAATTTATATTTACAAAGATATAGCAAATTCAATGTTATGCTTTACCACACCAAAAACCCTGTCCTGTAAAATTTTCTTTTTGGCACTTGTAGACTTAAGTTAGGGCTCGTTATATTCCTTCATGCCTGTGTTACCCTGTTCTGCTGTACTTTGTCAGATGTTTCATAACTTTGCGCCCCTTTCCTTTAAGGCTTTTCTCAATTTGATAATAACAATAAAAACCATATTTGTATAAGTTGTTTTCGTCGTTTTGTTTTCTTTCTTTCTTTTAATAAATAAAACCAAACCGTGTCATTGAACTTTAGGGAACAGGGATATGTTTTTGTATGGAAACCTTTTACTTTTCTTTGTTCAAAACTTTTCAAAAGAAACGTCAAACAATGACTTTAGACAAAAAGAAAAAAAAACGTAGCAGTTAACACCACCCATCATATTTATAAATGCGACGCTACGCTACAATGGACAACAGTTGCCACGGCAAAGTGGATATTTTGACAGTAACCAATCATTGTAGCCAACATGGTTGTTGACATTACCATTACAATAACTATGCTATGATTACCATAACAATCCAAGTGTCCATCAATATGAGAAGAATCAAAGTAATAACAACACCTTCACCGCCATGACCACCAACATCATCATCATCATCATCGTCGTCGGCTGAATCATTATGACTGACTAAACCGCTGAAGATGTTTGTTGTATGGGAGAAATTTCCAAAAACAAAACTCATAGCACCACCGATACCGCCTCTACAACTCCCCGCCCCAAAAAATATCACAAAAGTCCATTCTGCTTGGGCCAAAAGTTTTGGCTCTCATGGCCCAGTCATCAATTGTAGCCAATTGTGTTGAAATTTCCGTTTAACTTGTTGGCTGCTGCTGTTGCTGGCGATGATGATGATGATGACACGAACCCATAAGAATTTTTTTTTTTTACTTTTGGACAAAAAAAAAACGCAAACAGACAAACAAAACAATAAAACACAGATACATATCAAGATCATAAAAAATAAAAGGTTTTGGACCGGTTTCCATATATTTCGAATTTTATTTCGAATATATGAAGAAAATAATTAACATATAACAACATATCGCCGCAATTGTCGATTTAAAATTGCAAACAGAAATTAAATAAATGAAGATGAAGATGTCTTCATGAACAGTGGAATGGAAATGGTAAATGTGCTGGTGAAATATAAAAAAAATATTCGCCAATATTAATTCAAATTGAAAGTACGATAAAAAAAAGATAAATTCATATCCTTTTTTTATTTTAATTTCAATTTAATGTGATATTGGCGAATTTGAAAAATTTACGATTTTTAAGTTCAGTTATTAGTTGTCACCTAGTCTAACAGCCTGTGTCCCCACAGGGTGACCTTTATGTGACTTTTCTAAAAGTCTTCTCTACTAACCAGTCATATATTTCATTCATTAGTTTCGGCACCCTGTCTGTCAGCCTGTATCGTTACAGGGTAACCATTAGATGACTTTTCTAAAAGGTTAGCTACTTCGCTGTCTGTCAGCCTGTGTCGTTACAGGGTAACCATTAGATGACTTTTCTAAAAAGTTAGCTACTTCACTGTGTGTCAGCCTGTGTCGTTACAGGGTAACCATTAGATGACTTTTCTGAAAGCTCCATAGCTCACTACCAATCACACATAGATTTCATTCATTAGTTGCGGCACCCTTTCAACCTTTATTGATGCTGGGTGACCATTAGATGAGTTTTCTGAAAGCTCAGCTACTTCTTTACCAACCAGTCATAGATTTTATTGTAATCACTTCATTAGCTTCGATGCCCTGTCGGGGTCAGCCTGTCTTGATCAGCCAGGGTGATCATCACTTCATTACATTCGACACCCTGTATTCACTCAGGGTGACCATCAATGACTTTTCTCAAAGCCCAACTACAGGGTTCTCCAACAAGATGTGTTCTAAAGAAAAATGATTTTTTTTTTAAATAAATGATCGAATTTTTATTTCATAATAAAGAGGAAGCTATGCCGTTAATAATGAAAAACAACATAAGTCAAATGTTGTTGAAGCGTGTATCGTTCCATTTTTAGTAATGGCGTAGTTTCTACTTGTCAAATGTCTAAGAATAAAAGTTTTAAAAGTGACAGCTACCGAAATACCGTTACAAAATTTTTTTTTCTGGTATTTTTTTCCGCCCTTCCCCGCCTTGGTTCACATGCCGCCATCCAATAAATTACCATTGTCCACATCTTTTGCAAATATTTGCCCAAACTAAAATGTTTATTTTACAGCTTGAGTTCAAATTTCATTTGAAAGACGCGAAATTTATTTTCTCCCCCCACCACCTCCTCGCCAAAGGCTTCGCTTTGTCGAACTCATCCCATCCCATCACAGTTGTGATGTTTTTGTCATTATGTCATGATTATGGTTAATTTTTCGGTCATTTGCATCAAATGTCCCTGTGAGCCGTAATTTAGTGCTGTGTTTTTCCATGAAATTTGATAAATTTCCATTTTTAATCTCTTTGGCAAACATTAACGTTTGCCATCAACAAAACTGTTTATTTTTTCCATTTCGAAAATATTCTCAAATTTCAGGCGGTCTTCGGCGAATATGATCCTTTTAATGTTTGCTTGTAAACACCGCCCATGTATCTCTATGCTGCTGTGCTGGCAGGGCGGTGGACATTTTTTTTTTTTTTTTATTAATTTCATTGTCGATGTCGCTTTTTGTTATGAAAACTTTACTATTACATTAAAAAGGATAACTGGAGGAGGGGGCGGTGAGGAAGCCATCCAGCCGGGTGTGTTCATAAAATATCAATTACACTCGTCGTCGTCGTCTTGCCCTCCCCTTGCCCGATTACCAACTACATACATAATGTTGGGAAAATTCGCCTTTATTGACATGATTCGAGAGGCTGTTGGGTGCTGCTGCTTCCTCATCACTGTTGACAACCATGGTTAACTGGCGCACATCAACTCTTTTGTTCGGCTTGTCATTGGTTTCATTTAATGTAAAAAATTTCATGTCCTTACTCAAACAGGCACACTCGAAATAATGTTTTCGTTCGTTTGCTGCGCTCACAGCCCACACGTGTCATTTACATGATTTTTATGACAGAGACACAACCGGAAACTGTTGGTGGGAAATGCATAAAAGTGTTTGTGTGATCCTAAGTAAACTGAAATAAGCATGCCAGAGAGAAGGACAAAAACAACAAACAACAACCCTTTTTTTGTTGCCCTTAGCACGTATCGGGAAAAACCGGATTCATCATTTGGTGAAATCTCGCCCCTCATTTTCCAGTACTTGAAAAACCATCAGCTTTCACGCACGTTTGCTATCGATGGCATCATCGCAAACACACACGCACACACATGTGTCCTGTTGGACAGACGACGACAAACCACTTCATCTTTAATTTTCCATCATTTAGGCATTCACTCATAGAATCGCTGAAACTAACCAACAGCGTGGCAAAAATATTCAATTCGATGCATTTTTGTACTCGTACTCGTTATCAGCAGAAATAAGTTTCACATTGTTCGTTATTTCGCTGGCATATTTGCGGTTGTTTGTATCGTGTTATTACGCGATAGTGCTGGTAGTGTACCTCCCCTTGTCCGAGCGTCCGTTTGTGCCTGTGTTCACCCTGTAATGAGGCGCGGGTCAAGGGTGGCTGCTGCCGCCTTTACTGTGGATATGTTGGAAAATAGTTTTGTTAATAAATGGCTGGTGCGGTTTGAATTAAGTTTCATTGAAATACGCCGAGGTAGGGAGTTTATATTTGTATTTATTTATTATTAATTACAATACAAAGTAAATTTATATTTTAATTTTGGGTCCAAGGGTTAACCGGGTGACACCGACCAAATGGCTTGTTTTTTTTTGTTTGCAGCGACAGACCAAAGCCGCTGGTGGGAATCGAACCCACAACCCTCACGCTAAACACGCTACCAACTTGCGTTCCGGGGCCCTTCAAGTTCATACAATAGTTTGTTTTGCCGGCCTTTATGATTCGTTTCTTTGTTGCCAATCACCTGACAACGCCATCTACATGTTAGTTCAGCAATGTTCGTAGCAGCGATTCTATAGTATTTCCCAAAAAACATGTAATTTTTTTTTATAGAAAAGCTTTTCTTTCCATACCAACAAAAATCTACTCATTAAATTCAAATCAAATATCTTAAAACGCAAACATGAGACATAGATGGCGCTAGCAGCTTAGAAAACCCACTCACTTAATGACGTTTTTCATAGTTCAGTCACATTGACACTCTCTACATTTTTTTATGGTAAAAACCTTTATCAAACTTAATTATGAGACATAGATGGCGCTAGTAGCGTTGCTAGTGCAGTCTCACAGCACCGTAAGAAGTTAAGTCACACGTTTGTTGTCAACTTTTCACATCAACATCGAGCTTAGGAGCTTAACTTTAAATCCGTCTAGTTTTTTCTAGTAAATAATACATTCTTACAAAGAGGTAATACATAGGTGGCGCTGGCAGCAATTTAATAATTTTTATAAGCACTGAGAAATTATTGTCTATAAAAATACAAGTCAAAAACCATAATGAAGTTAGATTAAATACCGTTCAATGATAACTACTACAGGCAGCGCCATCTACATATCAATAGGAAAACAACATAAGTCCTATTTTCAACAATATGCAACGTGCATACTCATATATAAAAACGATTATCTAGAAACGTGGAATATCCAGAGGGTGAATTACAATAAACGTTTTTCAGGGATTTTCAGTGAAAACGACAAAGGTTGATAAATGAGGATACGTATATTTTAAATAATTAGGTAAAAACGTTGAAAGACAGATCTGTAAAATAATCACTAGCGCCACCTATGACTCGGGAAGGTAAGTGACGCTTTGAACAAAATTCCCCGCAACCTCGAATTGGGGAACATTTCCAGCCCTTCGGATTTGTAAATTGAGATTTTCCTCGGGCCGATATTTTGAATATTCTTGAGGAATGGGTTAGAACTAAACAGCGCCACCTATATCTCACGGATAAATCCCTGTTTACTTACCATGTCATTGTGGTATGAAAATTGAAAAATGGTTCGCATTGAAGGTACAGCGTCTAATCAACATTTTTCTGCTTAACATTTTTCTTTTGTTTTGACCCACTGTGCATTATATGGGTTTAACGGAAATCCCTTGTTGTTTTGCCAGTTATAGTTGTTGTTGTTTTTTTTTTTTGAGGTTTCGCGATAAAAACTCGTATTTGTTTTAGGGAAAACCCTCATCTCTCGCTATCGCTCTTGGGTGGGAAGGGGAAATGAAAGAGTAATGATTGACTCTGTGCTGTGGCGGCCGAGATGTGTGTTTGGTTGTTATTATTATGAAATTTTGTTGCGGTTGTCAATATCTTTCGCTGCCTGTATTCTGGTTATCAGTTAAAACATATGCAGCGTATTATTTTTGTTCGGCTGTCGAGCTACCATCCTCTCTCTAGCGTTGGTCCCGTCTTATGGTGATATCCTCAGTGGACAAGAATTTATGTGCAACAGTTTTTTATCTTCTTCGATTCTATTGTACAACTGTTTGGACAATCTATTGACCGCAAAAGATCTTTGGGGAATTGAAACTTTAACATGAATTGGTGAGAAGCGGAAGTGGAAGCTTGGGCAAATGGTGGCTTCTGCCAAACGGGTACAGAAGAAATTGCATTACAAAAAAAAAAAACTTCCTTTGTCTCTCTACAGAGATAAAAGAGAGGCAGCTCTATGAAATACGACTCACTACACTCCCCGATGATAATTAGTTGAGTTGCTCATTTACTCAAAATTTTAGATATTCCATAAGTTTCATACATTTTCCACACTTATCACTTTAACCTCGTACCGGAGCTACACTACAAGTAGGAATTTCCTTCCACCACCAACACAAACTGCCAGCAATTCTTCTTTGGTGCTAGGATTTTTTGTTGTTGCTTCAATTTACAGCAATTTTTAGTTACTTTAGTTAAATGACAATTTTTATAGCTGCCCGGGGAGAAGATATGTCTTTCAGTCTCTAACCTTAAATTTATTATTTAAAAATCGTATTAAATTCATATCGTATGCATATTTTCGGGGAATGGTTGTATTTTACGGATAGTCAACTCGCCGGAAAGACAGTGGCAAAAAAAAAACAAAAATGGTCCTTCGACATCGAATATCATTTGTTTCACCGTTGGCTTAGTACGAGATATAATTCTCGTTCACTGTAAAGAAGGACATGGATAAGAAGAAAATCTTTTCCAACCATCAAGCTGATAAATAAATCATTATAGGCAAACAGTTATTATTAGCCTATAACAAACACTAATTCTAGGCCACTTTGTTTAACCGCAATCACTTTTGCTTAGGACGAGATATAATTCTCGTTCACTTTCAAGAAGGACATGGATAAGAAGAAAATCTTTTCCAACCATCAAGCTGATAAATAAATCATTATAGGCAAACAGTTATTATTAGCCTATAACAAACACTAATTCTAGGCCACTTTGTTTAACCGCAATCACTTTTGCTTAGGACGAGATATAATTCTCGTTCACTGTGAAGAAGGACATGGATAAGAAGAGAATCTTTTCTAAGCATCTAGCTGATAAATAAATCATGAGTTGTATTATAGGCAAACCGTTATTATTAGCCAATAACAAACAGTAATTCTAGGCCACTTTGTTTAACCACAATCACTGTTGCTTAGGGCGAGATATAATTCTCGTTCACTTTCAAGAAAGACATGGATAAAAAGAAAATCAAGCCTTAAGCTAAGGAATGAATCATGAGTTTTTTAACAGCCTATAACACTTTGAAGAGCCACAATCACCGTTGCTTGGCACGAGATGTAATTCTCGTTCACTTTAAAAAACCACATGCATAAGAGGAAAATCTTTGCTGAGCATCCAGCAACTGGACACATGCGAAGTGTAAGCCTGAGATTTTACCCTCTCCTGACAGGCAGGGCTCTTGAGGCCCACCTCGACATCTGGGGTCTATCCATGATAAAGCTGGTCTTTAAATCAAGTGATTATTCTGATAATTCTCAACATATATTTAAAGGTCATTGCCCCATCTTTAAGCCAACTATCCACACTGTATGTCTGCTGTTTTGTAGGAGTGTCTACTGTACGTTGTTTACAACTACCAACGATGAAGTGTCAAATCATTTTATTTGTTCTTTATCATCGACCCTTCGTAGCCGACTTTTCCTTTTTTTTTCTTCTCTTTTTTGTGTGGCCATTTGCGTCAAGGCTTCCTACTCATTTTCCTTACAATTTGATAAGCATGTGAATTCATGTTAACAGATGATACGTTATGTATGTGTTCGGGTCTGTCGGTCCCTCCATTCGTCCCTCTGCCTCTCTGTGTGTCTATAAGTTCCTTTTTACTACGGCGATAAATATTTTGAAAATTAATGGCTTTCAAACTTGAAATGTTTTGCGGGAGTAGTAGGGGATTAGATGGAGGTGGGTGTGTGTGTGTGTGTCGATGTCCGTGATTTTGTCGACAAATTCCGTTTAGCTGCTCCTGTTCGTTATTTGTTGACTTTCATTTCCTTAGCACTTTGTATAAATCCATAGGAACGATATTGGCTGATAGGAAGGAGTTGGGAAACATAGAATACATTTTTAGGGAAAACATAACTTTAAGGGTAACCTTTAAAAAGGGTAAAGCCAATGGAAATATTTGCGCCTATAAATTCTTCAATCTAACTCCTTGATGTTACGTTTCTTTGGCGAATCTTCGTTAATTCCTCTAATTTTTTTAAAACGATTAGTAAACGAACTATTTATTTCACATAAGCGAAAATTCGCTGTTTTAGCTTTTTTGTTCCGAGTTTATTTTTGCCTTGACGATAAAGGCAAAATATTAGGATGTTGATTAATTATGGGCCTTAAAATTTAAACCACATATTCAGGTTTTATGTATGTTTTTATGAAGGAAATTTGAATTTTAAACCTTTCGTAAATTTTTATGAATCATAATTTTTGTAAATCATCTATTATTTTTTCCTCGACGATAAACATTTATCGCTTAGGGGAAGAATTTTAATTTCAGAAAACAAGTTCTTTTGATTCCCTTTTTCTTTAAAACACTTCAATGAAGTTTCTGAAATTAAAACAATTTTCCAATGATTTACAACTTGACAAATATATTTTTTCGCTAGGCGATACATTTTTCGCTGAGACGAATATGCCAGTGTTTTTTATTATTATCATAATTTCAGTAATACCAAAGCTTCTAATACTACAATACTTCTACTGTAAAAGCGACCATTTATGCTTTGGCGATAAATTTTTCGCTTAAGCGAAATTTGTAGATTTAAGCAGTTTTCTGCCTCAAATACACAAAATATTGACTAACATTTGTTAAACGGTCAATAATATACACTTATCGCTATTTATGCTTTGGCGATAAATTTTTCGCTTATGCGAAATTTGTAGATTTATGCAGTTTTCTGCTTCAAATAAACAATACATTGACTACTAATTGTTAAATGGTCAATAATATACACTTATCGCTTTGGAAATAAATTTTTCGCTTAAGCGAAATTTTTAGATTTAAGCAGTTTTCTGCTTCAATTACACAACACATTGACTAATATTTGCTAAACGGTCAATAATCTAGACTTATCGCTTGGGCGATAAATTTTTCGCTTCGGCGATAAATTTTTCGCTTCGGCGAAAATTCAAAATGTTTTTAATTTTTGGTAATATGGTGGTGATATTACATCTATAATAAGGAGCGGATTTTGAAAACTTTGTCTGGGCGATATATTTTTCGCTTGAGCGAAATTTTAATTCTTTTTTATTTTCGTTGTAAGATAAGCCTGACAAAAACCCTGCTTTGACAATAATGGTATTGCTTTTAACATCAAAAAATACCTAATTATGGAATTTTCTCCTCGGCGAAAAATTTTCCGCTAAAGCGAAATTTCAATTCTTTCATTTAGTTTCAACTTTATTTAATGCTTAATTAATCAAATATTGTTATACATCCCATAAAGTCATTTATCGCTTTGACGATAATTTTTTCGCCTAAGCGAAAATTTAAAACTTATGTAATTCGACATTTTTCCGATGCTCAAATTACTCTTATATGAAAAATAAATATTTTTAAAATCTTTCGCATCGACGATAAATTTTTAGCTTCGGCGAAATTTTGAAATTTTTGTAATTTATGATTTTACGATGGTGATATTACATCTATAATAATGAGTAGCGTATTATGAAATTTTCGTCATTTATCGCTTTGACGATAATTTTACCGCCTAAGCGAAAATTTATATCTTATGTAATTCGTCATTTTTCCGATGCTCAAATTACTCTTATATGAAAAATAAATATTTTTAAAATCTTTCGCATCGACGACAAATTTTTCGCTTCGGCGAAATTTTAAAATTTTTGTAATTTATGATTCTACGATGGTGATATTACATCTATAATAATGAGTAGCGTATTATGAAATTTTCGTCATTTATCGCTTTGACGATAAATTTTTCGCTTAAGCGAAAATTTAAAATTTATGTAATTTGCCATTTAGACGATGCCCAAATTACTTCTAATATGAAAAATAAATATTTTTGAAATGTTTCGGCTCGACGATAAATTTTTCGCTTGAGCGAAAATTGGCGATTTTTTAGCCTATATTGCTTTTTCGATAGAGGTTATCATTGTTTGTCGATAATATAGTGCTAGAACTTTCTTTCGCCACCTTAACACTATATTATTTGTTGTGGCGATACATTTATCGTTGTAGCGAAAATATGTTATCTTTGGATTTTTGCTGGATAAGGGCCCAATACTACGTCGCATTTGAATGTTTTGCATTTTCCACTTTTTTTTCTACATGGCGATAAATTTTTCGCTTCAGCGAAAATTTGTGATTTTTATTTCTGTGGATTAACGTTATCCAAAAAATACATTGTTACACTGTCCAGAACATCATAATCGGCCGATATATTTGTGGCTTTTACAATAATTTCTCGCTTTGTTAATTTTTTTTCATAATACTATGAGCACGAAACATTTTTCGCTTAATCGAATATAAACGATTTTTTTTTATTTGTAAATATTGGTTTATGTCATGTGATTTTACGAATATAAGTATGCCATACTCGAGACAATGTCCATTTTGAATTTGAAAATCGCTGGCTAAAACGATTTTTAAATTTCGTTCTAAATATTAATGTGAGTGAGCACTTCTTTGAAACTTGCCACGGAAAAAATAGAGATTCATAATCTTGCAACAAATAACCATTAGTCTTTATGACGCTTTTATGTTGCACGGCCATTAACGAAAATGCGACGAGTTCCTTAACCTTCACGACAGCTTTACGAAATTCGCTTATGCGTCTCTGTACCACTCCAAGAATAATAACACACACACATACGCCGCCATAGTAGATTTTATATTTTGTCGTTGTTCTCGACATCGGCGCGAGAAAAAGTGAACTTCAGGCAATTTGCTTTCATTTCATTACGTTAATAAAGTTTCTAACAACTGTGGGTTTGAGGCTCTGCCTACTTACTCACTCAGTCACTCCACTCAGAGCGAATGGTCGGTCGGTCGGTCGGTGTGGATGCCATAGGTGGTGTAAAGTAGAATCTCAACCAGCGAAGACAAAAACTTTATTGAAAATTACAGAAATGGCATATTTTGCATACCAACTGGAGCACAGCTCAGACCGACCAACCAACCGAGAGAAAACTGAATGGAAAAAATTCTACTAATGGTGCACGAATGTTTAAGAATTCAAAAAGCTACGAAAAGTTATGGTGCTGCCGAGCGGGGCGGGGGTCGAAAAAAAATGTGTTTTTGATGAATAAACGGAAGGCGAGAAAGTATTTAAGGCATTTGTTCGCATTGCTAGACGTGCAGAAAGCGAACAAAAAGGAGCTCTAAACATCAATTCTAGATTCATCACAACCGCCTACCCATGCGCGCCCTCGCCCATCCCGCCGAAATCCACAAAGTAGTCTTTTGTTAGGCGGAATATGCTCACACGAATTCCGTACGGGTGCGGTTTTTGGCAAAGCGAACAGACGAACGGCCAACCATGTTCAACTACGTGTCCTTCCGCCTTATTCCTGTGTACTCGCTCTCTCTGTCTCTCTTCCTCTATCTTTTCGGTTCGTGTCTATTTAAAAACATGATGTTTTGTGTCATTAAATTGAAATGAATGAAAAATGTCTCGTTAAGTAATAGATTTTCTCTGTTTTTTTTCTATTCTAGCGATTTCGTTACTTATAGCGGATTTCGTGTCATTAAAGTTGAATGAAGTGTGTGTGTGGTGATTTTTTTGAAGAGGATGTTGATAATGTTGTTGGTTGGAACAGACGGATAAAGGGACGTTTAGGGAATAGCCTGATGGCGGTGACTGAAGAAATTGCGCGGTTAATGAAAAATTCAATTAATTTTAAAACTGTTTTTGGTTTTGATGGCAAACGAAATCGCTTATCGCCAACATGAAGTAACAACGCAGCTTTTTGTTTTCCTCCTTCGTATTCTGTCAAATTATCTGTTACGATTTGTGGTCGGGGCACGGAGGAACCGTCATCAATTTCATAGAAGAAACAAATTATAATTGGAGTAAAGCGAAAATACTCTCAAGGAAATTGGGTTTTAAATGATTGAAACCTTTTTGGTAAAAGTGCCAATCAAAGACCCGAGATTTACTTATTACTTAACTCTCTTAATATTTAATGAAGGATCAGACGGAGACAAACATCCCCTCACAGCAGTGATCGGTGTACGATAGACTAGTTATACTCATTATCGGGGACCGATTGGTTGAAGCCGGCTCAGAACGGCTGATGCTCGTCAAGTGGCTGACATTTCATTTCATTTACTAAGTCAATGGACATTTATGATGCGAAAAACGGCTGCACAATAATGAAAAAAATAATATTTTTTTTTTATACAGAAATTGTGTTTTCCCCAAATTTTGTTTTCCCCAAATTTTTTTTTTTTTACAAAATTTTTTTTTCACCAAATTTTTTTTTTTTCAACAACATTTTTTTTCCAACAAAATTTTTTTTTTGAACAAACATTTTTTCTTTAAGAAAAAAATTTTTTTTAAAAAAAAATTTTTTTTTCAACAATATTTTTTTTTTTAACAAAAATTTTTTTTTTCCACAAAATTTTTTTTTTTCAACAAAAATTTTTTTTTTCAACAAATTTTTTTTTCCATATTTCAACGGGCGCCATAGGCGCAGAACAACTTACTAATTATTGAAATAAAGCGTTATCGCTTGAGCGAAAAATTTTTTGTAAAAGATGAAACATTTATTAAAATGCACAAAATTCTCTGACGAGCTTTTAAAAAATTTAATTAAAGAAACATGAACGAATAGATTACGGAAAGCGATAATTTGATTACCAACGCGAAAACTATTGACGATATAAGGGAATGCATTAAATTAATTAAGTTGAATTAATTTAATTAATTAGGTTAAATTAAATTAATTTCTTTTTATTAATTTAATTAATATTATTAATTTAATTAATTTTTTTTAATTTAATTAATTTTATTAATTGAAGTAATTTTATTAATTTTATTTATTTTTTTTATTATATTAATTTAAATTAATCTAATTAATTTAAATTAATTTAATTACTTTAATTAATTTAATTAATTAATTTAAATTAATATAATAAAAAAAAAAAAAATTAATAAAATTACTTGAATTAATAAAAATTAATTAAATTAAAAAAATTAATTAAATTAATAATATTAATTAAATTAATAAAATGAAATTAATTAAATTTTTAATTTAATTTACCTAATTAATTAAATTAATTCAACTTAATTAATTTAATGCATTCCCTTATATTTTATTAATTTTATTAATTTAACTAATTAAATTTAATTAATTCAAGTAATTTTATTAATATAATTAATTATTAATTTAATTAATTTTTTAATTCAATTAAGTAAATTAACTCAATTTTATTAATATAATTAATTAATAATTTACATTTTTATTTATTTATTTATGTTAATTAATTTGCTTAATTTTATTATTTTTTTAAAAAAAATTTATCACTTGTTTAATCAATTAGTTTTACTAATTTACTTAATTTTTTATTTATTTAATTAAATTATATTTATTAATTAAAATAATTTTTAATCAACTTAATTAAATTAATGAAATTTAATTTAACTGAACTAATAAATTTATTTTAATAAATAAATTCAAATAATTAAATGGTTTTTATTTGAATTAACTTCGTTTTAATTTGTTGAAAAACTATTTAAATAACCGAACATTTTTTGTTTTTTTGTTTACGGAACACCAAACTTATTTTTTTGTCGCCCCTAAAATTTACTAGGACTCATAAACTCTTGTCACATACACTGACCACAAATATTCGCCGTTAATGTCAGCCAAGGCAGCCACTGACGCCCGCCTTGCAACCATTTTCGCTCCTTTTTTTGTTCGTGGCAATAAAGGACGAGGGGAGCAACGAAATGCGGCGACGGCGACAACGACAGCCAAAAGGGAAAGTGTCAACATGGCCGGCAACGCAAACATAATACATGTCAAAGCTCTTTTGTTTGTTGATATGATTTATTAATTCACATGCAGATTTTTTCGCTGAGTTTGGTTTCTTTTTTTTCATTTGCCATGCATCATGGGCTCTCTCTCGCTCGCTCGTTTGCTCGCTGTGTTAGCCTTCTGCAATGGCAGTTTATTTACCCACATGAATAGCCCATGTTTGCCAACTCAGTTGGTTGGTTGTTCATTTTGTTGTGGCTTTTTTCTGTCGTTTGTTCTTTTTCCTTTGTCCTTCTGCGCCCGTTCGTATTTGTTGGTAATGCAGTAAAAACTATAAAAAGGCACAACAACAACAACAAGAAAACCAAAATATTATGGAGTATATTTTTGTTAGCCCGACACTCTTTGGGGACCATGGTCGAGGATATCATCATGATAACATGTGAAAGAGTGTAGCCGGAACAAAATTGCTAAAGTAGGCAAAAGAGTGAAAAACAACAAGAACTATGCATTTGCCGTCAGTAGATCCTTTGGCATTTTTAGGCAAATTTTCTTTTTTAGTTCGTTTCGATTCAGTGAATATGAAAACAATGATGGTTTAAGCGAGATTTACAGATAAAGCAAAGCAACCCAAAAAAAAGGACTCTTAATTTTTCCATGACCACACACATTTTGCTAAAGTGAGCGATTTATCGCTCTTGTGAGAGAGTATTATTTTTACGATATGATGTAGCGTGCCTCGGATTTCATATACACAAAAAGCAGATAAATTTGCACAAACCGACAGTGTGTGAATTTATGAGCCATATGTGGAATCATTGGCATTTTCATCGGGAAACGCATAATTTCCTATTGAACCAAATTTTATTTCGCTTTCATTCTCGTGCAAGGACTGTACATCCTCATACACATATTGGCCTCAGATGGTCGGGAGCAATTTAAGCAAAACTGTTTGCCGATGCCATACAGGTCCTAATCCGATATTCTCACAGCTTACCTAGTCAGTTGCTTCGGCGGCAAACAATTCCAATCAATCCAAGTAGTCAGACACCAGTGGCTACAATAACGTTCTAAAATTCACTCTGCATGGAAAATCTATTCAAATCACCAAAATCAAAAAAAAATGTACCCACCATCATAAAATTCTAGTGTTTTTGAAGGTGGTCACTTGTACGTTTTTCTTTTTCAGCTCTCGTATTCATTTATCCTTTTCCTCTTTTTTCTCACCTATGATTGTTTTGAAAATTGAAGAGGTGTATCGGAGCACTTGTGTAGAGTCTAACACTCACAGCGGTCACAATTAAACGGGCCTTCTTATTAATGCCCTGCCATTCTTTTCGCATGCAAAAAATCCGCTCATGAAGTTAAAGTTGTCATTCTCATCAGACTTCTACTTTCTGGTGAATAAAAACAATGCAGCCTCCAGTACGATTTTCTTGCCGACAGACAAGACCTTCTAATCGTCCTGTCTTTCAGTGTTGCATTTTTTCACATTCCGTCCTCATAGGAAGCCCTTTTCCGGCGGCCACGAGGCCTTCTGCCTTTCGAGCCCATGTTAGTACCATTGCTATTCACACACACATATATACCTGTCAGTTTATTATTATGAGCCACTTGAAAATATCATTTGCAGTGCGTGCTTGAAAACTACTGAAAGGGTTTCAAATTGTGTTAGCTGTTTTTTTTTTTGTTCATTCTCTTATTCGATTTTGAGCCCATCTCAATTTCTTTTTTTCTTTTGACATGGCTATGGCAAAATAACTGATCAAAAAAAAATATAAAAAAAAAACATTATGTTGGGCAAAGTTTCTGTAGTATTCCTATTGCATATGCGCTCAACTAGATAACATATGAAGCCTCCGTACCGATGCAGGACGAATTGTATTCCAAATGTAATTACAAAATTTCTCCAGCCTGCTTTACATAGTGGATTAGTGAAGCCTGTTGTATTGTTAAGGAATTATATTATGGTACGATTCAGGTTTCTCTATAAATAATAACAATTATGAATACAGAATTCCTCAGGACGTATATTTTTTCAGATCTTCCATCATGTGTTTTGGGTACAACTAACTTATTGTTTGGGCGCAAATACATTATTGTTTGGGCGCAAATAAATTATTGTTTGGGCGCAAATACATTATTGTTTGGGAGCGTAAAACGATTCCAGGTAGGAGTGAGCCGTCTTACAAAAAAAAAGTCCGCCTCTGCCACAGTGTTTAAATTTTCCGTTTGTGTTCCTTTTCAACAAAATACACTTGGCCTGCAAAAAAAGTTCATTTGAACTAACATCGACCCAAACACATGTTTCTACGCACATCAAACTGTGCTGAGTACAGTATTTGCAAATGATTTCGGCCGTTGTCTCCAATAAATTGAACTGTCGCACACTTTTTGGTTGGTCTCAAAAATATTCAAATATTTTTTTTTTGCTTGTGAAAACATAAATCATCTACACCGGTCTACAATAAGTTTTCATAGTAAACTTTTCATAGACCTCTCGTCAATGGTAAATCACATTTAAGTTTTTTTTCCTGGTGTGGTTTTTTTCACCGACCTCGTTTGCCCTCTTTTTCCCCCCTTACTCTTACTCCAGCATATGTGTGAAATGTAAATTTGCACTTGATATGTTTGTGTGTGTATGTATGTCTGTGTGTGTGTGTTTTTTGGAGTATGCTCATCCATTTGGGCGAAAAAAAAAAGCATAACCAATGCCAATGCGAATGAATGTGAAATCAAATGCTTGTTTCCGTTTCCGCTGTGGTAATCTTTTACATTATAAAGCAATACAGCGCCATCATCTCACCCACCCCGCTACACCCACCTCCAACCCCTCTCCCCCCACACCATATTGCATAAAGTAAAAAAAAAAAATATATATTGTTGTTTACCCCCACCTCAAGCTAGTCTTCCCTCCCCAGATGTCCAAGGGTAAAAGAGTAAAAATTGAAAAGCGGAAAATGGAAATTGTATCCTCAGAAAAAAAAAGTTGATAGCATAAAAATTCTCTTAATGTTTTCAGCATATATAGTGGGGTATGTGTGTGTGTGACTTTCAACATGAATCCTTCCATACTTTTTCCCACTTTTGGTGATGGTGGGTACCCTCCTCAGAAGGGAATGAGGGAGAAGTTGTTATTTTCCCTGAGGTTTGTTAACATGTCCTGAAATTTCATTTCATCACAAGTGTATGTGTTGAGTGTATGATTGAGGCTTCGCATACAACGGATGTTCGCATGTGTGTATGCGAGTTTTTCATGTTGAAGTCTGTGTAAGTGGATATGTGGGGGTGAAATTGTGTCAAATTTGGCCAGGCCTTTTCCTGCTTTTCTTTGGATCCCGACACAGACGAATTCTCATGCCGCTTTCGCTAAGTAGGCCAGCTTGAAGGCCTCCCAACTGTTTACGTAGTGGCTTCTTCTGGACGACCTGTTACATGGTATATTTTTAATCTTTCTTTTGAAGAGAGCCACAATCATTTCTGCTGCCTAGCGTTAAGTGACCGATTTTAAGGAATTCTTGTTATCATTTGGAGAAATTTACTGAACATTCGAGCCACACCTTCTAGAAAGCGAATTTCTTCGCAGGCCCTCTATCATCCCTGTCATTAGAAAGGGGAGCCGACAGACTTACTCTCCAATAAGAAGCTGCCTTAATCTTAAAATACATATTACCATGCAGTTAGTCTGTAATTCAGCATGACGACCTTCTGGAATGTCATTCTTTAACCGTTGTTTAATAACAAATAATATTTCTTTCACAATCTCGCTCTTCCTTTCACACTCTCGTCCTATTGTTTCTGAGAGGCACGGCTCTATCGGTTTTCACTCTCGTTTTTTCAGTGTCTCTGTCTCTCTATCTCATGGCTCTATTATCTCTCTGTCTGTAGCTGTATATCTCGTTGTCGTTCGGTCTCTCCAGATTTCGGTTTTTTTCCATCTCCCTTTCCGTCTTTGGTTTACGAATTCTCTCTCTCACTCCCTCTTTGTATGTCTCTCTATCTCTCCCTCTGTCTCTATGTATTTCTTTACGTCTTTCTATTTATTTACATACCTATCTCTCCTCACGTCTTTCTCTCTCTCTCTGTCGATTATCTCTCGTTATCGGGCGTTCTCTCTAGATTTCTGTCATTCTCCCTCGCCCTTTCCGTCTATCGGTTACGTCTTCGTCTCTCTTAATATCTCCCTCTCTTTATATAAATCTCTATATACGTCTCTCTCTTCTATCTATATCCATCTCTCTCTTCTATCTATATCCATCTCTCTCTTTACGTCCACACGTATCTCTCTCTCCTTACGCCTCTCGCTCTCTCCCCTTCTCTCTTCATTTCTCTCTCTCCCCCTTTTGCCTCCCTTTCACTCTCTCTCCCCCTTTTGCCTCCCTTTCACTCTCTCTCGCCCTTTTGTCTCCCTTTCACTCTCTCCCCCTTTTGTCTCCCTTTCACTCTCTCTCCCCCCTCTCTCCCTTTCACTCTCTCTCCCCCTCTCTCCCTTTCACTCTATCTCTCCCCCTTTCACTCTCTCTCCCCCTTTCACTCTCTCCCGTTCACTCACTCTTTCTCCCCCTCTCTCCCTTTCACTCTCTATATCTCTCCCTTTCTATCTCTCTCTCGTTCTCTCTCTTTACATCACTCTCTATAAACGTCTCTATCTCACAACGTCTCCCTCTTCTATCTATCTCTCTATATATTAATCTCTTTACGTCTCTCTCTATCTCTTCCTCTTTACGTCTTTCTCTCTCTCTTGCTGTCGCCATTGCTCTTTATATATATGGCACTTTCTCTAATTTTCGCTTTCGATCTTTCTCTCGCTCTATCGCTTCTCTCTCACTGCCACTCTTACTCACTCTGACTTAGTCGCTTATGTGTGCTCTATCTCGGTCTATCTATCTATATCCCTCTTTCTCTTACTTTCATCCTTTGTCTCGATATCGGACTTTCTCTCTAAAATCGGCCTTTAACTCTTTCGCTTCGTATCTCACTCGCTCTTTATCTCATTCGCACTGTTCATCTCTGTCTTCATTTTAACTATTTTTCTCTTTCTATCAGTCTTACGCCATTCTGGTTTCTGTCGTTTCTATCTTATGTTTCTATATCTCTTTCTCTCTCTCTGTTGGTTTTTCTTGCTCTCTTTCTTTCTTTACTACATTTACTTTTGCAGAGCCCTCCTACATGGCCTTCCTTCTACCTGCGATTCTTTCGGTACCTGTAGTCTTTGTCACGGGTGTAATTGACAAGTGGAAATGGTATTCTGTTTGTCGGTCTCTCTCTCTCCTTCTCACCGTATATCGCCCAACATCCACACCAACGTTGTCGTCATCTTGCGATTCATTTTTACATCCTTCCATTTTATTTTGAGTTTTCCCTTTTTGCATGCATTTTCTTCTTTCGAATTTGGCTTCAGGTTTTTCTGAATATTTGAAATTGTTCGTCCAAATCGAATTCACTTTGCCAACACACTATTGGTTTTCCTTTCCTCTCCCCCCCCCCCACCCCACAATTGGTCATTTTCATTTAATTCCATGCACATGCCTTCATATCTTTGGATCATATGCATTCATACTGCATATGTCTCCAGCTTCATGATGTGAAGAATATTCCTGTCTGTCCTTTGGATTAACTACAGTGAACTATTCGGTCGAGTGACCCCTGGTGGAGGTCTGCATGGCGAGAAGGGTAACAGTATCGATCCAGGATCTGTCTGTTTATAATGGATGATCAATTACATTCTGGGCTTTTTTATATTTTCATATTTTCAATGCAACCTCCTTACACCCCCTTCGCATGACCCTTATTACTACGCCCTCGGTTTTTTTTTGTCCGGCAATCGAATATGTTTTCATGACATTTTTCACATTTCATCTCTCTCATAAAGTATTTATAACAAACATTTTTCAACATGCTCGAATTTCAATTGACTTGTTTCACATCCACTTGACTTGCTTGGTTGCGTTATTCGTTGAGGCCGAGAGTCCACCATTCCATCCATTCCGTGGGCATTCATTCGCTGTCTGCCGCATCACATGTACCAAGAGCTGCTCGGTGAAATTGAAATCAGCACAGTTCATCTGAATTCATTTGGTTTTTGTTTCTTTCCTAAGGGTTGTGGATTGTTTTTGTTTTTTTTTTTTTTCGAATATAATTTCACTGACGGCCAATGAGTTTTAATGTGGTAAGGGAAGTTATCCGATGTAGTGTATAAGGACGACACCCCTTCTCAAGGCTTGTGATATTTAAACGATGGCTATTTAAAATTGTTGGGGTCGACAGCCAGCCATTCTAATGGAATTTCCAGACAATGAAATAATAAATTTTCCCATTATTATCTAAAAACTCGGGAAGATGAATATTTTCCATGGAAATTGATTGGGAATCAAATGGTGGTAGTAGTTCTGAAAAATGTAGGCTGTGGTATGCTTTAGATTTAGAAATGTCATGGCTTCTTAGACGGTCGAAAGACGATTGTTGAGGGTTATCGGGAATGTTGGTCTTCAGAATTCACAAACACCCATTCGAACGAACACTGGGCTCTTTTTTTAACGGGAGGAACTAAGCCATTATTGTTGGCCGACTCAGGAGATTTGTGAGGCCCTCAGGATGGTTTAAAGGTAGTAACAAGGGTCATGTGTTTCCTGGGTATCACAATGGACTTCAAAGTCTAACCGAGTCTTATTTAATTTGCCTAGCTAACCTAACCTAGCCCGATATATATCTAGACTTCAAAGTCCAACTGAGTCTGCTTAGTTTGCCTTGCGATTCAATTATTTCCCATTACCATTATTCATATATTTCCCCTTATCATTTCATCCTTTACTAATTTAATTTTTTTCGCTCTCTTTTGCTTGTCTCTTTGCAGGTAGGTGACAATGTATGTATTATTCTCCCCGGTTATTCTTTTAATTTGCGTTTCCGTTTACTCCTGCATTGGCCCACGTATGTATTGCTTTGACTGACACGTTTTAGTTTTTATCTTCAAAATTCGCATCGGCCGATGATGGATGCGTTTTTTTGGGTGGGGCCTCCGATTAATTTTGTCTCACTTCAGAACATGTTTTCGCTTGCATTCAACACTAGTTGGCTTTATTATTTACTAACTACTAAGCAAAGAACAAAAGAAACTCACTCACATGTTTTTGGCTTAAAAGGCTATAAAACAAAATGTGTGTGTGTGCATAAAATATCAACAAATTAGTAGAAATGATTCGAGTTTCAGTTTATGATTGCGGTTTCAATTCTTAATTGAATTAAGGTTAAATTTTTATAGCTGCAGCTGCATGATCACACACTTAATGTTGATATTTTAAATAGTATAAATTTGTGAAGAATTTCGGCAAACGTTTCTCCCTCAACCAAATGCCTGTTTTTTTTTTTTGCAAGTTCAGCAAATTCTTGATTGGACAGCCATAAGAATTCAGTTTTAATTTCTTCGAAAACAAATTCCTCAATGGGAAACACAACAAGCGAAATTTACTGGGAAAATAATGTGATCCCCAAACACTGTGCCACATTCGAGAGCGGTTTCTGTGAATTGTAGAGTCTATGCCAGCTAAACAATTCCTGAAGCGGCCAAAAAACACCAAAAGTTGCTGATTATTTTGAAATAGTCTTGTTTCTTCTGGAAGATCTCTAGGTAAATACTATAACATGAAAAGTAAACAAAAGCAACCGAAAGAAACATGTGTTTAACGTTCGACGCTTAATAAAAAATCCAACAACAAAATAAAAACAAATACAAATAAAGAATATAAAATAAATTGACATAATATGTCTACGAACTGTCATTTAGTTTAAGACAAACATAACTCACACATCGTTCCAACCTTCTGCTCCATAGTCCGCGTGCGGAGCTCTTTCATGTGTTTTTCTAGAGGTGTTCGTTTGTCATATTCCCAAAGCCAACAAACAAACAAACAAACAGATCATCACTATGAGGCACGGGGTATGGTAAACATATTTCTAATTATAAATGATCTTCTACAGACAAAATGGAATTTTTCAAAAGATCACATTTGAAATTCTATATCTCTCATAATTTATAAAATTTCTATCAGCTGACTTGATTTACCCTGTGCTTTCTGTTCTTTGCCATTGACGTCTAACATATGTAATATTTTGTATATGGTCGGGGAATGTTCATATATACTTTTGTTAGATTTTTCGGCTAATTTACTGCCGACGTTGGCTGTTTTTTTTTTTCTTCGCATTTCCCGGCTAATGATTATTTTCTCACCGCACTCGCATACTTCACATATTGTTTGTTTCGTAAACGACCCGCCATTAAACCGTAAGCTACTTTTGTTTCCTTTGTTGTTTTAAATGTTTTGTTTAAACATTTTATACAATTAGTTTGTTGCAAATGTAAACAATATAAAAATAAATTAAAATGAAAAAAAAAAATCGTCGATATACAAAAAATTAGCTAAGAATTCGGACAACCAAAAATGGCATAACACTCGTGTTGGCCTAGTGAAATCCCTGGGGTGGAGTAAACGAGGCCTGCTGGTAAATTACCTTTTCTATTTTATTATTTCATTAATAAATAATTTATTTACTTTAAATAGTTTTATTGATTTAATTAAGTCAATTCAATAAATTCATTTATTTTATTTAAATTAAATTTTAATCGATTTAATTATTTTATTATATTTGTTTATTAATAAAACTAATTAAATTTTTTGAATTTAATTTTAATTTTTTTAACAAATTTAGATAATTGAATCAATTACATTAGTTTTATTGTTTAATTTTATAATTTTACAATTTTATAATTTTATAATTTTATAATTTTATAATTTTATAATTTTATAATTTTATAATTTTATAATTTTATAATTTTCTAATTTTATAATTTTATAATTTTATAATTTTATAATTTTATAATTTTATAATTTTATAATTTTATAATTTTATAATTTTATAATTTTATAATTTTATAATTTTATAATTTTATAATTTTATAATTTTATAATTTTATAATTTTATAATTTTATAATTTTATAATTTTATAATTTTATAATTTTATAATTTTATAATTTTATAATTTTATAATTTTATAATTTTATAATTTTATAATTTTATAATTTTATAATTTTATAATTTTATAATTTTATAATTTTATAATTTTATAATTTTATAATTTCATAATTTTATAATTTTATAATTGTATAATTTTATAATTTTATAATTTTATAATTTTATATTTTTATATTTTTATATTTTTATAATTTTATAATTTTATAGTTTTATAATTTTATAATTTTATAATTGTATAATTTTATAATTATTTAATTCATTAATGCATAATCATTTTAATTGAATTTTGTTAATTAATAGTACCCGTCTCTGTTGAACTATCCTGAATGAGAATGGTGCCATGTTTGTCTAGATTGAATGCAATCTCGGACAGACCCCCACTTATCGTTCGGTCCGTAGAGGAGTTGGCCGATGATCTCTGTCTTGACTTTAGCATATTCTGCCTCAAGAGGACTTATGTTAGTATTTGGCTTTGGAACACCTCTGCCAACTCAAATGAAAATATTCATAAATTGAGAATCTCCAAGACGCTGATGACGGGAAGATCAAGTTATTCTTAATTTATTACCCACTGGTATTTAGTTTTTTTTGCGATTAGTGACAGTCTAGTCTAATACAATGATTGTGAATATTATTGCAAATTAAAGTGAAACATTTTATACTGAAACAATTCTCCAACAGACACTTCAGGATATGATTTCTGAAAGACTTTTCATTCATTGCATTGTCTTAACTAAAATAATGTATGATTTTAGATTTCGGAAATATTTTGTTATAAAAACGATTAATCAGCTTTTGTTAGGTGGGGAATGAGACATAGCAAATCATGTCATAGACCAGGTTTTTTTTTTGACATAATAAAATTATCAATTTTTTTTCAGCTAAATTGTGGAAATTATTCCATAACATTTGAAGGTATTCCTCTAAAATTGCAACACTATCTGGTCACATATATCTAAACACTTGCCGACGGCTTTGATTCAACAATTTACATCTCCTCTGTAACGAAAGAAAAAGAGACGATTTCATTACTGCGCCATAAATACCGACAAGATCTGTGACAAAATGTGACATTTAAACATTTTAGTTTTGGAATTTTTTTTTGTCGTCTCATTTGTGTTCAGGTTAATTTTTGGATTTTGGTTGTTGAATATTTTAGGCTTGAAACGTGTGTGCGTGTGGCTGAGTGTGTGCGGGCAAATTCATCTGACTCAGTGTTGAGTTTGGTTTTCACCATTTTCAAGGTCGTTTTCATTAAATCAAATCGTTCGATCGATTCGAAACATTAAAACTTTTAACTATGTGTTGTTAAGCTTTATGTAGTAATCATCACAGATCGTTTAAATTGAATAATTTAACTTTCAAAATCTTAAAGCGAATTTGAAAATTTGTTGACTATTTTTTTTGGTTGAAATTCCAGTTTTACTTAATATTTGAAAGGAAATTTCGTTCTAATTTGTTTGGCTGTTGTGTGTTTATTGCGTTATTATTACCTGCTCGTTTTTCTTTTATTTTTTTTAGATTGTGTTTTTTTCTGCCTCTCAGCCTTCTTCTCACCGCAGAACTTTGTGTCATTTTTTTTTTATTTTGTTTTCGCATAATTATCATTATCTTGAGAAAATGTTGTTGGCCATCGTCCAAACATTCTTTGGATGAGTTGTATTTTTGCTCTCTACTCTTGTTCTCGATTTGCTAATATTTACTTTTCCATGTTGATAAATTTCACCTTTTCATATCGCCCCAAAAGAAAAATGTATATATTCTCCAAGTGAATCATTTCACTATTCGTGTTCTTTTCTCTTTTCACCACTAATGCAGAAAATGACACAAAATTCTTTTCTCCTCCATTCATTGCCTGTATTATTTATGGATTTATGAAATACAAATTTTTTCTTTGGCTAATAATGTCATGAATCACTTAAATATTCTTTTTTGTAATTGTGTGTGTGTGTTTTTTTTTTTAAATTCTGATGACATCATTAATTTCATTCCGTTGTGTTGAGGTGTGCTCTTATCCACCATCAAAGGATTTAAAAATATTCTTCAAAATCGTGATTCACACTACCCTGAAAATGAACATTATGTTTATTTATTTTATTTATTTATTATTAATTACAATACAAAGTTAATTTTATATTCTAATTTTTGGGTCCAAGGGTAAACCGGGTGACACAGACCATATGTTTAGATTTTTGCAGCGACAGACCAAAGCCTCTGGTGGGAATCGAACCCACAACCCCCACGCTGATAGGCAATGAACATTATGTATTTCCAAATTGTTTAAGTGCAGAGTTCTTAAATGAAAGGAACTTGTTCATAATATAAAGGAAAAAGTTCCAGACGACAACAAATGAATAGGCCAACCGGGCACCTCAGGTCTTAATTTGTCACCAGTCATCGGTCGACACTAAGAGAGCAGCCACAAGAGAGAATATGTTCCTGTTTCAATTATTTTAGTATAAAATGAAATGAAATAAATGAAAACCTCGGAGGAGATTTAAACTCAGGCCATAAGATTAGATAGGTCGGTGGTCGGCACGTAGAGAGCAGCTAAGAGATAGAATGTATTAAGTTGTCTTGCAAATTCCCATTGCTGTTCTTTTAATATGAAATTAAATAAATTCACTGTATGGGAGATTTCTACTTTGGTCAAAGCTCTAGAGCAGTCCAAGTGGTCGGCATAAAGAGAGCAACCACTAGTGAAAAAGGGATTGATGTGTCTGTATTGCATGGACATGTCATCTAGGGTTCTTTTAATATTAAATGAAATAAATTCAATTGAGCATCGATTTGAATTTAGGACCTAAATGAAATATGGAAATTTCAACTTTGGACTTAGCTCTAGAGCTGTCAAAGTGGTCGGCATAAAGAGAGCAACGACTAGTGGAAAATGTATTGATGTGTCTGTACTGCATGGGCATGTCTTCTAGGGTTCTTTTAATATTAAGTGAAATAAATTCACTGTATGGGAGATTTCTACTTTGGTCAAAGCTCTAGAGCTGTCCAAGTGGTCGGCATAAAGAGAGCTACCACTAGTGAAAAATGGATTGATGTGTCTGTATTGCATGGACATGTCTTCTAGGGTTCTTTTATTATTAAATGAAATAAATTCACTTGAGCGTCGATTTGAATTCGGGACCTCATAAATTCACTTCGGCAGCGATTGGAACTCAGGACATAATTATAAATCAGTCCGTGATCGGCCCTAAAGAGAGCAACCACAAAAGAGAAGGCATTGCTGGTTTTCGCTATATGCAATGAATCTACTTAATGTCATATTAAAAGAAATATGAAATTAAGTAGATTCACTGTGAGGGAGATTTCTACTTTGGGTTTCTTTCTGTCAATGTGGTCGTCATAAAGAGAGCAGCCACAAATGAGATTGGATTGATGTGTTTGTAAGGCATCTTTTAATATTACATGAAATAAATTCACTTGAGCGTCGATTTGAATTCGGGACCTCATAAATTCACTTTGGCAGATATTTAAACTCAGGGAATACTTCTAAATCAGTCAGTGGTCGGCCCTGAAGAGAGCAACCACAATAGAGAATGCATTGGTGGTTTTACGCTATATGCAAATTGTTATTGCTGTTCTTTTAATATGAAATGAACTAAATTCACTGTGTGGGAAATTTCAACTTTGGACGTACAAATTCACTTCGGCGGAGATTGGAACTCAGGACATACTTCTAAATCAGTCAGTGGTCGGCCCTAAAGAGAGCAACCACAAGAGAGAATGTATTGCTGGTTTTCTACTTAATTTCATATTAAAAGAAATATGAAATTAAGTAGATTCACTGTGAGGGAGATTTCTACTTTGGTTTTCTTTCTGTCAATGTGGTCGTCATAAAGAGAGCAGGAACTCAGGACATACTTCTAAAGCAGTCAGTGGTCAGTCACAAAGAGAGCAACCACAAGAGAGAATGTATTGATGTGCTAGCACTGCCTGCAAAATCCTATTGCCATTTATGTTCATCTGATAACAAAGACGTCGAGTTATATAACGCCAGACTGTTCAGAGTGCCACAAGTAGGGCTTGTTTGCACTACCGGCCAACTCCTGTTGGTGTTCTGTTGATATGAAATGAAGTGGATTGGATTAATGGTAATTTCGTTAAGAAGTTTTCGTTGAGATTCTCTGTGTGTGGTAATGCAGCGACAGCAAGGTCTCACGTCACTCATGTCAACACATTAAAAAAGGCGTGTGCTAACAATTATTGACACAGCTGATAAATATATCGTATGCCTTTATCTTCCGGTCCTTCTTATCTTTGGTGTGGCGACAGACAGACAGACAGACACTTTTTGATGATTTTCTCCTTCATACACAACTCACACCTCTTTAGCATATTGCATGCAAGTTCACCGTTAATCGCTTGGGGGGTTTTAATTATTTTCATGCATAAATAAATAATTTTTTTTTTCTCTCAAACTGTCATTTGGCGAAATATTTAACAAAAAAAATTAATTATTTGTGGAATTTATTTGAAATAGTTTCATTTCATTCAGACAAAATACAAAATTCACACATTCATCAGGCCATCGATGCAGCAGCTGCTGATATTGCCCGAATGTCAAGCCCAGCCAACAAAACGTTTTATGCTAATTTTGCACGAGGGTGAGGTGTGGTCCGGTTGCTGTGAAACAGCTCATAATAACAATACAATTTAGCATACACCGAATATAGTTAAGACGGCAAAATGCCTGACATCTATATTGGATGGTGTCAAGGTCGTAACAATACCAAAGACGCAGAGAAGAAAGAAAGAAATACACAACGTGCAGCTCGAGAACAGAAAAGGTTAAGTCAAGACATGCATAAATAAATGGCAACACTTCCGCAAAACAAAAGTTTCAGGCGCAATTGCACTCGCATATGCATTCATAATTAATTAATGGCTTTTGATTTTTGTCAAACTAATTGATAGATTTTGAACAAAAGATTTTTATAAAAAAAAAATATGGTGGGGCTCGGCGACAGACAAGCGGACGCTCGATTTTTATGTTCACATTTTTTTTTTCTTTTTAAATTTATTCTTCTTATTGCCCATATTTGTTTTCATATCTTAACTAAACATTAATAAAATGATGTTAATTCGATTGAACAAAAGATTATTTGTCAAACACAACTAACTTGTCTTCTGTTCTCTGCCACTCAGACATTAAACAAATCATATAATAAATTATGCTTGACGGCCCAAAATTGTCTTCTTACACCTAATACATTGTCTCTATTTTGTGTGCATCAATGGTCGATTATTTAAGTTTCAACGAAATTAGTCTAACACAATTGATTGACCAACAAAAAGTTGGCTAATGTGAATCACTTTGAAGTTTAAAAGAACTAGAGAAAAAACACGAAATATTTCAAACTAAAATCGCAATAACCGCGCTTGCCATTCGTAGACATTGTCAGCGATGATTTCATTTTCAACATTCGCTTACCGCCTCGTTATGAGGTGGTGGGGCGGGTAATAAGTGTCTGAGTATGGATTTTCTCCATTTAAAAGAGTGGCGCAGAGTTGTTACGCGCGTATCAACCTCTAAGCAAGAGGGTTCTCGATTTGCTCGATTGAAGACGCAAAATAATTCTATTACAAGTCATTATTAGCTCTGGTACAGTTTTATATGACATCTAGGTGGCGCTCGAGGAGAAATATTTGAAAAGGCAGAATTTTTTAATTCGAAAACTCATGCAATCGAACTGTAACAATTGATCATTTGCCTTAATAGAGAGTACTGTTTGAAATTAAATGTATTTCTCAGAGACAGGTGGCGCTGTTGGCGGGTAGGCGAGGTAATCTGTAATTCAGAACATATTTGCCGTTGCCAAATCAAATGTATCAGCAATTTTGGAAGAGTTTTAAATAATTACTTTGAAGTGAGCTTTCGCGGTTGCATTTAAATGCATTTCTCAGAGACAGATGGCGCAGTGAAACTCTGAATGTTGGCCAATTGCCAATTCACATTTATCGAACTTTTTTCAATAATTTCTCAGAGACAGGTGGCGCCGTTGGCGTACAAACGTAGAACCCTGAAATTAAGAAAGAGATTCAAATAAAAATTTCGAAGCCTTTTTGGATTGAATTTAAATTAACTTCTCAGAGACAGATGGCGCAATTGAAATTATGTCAATGTTGGCCAATTCACATTTATTGAAATTTTGAAAAATCCATTTGGAATCTTTCTCGGCTTGATTATAAATAAATTTTTCTAAAACAGGTGTCGCTGTGGGCGTACGAGCGTGCAACCCGGAAATTATGAAAGAAATTCAAGTTTTTTCGCAGCCTATATTTAAATGAATTTCTCAGAGACAGATGGCGCAATTAACTTAAGTCAATATTGGCCAATTCACATTTATTGAAATTTTGAAAAATCCATTTCGAATCTTTCGTGGCTTGAATATAAATTAATTTTTCATAGACAGGTGGCGCTGTTGGCGTACGAGCGTGCAACCCGGAAATTATGAAATAAATTCAAGTTTATTCGCAGCCTAAATTTAAATTAACTTCTCAGCGACAGATGGCACAATTGAAATTAAATCAATATTGGCCAATTCACATTTATCGAAATTTTGAAAAATCCATTTCGAATCTTTGGCGGCTTGAATATAAATAAATTTTTCATAGACAGGTGGCGCTGTTGGCGTACGAGCGTGAAACCCGGAAATTACGAAAGAAATTCAAGTTTTTTCGCAGCCTAAATTTAAATGAATTTCTCAGAGACAGATGGCGCAATTGAAATTAAGTCAACATTGGCCAATTCACATTTATTGAAATTTTGAAAAATCCATTTGGAATCTTTCTCGGCTTGAATATAAATAAATTTTTCATAGACAGGTGGCGCTGTTGGCGTACGAGCGTGAAACCCGGAAATTACGAAAGAAATTCAAGTTTTTTCGAATTGAATTTCTCAGAGACAGATGGCGCAATTGAAATTAAGTCAACGTTGGCCAATTCACATTTATTGAAATTTTGAAAAATCCATTTGGAATCTTTCTCGGCTTGAATATAAATTAATTTTTCATAGACAGGTGGCGCTGTTGGCGTTCGAGCGTGAAACCCGGAAATTACGAAAGAAATTCAAGTTTTTTCGCAGCCTAAATTTAAATGAATTTCTCAGAGACAGATGGCGCAATTGAAATTAAGTCAACATTGGCCAATTCACATTTATTGAAATTTTGAAAAATCCATTTGGAATCTTTCTCGGCTTGAATATAAATTAATTTTTCATAGACAGGTGGCGCTGTTGGCGTTCGAGCGTGAAACCCGGAAATTAAGAAAGAAATTCAAGTTTTTTTGCAGCCTAAATTTAAAAGAATTTCTCAGAGACAAATGTCGCAATTGAAATTAAATCAATATTGGCCAATTCACATTTATGGACATTTTGAAAAATTCATTTGGAATCTTTCGCGGCTTGATTATAAATAAATTTTTTCATAGACAGGTGGCGCTGTTGGTGTACGAGCGTGCAACCCGGAAATTATGAAAGAAATTCAAGTTTATTCGCAGCCTAAATTTAAATGAATTTCTCAGAGACAGATGTCGCAATTGAAATCTTAATATATATTTACCCTCGACACTGATTCACTGACTCTGTCACGCAGTACGTAGGAATTTAAATAGGCATTCTATAATAAATAATAAAAAAAATAATATTTTTTTTTTGTACAGAAATTGTGTTTTCCCCAATTTTTTTTTTTCCAAAATTTTTTTTTTCCAATTTTTTTTTTTTTTTACATAATTTTTTTTTCAACAAAATTTTTTTATTTACAAATATTTTTTTTTTTTACAAAATTTTTTTTCCATTTTTTTTTCAACAAAATTTTTTTTTTTCCACAAAATTTTTTTTTTCAACATATTTTTTCAAGAAAAATTGTTAAATCAATATTGGCCAATTCACATTTATCGAAATTTTTAAAAGAGTTGCAAATACAAATTTCGTTTCAAATTTATTTCTAATACGTACAAGAGTGACACCCAGATAATTTCGAATCTTTCTCGTAAGACCCTGAATTTAACAAAGAAATTCAACAGCAACTTGAGATACTTTCAATTCAGTAGACATTCCAATGAATAGCTTTAATACATGCACACAGGTGGCGCTGATGACCGACAAAGTTGATAAACTTGTCACAGATGAGATTCTTGTCGTGTACGATCATCATAGCACTGACCAAACTGCCACATTCATATTAACTCAAACTCAAGGAGATCTATTTAAAACCTAAACCACTTATTTTCGTAACATCTCAAAGTCGTCACCCGCTCACCCTCTAAGTGCAAATATAAAATTTATGTCATAGTTATTTTGTTTTCTTTGTTTTTTTTTTTTTACAAAATTGAAGTAAAAGCAAATCTGAATAAAACATTGAGAAAATAATGCATGCCAATTTGTACTTTCAACAATGACAACGGCAAAAACGGTGACGACCAGCCAACAACAATGAAAGTCGAAACATTAATAAATAATTACAAGACGACAGCAGAAGAACAAACAACTCCTCGCTGCGCCAGATGTAGCGACAGCGGCGGAAGTAAACCGCCATTTATATAAATTTTCTACGATGTTTTTGTGTTAGCCTAGTTTTCCTCCGGTCACCAACCAACGCGGTCCTGCTTTTTGTTCTTTCTTGTCAGTCATGAAATAAAGTTTCACCATTTCATGCAGTCGTTCGTCTGTCCGTCCGTCCGTCCGGTTGGCTGCTTGTTGCCTGTCCCTGTTCAGCAATCGCCAGTACTTCAGTTTGACCATAAAATTGTCAACCAACTCGCCTCCATGGAATGTGACTGTCTTCCGTTTGTGCCGCGGGTGGGCGGATATACAAAGAGAGAGAGGGGAACAAAAGGAAAACTAAAATTGTCAGTACAATTGTCCACAGCACTAACTTGGCTTCGGTCAAGTGAATTAGACTTGGAACGAATCGGAAAATACCCTCCGACCTGGCAGTAATTAAAGAAGAATTTGAAAAACACCCTTCTTAATCAAAAATATGGGTCTTCAGACTTTTGAATATACCGACAAAGTCATGAGTAGATAAAAACTCCATATATATCTCAAGCTGTGCCGAACGATGTCACCAACTAGATAGACGGCTTAAAGAAAAAACTCCAAAGAATGTAAATTAATTTCCATTATGATATTGTGGTTTGTTGTTGTTGCTGCTGCCGCCGATGTTCACATACTTTTTTGTCTGCTGTCGTACAGTTCAAACTGAACCGGTTTCGAGACGGACATTGTCCTACGATGGTCTTCTTCGACGACCTGTATATGGAGCAGTTGGTGGCTTGCCTGAAATGTTGCTGTCGCTTCAGATGGCTGGCTTTTGTCGTCAACACACCACACCATTGGCAGCAAGAAAGCACCCAGAAAAAACATAATAAAATAAAAATTAATTCAATACACGTTCATAACATTAAGTGAGATATTCAAATGAACCAACGCCAGACCAATCTGCCTGCTCTCCCTCTCAACTCCACTCAGAGCTTCCCTCATGCAGGCCCCGTCCATTCAGACATACTGGTTTGTCGGTCCGCCTGACCACTCGTCCACTTTGGCGAAGACGACATACATACGTTCGGTCTATATAAGAAAATTGCATTAAGTCGCGACTCCGCAACGGAGCTCGCGTCACCGCACAATATGTGAAGTTTGTGGGAAGCATACTAATATCGAATGTATGGCGAACAGAGACAGCGGCCAACAAGCGGACGATGGCACGTACAGAAAACCCGTTGAATAATCGGTCAACATAACGGTACACATATCTGGGTGTTTCATAATCTACAGAGAACATTCTCTGGAGACAGTGGGCCAAGAAAATGAGAAAAAAAGGGGGGGAAGAAACGAAAAGAATTTGAAATGCGTTTTTTTGTTGGTTATTTCTCTAACTCAAATGTCAACTACTTACCACTTGGCCCGGTAATGATAACTCATTACGCTTGGCATTATTGGGAATTAGAAAATAATGTCTTGCTAATGCCAACTACTTACCATTTGCCTTTCCCTATTATTATTATTTTTGTTTACAAACTAAATTGTTTATATTACCCGGTAATGATAACTCATTACCCTTGGCATTATTTTGGAATCATACATTTTTTAAATTCTAAGACAAGTTCAAGTTCATATTATTTATGCAATTTTTGATAAATAGTGAGACCTCATGTTAAGCGTATTTATTATTTTTTATTGAGTAGATTTTATTTATGAAATTGTTCATAAATTCTAAAACCATTTCATTTTATTTATATTTTTTTTTATAAATTCTGAAATCAGTTCATTTCACTTATGAAATTGTTCAGAATTTCTGCGACCAGTTCACTTTATTTATGAAATTGTTCATTAATTGTAAGTCCATATGTTCATAGTGTCTATAATTTAATAATCTGTTCGTTTTATTTATGAAATTATTCAGAATTTCTGATACCAGTTCTTTTTAGTTATGGAATTGTTCATAAATTGTTGGTCGTGTTTATTATTTTATGTTCAGTTCATATTTTTTACGAAATTGTTCATTAATTCTGAAATCAGTTCATTTCACTTAGGAAACTGTTCATAAATTCTAAAACCAGTTGATTTTATTTATAAAATTGTTCGTAAATTCTGAAATCAGTTAATTTCACTTAGGAAATTGTTCATAAATCCTAAAACCAATTGATTTTATTTATGAAATTGTTCATAAATTCTAAAACCAGTTGATTTTATTTATGAAATTGTTCATAATTTCGGAGACCAGTTCAGTGTATTTATGAAATTGTTCATACATTGTAATCTTGTCTATAATTTAGAAATCTGTTCGTTTTATTTATGAAATTATTCATAAATTATAAGTCCATATGTTCATAGTGTCTATTACTTAATAATCTGTTCATTTTATTTATGAAATTGTTCCGAATTTCTGATACCACTTCATTTTATTTATGAAATTGTTCATAAATTCTGAAACCAGTTCATTTTATTTATGAAATTGTTCATAAATTCTAAAACCATTTGATTTTATTTATGAAATTGTTCATAATTTCGGCGACCAAGTCAGTGTATTTATGAAATTTTTCAGAAATTGTCATCTTGTCTATAATTTGAAATCTGTTCGTTTTATTTATGAAACTATTCAGAAATTCTGATACCCGTTTTTTTTGTTTGTGAAATTGTTCATAAATTGTTGGTCGTATTTATTTTTTTATGTTCAGTTCATATTGTTTACGAAATTGTTCATAAATTCTGAAATCAGTTCATTTCACTTAGGAAACTGTTCATAAATTCTAAATCCAATTGATTTTATTTATGAAATTGTTCATAATTTCGGAGACCAGTTCAGTGTATTTATGAAATTTTTCATAAATTGTCATCTTGTCTATAATTTGAAATCTGTTCGTTTTATTTATGAAACTATTCAGAAATTCTGATACCCGTTTTTTTTGTTTGTGAAATTGTTCATAAATTGTTGGTCGTATTTTTTTTTTTATGTTCAGTTCATATTGTTTACGAAATTGTTCATAAATTCTGAAATCAGTTCATTTCACTTAGAAAATTGTTCATAAATTCTAAGACCAGTTTATTTTATTTACAAAATTGTTCATAAATTCTAAAACCAATTGATTTTATTTATAAAATTGTTCAGTTCATTATATTTATGACATTGTTCATTTATTGTGAGGCCACAGGTTTATCTTGTTTCCAATTAAATAATCGGTTCATTTCATTTACGAAATTGTTCACAACTTATCCGAACTCCAGTGAATATGCCCTGTGATTGCTGTAACAAAAATACACGTTAACATGTTAAAAGAAAGACTGAAACATGACACCATCAACATCAACCATCTCTCTCTCTCTTTGCAGTCTCCTCTTGTTACCAGAGAATAGTTAATAAAAAAAAGAAAGCAAGAAACAGGAACAAAGAAACCATTCCGACAGGCACACGCTTCGATAGTGGTGTACAATTTCAGGAGGCAACAGAATCCGAACAATCCAACAGAACTGGTTTTTGTGTTCAAAGTGTTCATTTTTTTGGGTTCTCATTAGAATGGCCAAAAGAAAGTCTGACCAAGTTGTTAACTGCTGAAATGCAGTGAACGCAGAAGAACAGGAAAATAAAAGACATTTTACAAAGGCGATACAATCGCAATGTTTGGTGGAGGAAGGAAATGAAGTGAGTTAAGTTGTTCATGTCAGTCTCGGCTTAGACTACGTCGACAAATAGAAGTGGGCTACATTAAGAGCGCCTATAGATTTTATTGGCAATATGAATGTGAATTTTTAATGGCAAACACTAAACATGTTCTGTTACAGTCTTGGCATAGTCCTCACATGTCCTAATTTGTCTGTGCTGAACTTGCTTTTGCAATGTCAATAAAACACTTTTCGCTCGATAATTGGAATCTTCGGATAACGCGATTTGTTTTCCTCCTCCAATTCTCTTTCGAGTCAATTTACATTTCTTTTGCTGTTGCGGTTACTTTTGTCTGTCCTGAAGGAGTGTTGTAGCATTTTATCCTCCTTTGTGGCTTTGTGGTATTGGTGAGTTTTTAGCTTTCTGACCTTAATTGCTTTCGACGGGATTTGTTTTTTTCGAGTTTGACTCAGTTTTTCCCAGCGACAGCAAACAGTTGAAAACAACAACCATAAACTAGGGAATACAACTATTTTGCATGTCTTTTTTCTGTTATTTTTGTTTTTATGCTCCACGAAATATGAATCTTGGCAAATTGTGTTTGTACACCGGTCCACATTTCTTTACTCGTCCTGTGTAGGCAAAAAACAAAACCAGCGAATTCGAAACAGAATTCATTAGCACTTGTTTGCATTTTTTTTTTTTAAAGCATCGAGTTTCCTCCGTACTTCCGGTCATGCAACAAGAAGTAAACCCTCCCAGCCCCCGAAAAAAATGCAAAAAGAAAACGTGAAAATCAGATTAAAATAATAAACAAAAACAAATTTTTAGTGAAGCATACTTTGGGGCGCTTATAGCAGTTTATTATATTTGTACAACTTTTGACTGGATGATGATGATTTATGGCACTGCAAAAAAGAAAGTTATACCATGGGAATTTAATTTTTTCCTGGCTGTCGCTTGTTCTAAGACCTGTTAACAGTTTCGCGAAAAAATAACTGGGGCATTGCCTACTTTATGGGTATTAAAATTAAGGCCCTCAAACTACTTTGTGTGTGTGTGTGTGTGTTTTTTTTTGGTCAATTCAATTCATTAGCGAATATTTGCATTTCGGGCAACATTTATTTGCATTGATGTGACAGAGCCGACTCAGTTGTAATTAAAATCAATTAGTTGGGCATACTTTTGGGCAATGTGGTGGTCTATAATTTAAAATTGTGTTCTACATCAATTATTTAAAAGAACATTTTAAATGTGTGTTCCATGTGCTTTAAAGTTTCCTGATATTAAATTTTAAAACCGAAAAAATCATTGCATACTTTTAGGATAATGCTGGCGCTAAATCATTAACAAACTGGAAAACAACTCAGCTTATAAGTATGTTGCGATCGAAAAGTCTAGCAGAATTTCTTCTGAAATTCTATGAAATCCAAGACAGACGGCAAATGTATACTTGTTTAGAATATTTGCGACATACTTCAGGGCGTACACATGTGCTGAAACACTTGTGTTCCATAATTAACAATCTAATTAAGTGGCAATTTAGTTTACCAAAAAGGTTTGTCGAAACTAACCAGAATTTCTGCGAAATCACATCAGACACCATATTGAGCTTGATTTCTGCTGCCTACTCTTAGGTAAACACATGTTATGAACCACTATGGAAAATCCTGTTATTGCTTGTATATTTAGTTGGCAAAGGTTTGAAGAAAAGTTCATGATATTCTGCCAAAACATTTCACTTGTATAGCATTTTTGCTGCATACTTTTCGGCTGTCTTATTTAAAAAAAAACCTTATTAAATATTTAATTCAAACAGGTTTGTAGACATTTCCCCAAAATTGTGGAAAATACCTTCTGACACATAATTTATGATTTTTGATGCATACTTTTAGGCTAACTCAACGGGTGAGACATTCTAATAAAACCTAACCAATCTCAATAATTCTTTAAAGCACTTCAAATTAAAGAAATGACTTTTCTGTACAATTGTTGTGAAGGGCGAGGAGAGGAGGAGAGAGAGAGAGACCGAAGGAGAAACGATGAAAAATCTTTTAAAACAAATATCGATATTTATTGGCAGGTGTTAAAGTTTTTTTAGTCACAAAGAAAAAAAAATTATAAAAATTAAAGAAATTACTTTTCTGTACAATTGTTGCTGCATACTTTTAGGCTTGTCCATCTGAATTAACATTGCAGAACAAATTAATTTCAATATTTAGTTCGATAATAATTTAAATATTTAGTTCGTTTGTAGAAATTTCTCCGAAATTCTGCGAAATCACGCTAGACTGAAAATATAGACTTCTGTTAAATATTTGTGGCATACTTTTAGGCTGCTAAACTTAACAAAACATTATAGAATCTCCTGACAATCTCAATCTTAATATATATTTACCCTCGACACTGATTCACTGATACACTGATTCAACAAAAATTTTTTTTTTCCACAAAAATTTTTTTTTTCAACAAATTTTTTTTCCATATTTCAACGGGCGCCATAGGCGCATTACAACTTACTAGTATAATAATAACGCTAAACATTTTTGGGTTGATAAATCCTTTTATGACATATTTTTATGTTAACATACGATTTCAGACTCAAGGCATTGCCTACTTTTAGGATGATGTGTCCCGAAAACATCGGCTTTTGTATGATTGCTGAGGTTATTCCATTTTTCTATAGATTTCTCAACTACATTTGTGTTCCCATCTGTGGTTTATTATTAATTGCATTAATTTGTGCATTTTGTAGCCTACTTTTGGGATAATATGTTCTACTGGAATAGGCAAAACTTCTAACTTGTATTGATTATGCGGATGCTTTGTTTTGTTGAGGTTATCTGTATATATATATATATTTTTTTTTTGGGTATTTTGTATTTCTTTCACAAAACATTGCCTACCTTGGGGCTGTTTAATTAGTTTCAATTTATTACTTTCCTAAAAGAGCATTCATTGGATTGACTTTATTAACATGTTCATGATTAGATGATTTAATTGGAGGCCTGGTAAGGTTTTATTTATTGGCAAACTTAAACTAATTCGTTGACCTTGTGTAGTATACTTTTGGCGACATAGATAGTGGTGTCTACTTTTGATAAATCTTAGTTTCCCTGTATATGCCATTTTTGAGGCACCTTCCCTTTATTTGACACTGGTCACACATTTCAGAAAGGTTTCCCCGTCTTTTCTTATTTTTTTACTTAGACGTAAGCAAAACATTTTACAGAGTGCCCTGACACACAATGAATTCTGTCACTCCAGGGGGGCGGGCTCAAAGCCACAAAGCATTGCCTACTTTAAGGCTTTTGGAAATTAAAAATTCATTGCATACCTTAAGGCTTGTTAAGAAATTTCAATTACATTTAAAATAATCTGTGTTATTTATGCAAATTTCTTCCTGTTCGACCCCCCTGTCTTATTGAATATCCAACAGATGTCAACTGTTAACATTTTTGTTTTATGAACATTCTCTAGAACAAAATAGGCGACACATTTCTCTTCGTTTTTTTCTTTCTGTGTGTTCAAAGTGACTTCTATTATTTGATAATATTGCTACCATATTGTGACAGCAGGACAATACAGAAGAGATAGTTAAATATAAAAAAAAAAAAATGAAAAATAAAAAAAATGTGAAAGTAAATGAAACCAAAACAGAAAAGACAGCAGGATTCTGCCAATTGGTGGCAGACGCCTGCCAAACGTAGGTGGTGGAGTGTTGACGCTGCTGATGGTGGCATAATAGGAACAGCTTAAGCTTGTGGCTGCAGACTCATTCTTCATCACAATATCCTTATTCTCAGCATCATCATCATCATCAGCGTCATTGCCATTCAGCGAGTCTGTATCACACGACGTCTATGATAAAAGAGAGCAACCCATACAGTTTATATAACAATCTGTGAATACACACGATACATTCATGCGATGGCTGGCTGACACTGATTGATGATGATTAATAATGTTGCATTTTTATTGCTTTTATTTTATTTCAAAACAATTTTTTTGTTTCGTTTTGTCTTTTTTGCTCGATTTTCTTCATGTCATTCTTCAAAGGAAAATAGACGTCATAAGAAATCGACTCAGGTTTTGTATTTTTCTTGGTTTTCTTCTCTGCTGCTCTGTAGCTTTTCTGTTGGTGAAAGATTGAAATTGGATGAATGACGTTAATAGTTTCTAGATAGGGGGGTTGGGGGAGGCTGGGAAATGGTTTTCTATTCACCTCTTTTGAAATATGATTTGTTGCGTACAAGAAATCCATGCATAGAGTATCTCCTAAAGGTTAAAAGTAGTTTGCATTTTATGATTTACCGTCAGTCAAAGTAATGTTGGTTTTATAAGGTAGTTTATAAAAAAGTTCCATGATTTCTATGCTGGATTTTATGTTTTGTTCACCTAAAGTATGCTTTTGTTTGGGGTTTATGTGGTAGCCTTAAAGGAGATCCATTTATCTGTTTTTTTTTTCTTTCTATTATGGAAACAATAATGTTGGATCCATGTTTCATATGTTTCTGTCATATTCATGATTTATTTAATGAGTTACCGCCAAAAAGTATGCATTAGTTTTGGGTATATGATGAGCCGTAAAGTAGACCGACAATTTTTATGTTGTTGTTTTGGTATTTTGGTCGGATTTTATGATTATCCCCAAAAAATAGTCTGTTCTTTTATTTTGCCTTAGGCTTTCGGTTTTTTTTTGACAAACTAAGGAAAGAGTATTGATGGAAATTTTTTTCGTAATGTGTCATATATTTAGAATTTTTCTAGATTTTTTTATTTTTCGAAATTCTTTATTTACCGCCAAAAAGAAGGCTTTAGATTTGGATTTATAAAGGAGCCTTATAGTAGGCTCACGATTTTTGAGATAATTTCTTACCTATTTTTTGAATGGAGCTAGGATTTTTTTCCTAAACAAAGACAGTGAAGTAATAAAAAAAACATTTAACCAAGAAAAGTTCCTTACTGGTGTGCTTCAACACCAGTTTTCTCTCTGATCTAAATATCTTTAACTGTAGCTATTTATGGTCCTTCGCAGTTTAAAGAATACATCAAACAGTAAGAATGGGATAATTTTTCGTAATGTGACATATTCATAAATTTTCCTATATTTTTTAATTGAATTACTTCATTTACAGCCAAAAAGTATGCTTTAGTTTCAGATTTATAGAGGAGCCTTAAAGTAGGCTCACCATTTTTGAGATCATTTTTTTTTCACAAACAAAAACAATGAAATAAAAAAAAATGTAACCAATAAATTGAACCATGAAATGTTCGTTACTGGTGTGCTTCAACAAGAGTTTTCTCTCGGGTCTAAATCCAGTTAACTGTAACGATTTACTGTCCTTCAAGAACACATCAAACGTATCTATTTTTATAAATAATTTCTTTTAACACTTGAATGAACAATTTCTTGGATGGCTTGGGCCATCCTAAGTTCGTTCTCAACCTCACCTCAACAAATGTTCAGCCAACTGGTAAATGCAGCATTGAATTTGAAACACAACTAACAGATGATCAAAATGAGTTCATCTTTTCTTTGTGGTTAATTCGAAACTTGTCCAACCAGCCAGCCTGAAAGTGTGCTTTACAAAATACAAAACTATTCTTTTGTGAACTTCATAAACAGAAAAATTATAGACACACACACATGACAACATTTTTCTAATTATTTTCTAATCATCTTCAACTAAATTAATATTTCCATCTTTTTGTTCTAATAAAACAAAGAACAGAAGCAGAAAAAAAAACAGGAAAATAACAAAACCAACGGATTTTCACTTGAATGAAACTGTCGATATAACATAAATGAAATAATTTCCCCTGCCCCGCCTCCCCTAGATAGAAATACAAACCTGGAAACGTTCCATAATCGTACAGGGCTTGGACAAAGAGTTGATAATTGAATTTGTTGCTTTAAATGAAGAAGAAGAACAACTAAAATTATTTCCACTCGGGCACATGTTCAAAATTACTCGAATGGAAAGATAAGGGACAAGGTGGTGAAGGGCGATGGTTGTGGTGAGGAGAGAGAGAGAGTGACAGAAGGAGAAACGATGAAAATTCATTTAAAACCAACAGAAGATAAAGGCTAAACCAATATCGATATTTATTGGCAGGTGTTAAAGTTTTGCAGGAAAGTTTTGGCCTAATTTTAGGCGGGAATCGTTAAAAGTGCAAGCCTGATTAAGATTTCATCAAAAGAGCCATAAACTGGACTCCGCAAGGGAGTTGCAGAGTGCCAGCACACAACCAAAGTGTTTCTGTCAACTGCTTTTTCCTGAGCTATCCTAATATTCTGTGGCTAATTCGTGGTCCAAGTCGCTACTGAGCAAAGAAAGACTCACAGAATGGAACAGCTTCTGGCTGCCGATGCCACCTAGTAAATTGCTAGCGACTTTACGACCATGAGCCGTGCAAAAACTTCTCTAGAAACATCATAAGTCGTTCGGAGACGGACGGGTGGTTAAATTGAAATATTTCTGCTTCAGTTCAATAAATTGTATTCCCTTTCTTTTTCTTTCCGTTAAGCACCATTTTAGTTTTTCGAAAATATCATAAGCAGACAAATTGAATTTTGGTGGAAATTGTAAATTATTTGTTTTCATTTGCATTCTTTAAGCCCTAATCCATATATGCCGATCACTTGTCAAATCTCCACCACCCCTCTTTTCCAAGCCGTTCACTTTACTACAACAACAACAAAAAGTATTACATTTCTAAAAAGAAAAGAAAAGAAAAAACGGCCCTTAACTAAACTGGCGTACCTTTCGAATTTATTAATAATTTGCCAGACAAGGTTTAACGACATGAGCGCAGTGCCAACAAAAAAAAAACCAAAGTTTTTGCTTTAAACTAATTAGATATTCCCAGCATAAAGTCAACAACACCCATTGCCCAAAAAAAAAACTAAAAAAATTATCTACACATTCAGTAGAAAAGTTCAGTGAACCCTTTTGGGTTTGAAAATTTGTTCAAAGTTGAGGTGGTTAAAACTTTTACTAACAACACACACAAAAACCACCTAAACTTCAAATATTCATAAGCCATAAAAAAGAAATGCCCGTCCAAAGAGCAGTAGAAGAACAGAATCGTAGACTACAAAACAGAAAAAAGAAACACATTCACTCGCTCACCAACCAGGCCGACCGCCCAGCTCTGCCATCCATCCATCATTATGTGTTGATGGCGACGGCGTCATCGGTCATCATAACGATCGCCGCCGCACACGATCCAAGTCAGGTTTTTGCCAGAAGCTCATCTAGAAGTGTACGAAAAAAAAAAAATTACATCATTTCAATACAAGTTTCTGCTGGACACCAAACATTATGTTAATTTAATTAAATAACTTTCCGACAATAATGAAGAGAAAGAAAAAAAAACAAAAAGGTTTCTTCTTCAGACAACAACACCAGAAAATAAACACCAGATTTCAATATTTTATTAGGTATAAAGATTTGGAACAAAACAATTAATAGTTGGAATACCTGGGATATGACAGGTCCATGACCTTTTGTGTAGGCGAAGTCGCAAGGGCATGTCCATCAAATATGGCGGGAAAGTAAGCGAAAATAGCGAGCATTTTTGTTGTGAAAGTATTTTCCACAAAATTTGAATTCTTTAACAATACAATCTTTGTTTATCCCTGGCATTTCGAAAACAAATAACTAAAAGTAAAGCACTTCTATTTCAATCAAACTCTTCTTGTGAGACAGTTGTCAAAACATTCTGATATTATATGTAATAAAGAATTGAATTGAATTGAAAAAAATATTAAAAAAAATGTTAAGTCATCTCATTACCATTCTCGTTACTTAGTAATGACTATTGTTGACAGCACAGGCCACTGCTTGCCATTTCCATTACCAAATAATGTCAGCTCCCCTACCGCATGTTCTATGTCAACTATTGTATGCACATTTCAAAAACACTGTTAACTGCTCTTTGCGCGGCGAAACAAATATGTTAATGATATGATTGCATACAATCATACATATTTTTGTGTGAACATAATGTATTTGCATACTTTCATAATATGTTCGGGACGCAATTCTCTCATATTGAAAAAACGATATGCAAAAATAATGTTTTACCAAATATGCGCAAACATATAAATATGTCTACATACAATAATATATATGTTTGCATGCAAACATATATTTATTTGTATGCCAACATCTATATGTTTGTGTGCCAACATATACATGTTTGTATGCCAACATGTATGTTATTATTTATTTATTTATTAATTACAATACAAAGTCAATTCAATTTTTTTTTTATTCTATTTTTGCGTCCAAGGGAACCGGGTGACACAGACCATTTCCAACATATACATGTTTGTATGCCAACATATATATGTTTGTCAATAAATATGACTGTATACAATCTAATATATAATTGCATACAATCATATATATGTTTGCGAATACTGCTGCTAGCCTAAACGAACAATGTTTGGCAGCTTTTTCAGACAAATTATATTTCCACTTTTGCTAAAACGTATCCACACCTTGCCGTATACCTTATTTTAATTAAAACTCCTAAGTATGATTCATTATGCTGTGAAACACGTTTTCACATTCCAATCCAATAACAACATCCTTGTCACACAGAAAGCATTTCCTAATCATCCCATTCTGCCGGACAGACAGACAAACGTCGTCTATTAACACTTTCGGTTGACTTCGAAAAGTTGAAGTTTTCCACAAAGCTGCCTCGTCTCCTCAGATGTTGCCATGGTGGCGTTGACATATCATCGTGATGATATTGACCTGATGTGTGCCACCGCACCTTGCCGGTCGGTACTTCAAATACCACCAGCAACAACCGGTCATTGTTGAAAACTGTCTGCTGCTGTCTGTTAATTCAATTACTATTTTGCTTGTTCTTCTTTTGTATTTTATTAAGAGTTTTACAAATTTGTCCGTTATACAACTGAAAAGTTTATTCAACTTTGGGATTCAAAACAGAGAAAAAAAAAACGCCAAGCATTGAGCGCAACGAGTAATCGTAATTCATTCACCAGATTCATTATTGGGAAGTCAATTAAAAATTCAATTGTCTGTTTTGATTTGGTTCTGTTGTTTGGCTTCGCCTCCTTTTGCCACTTGTTGTTGTTTGTCTTTCTGTCTTACCTACTTCTTTTCTTTATGATTCATTGAAATTGCTCTCACAGAGTCATACTGATATCATTTGTCATTCCCTGGATTGCCCAGGCGAATACATGGCGAAGAGCATCAGTAAGAGAAGTAAGCTATCAATAAGTATATCCTTAGATGTCAGTTGATTTTGTTCTTCCTCCTCCGGTGGTGTTACGTAAATAAGCAATATCACCAAATTTCTTTGTGTTTTTTGTTTTCTCCCCATTTTGTTTCTATGGCGATGTACGTTGAAATTGCAATTGAATCAATTAGTCAATGTTAATTTCGGGTTGTTTCTCTCTCCCTGCCGTCCTGCTGTCCTTACATAAGCTGATGTCAGTTAGACGTGTCACAGAAATATGTGTTTTACATTTGTTTCCTACGGTAATTACATTTCCATCAGTGTCCTTCAACCTGGGTGAGAGAGACAAAGCGATTTTCAGTCAACACATCCCCCTAAAATTATCATGCTTTAAGGCCCCAAAAAAATATGTTTTAGTTTCTAAGCTATTGTAAAAATGTTAAAATAATTACATGAAAAAACAAAAGACTTTCTTTTCTTTTGAAATCAATTTGTATCGTACTAAAAATATGCTTCGATGATTATGCAATCGACAGCCTGAAAATATGCTATGCTTCAATTATTTGTCACTTTGTGTCAATGAAACAATTAAAACACCGAATCATATCAATTTGCAATTTAGGTTATTATGGAGACATTTGCCCAAAACAATGCCTCACTTTCTGCGGACATTGTAAATGTGACTTTAGTGATGGGCCTGCATATCAGTTTTTCAACAGAAATCAAAATGGCATCAAAACTTGAATAACATTTAATGTTATTTTAAATTATTTTTATTCTAGTTCGGCTTGAGCTCATATAAAAACGACCTCATATATTTTAATTTATTTCCAATATTAAATAATTTTAACGTTACTGTAAAATTTTATTTAAAAAAAATATACATGTAATTTATAAAATCCATTTAATATAAAAATCCATTTGAATATAAATTTAATTTAAAAAATAAATCAATTAATTTAAATATATTTTATTTGGATATAAATTTAATTTTATAAAATTCCATTTGCATATAAAAAATTAATTTAAATAAATTTCATTTAAATCTAAATTTAATTTTATAAAATTCCAGTTTAATATAAATTTAATTTTATAAAATTCCATTTGAATCTAAACTCAATTTTATAAAATTCCATTCGAATTTAAATTTAATTTTATAAAATTACATTCGAATTTAAATTTAATTTTATAAAATTCCATTTGAATATAAATTTAATTTTATAAAATTTCATAAATTTAATTTAAAAAAAAAATTTAAATAAATTCCATTTGAAATTAAATAAAATTTAAAAAAAAAATCATTTGAATATAAATTTAATTTTATAAAATTCCAATTGAATATAAATTTAATTTTATAAAATTCCATTTGAATCTAAACCCAATTTTATAAAATTAAATTCTAATTAAAATTTAATTTTATAAAATTCCATTTGAATAGTAATTTAATTTTAAAAAAAATCATTTAAATAAATTTCATTTGAAAATAAAAAATTAATTAAAATAATTTTATTTAATTTTATAAAATTCCAATTGAATATACATTTAATTGTATAAAATTCCATTTGAATCTAAACTCAATTTTATAAAGTTCCATTCTAATTAAAATTTAATTTTATAAAATTCCATTTGAATAGAAATTTAATTTAAAAAAAATCATTTAAATAAATTTCATTTGAAAATAAAAAATTAATTAAAATAATTTTATTTAATTTTATAAAATTCCATGTGAATATAAATTTAATTTTATAAAATTCCAATTGAATATAAATTTAATTTTATAAAATTCCATTTGAATCTAAACTCAATTTTATAAAATTCCATTCGAATTTAAATTTAATTTTATAAAACTCCATTTGAATATAAATTTAATTAAAAAAAAAATCGTTTAAATAAATTTTATTTGAAAATTAAAAATTAATTTAAATAAATTTAATTTTATAAAATTCCATGTGAATATAAATTTAATAAATTTAATTTTATAGAATTTTATTTGAATTAACATTTATACATGTTATTATTATTAATATCAGTGACACACCCAAAAGTAGGCCACAATTTAAATCACCATCTTTTTTATTTGACGGTAAAATACAAAAAAACTTTTTCCCCCAACAATCGAAAGTTTGGTTCATTTTTTTTTTTTTTTCAAAAACTTCATAGCAATTATTTCCATCCCACTGGATTTGGCCATTAGTTAAAAACCTCATAGTTTTGCTCGTCCTTGAGCAATTCAAAAAGGAAAAAGAAAAGTTTTCCTCTGTGTGTGTGTGTGTGTGTATTAAATGACAGTTTAATCGCTTTCTTCGCTTTCTAAAAGTATGCATCATATTTTCAGCATCATTAAATTCCATAACAAACTTTAGTTCCACATTCGACGAAGAACAACTTTATGTTCTTTATACACATAAATGGCACATGAGCCAGGTAAGCCTTGAAGTATGCCGCAGTTTTGGGAAATGTAAAATTTATAATTTATTTATAGATTAGGAAAACTATTCTCATATCTAGTTAAATATGCCTTATTATTTGTTAGTTAATCGTGATCTAAAAGAATTCAAAAACTTTCAATGTTAAACTTTTTTATTTTGCCCCCTAAAGTATGTTCTTAAGTTTGCAAACCCCTTAGCAATATGATCTTAAATTAAGTAGAGCCTGCATAATTAAGTTGGCTGTAGAATCTGTTGTTGGTGGTGGTGCCCTAGCTAGAGCCTGGACTTGGTCTTAACCCATTTCCGACTGTCATGAAAAAACTGAAGCATATTTTACGGCTTAATAGTTGTTTCGTTACATTAAACGCTAATATATTATAAATGTAATTAAATTTTCTTGGTGTACTCCCGCAAATACCCGTTCTCCTTATAATGGAATTCATAAATATGAAATTATTCATATACAAAAAAGAAGATGACAAATAAAATCGCCTACCACCTCCGTCCCAAATATTGTTTTCCGAGCAATAAGGCTCAAATGTTTGGTATTTGTAGCCTTTCTTATTTTCGCCAGGACCTTACCAAGTCACAAGGGAGGACTTAAATGCTGTCTCTTCATCGCCAGCCTTTCACTTTTCCATAATCTACCCTTTGACATGTTAAATCACCATACGGCGGGCTTTTGTTCGTGTGTATTAAACTGTGACATTCTTTGGCACTTGGGGCAACGAATGATGGTCGTTAGAGCTGAGGAGAAGTTGTGTTGAACATACCTTGATATATATTTTTTTAAGTAATTCACTTGTGTGGTTGTGAGGCATTTCACTCATTGCGAGCTCTACTACTGAGGTCGCTGTGAAAGTAAGGGCAAACAAAATGTGGCAACATTAAAAATCGAGCAATTCAGTCGCAAATTCGCATAATTCTCGCCACACTTTGCCTTTTTTTGTCAGACAAGCAAAGCTATTTTTATATTGCCTACTTTTAGGCTAACTAGTTTTTTTTTTTAATTAAATCTTACAGACAGATTTTGGAAAATTACAATAAGACTTACACTTAAATTTAAAAAAAAAAACTGGTGCCTAGTTTTAGGCTCAACTTGTGAATTTTTAATGTAGATAATTTTTTTTTTTAAAAAAAATTAGGGAACATTTTTTTTTGTTTTAAATAAAATCTACATTGATTTGTTATTGGATTTTCTGAAATAAAAAATGTGATTCTTTTTTTGTTTTAAATCAAATCTACCCTGGTTTGTTATTGGATTTTCTGAAATAAAAAATTTAACCAAAAATTTAACGAGATGCCTATTTTTAGGCTCTATTGGTTTCGGTTTAAATGCAGTCTGTCGTAGGGGGCTTTTTTAGGCTTTAAATTATTACAAAAATCACTGCATATGTTTGGGAGCATATCCGTACTCTCTGGTTGTTGTTCATTAAGAAATTGGGCTATCGAATGGGGACTGAATTCGATAGCTTAACTTTTTGACCATTAAAAATGGCTGTAAGCGATTACAGCTGTAGAGTGCTTAAGGGGCGATGGGGTAGACTATATTCGAGAGCGGCTTAGCTGGTGACACGATATACTCTCAGCTACACCCTGGTCTTCATCAGCGTATATTTTCTATAAAGTTGAATTTTTCCTTATTTGGAATATACAAAAACTAGCATACTTTTAGGTTGTCAACATTGGGTGACTATCACACAACAAACCTAGGTTCGTTTTCGGCTGATTTTTTCAACCTGCTCTGTTTTGTGACATCAAATTATTTATGATAATTTCACAGTATGCCAAAGTTCTCGACTTTCTCAGGGAGGGGTAGAACTGCTGGTGACAGAAGACACACTTCGTACGGATATTTAATGTTGTGGGTCGGCTGCGTGTGCATGTGTATGTTAAGCCCATATATTGTGTTAAATCCCCTCATTGTAATCAGACTTTTTCCGCATAAGGGCAAATATTTTGCGGCCTCTGATATTTCATATTAATTATTTACAAGAATTTTGATTAAAAAATGTATATGCCCACATACACACACAAATTTTGCCACCCCATGTTCCACCCCCTTGAAAATATGCGCCTTCTTCCATAATCGAGAAAGAGTTAAGCCGCAAAAAAACAAAAAAATGTCCACACAGTATAAGCAAACTGCCAAAAAGGAAGCGGAAAACAGGAACTGTCAGCTATCTTAGGCTTTTGTAGGTGATGACGTATTTGATGGTGCGTAGGGGCGGCTCGAGTAATTGATCATTTATTTAATATTTATGAAAATATTTGCAGCCATAACACAGTGGCCAGCCAGCATTAAATTATGCATGCCAAGTGATTAAAATTGCTGCAGCTTTTGTTTGACAGCGGATTGTGCTGCGTCACGTAGTGATTAAAATTCAAACAAAAAAAAATCGAAAAAGGGAAAATATGGCGAGAGTAAGTCGGGGGATGTAAGTTTCCTTTTTTTGGGCTGAGGCCAGTGAAGTGGTTCCTTGTGTTGGTGAACCTTAAGGCAACTTTAAAATGTTATCAGCTGCACAGTGTTCTTCACATGCTTGTTGGCTATTCAATCGTACATGAAATTTTGTCGGTACTTCTCTTAAAGTTCTTTTACGAAACAGCCGGAGATTTTCTAAATCTCCTGATCCTAAACTTGCCATTAGGGCCGCTAAAAAACATTTCAGGGTGGAAGTTTGCTGGGTGACTACTCACGGTAACTATCACATTACCACCGGTCACAATGAATGGTAGATGCAACTATTTTATGGGCTTTGTTTTCACATTTCTACCGGTCACAATGAAAGGTAGATGCAACTATTTTATGGGCTTTGTTTTGACATTACCGCCGATCACAATGAATGGTAGATGCAACTATTATATCGGCTTTGTTTTCACATTACCACAGGTCACAATGAATGGTAGATGCAACTATTTTATGGACTTTGTTTTCACATTTCTACCGGTGACAATGAATGGTAGATGCAACGAATTTATGTTTTTTTTTTTTTTTTTTTTTTTGTAAATAAAGAAATTTAAAACAAACAAAAAACCTGAAAATAATGGCGGAAAAGGCTTTTCGTTTTACGGTGGTTTCATCACGAAGACGTGCCATGCCTTAAAGTCCACGCCACAATTGATCTATTGCTCTACAAGTTAATCGTATTATCAGCCTTGTGAGGAATATAAAAAGACCCTCACGGTGCTGTAAGTCCGATGTTATGAGAAGAATCCACAAATGTTTCAGGCCCTGAAGCCGAATATAGAGCCAGAAGCCGCGCTATAGAGAAAATTCATTCTTCAGCCTGTACACCGGTTCGTTTGTGGAATATTCTTCCAGCAAGTGTCTGTCCTGCCTGCTATGATATTATCAAACTAGTAAGTTGTACTGCGCCTATGGCGCCCGTTGAAATATGGAAAGAAAATGTTGTCGAAAAACAAAAATTTTGAGGGAAAAAAAAATTTTGTCGAAAAAAAAAAATTTTTTGAGGGAAAAAAAAAAATTTTTGTTGAAAAAAAAAAAATTTGAGGGAAAAAAATAATTTTGTCGAAAAAAAAAATTTTTGTTGAAAAAAAAAATTTTGTTGAAAAAAAATTTTTTTCTTAAAAAAAAATTTTTCTTAAAAAAAATTTTTTTTTAAAAAAAAAATAAATTTTTTGAAATCAAGGCCAACTCTCCCTTTCCTCCTTCCGCTAACACAGTGCATTGCATTTTTAGGGGTCATCCCCTGAGTGTTGGCCTTAATCGTATTCTAAAAAAGAAAAGGGAATAATAAATCAACAAATATGGCACTAAGAATTAATGAATGGCGTATTTATGACACAACATATAATTCAACTAACGAAACAGGAATTGGGAAAAAAAATTGTGATGCCTACTTTTGGGCGAAAGTTATATCTTTTACTCTGCCTCATTTAGTGTTTGGCTTTGGATTTGTGTATAATTTATAGCCCTTCGGAATTCGTGTTATCAGTTTTCACTATTCAATCCCATTGAATAGATTTCTATTTATTTGCATACAATTGCATACTTTGCGGATGCCCAGCATACATTTAGGCTGTACACAGGTTGAAATCTATTACACAGCTTCTCGTATATCATCAAAACATTTTATTTTGATAATTTTTGTTTATTACATTCTATGATATAGATGTTTTGTGTCGGTCAACATACAACATTTCACCAAAAAGATATTATTTCAAATCGACTCATAAATTTGGGGAGTTTTTTCATGTTCTGTTTGAATGTTTCTTTAATGTGTTGCAACTGAAATGTTTTTTTTTTTTTTATAAATGTGTGTGTTTTTTTAATACTAATTTTATTTACCATTTTTCTCTCTTTCCAGGTAAGTGTTGGCGCCAGTGTTTTTTATAAAATGTATTGGAAGGAATTCGGGGGGGAGCACAGCAGCTCATAAACACAAAGTCGTTCGATTTGTTGTATTGTTTATGGATTTATGATACACCGGAGGAGACGTAACTATATATTCATAGATTTATTTCATTTTTTTTTTTTGTTTCAAATCCATCCCATATAATTTTTTATTTTGAGGTTTTTGGGGTCTTTTGATTGTCTTATTTTCTTCTATTCCTTCTGTATGTGTGCCATAATTTATGACGTCTAATTCTCTTGGCCAACGCTGAAACAAAACAACCGAACCAGCATGATCGGAAAAATGATTCACAAAATATTGAGTTGTTGTTTTGTTTTCGTAATGTTTAGATAGACATTCGTACTGTGTGAGGGTGTGAAACGTTGGGGGCAACGTTGGGGCAGATGATCATTAAAGGTGAACACTCAAAAAAGTGATTCGAAACTAAAATTGTTTCGAAAATTGAATCATTTCGAAAATATACACACCCAGGTATATTTTGAACAATTCAAAATGTTAATTAAGCACAAAATATAACAAGTTCATAAAGAAAGGCGAAATAAACACAAAAATGTACCCACCTCCGAAATATTTCCCATCTCATGTGAAAATTCTTTGGTAGGGCAGAGAGAAAGAGAGCATACGAATGCACTGCTAAACTGCATCATTTCTGAAATATACGAGGCTTTGAAAATTGAGTTGGGAAAAATGCAAATAGATTTTAATAATTTTCTACCTTTAAATTTTGTATCTAGTGGTTTTTTTTAATCATATGCTATTTCGCCAGTGACCGAAATTTCCGTGGAACGAAATGAGTCTTTGAAATTCTGCTAGAATTTCCGTCAACATTTTTTGTGGCAGGATATGGAAAGGCATAGACTTGGACGATTATTGCTTTCAATGAATGGTGGATGAAACTATTTCATGGACATTTTTCAAAATTTTACTTTTACTTTTTTTTGTCTGTGAAAATGCTGGCTGCTTTCGTTTTACAGCGAGCGATCTGGAGGCCTATATAGCCAAAGATTAAAGACATGGATAGTCTTTAAAGACATGGATAGTCTTTAAAGACACGGATAGTCTTTGAAGACATGGATAGTCTTTGAAGACATGGATAGTCTTTAACAATGGCGACCAACGCTCACGACTTTTGAAATAACCTTTCGTTGCAGTTGATCTTCGCCCTGTTATACGATATCTGAGATTTACATTAGAGCATTCAATCTTAACAAAGAGAAAAACCAGAATTGGTAGCCATTACGACAATTGACGTCTAATTTTAGTGGAAAATATCGAAAAATGCAAAAAAAAAAGTCCAATTGTGCCCCTAGGCAACGAATTACGCAAATTGTCTTTGTTCCAAAAAAAAAAATTATGCGATAAAAATTATGCGATAAACTCTCCTTAACATTGATCCAGTTATTTTAGTGTCCATTAGCAGCTGACATCCCCCAAAGGAGGAAACCAAACACACCTTCGCAAAATTGTATTTTCCACACCAACAGAATAATTTTCATTTTCTAACACAAACAAAAACAAAAGCCATAATTCTGCACCTCCATTTATACACTCTCTCAGCAAACGAATAGAATGAAAAGAAAATATTTGTTCTTAATATTTTCAAAGTAAATATTTATTTTTACATGAGAAAATACTACAGCCACAGCCGTCTTCCCACCACCTCCGCCTCCGCTGCCTTTTTTTTCTTTTTCACCACCTCCATAGCTTGTGTCATTATCTTGTCTATCAGTCACTCGTGCTCATTCACTCACTTTTCGACATTCACATCGGGAAAATGTTGTGTGTTTTTTTTTAAAAGAAAAGAAAAAACAAACAGACACAACTCAGGTGTGTTTTCAATTCAGTTCAGTTCTATTTTTTTTTTAAGATTTTTTTTATTGTTGTTGTTTTGTTTGTCTTAGTAAATTTTCTATTTTTATATCCCAATTGAATTGACTAATTTATGGATTGGCCAAAAATAAATATATCTGAGTGCCGGTGAAGATGATGAGCGGTGTGGAAATAATGAAAAAAGAAAATATATATTTTCATTTAAAGTTGGCAGGTTTTGTTGTTGTTGTTGTTCCTTACTGGAAAAATCTCTTAATGGGCGGGGTAAATAAATTTCAGAAGAGTCAGTTTAGGTTTAGCAAACAACGAAATTTCATTTATGCCGATTGTAGTAGAGCGGAATATGAATTTCTGTTATTGCTTACAACTGAATTCCAATTCAGCAAGTTGTATTGCATTGGGCGGAAAGACCTGTATGAAGTCGTAACACACATTATAATTTGAAACAAAATTCACTTAAACCGATTGTAGGATTAATTTCTTTTCGTGCTTACAACTTAATTACACTTCAGCACGTTGTATTCTAAAACATATTTTTAAATTATTTACTATGCAATCCACCGAATTTTACTTAAACCGATTGGAATGAAAAAAAAGATTTTTTTTTCTTGCTTACAACTTGATTACACTTCAGCGAGTTGTATTCTACAGTGAATTCAACTTAGATTCTTAGCAAAGAACGAAATTTTATGTATGCCGATTGTAGTAAAACGGAATATGAATTTCTGTTATTGCTTACAACTTAATTCCAATTCAGCAAGTTGTATTGCATTGGGCCGATTGTAAGATTAATTTCTGTTCTTGCTTGCAACTTAATTACACTTCAGCAAGTTGTATTCTAGAAAATATTTTTAAATTATTTTCTATGCAATCTACCTAATTTCACTTAATCAGATTGTAATGGAATGCATGATTAATTTGATTACGTGCATACAACATGATTACACTTCGGCAAGTTGTATTCTACAGTGAATTGATCTTAGATTCTTAGTAAACAACCAAATTTCACTAATATCGATTATAATAGAAGCAAATATTATTTTTTATTTTCTTGCTTACAACTAGATTACTGTTCAGCGAGTTGTATTGCCTTGCTCTGAAAGACTTCTATAAAGTCATAACACATATTTTTGTTTTAAATCAACATCAGTCACTTAAAAGTTGTTAAAACCGATCAATGAAATGTATACAAACAAATGGTTTTCTTGCATACCCACCTGCTGAATGGTAAGCACATTGTTTGGCTTGCTGTTCAGATTGTCCCACATCCTCTCATATTTTTTTTGTCTGCAATTGCCAATTTACCATATAAAATGTGTGCATTTTGTGATCGAATCAAATTTAATAGCCTCCATTTCCTATTTAAAACGTGGTGGAACGAGGTAATAACAAACATATACACATGCGTATACAAAGTACGCGAGAAACTAACTCCCTGCATCAGCATCATCGTCATGATGATGAACATGCAGTCCGGCAGGCAGACAGACAGACAGCCGTACTTACAATACGTATGCTTAATTTAATTTATCCACCATACAATGTAATTGTAAAAGCAGTAAAATGAATCACGAATCCATACAGCACTCTCCGGCTGTCCGCCCGTCCGTCAGTCTGTCACAGTCACCACTTGCAGTCAATCCGTGGTAACTGGCGTACATAGCTAGCGGTGTTGGTGTATTCTTTGCCCTCCATCAAACAGCCAGTTCGGCCAACCAGGTCAATTTATATGTCAATGCAAACAGATCAGCCGGTAATTTGAACACAAGTTTTTTTGCTGGCTGGGCTTTGAATGACGGACACAACTGCGTAGCCTCATAGACGGGCCAGCAGAACGGCGGACGCTCGAAAGTAGGGACGGTGGTTGAATGGATGGTGGACGGACGGACGGACATATATAGCAATCAGAGTTATTATGTAGGGAGGGCATGAGTTAAGGGACCCTTAATATAGTGGCAGCGGTAGTTTGCTGGGTTTTTTTCTGTCTCAGTTTGAGTTGTTTTTATCTCTGCCCATGTGAGTGTGTGTCTTGGCAACTTTAAATGATTTTAAACAGATTATAGCAGTGATTTTTTTTTTCTCTGGCCATCATTACATTGTTGGCATGGCCTCCCCTTCCTTTTGGAGCGTTGTTTGTTGTTATTCTTTTTAATTTCATTTAGTTCTTTTGGATTTTCATTTTTATAAATCAGCGCTATTGCTGCCAGTGGACTTTATGAGAAATTGAATTTTAAGTGATGTCGTCGTCGCCGTCGTCGGTCTCTGCCTCACTAGTCCTACGGCTGGAGCTGGCAACACGCATACGCATTGTCATTGCTCTCCGGCAATAAATTGCAATTACCGACTATTTGAAATTGTATATGGGGCGAGATGAGGCCGGCTCTGGACTGTGTGTGTGTGTGTGTGTGCCATTGCATACTGATGAAGATTTATTTTTCAATTGAATCAGAGTGTTATGAGGGCAATATTTAAATAATAATAATAAAAAAAAAGGCAAGGGATGTGACGAGGTATGCATTTTGTCTTAATAGGAATCATTTTGAAGCCAAGTGAAAACAAAAACAGGGCTTGCTGATGAATGTATTTCTCGAACCCCCCCATATTATAGTCAACAATAGTTTTGATAAAACGTGGAGAATTGTTTATGTACCAGTAATGAGAAATCGCTTTGCCGGTGACCCCTCCCGAATTCATAAAATTACCTACATATTTCCCTTAACATTCTATGAAGCAGCCGAAGGGGGGCTTCTATCGAATCAGTGAGCTGTGAACTATATAATTCGTATTCTGACCGGAACCTACTGTTTCCGGATTCGATAGACTTTTCCTAGGCTACCACATCAAGGCCGTTCATAAAATTGATGAACAATCCAATATGAACGCCATTTTCTAACATTTATGAACGTCAGCTCCTAAAAAATGTGCACTCCTATTCAAAAAATTTATGAACGCCAGTTTCTAAAATTTATGAACGTCAGTTCCTAAAAATTATGAACTCCTATTCTAAAAATGTATGATCGCAAGTTCCTAAAATGTATAAACGTCAGTTCCTAAATTTTATAAACGCATTATTTGTTGGATTTCCTAAAATTAATGAACTCCAATTCATTAAATTTATGAACGCCTTATTTGTTAGAGTTCCTAAAATTTATGAACTCCAATTCATAAAACCTATGAACGCTAGTTCCTAAAATGTATAAACTCCAGTTCCTAAATTTTATCAACGCATTATTTGTTGGAGTTCCTAAAATTTATGAACTCCAATTCATTAAATTTATGAACGCCAGTTCCCAAATATTATGAACTCCAAAGCAAAAAAATTATGATCGCAATTTTCTAAAATATGTTAACGCCAGTTCCTAAAATTTATGAACGCCTTAGTTGTTAGAGTTCCTGAAATTTATGAACTACAATTCCTAAAAATTATAAACGCAAGTTCCTAGAAATTATGAACTCCAATACCGAAAATGTATGCACGCCAGATCCCAAAATTTATTACCGCCAGTTCCAAAAAAAATTAGGAACTAAATCATAAAATGTAAATCTTGGCAATTATTAGACACCCTTTCAATTAGAATACTATCGCAGGCATCTCACTCTACGATCAGCTCAATATTTATTTCAAAAATTTTTGTTAAAGTTCATAAAATCTATGAAAGCAAGTTCATAAAATTTATGAATAAAATCATAAAATTTGAAATTTTGCTACATGGACCACTTCTCACGACCCACTCGGAATATCTTTCCAAATGTCGGTTGGCTGGCAGGCCAGAAAATTTACAAAATTCCCATAAATGTCGGTTTTTTGGTTCAAAACATGACATTTATTTTGTCCCAAATAAAAACATGTAATGCCAATACAAACTCTTTGAAATCTTAAGGTTTTGGCATTGCCAGAGGGACAATAAATTAGGGGTTCAAACAGGACCATATTTATTCAAAAATCTTTCACTTTTGCCTTATTAATGAGCAGACGTGAGGACCATCTTTTCTCAAACATCTTTACGTTTTTCCTATTAATGACTTGTTTGTTTTTTTTTTTTGGTGTAATTTACAAAACTTTATTAAATTTCTTATCATTGTCGTTGCCTGTATTTATTTATTTTCCCGATGAAATCTCATCAACGTCATGCAAATCCCCATAATCAATTGCAACAGCATTTGTGTCATATTCAGTCTGTTGTCGTGGCAGCATCAGCACACATCAACATTTAGGATTTTGCCCCCCCTTCTTCTCATATCTTCATCTTTCCGAAGTGTATTATTATTTTATCATATTAAAAAGTCATTTCTGTAAAATGTCAACTATTATTTGCAAAATAATCAACAACAATTTGTCTGAGAAATATGAGGCAACTGGTGCTGCTGCTGTTGCAGCCACACACGCTTATCTTTGCCACTTGCGTATCTTGAAAGACGTCAGATGCTTTAAAGGTTACGAGCAGAGAAAATGAAGTTGATGCTGCTGTTGCGGATGTGTTGCACACTCGTTTAGTGATTGCATATTATTTTAATATTCATCATTTGATTTTGTTAAACCTCTTCCCGTTCTTCTCCAAGCCCCACATCACAGCAGCATAATCGACATTACATTGCTCCGTTTGTTTTTTGTTTATGTTTTCTTCGTTCATTCTTTCTAAGGGTGACGAAATTTAATTAAAAATAATTAAACTCAATCAAATGAAAATGTTTCATTTATTTCTTCTTTTTGTTGTTGCTGTTGTTGTCGTTCTGTCATCTTCTTTTTGTGTACAATTTGCTAAAGACCCCCGCTTGTGACTGCAGACAGCGCGCACAAAGTGGGACAGACGGACGGCGTAAGGTGAAGGAGCAATGGATTGGACGGCCACGTCAATGGAAAGATGGATGGAGCGACGGACAGACAGACAGACAGGCAGATTGAAGAAGAAAAAAACGGGAAGGGCAGACACGCAAATGAAACAAAAATGTCATTTGCCATAGGATTGTAATGCGTGCGGAGAGATGTGACCAAATCTTATTCAGTTGAGACAGAGGGACAGACGGAGGCACACAGAGTGTCCAAGAGACATGCTGGGAATAGTGGCTGGCACAAGTCGACTTTGTTCCATATGGGCGGCAGAGGTCATCATCAGTGGGGGTTTCAGTTGCTTCAATCACTTTGGAAATAATGTTTTTATTATTCAACAGTCTGTCGGTATTTGTCGCAAACGGTGGCCTGCCAGTGACAATGATTGTGGTCTAAATCACTTTGAATGTGATCACATATAAAAATGACATGTTGTTCTGTAGAACATCCATTCCCCCCCCCCCCCCCCCCCAGGTAAGAACTAAACCGTTTTGTTTTTGGAAAAAATCCAATAGCACATATTTGGTGAAAACTATTTTTCTAGTCATTGGAAGGCAAAACGGATGTGACTTAGACCTTTATCATTTATACGGGCACATGTGTGTACGAGTATGAATTGATATTGTCCCCCATTGTGTGGGCTACGAGGGTGGTACTGAAGGCGACAGTTGCACTGCAACAAGAGATCATTTATTTTAATGGGAAAATTGGAACAAGACAAAAATTACTAAAAAAAACTGCTTAAAGAAAGTCTTAGTTTACATTTCATGTTTAAACAAAATTCAAAGAAACCCATACTCCATATTCAAATTTTCCTCAGGCCATCGCACTCGCCCCTCGTACCAGTAACGGCCAGTTGATGTTCCTCCATGTATGCCACGCAGAGAAGTCACTTAACAGATCGACCTTTATATTCAATTTGTAAGCGACTGCGTTGTATCGGTCCGTCCATCCAACTGACCATACGGTTCATTTGCTTTGTACACTTTGGTTTGGTGCCGAGGTTAGGGGTCCCCCATTTATGTCGACAATTTCTAATTGAATTTAAATGTTTCTTCTTTCTTTTTTTTTCTTTTTTTGCATTTCAGTTTATTTTATATAGAAATTCATTTGCAAAGAGTGTAGAGGGGGAGAAATTCTGTTCCACATATTGTTTGATTAAATAAAAGGCATACAAAGGAAATGAATTAGGTAACAATAATAAAAATAATAATAATGAAAACTAGAAATCATAATAAACCCGTTGAAATATGAAAGTAGTTAGTTGCAAACGAATTTCTTTAAACTTTCGAAATGCTTTTGAAACTTATTAAGTATAAGAGGGATATTGTGGTAATTTTGAGAGGGATTTGCTACTGTTTGCATCGTTTTGTGGGCTGGAAAATGGTCCTTCGAGCAAATTAGAATATGTTTGGCATTGAAGAAAGAGAAAAAACATACCAACTCATTTACAATATCACTACCAAAGGCAGATTTAATGAATACTTGACCGTTTGATTGTTTTTTTTTACCGCTTTGCTGAAGAAGTGGTCCTTCGAGTGAGCTATGGGCTTAGAAAATGGTCCTTCGGGCAAATTAAAATTTGTTTGGAATTGAAGAAAGGTTTCAAACCTGAGTTTACTTGTGTAATAGTCTTGCACAATTGGCTACCAAACCACGGCCGCCCAAAGGGATTAGCTTTTGGTAAATATGTGGTCCTTCGAGCAAATTAAAAAAATTTAGTGTTAAAAAAAAACATAATTAATTTAAGAAATCACAAAAAAAAGGCAGAATCAATAAATATTTAACTGTTTGATTGTTTCTGTATGGCCTTGGTAAAGAAATGGTCCTTCGACTGAGTTATTGACTTAGTTCTTTTTTTTCCAAAAAAAAAAAATGCTGGGAATCATTTAAGGGCTGAAGGACCACTTGAGTGAGCTCGAATTTATACTTTAAAAGGTTTGGCCCGAAGACAATTCAGAAGGCGGGGCGACGTCCAACCATTCACCTATTTCCATTAACATTCCATGAAGGAACAGGCGGGGAACTTCTCTCGAATCAGTGAGCTGTGTGCCATATAATTCGTATACTCACTGATCGGTACCTATTGTTTGCTTGCTTTTTTAGAGAAGTTGTACATGGTTTAGTTATTAATCTGTCACTCGTTAAGTTGCCAGCATTTACGAGTTGCCGGTGTTTGATCGACTTACCAGATTTCCGTTCTGGGTTTTACTTGGCTTAGACTTTACTCTCTTACTCGTAAAGTCGCCATCAGTTACGCGGTGGAAACCAGCCGCTGACAAATTGTTGAGTGGTCTTACCAGGTTTTAAACCGGAGTTTACTTGCGTACTAGTCTTACACACTACCTACCGAACCATGGCCGTCCAAAGAGGTCAGCTAAACAGTGTTTAATCCCAATTCTTAAACTACTGAACAATCATTTTAACCGCCATTACCTAATTGTAGCCAACTTTGGATTGATCCAAAATAAAACAGTCATTTTAACTCGAGTATTTTTGGTCCTTCGAGCATTCCAGTGATTTTTTTTTTTTTTTTTTTTTTTCTAAATATGATTCCTCTTTATAAAGAATACAACAAAAAAAGTCTACTCGAATTTTCCCTGAACTACGGCCGTCAGCGAAAACGCATTAAAGTTTACTCTTGTGATCAAATCAAATGTTGTAAAAAAAAACGCAAAAAAATCTTAACCCACCAACATTTCACATACGGGAAAATTACAAAGTCAGCCATAAAAGAGAATATTTTTCTTTTTCACATGTCGTCCATGTGTGCTGGCGCGTTAGCAGCAGCCCTTAAAGAGGCGCAGACGAAGACGAATGAAAATGGGCTTGAGTGAAAAGTGAAGCGTGAATATGTTAACATAACCACCAAATCATGCAAATCCAAAGGAGTGAAATCCACCGAACACAACAACAGTTGGGCTCTTTGGTTTATGCCAACACATTTGCTTTTTGTTGGCGTATGGAATGTAGCAGAGAATATAATGGCTCATCCTCGTATGCAGACATATATCGCACTCCAACAAAACATATCAGTCACATCATTGCCCACCTATTCCCGGCATACCATTTTTTTCCTCCCTCTGCCTCTCTCTCTCTAACCGTTAGACCCCGGGGAAATCAACGTTAGACGCTAAACAAAACAGATTCAAATGTCATCTTTAAGAGCTTAAATTTGTATAAAATTGCAGGTCGTAAAAGTGTTTTTTTTCTTTTATCCTGTTTTGAATGGATGGGTGTTTGGTTTTCAAGCCAAGGAGTAGCGAGAGGTGGGAAACCCGTATAAGGATAATAAAATTTGCCACCCGCCAAATCTGCGCCGTTAAGTTTTATGTCAAAACTTTGCGCTTTGCCGGCTGGTTGGGGTGGGGTGGTTGCATGTGTCCCGGGTAGATTTCAGTTTTTGGAAGTGCAAATTCCTCCAAAAACACACGCGTTACATCAGCTCGTAATGTTTTAACACTTATTTGACAGTTGATGAAAAGCCGGAGCGCTGCTGTGTTTTTCTTCTTCTTCTTCTTCTTCTTTGGTGCCAAGAAAAGTCAAGTGAAATTTGTACTTTTAAAGTTAAACCATCACATTGGAGGCATAATGGCGGCGTCGTCATCAGGACAGGCGGTATATAATGAGGTGCGTGTGTGTGTGTGTGTCAAACAGCACATTTTCGTAATCCTCTTCCTTCAACTCCATCCCACGTATTGTCACACATTAAAACAGGCGTATAATGAGGTCGTAAAACGGCTTAGAGGCAGGCATGATGGTATTGCATGAATGGGCGTTTTAATACACCCGCTTTAGTGTCAGAAATTAAAACAACAACAATTATGTTACATTGTAAATTTAGTAACAAAAAAAAACGTCTTCCTACTCTCAGAAATACACGCGAGGAATGAGGGTTATGGTGACCATAAACGAATATTTCCTACAAAAGGCTTAAGCTGGGGCGCATTTGTCTATGGTTTATCAAAAAACATGGATGTATTTCTGGCGCCCAACGTGGAATCTCAGCAGTTTGTTGTTTCCCCCCATTATAATGTGATTATTTAAAGGATAAAGGTGGCTGTGGTTTTGGCGCGCAACGTGAAAGCTCAGCAATTTGTTGTTTCCCCCCATTATAATGTGATTATTTAAAGGATAAAGGTGGCTGTGGTTTTGGCGCGCAACGTGAAAGCTCAGCAATTTCTTATTCTTTCCCATTCGAATGTAATTATTTAAAGAATATAGTTGGCTGTGGTTCTGGCACCCAACGAGGGTTCTCAGCAATATGTTTTTCTTTTCCATTAGAGTATGATTATTTAACGGATAAAGGTGGCTGTGGTTCTGGCGCCTAACGTGGATTCTCAGCGATATGTTTTTCTTTTCCTTTAGAGTATGATTATTTAACGGGTAAAGGCGGCTGAATTTCTGGCGCCCAACGTGAAAGCTCAGCAATTTCTTATTCTTTATCATTAGAGTATGATTATTTAACGGATAAAGGTGTCTGTATTTCTGGCGCCCAACGTGAAAGCTCAGCAATTTCTTATTCTTTCCCATTCGAATGTAATTATTCAAAGAATAAAATTGGATGTATTTCTAGCGCCCAACGTGAAAGCTCAGCAATTTGTTATTCTTTCCCATTAGATTGTAATTATTTAAAGAATATAGTTGGCTGTGGTTCTGGCGCCCAACGTGGACTCTCAGCAATATGTTTTTCTTTTCCATTAGAGTATGATTATTTAACCGATAAAGGTGGCTGTGGTTCAGGCACCCAACGAGGATTCTCAGCAAATTGTTGTTTTCCCCCATTAGAATATGATTATTCAAAGGATAAAATTGGCAGTACTTCTGGCGCCCAAAGTGAAAGCTCTGCAATTTGTTATTCTTTCCCATTAGAATGTGATTATTCAAAGAATATAGTTGGCTGTGGTTCTGGCGCCCAACGTGAAAGTTATCAATTTCTTATTCTTTCCCATTCGAATGTAATTATTTAAAGAATATAGTTGGCTGTATTTCTGGCGCAACGTGGAATCTCAGCAGTTTGTTGTTGGTCCTCATTAGACTATGATTATTTAAAGGTTTGTTTAACGGGGTCAGCTCCTACCACTTTCCTCCTCGTAATAGTGTCATACTCTATCACCAACATATTCATCTCTAAGCTCTAATGGATTAAACAGTGAGACCTGTTCAGTGTTTTCGAAAATTCTATCCTGCTCAAATCATCAAATTAAGATACGTTCCCCGTCTGCCCTTTCACAGAAAGTTTACAGATGCACTTGGCTCCGTCTAAATCGTCTGCCAATTGTTCTTTGGCGTCCGCTCTAATTCTTTTTATTCTTGTCCTGGTTTAACTACAAAGTATTTCGAAGAAGACAAACCGCCCCACAAACATTGTTCTCTATTTGATTTTAGGTATCTGCGATCTCATTTTTTTCTTTCTTGTTTGGATCTTGTAAATTAATGAATAGCGTAGCAGAAGCAGAAAAAAAAATTACTGTATTTATTAATTGGCAACATGACATTTGATGTGTAATTTGTTTATTCGCCGTTTAAATCATTAACTTGAATTTGCACAGACACAGGCAGACATTCGCAAAAACTATTCATCTGTTTAATGAACAAAACCCAACCGACAGACCGACCGACCGACCGGGTAGACGTCTGCCGCCCGCCCATCTGTCCATTCGTTTGAACGATCTGCATCAAGACAACATCCCCAATGGCAATGCAATTGCATTACATCGCTCAGTTGCATGCAACATAGATTAACAACAACAACAGCAACAACGGCAACAAAATGATGCATTTGTTTTATTAAGAGACATTTTGTCATCATCAGATTGTTTAATTCATCACAGCACAATGAAAAACTGGTACTAAAAACTAATTTTCCTTAAAATTTAATTGTTATTAGCATCACACACACACACACACACATGTACACCCAAACATTCAGGGTATTCTTACTCATTGGACCAGAGCTTCAGCTCAAGCGTATAGGCAATGCTTTAGTTTTACTCCAGATTGTGAATATCCCTATTAAATATTTTCTATGCTACTGCCTCTATGGGTAATTGTTGCACATTCTGTCGTTTTTTTTTTTTGCTTTAAACTGTGGCTTTTTTTTTGTAAATGTTTTAATTATACACTCATTTGTTAAACATTATTCACAAACACTTACACACACACACTCACACAAAAGCGAAACGAGAAAAAACCTAGTAAAATATTTGCCCAGAGTGTAAAGAAAGCCAACCCGTTCGTCGGCAGTTTGATAAATGACGTATTTATGTCAAAATTTAGTTAAACATTTAATGTAAATTATAATTGGCATTTAGAATTATGTTTTAGTTGTTTTTTTTTCTTCGTGTCGAATTGTTGTTTTTCGTTTTTGCAGAATTTGAGTCATAAATATGGGTTGTGTGAAAAAATAATAAACGTATAAAATAGTATTCAAGGTTAAAATTAAAATTTGGCGCCTTTTAGATGTCAACAGACTTGCTCCCTCTACATTAAAAATCGACTTCATAATCCTTAGGCTGTCATAATTAACCGGATTTTTGAATATAGAAAACTAGTGAAAGCAAAGACGTCATCGGTGGAAGTTGTGACCTTTTGAGGCGATTGGAATAGCGCCCTCTTAATGTGACCACAAACATGAAAGACAAATCTTCAATATTTCTTTAGGGTTTTTATCGTTTCCCGGATGATTGAATATATTAAGAAGGCAACATTATAAAATAAAAATATTCACCTCATGTGGTCCATTTTAGCTAATTTATGTAATAGCGCCCTCTAGATATGACTACCGAGCCGATAGAAAAATCTTTAAAATGTCCGCGTTTAAAATTTAGCGTTTTACTAAACGTTGAGAGTACTAAGGTGGAGCAGTTTAGATTTAACGAACGTAGCGCCCTCTAGCTGTGAACGAAAGACAAATCTTCCTAATTTCTTGAGGGTTAAGGAGAAGTCTACATGAAGTCTAGATTTTACTATTTTACTCGAACAGTGACTGGTGTTTACGGTCGCTGAAACATGTACGACGTTTTCCAGGCAGCAAGTCTGTGTTTGCTGAGTGATAGTCGCACACACTATTTGACGTCTTTAAGATGTGCAGACAATAGCGCCCTCTGGAAGTGACCACAAACATAGAAGACACATTTTCTTTAGGACGGGGAATAAAACGGAAATGGAACCAAAACTATCAGAAACCAGTTTCCTATAAGCTTTAAAAATACCGCCATCTATATGTCATATTTTGAACTACTCCAAAAGTAAAGGGTTTTAAGCAAATTTTTTGGAATAAAATAGAGTTCTTATTTATTACTTTCGATAACTTTGTATTTGGCGTCTTTGAGATGCTAACATTCTAGCGCCCTCTAGATGTGACTCCAAAGATGAAAGCGAAAAATATTCCTTAAGATTTGGTCATTTTACCAAAGCTATACAACATATATAAAGAAAGTGAATTGAAAAAAAAAAACAATATGGAACCTATTGTCGAACTGTGTTGAACTTGAAAGCAACAGCGCCATCTGCATGTCATGTATGGAACTAATGAGAAAGTAACAGGATTTTTAGAAAATCCTTAACCCCCATGCGAATTTTATAAATACTTCTACTGTGTGAGTAAGTGTAGAAAGTAAGATTAACCTTAAGCGCCCCGGTAGGCGAGTTGGTAGCGTGCTTGCCTATCAGCGTGGGGGTTGTGGGTTCGATTCCCACCAGAGGCTTTGGTCTGTAGCTGCAAAAAATCAAGCCAAATAGTCTTTGTCACTCGGTTTATCCTTGGACCCAAAATTAGAATATAAATTTACTTTGTATTGTATTTAAATAAAATAAAAATAAAAAAATAAATAAGATTAACCTTAGTGCCATCTAGATGTATAGGTTGAGGTATTACTGAAAGTGTAAACCATCAAACAAGCTACCAAATTGTTGGCCTTTTTTGGCCCCTTCTTCTGTATAAACTCTTTTTGTCACCTATCAATGATTCAACACAAAAGCTTTCACATTCTTAGATCAAAATTATGCTTAACGATATTGTTGACTTAATATGACATGTAGATGGCCAACAACTTATATTGTTAGTGTGATGTTGGATTGTCCAAAAAAAAAACCTCACCCAATATCTAACCAGGACTATTTGAAAACTCCGTGACTTTTGGCTACATATCGATTGGAAATATTTCCAAGTTTAAGTCTTCTTCGTACCCAAAATTTCTGTGTTAATCTGTAGCATTGCATTTTATTGTTGGCCGCCAAAGAAAAATTCAAATTCAGGAAACACAACAATGTTATGTAAAATTAGCATTTGCTGGTCGTCGTCGTACCTGTGTCCGACATTATCGGAAAGAAAATTGTCGTTATTTTTAAAAGACAAGCGCAGATAAGAAAGATGAAAAAAAAACTCAATTAAAAATGGCAAAATAAAAATACGAATGGCGGTGGTGGTGTGGTGTGGTGCTGATGACGATAATACGCTACGCTACGCCAGCCATACACCTGTTCATATTTTAAGTATATTCTAATTGGATGTCATAATACATGAATAACTTTTTAATACCTCAAAGAACTTTGTGATGATGAGCCCGCCAGCCAGCAGACCCTCTTAAAAACGCACCTGCTCCAATGGCCACTCATCATCATTGTCCACCACCCCTTCACCCATCTCCGAGTTATACTGGGAATGCTTAATATTTGCAATTGAAATGTCGAGCAGCAACAATTTGAATAAAGCATACAATATTGTTCGCGTTTCTCGCAAAATATGATTCAGATCGTTGTCTATTTTCTTGTTTATCTGTTTTCGCCAATCTTGAGCAACAATTCTGGCGAAACAGCGCAACAACATAGTCAGTCGTCGTCCCAATGACGAGGGACGACGAAGACGCCGAAATGAAATCGATTCAATTAAAAATTGTTAAATGTCAGTTTTGCGTAAGGACACATTTCGTGTGCACACAACACAAAATGTGTCCCAATTGTGTGCTTCTAATGAGACAGACCAAAACAGAAATTCTGTTAAACAAGAAAAATATACAAAAATGTATATGATTAATAAAAAAAAAACACTGGGCAACGGAAAAAAAACGGATCAAATCGAATTAGCAAACGAAAATTGTGAGATATTTTATGAAAATATAAGATCAGCGCCATCTAGATGTGAACATGAAACGTTCATTATCTATAGGCCGTAATTGACTGATTATGGAATATTTTACCAGCTATTTTATTAACATATAAGCTCATAATATTAGCGCCATCTAGATGTGAACATACAACGTTCATCTATTGATTGTGATTGGCTGATCATGAATTATTTTTACCATCTATTTTGTCACAATATACGATTATGAAGCTTTTGAAAATTGTGAGATATTTTTATTAAAATATAAGATCATAATATTAGCGCCATCTAGATGTGAACATACAACGTTCATCTATTGATTGTGATTGGCTGATCATGAATTATTTTTACCATCTATTTTGTCACAATATACGATTATGAAGCTTTTGAAAATTGTGAGATATTTTTATTAAAATATAAGATCGTAATATTGGCGCCATCTAGATGTGAACATACAACGTTCATCTATTGATTGTGATTGGCTGATCATGAATTATTTTTACCATCTATTTTGTCACAATATACGATTATGAAGCTTTTGAAAATTGTGAGATATTCTTATTATAATATAAGATCGTAATATTGGCGCCATCTAGATGTGAATATACAACGTTCATCTATAGACCATAATTGGCTAATTGAGGATTATTTGACCGGAAATATCGTTTTTTTTTCTTGTGTGAAATCTACGTTTGTTACTTTTCTTTTTTTTGTTTTGATTAATTTGAGAATTTCATTATTCGGTGCCAGTTATCATTTGAGTCAACACTCCCACACTTTCTTTATGGTATCTGAACAATTAGGCCATAAATATTATTGTTGGCCGCGCCACTGTTGAATGAAAATCAAGCCCCTTTACAATTTATGGCTAAAACTAAACGAGCTCAAAAACTAACAACAATTAACTGACGTTTTGGGGGAAAATAAACAGAGATTGATAAAGTGGCGCATTATGTTCGCAAGGAAAAGAACACGATGATGTTGATGATGATGACGATGAAGATGATTTTAAGATCACAAAACACGAACAATCAAAAGTCATTGTTATCAAAAGAAAAAGAAGAAAAAATAAACTGTCTGTTTGTTAAGAACAAATAACATGAAATTGCCGTCATCTACTCAAAAGATAACAACACAACACACGTCCCACCACCGCCGCCCGCTCCGTGTGAAGAACATTCAACAACTTTCAACACAAGTTCATGCAATTGTTGTAAAATGAAAAACGTAAGAAACGTAAAACATATTAAATGTTTGATTTTATAATTTTGTTAATTGGTTTTTGGAAATGTTACCAGCGAAAAAAAAAACACATTAAATAAAATAAAATTGAGGTCGGTAAAAGTTCTAAGAAGACATGATTTATTTGTACAAACTTTCCTTATTTGGAGAATTCTCTGCTTGTTCAATAAATAACAACAAGAAAGATAAAAAAAAAAAACAAAAGTTATAACAATAAAAACAGAAATAAATAAATGATACGTTTACACATTGACAATCTGGGTAATGGTTAACGTGTTTTATTTTATTTTTGTGTTGTTTCAAAAGAGAAATTATTTATTTTCAACATCAGGCCTTTAAATGTTTACAGGAATGGTCTTTTGAAATGTGAGCGGTCAGTTTTGAAAGCGATGGTTTTTCATTCTTTCTAAGCCGGCAGGCGCTATAATAAGACATTTTATTTTATTTGTATACTTATACGGGGTGGTCATCTAGCGGTTCCATTTTTTATTCCTATGTTATTTTGACAGTGGCAGCTCTTTTCCAATCATCAATTCTCGTTCAATAATTTTTTATTGTCCATAATTTTTTTCTTTTATTTTTTTATATTAATAATTTTTTTCTTTTATTTTTTTATATTAATAATTTTTTTATTTTAAAAAAATATTTTCAATACTTTTTTTTTTTAACTTTCTTAAAAAGTCTAAGGAAACGTCGTGCTTGCATTAACTTCTGGCAGTTTTTGCTATTTAATTTTGTCCTAACTCGAGTTAGGCCGTTAATATTAGTGCCAACTAATTTCTGTTTTAATCTAAACTACCTACAAATGACCTGAAGCTCATTCACCAATCATTGAATATTCCAATTATCCTTTATTCGAATTTTCCCCGTCAAAGACAGACAATGTTTTTACTTGAGCTTTGTCTACCTTGTCCCCTTGGACACTTATTATTGAGATTGAGTGTTGTTGTTTTTTTTTTTTTTGTTATTAGTTTTGTTTGTTCTTCTACATTTACCAACTGAATGTTTAGTTCATTTTTTAATTAACAAAAAAATATATGTATTCACTTTTAGTTGCAGCAATCACAGCCCTCACTTCATAGATTTGTTTGCTTCTCGAATTCAATTGAACACGAAGTTCTAATTAAGAATGTCTTGATTGGGAGGTTTCGAAGGGGGAGGCAATGGCGGCACCACCGGTTCAATAACAGCCCCGAGAACTACATGACAATGTTGAACATGTTCTTTTTTGTTATCTTTCTACAGACAATTTCTCATAATATTTGATTTACTTTCCACACTGATTGTCTACCTTTTGAGAGCTGTAGGTATTTCCCGTTTGCCAACGAAATATTCAATGTTGAAATTCTAAGAAGCTGTTAACTGATAACAGTGACATTTGTGTTGATTGTTTAGATGTTTACTTTAAAGAGAGAAATATTGAACAAAATTCGTACAGAAAGACTCCAACAACTCCAACAGCAATTCCTATTAATCCTTTGGACAATTAAAAATTCTATTAACGTTTCGATTGTGCCAACTCCCCAACTATGTTCAATTATTTCTTTGAATGGTGTTTGAATTATTTTCTGTTTTTCCACTTCTAATACTTTCTAAGAAGATCAAAAAGTTTATGAAAGCCCTCTTATAACACTACGTGTATGAAATATTTTTGGTGTTTGTTTAGAGGGGGGGAACGTTGAATTGGTGGACGTATCATCATCAACGCGATTGGCTGGACCACCATTTGGCCTCAGCAGCATATAGAGAAATATACAGAACAAAAAAAAAATAATAATAATTTTCACATTTGCTGTCTTTCGCCTTTCATTAGGCTAACTAACGCTTTCTTAAGAGTTTCGGGGTTTTGGTTTCCTTATTATTTTCTTCTTTTTTTTGCCAGGAAAACAAACGTTCTTTCTTTGTGCGTGAATGTAATTAATTGGTATGCCAACAACATGTTGGTGATATATATTCGTTATCTGTTTGACTGCGTTCAAAGGGTGTTTACATGTTGACATGACACAATATCCGCAGGTAAATCTCTGTAGACAGGAATTGTAATTGAAGTCGGACCACAACATACCTTCTGAAATCTTTGTTGGAAATCGTTTCTTATTTAACTTCATAATTGGTTGGTCTTGACCCGTCAAGAACATATTTTTTTGAAGCTTTCCCCAGTGCTTAACCGGGAAATGGTTTAAAATCCACTTCGGTTTTTCCATCGGAGTCATGTACATTTCTGTCCGCACTTTTTCGGGTAATTGTTGCCTAATTTTCTAGGTGGAAGTCATTTTGCACTTGGTCTAATGATTTCATTATGAAGCAAATGACAGTTTGTTTGCGTTAAAAAATGGCAATTCGTTCTTCTGTCATCGTCTTTATTTACGAGATGATGAAACTATTGTTGTTACACTCTCCCTCTTTCTCTCTCTCCCCCCTTTTTTATCTCCCCGTTCTTTCTCTCCCTCACTCCCTATTTCTCTCTCTCTCTCTCTCTCTCTCTCTTCCTGTCCCTCTTTCTCTCCTTCACTCCCTATTTCTATCTCTCACTTCCTAATTGTCTTTCTCTCTCTCACTTCCTAATTCTCTTTCTCTCTCTCTCACTCCTTAATTCTCTTTCTCTCTCTCACTCCCTACTTCTCTTTCTCTCACTCCCTACTTATCTTTCTATCTCCTCTCTCTCTCTCCTCTATCTCCTCTCTCTCTCATCTCTCTCCTATCTCCTCTATATCTCTACTCTCCCCTCTCTCTCCTCTATATATCTACTCTCCTATCTCTCTCCTCTCCTCCCTCTCTCCTATCTCGATCTTCTCTCTCCTCTCTGCCCTCTCTCTCATCTCTCTCCTCTCTGCCATCTCTCTCTCTCTCCTCTATATCTCCTCTATATCTCCTCTCTCTCTCATCTCTCTCTCCTCTCTCTCTATCTCCTCTATATATCTACTCTCTCCTCTCTCTCCTCTATATCTCTACTCTCCTATCACTCTCCTCTCCTCCCTCTCTCCTATCTCGATCTTCTCTCTCCTCTCTCTCTGTCCTCTATCTCCTCTCTCCTCTATCTCCTCTCTCTTTCTCCTCTCTCCTCTCTCTCTCCTCTATATCTCTACTCTCCTATCTCTCCTCTCCTCTCCTCTCTCCTATCTCGATCTTCTCTCTCATCTCTCCACTCTCTCTCTCTGTCTCGCCTATCTCCTCTCTCCCATCTCTATCTCTCTCCCTGTTCCTCTTTCTCTCTCCCACTCTCTCTTACTCTCCCTGTCCATCTTTCTCTGTCTCCCTCTCTACATTTCTAGCAAATCCTCCACAGTTATACGTAATCATGGGTAAATTTAGTTCAATCTTATGAAGCAACTCAAAGAGATAAACTCAATTCTGTCCTAACTCGAGTTAGACAGCTATGGATTGTAACCACTGTGACCACATTTGTTGACCAAAGCATGTTAGACGTCCGGCCTTGACTCTGATCCTTATAATAAATAGTATATTCAGTACATTTCTAGTAAAGTATATGTACAACTTTGTTTGCGACCCTCGCAGTTTGGCAAATAACATAATTTCTCAACTCATTTACAAAGACAATCAAAGTTTTTCTGGTTCCGGCTCGTGTATAAGGAAATAATGCTCACGTTTTCTTGTAGTTGATGTTCTTGTTCTTGTGTTTTTTTCTTCTTCTTCTTTTCGATACAATTCAAGTGGCTGTTGATGGTATACAAATAAGCCTACCTCCTTGACCGGCCAGGGTGATGATGGTGGTGTTGATGATGGTGATGATGTTGCTGGCAACGGTGGTTTAGTGGCCACTTTATTATTGTTGTGCCTCTTGGCCGTTGTCTAAGTGGGTGTTTGCTTTTTGATTATTATTCTGTGAACTTTAACCTTCGCATTCGCCTTGTTTGTGGCTCTTAGTATCGCTATTTGTTAGATGTCAGTGGTGTGCCATTACTTTATTGTTCTTCGAGTGTGTGTATTTATTTTTCTTTGTATTTTCCCTGGCATACTTTTCCCATCTTATTATTACGTATCGTAATTGCTACGTGTCCTAGGACTTTTACTAATTAATCATTAATTCCGGGGTTATTTTTTTGTTTATTTCAAGCCCCGTCTATAGGCGTAAGGGCTTACGTCTGCCCTTAAGCATTCTGATGCTATTTTTCCTCTCCCGAGTGTAATGTGTTTGTGTGTGTCTGTTTTTTTTTTGTGGTCAAGAGTCTAGAAACGCTTTATTTATATTTATTTTTATTTCGTTTTTATACAATTAATGAACTGAATGGCTGAGTTATAGATACAATTGAGTGTTATTTCTGAGTATATATTTATTATTATATATATATAGAGAGCGAGAGAGAGAGAGAGAGAGAGGGGGGAGGGAAAAACACATACTAAATACATTTATATACACTTATTTAGGTTGTCGTTCCAACCTCACCTACATGGTGTTAAATGTGTGTTAATTATATACATGCTTATTTATTGCGTTTTTTTTTTTGTCGTGCCTTTCAAATGGATTGTTATTTATTTGCCTTTAGCTTGTAAAAGTTTCATTTAGGGTCGATATATTACAGTTATTAACTGGGGAGTATATTTTTACAGGCCTTCTAGAATGAATTCTTGGCAGAATTTGTAGAAGACAGTCTAGAAAGTATTCATGACATTACATTTAGTCGTCCTAGGAATCAATCTGTACAGGTCTTGTTGACGTCCTGAGAGACCGTCCTTCTAGATGACATTCTTTGCTTGCCTTCTGGAAGGCAATCTTGACAGGATTTATAGAAGTAATTCTTTTGAGACATTCTAGAAGTCCGAAGGCATTCCTAACTGACCCTAGGGCACATTTGGGAATGTCATCTGAAAGACATTCCTTATATGCCTTCTGTACAGACCTTCCCGAGGAATCCTTTAACAAACATATTCTATACGAAATGAGATTAGACTGGAATTGTTGTCGGTTCTCTTTTATCGTTCATTTATAAAGCATACCCCTAAAAATATGCAACACAATAGAAATCTCCCCAAAATGTATGCTACAATTGTTGCGGGTTACACTTTGTGGCTAATTATGTCTCTGGTGTTGATGGACTTTCAATTCTATTTAGCTCTTATTAAATTGTTAAACAAATTGTAATAATAGTTTTTCTTCTTCTTTTCATTCTAGGTAAGTCTCATGAAAATTCTCTAAACGAATGACCTATGTGGTAATGTATGTTTCTTTTTTTGTCACAAATTTAAAATTCAAAGCGGCTTTTTTTGTATTTCATATAATAACGATGGGGATGGAGAAAGAGAATAAGGGAGAGAGAGAGGGAGAAAAATATATATATAGAGAGAGAGAGAAACAGGTTGAGAGAGAGAGAAAAGATAGAGACAGAAGAAGATAGGGAGTAAAAAAAGATGATAGAGAGACAGAAGATGGAGAGAAGTATATATATATATATATATAGTGAGAGAAGAGGGTAGAGAGCGAACAGGAGATAGAAAGAGAAGAGAGTGAGAAAAAGCGAAAGAGATATATAGGGAGAGAAGAAGACATAGAGAAAAGGAGATAGAGAGAAAGAGAAGAGAGGATACAGGGAGAGAGATGAACTGAAAAGGAGAAAGATAAGGACAGAGAAGGAGATAGAGTAGGAGAGAGAAGAATATGTATATATATATATATAAAGAGAACGAGAGAGAGTGGGAGAAAAAGAGAAGGAGGTAGAGAGAGAGAGAAAAAAGAGAAGGATATAGAAAGAGAGAAACAGAAGGAGATATAGAGAGAGAAACATAGAAGGAGATAAAGAGAGAGAATAGAAGGAGGTATTGAGAGACAGAAAAAAGAGAAGAAAATAGAGAGAGTGAGTGAGAGAGAGAGAGAAAAAGAAAATAGTGAGAGAGGGAGAGAAAAAGAAGAAGATAGATAGAGATGAAGATTGAGATGGAGAGAAAAGGAGACAGAGAGACGGAAATTGGGATACGGGGAGAGGGAGAGAAGTGAGAAGGAGAGAGATAAGGCCAGAGAAGGAGATAGATTAGGAAAGAGAAGGAGACAGATAGAGAATGGTATAAATAAAGAAATAATGAGATATTTATATATAGAGGGAGATAGAGAGAGGAGGAGATGGAGAGGGATTGAGAGGGGTAGATATAGAGAGAGAGAGATAGAAAGAGAGGCAGAGATAAATAAAGAGGGACGGAGAGATCGAGAGATATAACGAGAGACAGAGATATATAAAGAGAGACGGAGAGATATAAAGAGAGATTGAGAGAAGGAGATACAAAGGGTAGGTACACATCAACAGTCGGTTTCGCAAAAAATAGTTATTTTATTAAATAAATTGTCTCGTTTTAGATTATGTTTAGACAATGAAATTTTCCAAGGCATATCCATCTAATTGCAAGAATTAATATAAATCGAAATTACGTACTCCCTTCCTTTTATCTTAATACAGCTTTTCAAAAACTGTTAGATACTTCGAAGGCTTTTTACAATGTAGCTTTGTTTGGAGTAGCTGACAGAGGGCCACTGTTTACCACGGCAAAGAATTTCCAACAAAAACTATTAAATATTCTACAAAAAAAAAAAATGCATACCTCAAAGGCTTTGTGGTATTCAGACAGTTCTATTGAAATATTTAAGGATATCTTGGTTAAGCTCTGATAATTATTACATTCTAATTGTTTTCTACAGTAAATTGGGTAAAATTTAAAAAAAAATCTTTTTTTTTTTTGGTAACAGTTTTCAAATTTGACTTTAGTCTGTCGTATGAACCTTAATTCAGGCTAACTTTAAACTTTTGTGTAGGAAAATATTAAAATTGTTTAAACAGTAAAAAGTGTTGCCTATCTTGGGCCACACCAGCAGATAAAAACTTGCAAACTTTTAGGCTGACTATTAACGAATATTATTAGTTTCCTATGGAAGATGTACGAGAGCAATGTACATCTTCCACCAATTACATTTGTATATGTGACCGACAGATGGTGCTATTTTCATAAATTCTAAAAACTACTACGATACTCTATGGATTTTGCGGTATTTTGCCAGAGGCGACTAGCTGGCTGGCTGGCTGGCTGGCTTGCATATTAATCGTTTATTGTGCACTTCTATTTAAGTTGTGAAGTAATTGCCTGATAAACTCATGCCGCAACCTCAATATAAGCGGAAGTCTCATAAACATTGTATCGTGTGGCATTCTAAAAACAGATTCTAATTATATTTCAAAACTTTATGTTAAGTCACATATTTTTGGGCAATTTGGATGATCATCGTCAGATTCATAAATAATATGATTCTGTGCAATTTCTTGGGCATAAATACAATTCACTGTTGCGAAAGCAAATATCTTTGTTACGGTATTCGGTGTATATTATGTATTTCTATATTTGTGGCATGCAACACATGCAGTCGAAATAAACCAAAGGCTGATTTCACAGAAAGCGGTTTCGCCCAGTGCCGTCGTCGCCGCTGTTTTCTGTTCTGTTTGTTTTGGGCCACACTTGCCACCATCATAATTGTCATAAATTATGACAACTGTTGGCATAATGTCCAATAATGTCAACGTTAATATTATAAACCGTATGGTTTTCTTGGCTGTGTTGCTGTTGTTCGTATGCCCTGCCTGCCCTCACCAACATCTTGGTGCTGGGCGTTTAACACAACAACAATTTCTAAATGGCAGATATTGTGAATAATTGTGCACTCGTAAAACAATATTGACGCCAATGTGGTCAGAAATGATTTAGATTTATGTGTGTAATAGAATCAGAACAGATTTTCTTACAATACAGTCACACACACCAAAATACCGTGAAAGGGGGCCCAACAAGGGCCATATCTATATTTAATAAGAAAGAAAAGAAAAAACACAAACAATATTGCAAAATGGTGATGAATGTGTGTAATTGTGATGTTGAGCGGCATTGTGGTGGTCAGAGATATACGCGGAGCGGATACAGCTTAAGTGTTGCATACTTATGGGAGCTGGTATGAGTTGAAGTTAAAGCTTCGGTGATATGTTTAACTGTTGGCAGATTTCATGACTGGCAATAGAAAGAAAATGCTTATTGAGCTAAATCAATATTTTCAGAATTTCGTAAAATATATGAAACAAATGCTGCCTACTCTCAGGCTGACATTCAAATCCAACACAGCTTGTGAAATTCCCATAGACATTACATTTATAGGGACCATCAACTGAGTAATGGTCAATTACAAAATAAGAAAGAAAATAATCTCGAATGGAGAAGCTGCTATTAAGAATTTTCGGCGGAAAAAACTGTTGCCAACTTTCAGGCTGACCGCCAAAGCAAACCAATATATAAATTGTATTGTTATGAGGCCAGACTTTTGGCTTCAAAACATCATTTGGGTTAACAGGCCTATATACCGCCATTCGGCTTTTACATTTAAAAAAAATGTTGCCTACTCTCAGGCGTATATTTTTATCAAAGGACCAGTAGTTTTGTTAAAGCGTTTCCAAAAGATACTCTAAGAGACGGCCGGGAAAATTTTCGGGCCGGGAAACTTTTCAGGCCGTAAAATTGCATTTTTTGGCTATCCGTGTCGTGACGAAGAATATGCTGCCTACTTTCAGGTTAACATTTGAAGCACAATATTATTTCTGCCCATCATAGACAAAATTATTTTTTTGATGCTTACATGGTTTTTTTTTTTAAAATTTAAAATATAATTTGTGACAGTTATTGCAAATATCCTACCGAGACACTTTAATGGGCTAAGGAAAATGTTGCCTACTTTCGGGGTGTCATTGGTCGGAGACAAATCAGTGGTTATGATCCCACCATGAGGCTATTTTTAAGTTGTAAAACATTATTGAGAACAAGGATCCTACCGAGGGATCTTTACGGGCTAGGGAAATGTTGCCTACTTTTTGGCAACATTATTTAATACATTATTTTTTTTAAAAAATCAGAGACAACGATTTGATTACAATGCTACCATGCGGTTTTTTACAGTTTAAAATATAATTTGTGACAGTTATTGCAAAGATCCTACAAAGAGACTTTTACGGGCTCAGGAAAATGTTGCCTACTTTTGGCATGTCATTGGACACAACATTGATTTTGGAAATCAGAGACAAAGCAGGGGTAATAATCCCACCGTGAGGCTATTTTTAAGTTGTTAAACTGTAGTGGCGACTACCATTGCGAAAATCATACCAATCGACTTTTACTAGTGAAGAAAATATTGCCTACATTTAGGCAGATATTCCAAGAAGAACTTTATGGTATTTGTACTACACGATTTGCTCCAATGATAATGTAAAAACCAGATGAAGTCTATTTCCAAAAGTATTTTGATACGTTTTGGAAACTCTAGATGTCGCTATGGCGGTAACAGATCATGAGTGCTGCTCAAGCCCTAGCTCTCCTCTGTTCTAAGGGAGTCGATTGGTAATTAGGTTGTGTGTAACCTCTGGATAGTAACTGCTTCCGCTGTAAGGAGAAATTTCCAAGGGAGAATTTTAGGAAGACAAATGTGAGATTTGCTTTAGTTAAGCCCTGGAATGTATGCTTTAGATTTATTTCCGTTGTATCTTGAAAATGTTTTTGTTCGATTACAGAAACTGTTGTCTACTCTGAGGCTGACTTGCGAACCAAAATATGTGTAGACATTTGCTCAAAGGCCGAACTTGAACTTGTTCATACCTAGAGTGTCTTCTTCAACAACTGTTAGACTTTGAGCTGGCTTCGTTTGAAAGAATATGGTGGCCTCTTGGACGACTGTTTCTGGTAATTTGCAAACGGTCGCAAAGTATAGGACTTCCATATAAGTGGCACGTACTTGCACTCCAGCACATTCAACCTATTCAACCCTAATGCTAATAAAGGCCCCTTGAATTCTGAAGCTCATCAGGCTCTGATACTTCAGACAAGTAATACTAACTCTCCCCTTCAAACCAAAATTATGTTAGATATTGATAATAAAGGCTTCACTTTCTTAAAAGAAAACTCACAATCTTTTCTCTCCCATGCCCACCTCATCCACCTGTTGCAGCCGGCATCTTTGGTTTACACGTACACAAGGTCTGACATTTTTCTGCGACTTTTCTTATATTTCGATCTGTTCTTTTGTTCTTTTCCTGCTGCTCTACTTCCTGGTGTTTTTTGTTTACAATAATACCGAATGTGTTTTGCATTTCAATTATATTCTTAATATATTTCAAATATCTGGCGTATTTGGCTGAATTGTTTTCTTATTCAGAGCCAGAGTTTCTGTACGCGACATGTCAGCCCTTACAATGGGAAATTGACATTTAATATGGTACGAGAATTTCTGGATATCACGTCTTTTTTCTTTTTTTTTTGCTTGTTTCACCAAACAAAATCTTATAATTAGATGCGCATTTCTCGGAAATAAAAAGAAAACTCATGGTATTGGTGGCGATGTCGTCATCGTTGACATTGACGTCGTCGCATAATCATCATTGTCAATTTTAATTAATATTTTGAATGAGAACTTTCTTGGTGGCACGATGGGGTGATGCGATTCACTGTGGGTTTATAATTCAATACAAAATTATAATTCTCTGCGATGGTAGAGGTGAGACGGGAGAATTGAAGAATTTTCGGGAAGAAAACTGTGAGATTTGCTTTAGTTAAGCCCTGGAAGATATGCTTTAGATTTGTTTTATCAAAAGTTAACATTTTTTTTACTGGTCTCAGTCTCCATTTCATAGAACATATTCAAAAGTACACACTCAGTTCGTTTAAATGAAATATGGCTAATTTATCCGAAATCGTTTTTTTTTATTTGCGCTTAACCCAATTTGTATTTTCAGTTTTCGCGATAATAAAGAAAATTTTCGGAAATCGATATATTTAAAAATTGACGTTTTTTTAGTAATTAATCGAAATTGTATGCGGTGAATTGTTGGGTTCGGTGACCGCAATGAAGTTCAACTTTTGCAAACTGTTGTTGTTTTCGATTGTTTTCAAATTTTTCATTAAGGGGCGGGCAGTTTTTCGAAAACGTTTGCACAATGACTTTTTTCATATTTTTATTAAAATTCACACTTTTTCGATTTTTTGAAATTGATTTTTTGAAATCGTCTGCATTTAGAACTTCTTTCGAAAACGGAGCAATCAGGTACCCATCCAGTACAGCTGTTGTTCTACACCACAAAGGCTCTTTTTATTTTAAATTTCTGTATGGAAAAAAATGCAAAATTTTCAAATTTTTTAAAAAAAAAAATAACTAAAAACTTTATGTTTATGTTTTTAATTTTTTTTTATATCGAAAAAAAAGAGCCAAAGAGAAATTAGCGACTTTTTCGAAGTTGGCGATTTTTTTTGGAAAACGTTTGCATATAGTACTTCGAGTACAATTGTTGTTCTACAAAAATTTTTATTTTAGATTTTCCATATCGGAAAAACTGTCAACTAGAAATTAGCGACTTTATCAAATCTTGCACTGTTTCCGCTTTTTTTTTAAAGCGTCTGCCGATAGATAATTTCCGCACAATCATGTACAACTATTGGCATTTTCAATAAAGCAAAGTGGTTTTGGTACATTTTTTTTTTTTAGTTTTTTAAATTTGAATTTTCCACATTTATGAAAATTTATTTTTTTTTTGCTAAATCCACCTCCTACAGAGAGTTACTAAAATTTAAAAATGAAATATGACTACCCCCGAATGTATGCTATAGATTTCATATAAAATGTCTAGCATACTTTGTGGGATCAGTGGCTATACAGCTGACTAATTTGATGAAAGAACAATTTATAAATGAAAACAGTCTCCACATGAAATCAATTGAATTTTGTAAAAAAAAAGCTACATAAGAAAAACCTACAACGAATGTCCTCCGGCTGCTGTGCTGGATTTCATAATAAATGTATGGCCTACTTTGCGGGATCAGTTGTTATATAGTTCCTAAAATTGAAACAGCAACACCTGAAGCTATTTTTTTTTTCTTTGTAAATACGTCTGCTTTTAGCAGTTATGCTGTGGATGCCATACTAAATCGATGGCATAGTTTGTGGGTGTTCTCATATGTGCTAAAACATCTGTACTTAAATTTAATTACAAACATCCACAGCCAATAGTTATGGCCTTTTAGCAAATATTTTCAATTGGTCCGTTTTTTTTTTGGTAAATTATTACAAAGACGTATTGCTTCTGCCGAATAATTTGCCTATCTGTCTTAATGAAACTGCTCATAACTTAAAGGTTATATTAAGCATTTTCCTTGAAATAATTTCTGCTCAATTTATATGATATATCTGCCAAAACCAAAGATATTTGCTGTCGCAGCAGCCTCCGCTGCTGCCACACCATTTGCTGTGGGATCTTAATTAAAAAACAATTTCATCGTTTTCACAAGACCCCAGCGCGCTGCGCGTCAAAAGGCCCAAAATCCTCGCGTCCCACAAGAAATTCTCAGGTGTTTCTGATTAGCTCATTAATAAAAATACCTTGAAATATACTTTATTCTGGTTGTTGTTCAATTTCGAAACATTAAAAATAACAAACACTCGAAATGCATAAACACACACACGCATGCACAAAATGAACGAAAAAATAAAACAATAAAAAAAGTACTTAGAAAATTCTTGCAAAATTTTTGAATTTGTTTTTTTTTCTTCTTCTTCTGTTTATAATCAAATATTGAGGAGATGAAGGAGAACAGGCAAAGACTGTAGAAAACCAAACGGAAGGCACGCAGAATGAAAAAAAGAAAAGAACCATTTAAACAGCAATTTCAATTTCATGTGGAGCATCATTGAATGGCTTAGATAGAATATCTTGCTAATTGTCTTAAGTACCCCCGACGAAGAAAATGTGTACCGAAAATTATTAAGAGAGTGGAAGAGATATTGGCCCGAAGCCAATTATATTAACAGAATCCAACAGCAACTATCGAGGCGATTGTAGATAATTGTAAAAATAATTCCACACTATTTAACAATGTGCATTCAAAATAGCAACAACACATCACCAGCCGCCAGTATTAGCCGACACCAAATGTGAGGTGTTATTCGAAATAATAAAAGACATATATATATATGTATATATTGAAAACTAAACCAAAATGTTGGCAATGACTTGCAAGGTACTCTCTCTCTCTCTCTCTCTGTATGGAAATTGTCTGCGAGATGTCTGATTAATGCCACACATCAGTTTTTGCTAAACTTTGCTTGTGATGTCGAAAATCTCCCGCCCAATGCTAGGCAATATTTTAATTTATTCCAAGTGCAGATGATTTTTTTTTTTTTGTTTTTCGGAAGCCCTCTATTTAACATATACTCTAAATGTCATTAATACATCACATGTCGACTATATGATCTCATCGAGAGCAGTTCCCTTAACAGATTTCAGCACAACGTGTTCCTTGTCAGCCTGTCGTGTCATCAACGTCTGTTTTGCTTCGCCCCGAAAAATGTGGCAATAAATTGTGTTAGTAAACATGCCCAAGAGTATGCTATAGTTTTTTTTCTTTCCTTCTTTCGGCTTGTTCTCAAGTTTATGCCATGTTTTGAATATTAAAATCTTTGTTAATAAGTTTTCTTTCATGCTGACTGAAATATTTCATTTTGTACCAGCAATTTTGCATCACAAAATGTTGCATATAAATGTTGGGCTTATCTTCAGATTATTAAAAAAGAATGTGGCATATATTTTTATGCAAAATTAATTGGCTGGCCAAGTCTATGTGGATGTGCAGATTGTGTCTCTCTGTTTGAATATGAACATGGTTTGAAACAATTTACAAAAAAAAAAACACTGAGTATCCTTTTGTAGTACAAAAAAAAATGAATTAGAATTTCAATGGCTGTATACTACATTTTATGTCGGTATTAAGTCCTTAACAATTTAAACTTATGAGTTTAGGAGTCACTCCTGTGTTCCACATGCCTGGTATTTTAGTTGTTTTTATTTTGTAGAATGTTCCCTCGTTGATATTTTATACAGCCGACTGTAAGACCCCTGATGAGTCGAATCAATCAGGTCAAACCTTAGACTATAAACAACTGATTATTCTCCGATTATTCAAATACTCGTTGGGCGCCAGTTTGTCAAATATTAACAGTTGGCATTACTTTAGAGTATTATCAAGTGATTATTGCCCAAGGTTTGTAATGGAATTATTTTAAAATCTTAAAATGAGCGGTTTGTCAATTTGTTGAGAAAAAAACGAGTTGGGCGCCATTTTTTGAAATCTTAATAGCAGGAATTGCTTTAGAAGAATATGATAATTGCTCAGGGTTTGTGAAGTTCACTTGAATGGTTTTAAAAATCCTCAATTTTTTTTTTAATTTGTAAAAAAAAAACGCTTTGGGCGCCATTATTCCAGATTTTAAAAGTAGAATATAAACAACTGATTCATTGGTAGACATGTAGTGAATTCAATTAAATGATTTTAAAATATTCAATAGTGTATTTTTGTAATATTTTTAAAAAGCCTCGTTGGGCGCCATTATTTAAAATGGTACTAGTAGGAATTATTTTACAATATTACGAACTGATTATTTGCTTAGGGTTTTTGATGAATTCACTTAAACGATTTAAACATATTTGTTTTTAAATTTTAGTTTAAAAAAAAGTTGGGCGCCATTTTTCGAAATCTTAATTGCTTTAGAAGAATATGATAATTGCTCAGGGTTTGTGAAGTTCGCTTGAATGGTTGTAAAAATCCTCACATTTTTTTTTAAATTAGTAAAAAAAACGCGTTGGTCGCCATTATTCCAAATTTTACAAACCATAGATTATTAAGAACCGATTTATTTCTAGATATGAGGTGAATTCAATTGAATGATTTTAAAATATCCAATATTGTATTATTTTAAATATGTTTAAAAAGCCTCGTTGGGCGCCATTATTTCAAATCGTACTAGTAGGAATTACTTTACAATATTATGAACTGAGTATTTGCTTAGGGTTTTTGATGAATTCACTTAAACGATTTAAACATATTTCTTTTTAAATTTTAGTTTAAAAAAAAAGTTGGGCGCCATTTTTTAAAATCTTAATTGCTTTAGAAGAATATGATAATTGCTCAGGGTTTGTGAAGTTCGCTTGAATGGTTTTAAAAATCCTCAAAGTTGTTTTTTTAAATTAGTAAAAAAAAACGCGTTGGTCGCCATTATTCCAAATGTTACAAACCATAGAATATTAAGGACCGATTTCTTTCTAGATATGAGGTGAATTCAATTGAATGATTTTAAAATATTCAATAGTGTATTTTTTTAAATTTGTTTAAAAAGCCTCGTTGGGCGCCATTATTTTAAATCTTAATAGTAGGAATATTATGTACTGATTATTTGCTCAGGATTTGTGATGAGCTCTCTTAAACGATTTCAACGACTTTTTTTAATTAAAAAAAACGCGTTGGGCGCCATATTTTATAATCTTCACAGCAGAAGGTGCTTAAGAAGATTAAAATTACTGCTCAGGTTTGGTGATGAGTTCGCTTGAATGGTTTTAAAAATCCTCATCGAGTTTTTTTTTTGTAATTAAAAAAATGCGTTGGGCGCCATTATTCCAAATTTTACAAACCATAGAATATTAAGAACCGATTTATTTCTAGATATGAGGTGAATTCAATTGAATGATTTTAAAATATCCAATAGTGTATTTTTTAAATATGTTAAAAAGCCTCGTTGGGCGCCATTATTTCAAATCTAAATAGTAGGAATATTATGTACTGATTATTTGCTCAGGATTTGTGATGAGCTGTCTTAAACGATTTCAAGACTTTTTTGTAATTTGAAAAAAAAAAACGCGTTGGGCGCCATTGTTTATAATAAATAAATATGGATCGTTTCACCAAATCAAGTGCGCTAGACAAGTAGCTTTGCTTTTACAAAAGTCACTTTGTGGCCAAACGGAGTGGGATATGGAGTGCATTTTTCTTTCACGTTAAACAATGTGTTTAATGTTCCTAGTTTAAAATCTAATTCATACATTTACTATTTGTGTACTATATTTTATTTGAAGTCCCTCAATTCATAGACTGCCATTAGGCTGCACGATTTTTTACAAAATTCCTGCCTACCTTTAGGCTTGCCATTCAAACACCTTTGATGATTGTCAACTTATTTTCATGTCTAGTAAGTTTTTTAGCTCTTTTGTTAAAGTTTCAACTAATGCAAGAAATTTTCTCCTTAATGAGATGTTAAGTGAAAGAGTTTCTTGTCTTCTTCTACCTCATGGCAACAACCAACGCGGTTGTTGAAATATCTTCATTTACCTAACATAGTGGCGAAATGGTTGAGAAACAAAGAAATGCCAGTCACGTACTTAGCTCTACTTGGCTCTTAAAACCTATTCTTCATTTAACAACTTAATATACTTTATTATATTTTCCACTAAGGAATGACGTTTGTGCGCAGGCTATAAATATTAAGGCGGCAATGAATGAAGCGGGGGTGACGGCAGCATGACAGACTGCATTTATTATTTTCATCTTCAATGCCATACATTCTTCTTAGGAATTACGTGTTGCTTTGGAAGAAGAACCCATCGCAAATCCCTCGTAATGGTTTGCCAAACAAATATCACTCGAGTACAAATTCGTTTCGTTGTAAGGCTCCGTCACATTTCAATGTAAACACAGCTAGAGCAAACAATGCTGCTGCTGCTGTTGTTGCTTGTCACGTTATGGAATTCTTAATTTTATTACATTTCGTTTCGGTCGTAAGACATACGACGAGAAATCCCCCTCTTCAACCACTCCACGCCCCCATTAAAACAAAAGAAGGAAATTCCGTTCTAGCTTTTGTTTTCGAGATATGCTGGCTTTTTTTTTTTTGGTTTCTCGTCGTTGTCGTTTAATTCGCATATATCCTGCGTGCGTGAGGTGTCCTGCGAGCGTTTCATGCAAATTTGTTTTCACATGTCGGGGCGCGCTCACACGCACTGGCACACAGAATGTCATCGTGTCACAACATAGTGTCACATCTTCTGCCACCAGTCATGAAAATGTCATTTTCCTGTGCGTAAATTGAAATGTTAAAGACGTGCGTGAGTTCCAAGTGTTCGTCTGCAGGCGACTGTGAGTGAATGATTATAGCATTTTCCGCTGCCGGACCCCAGCCAGGGGCGAGGGGGGCTTTTGGATGCGCGCTAGCCATCATTTTCATACGTTTACATTTTATGGCCAAACATGTAAATTTCGGTTCGTGATGTTCGTTCTATTTCATTCGTTTTGTTTTTTTTTGTATTTTCTTCTATGAGTTTTGCCTCATTGCTTGTGGTGAATGATGTGAAAACAATTTCGTTTGATAGAAAACATATGTTTTTTGTCCGTTTTCTGTGTCTTATAAATAATAATAATTATACTCCTCCTACGGCTGCTTTTTATTTTGAGGCCTGTCTGTCAAATGTACATGCATATTTTCATGTCATGTTTCTGTGTGTTTGAAATATTAATTTACAATGGAATTAATTAATTATCTTTGTGCCCAAAAGACAAGATTTTGTTATGGTTGGATATCTTCCCCTACGTCCTTTTTCAAAAAAAAAATTGTTTTCTTTATAATCTCTTGACACACATATTTAATAATTATTTCCTTATTTTGTTTCCTTTTCGTTTTAGGTAAGTTCTTTCAAAACCCCCCCCTCATATTGGCATTGATTTATTTTGGTAAAGTACAAACACAAAAGTTTTAATTTTAATCGAGTGTTGATTTTAACGTTGGGCGCCATTTTGTGATTGGAATATTATAAACCGAGACATAGGGAAGCACAACATATTTTTAAACATTAACTGTTGATTATTTCTGAGGAAAATTGTGATGAATTAGTTATTCAGATACTTTAAAAAAAATAACAAGATACCTATAGTTGGACGAGAGAAGTTTTAAGCCCGCGAAAAAAAATACCGCCTTTGGGCGCCAGAATTCCAAACCATTAAAGAATTACATTACTTGAGTTAAAATTACCCCCAATTGAAAACTGCAATTTAGTAGATGGCAATTGGGATTTGCTAGAAATGTACTTTCCTTTGGGAAATTTCGGAATTACCTGATATTCTTTTTAATTCTAATGAATAATCATTACTCATCATTATATTTTACATTGTAAAGTATAAATGAATTTGGCCAACTTCCCTCTAAAATGTCTTACTGCGCCGATTAAAATTACTAAAAAATGTTTGTCCTATATTTTTATAATACCAAATGTGAAAATGTATTTTCTTATTTATTAACATGGCTTCAAATAAAATATTTTCTATACTTTCTTAGTTGTTGCCACCGTTGGGCGCCATTATCGGTTGTTAGGTGTGGATAATTTCTAAAATGTTGTCAAGAATTCATATTAAGTATCTGGAAGGAAAAATTATTTTAATTAAAAAAACCCGCCGTTGGGCGCCAGTATTCCAAATCACTTGAATTGAATTCCAAATTACTTGAGTTAAAATTACTCACAATTGAAAACTGCAATTTAGTAGATGACAATTGGGATTTGCTAGAAATGTACTTTCCTTTTAAAGCTTTCTTGGTTTTTAGCCACCGTTGGGCGCCAGAATTCCAAATCACTTGAATTGAACTCCAAATTACTTGAGTTAAAATTACTCGCAATTGAAAACTGCAATTTAGTAGATGGCAATTGGGATTTGCTAGAAATGTACTTTCCTTTTAAAGCATTCTTAGTTTTTTGCCACCGTTGGGCGCCATTATTACATATCGTATGAGTTCGAAGCAATATACCAAATATTTTAAAGAATTGTGAGTTGGCGTTTTTTTATTTAAAAAAAAAACTAACCCACCATTGGGCGCCATAATCGCTATAGAACAACATTTCTTTCTTTCCATGGAAGGTGTGGTTTTTTTTCGCATCACCCCATATGGTTAATAAATCAACTGCATACCTTCAGGAGCTGTTTCTGATCACATTTATCAAAAACCTACTTTTAGGCAATTAATTATTACATTATTTTTGTTTTCAGCATGAAGGACAACATCAATTGATATTATTGAAGTGTCCATTGTGCGAATATAAAAAACCAGCACCTACTGATAACATGACATACTTTTAGGCACAAATAGTTTATGTGTGTTTTTATAAAAACCAAACTGAACATTATTATATGTTATACATTACAATGTGTGTGTTTTTTTTTGTTTGTTTGTATTGTTTTAAACGGGAACACATATTATTTATGTATTTTTACCTCTAGCCACATACATTGTTCGTTGCTGTAGTTTTCCACATTTGCAAAGGAAATTATTTGAAAAACAACAAACCAAAATAATAATAAAGTATTTTCACATTTACAGCGAACACAAATGTTCGAAAAATGTCAAGCCAAGCCAGCCGGACGATAAAAAAAAATGTTGCCTGTTTTAGGTTTTAATGTTTTTCCTCTTCAACATATTTGCTGTTTTTATTAAACTGTCATTTACACGGAAATGCAAAAACCTAATAATATTTTAACAATTCCGAGAATAATTTTTTTTTTTTCGCAAGGGTAAGGTGAGTGGGTAAGAGACATAAATTGGGATTATTTCGCAAAAACTAAATGCAATTGTAATAACAAATCAAAACAGAAGCAGACACATGGTTGATTTAAAATATGTACCTGCAGCTTTTCTCTTTTTTTTGTTGTTGTCGTTTTAAAGAAAAAATGAAATCTAACGCATTTGTTGCTGTTTATTTTGTGTTCTGAATTTTGCAGAGAGCACATTTGTTTGTCATTGACATTTAACATGAAATATATGTGGTTATTACGTATAATGTCTATTTCGGAAATTTATTAATATTAACCTCAATTTATTTGAGGTCGATTATAAACCGTGTTGATTTATGCAGTTTGTTGAAAGCTGTGCTGATTTGAATTCCACATAGAAGCTGGCATCGTCATAGGTCATCAAATCGGTGTTAACTAGACTAGACCAAAATGATGTGGTCAAAACTGTCAACTACAGATTATTTGTTTTTTTTTTTTAGTGGCGCCCAACGTAGATCCTGAACAAATGTTTTTTTTATAAATGTATATATTTTTTAAAACAAAATTAATGTATTTGCTTTTGAAGTTCGTTATGCACATTCTGTCAGCTATTCGAAATTTGCTCCCATTACAACGAACGGTTAAACAGTTGGGCGCCATATTTTCAAAATATATAAATAGGAAACTTACTTGTGTAGACAACGGCTAACTATTTAGAAAGAATTTGAATTTATTGTGTTAAATTTTAGAAAGTAAACCAACCGTTGGGCGCCATAATCAGATACAAAAAAAGGCATAATATTGAGAAACTATTTGAGTATTTCCAATATTAGAATGCATTTATTTTTAAAATTTGCCAATCTAAATTTTTGATTTTGTTTTTTAAATTTCTGCAAAATGCAAAATGTTTAATAAAAACAAAAATTAAAAAAATTCTAATCGGCATTTTTTTAAAGTAACCCAATTAAAGGAAGAAACTTAGACGTATGGGACGATGATGACTAACTTAAAATAAAATACAGGGTTTTTTTTTGGAAAATTCTATAAAAAAAAAACTACTGAATATTTTCTCAAATTTCATTTTTTATTTGACTGTACAATCCTTCCGGTTAATAATGGAAATTAATTTCATTCAAATGGCTGCCTCTTCAAAAACAGTTCGCAACACATCGAGTGTAGCTTCGGCTGTGTGGCATGTAGCGCCGTCCTGTTGAAACCAAATGTTGCCAATATCCTCCTTTTCAATTTTTGTAAACAAAAATTCGTTCAACATGGCCCGATAACAAAAATAACGAAAACAAAATAAGAACTAGTTGAACCTTTTCATGTAGAAGCAGTAATTTCCATAGTGACCCGAAGTCACTGCCTGGTACGAATAGGGTAACAAAAAAAAACCGAGCTCGCCATAATACAAAATATTATCAAATAAGATCTGCTTATTTCTATGTTTTTGTCATGAATTCATATGATGTATAAACAATTTTTTTTTAATTTTAATTTAAAAAAAATTCCCCCTCATTGGACGCCATAATTTTAATAATTTATTTAACTAAGCAGAAATCTATGCTATTGCAATGGATTGTAGAAGAATCCGGTTTTGTAAAGAATATAACTTTGAAAGAAAACCATCGGTTGGGCGCCACATTTTTAAATCTTCCAAATATGAGCTCTCTGAATTCATATTAAACAATTTAAGCTTTTTTTGTATTTTCAATTTAAAAAAAAATCCCCGCCCTAGTTTGAAATATTTCCAATAGCAAATTCACATTAAAGATATATATCATATTTTTAATTTATAAAAAAAAATTCCCCAACACGCCACCATCTGACGCCATAATCTGAAATCTTTGGAATGGCGAATAATTACACTTAAGAATCTACAAGACTGAAATGCTATTGCAACCGATTTTATAGACATCCAGTTTTGTGCAGAATATAATGAAATTCTCCTGTTGGGCGCCAAATATTTAAGTCTTTAAAATGTGGCCTCTTCTTATTGCTTCTTATTTCTAATTCATATTTTTGATATTATTAATTACATTTTTTTTTAAATCCCCCACGTTGGGCGCCATAATATAAAATTTTTCAAATCTGGCATTATTTGCTCGATGAATATGCCAATACAATCAATTATTTGAAATATAGTTGAGCTGATTGCCATTGCTGCCAGTGCTATCTTTTTGAATCTTAGAAATATTTTTCTTACGATTAAATAAATATAAATAAGTAAACTATATTTTGGTCCGTAGTTGAGGCCTTTATGTTGAGTCGAACACGAGTATATCTCACGACAAACTGTCATCTCATTACTAAACTTCCCTCAAACTTCACTTCGTATCGAGTGAATTGATTGCAAATGGCCGAAATATTCTACCTCTAACCACCACTGTCTGATAATTAAGAACATGTGACCGACCAAACCTCCTCTTTAAATGATAACACACATACCTACTACATGTGTACATTAGGGTGTCCCAAAAAGAAAACATTTTTTTTGCTCACGCGTTTTTTGATAGATTTTAGGGTAAGGAAATTTTGAATTTTGTTTAAAAATTTTTTGGAAGTGGTTTAGAGGTCGCACAAATTGGGTTTTTGTCAAAAAACGTGGTTCCTTGCCATATTTTAAAAATAATTTAAGATTTTGTCATTAAATAATTTTTTTTTAGATCTTAAGTTAACAGTTCGTAAGAAAAACGTCCAATCTTTCATTTTATGTTCAAAAACCGCCAGGTGTGTCAGCGATTTTTTCCATATGGCAGATTAAACTAAATTTTTTTGGTTTTTTTTCAAAAACATTGACTTTAACGATTTATAACTTTTAAAATTTCTATTAAAGTTACAAAAACTAATGATGCAGTTTAAAAGATAAATAAATTCTAAATAATTTTCATATAAAAAATGTTTAATTAGTCGTTACTAACCCAGAGTTATCTACATTTGTCGAATTCAATCCATTGCATGAAAATATAATACTAACCTTTAGGCTCCCAACAAATCATAACCAAGAAAAACAGAAAACACAATACTTTAGTTGTTTAAAAGTTATTTATTGCGACTCTTTCGATGCTGCTCTATGCCCTGCAATAAATTTTGAAAATATGTTTCAGAAGTTGTCAAATTTGCGTAACTGCTTGCCAAGGCCACACCACGTTCGGCGCCGATTGATCGCTCCTGGAGTGACAGTGTTGCAAGCGCTGCATTAAAAACGTTTTTGCGGCATCAGTGGTACTTATCGGAGAAATTGGCTGCCTTAGCATTTTTTGACGAACGTATAGACAGCAATACATTACGTTTAATGGTAAAAAATCTACTTCGTCCAACTATAGACAAGGAATCAGTAAAGGCCAATTTGAAAGAAGAATTGCTTGAAAATGCAGAAATTTACACATTTAATTCTGAAGCTAGCCTTAACTTTTTTAAAGTCTGCGATATTTCGACAGCATTTTTACAACTAGATCCAGAAAAATGGGAAACCAACGAACACTTTCTCCATGGAAGAAACAAAATTCAACAATTGTATGTGGTAAACGACGGCGCCGAACGTGGTGTGGCCTTGGCAAGCAGTTACGCAAATTTGACAACTTCTGAAACAGATTTTCAAAATTTATTGCAGGGCATAGAGCAGCATCGAAAGAGTCGCAATAAATAACTTTTAAACAACTAAAGTATTGTGTTTTCTGTTTTTCTTGGTTATGATTTGTTGGGAGCCTAAAGGTTAGTATTATATTTTCATGCAATGGATTGAATTCGACAAATGTAGATAACTCTGGGTTAGTAACGACTAATTAAACATTTTTTATATGAAAATTGTTTAGAATTTATTTATCTTTTAAACTGCATCATTAGTTTTTGTAACTTTAATAGAAATTTTAAAAGTTATAAATCGTTAAAGTCAATGTTTTTGAAAAAAAACAAAAAAAATTTAGTTTAATCTGCCATATGGAAAAAATCGCTGACAAACCTGGCGGTTTTTGAACATAAAATGAAAGATTGGACGTTTTTCTTACGAACTGTTAACTTAAGATCTAAAAAAAAATTATTTAATGACAAAATCTTAAATTATTTTTAAAATATGGCAGGGAACCACGTTTTTTGACAAAAACCCAATTTGTGCGACCTCTAAACCACTTCCAAAAAATTTTTAAACAAAATTCAGAATTTCCTTACCCTAAAATCTATCAAAAAACGCGTGAGCACCAATGAAAATCGAAATTTTTGTTTTTTTTGGGACACCCTAGTGTACATACGGTGGGTGGCCCACCCAATTTTCTTTCGTTACTTATTAGGGTGTCGCTATTACTTAGACAACACCTCACGTTACAGTCGGTGATTAATCGTCACATATACAGGGACTTCTTCATCGTATTTCGTATGATTAATTATATGAAATTTGTTTCTTCGTCGGCTTTGAGCAGCTCATAATTTTCGTTTTGTCACTTCTTGTGCTGTATTTTGTTCAGTCGACAAATATTGACCCCAAACTGTCAATACTCACCGAATGTTTTGTGCGTATTTCAATGACTTTTCACATTTTTTTCATATAATAGTGGGGGATTTTTGTTTCCCCCCCTGTCACTATCCCGCTCGGCACTTTTAGAGGCATGGCAAAAACCAAAAAAAAAACAAGTATGCGGTTGTTTCATGAATTCATAAATTCATTATTTTATGGGGCGCAAGCAAAGAAGGCAGGAAAAAAATGTGTACGAAATTCACCTTATCAAAGAGAAATAATCGAAAGAAAAAACCGCAAAATTTAATTTAAATATAAATCATGACAGAGGTGGAGAAAGAGGGTGGCTGGCTGGTTTGACGTTTGGCCAATGTGGGTGGCATTTGACGGTTGCCGACGATGACGTTTCGTCCGATATTGGTTTGTCGTTGTACCTTAAATGACCACAAAATGCCTTTATTCCTACCAGAGCGGGCGTTGAAAGGCCGCCATGAAAATAAACCACAATAACATCAAGTCTATTATTCATACTTGTGGCTACACAATGGAGTTGTAGTGTTTCAGCGGTTTTTTTTTTTTGTTTGTTTTTGTAGTGTTTCTCTTTGTCCCCGACATACTTACTGTGGAACATCAAGGATATGTTGTAGATGTGTACATGATTCTATGATAGAGAAAGTAAAAAAAGATCAATTAGAAAACAGTAGAGGAGTTAAGAAAAGAAAAATGTTAGTTTTTTGTTTGTTTAAACTCTTGGTCTCTGCTTGTATTCCGTCACCGAAAAATGTTTTCCGGAAATCAATTCTTGATTCGAATTGTTTTACTTTGAATTTTCGTCAGAGGCGATTTTAAAAATGTTCGCCTCTAAGTATGCAATACATCTAATTCATATTAAGGCCTAAATGTAGGCCACATTGTTTTCCTTCTGATGTTTGTCTATCAATCCTTGGTTCGCCTTCATTGACGCACTAGATCTTCTACATACTGAGAAGCTTTTCGCCTAGAAGTGTTTGACAGACTTTTGATTGGAATACTTCTAATTTATATAAAAGCCCAAACGGTAAGCTAAAATTTTTAACTGCTAAGTTTTATCTATCAAACACATAAATTCGTGTTTCGAATAGACTACCTGGATGATGCCTAGGCTAGGAATTCCTTACAACAGTTGCTGTTGGCAGGCCATTGATGCCAGTGGCTTTCGCCCCAAGGTATGCAATACATCTAATTCATAAGTTAGGCCATAATTTGTATCTTTTTTTAGTTTGTCTCTCTAACTTGATTGATTGTTTTTTATTGACTCACTAGTTGTTGTCCAAGCTAGGAATTTCTACAGCAGCCCCTTGATGTGTGTGCCGATTTCGTGCACCTAAAATGTAGGCCGTAGTTTTTACCTTCATCAGTTGGGTAACAACGACATAAATCTGTGTTTTAAATCCACGCCCTAGTTTCCAATCTAGGAATTTCTACCACCAGTACTTTTCAGCAGCCTATGGACTATCAGAGTTTATTTCTCTGTACTTTCGCCTCAAAGAATGCACTACTTACACGTCGCAATGACACCATATAGGTATGCAATAGTTTTTATCTTCAAGCTTGTCCATCACGAACTTCGTATCCTCTCTTATTAATTTACCAACGCTGAGGTTTCCGTTGACTCTTCCACGTGTGATAAACTAGATTTTGAAATGAATCCATCATCTCAAACGAATAACAACATATCGATCAGTCTTTGAACTGTGGTCAACTGTGATTTCTTTTTCGATATGCATCTACACCACAGTAACGCCCCAAATGGCCCCAGTTGTTGTCTTCTTTATCTTGTCCTTTAAGGACATGAGTTCTTGCTTGGAATAAACTCACTAGATCCCAAGCTGGGAATTAGAAATAATTTATTATTAAGCACTAGTCTGTAAGGAATTGTATTTCCATCGACGAAATAGATAAATAAATAAATTTCTTCTACCAGTAGTTTTCGGCAGTGGTGATTTCTTTGTAATTTCGCCTCAAATTATGCAAAGGTTGTCTTCGACTTTTCTTTACGGATTATTACAATAATATCACATGTCCTTCTTACCAACGCTTTTTTAAATATTTTCTGATTATAGTTGTTTATTCGGAAGACTCATATAAAATGCAGAAATCTTCTAACCACATGTGTCCCTTCACCATAGCATAATGAATTAAGCAGCAATGTCGGTTTTTTTTTACCCAACGCTTCCTCTCGTTACTGATGGAAGTGGTTACTGAGACCAGAATACGAATATGCCTTAACCGCCGAACTTAACATCCGTTTCACTTATGCTTTCCACATCCTCTTCGCGAATCGTTGCGCTTCGTTTAATTTAAGATGTCAGCATATGTGGACCACCGTCCCTTACACGAATACAGAGATAGCGCTTTTTCAATTATCGCAGAATTTCTTCAACGAATTCGTTTATACTTGAAAATATAAAGTAAAACAAACATGTTGCATACTTTGCGGGGTGGTGGGAATTATATTCTGGCCCCTTATGCCACCACTTGATGTAGCTTTAAATGAAACGTCAATTTCAATTTAGTCTTCCCCCCCCCCCCCCCCAAGCGAGCGCCTACAGCGCCACCATCATCGTGCATCGATGGATTAAAATCATAATCAAAATAAAATTAAGCTGTGTTGTTGTTGTTTTTTTTTTTCACCATATTGAGAACATTCACGTATCACGTATGAGAGTATTCTTCCCGTACGATATCGACGAGCATATGCATGCATAAATGGTATAGATTTTTATCCCTTCGTTGCGCAATAAAAATGCGGGCAAATAAGTGGCAATATATGTTCTGGGGAAAATTTGCATTTTTATTAAAATTAATTGATTTGATGCAAATTTGATGTTGGATTCCTCGCGCCGTTCCCCTCACCCCTCTAACCAGCGATGGCAGACGAAGTGACTGAAGGTGGTGGCGGCGGAACACCGAAGCTGTATGATTGGTTTGTAATATTTTCAATACTAACTAAACATTAAAAGGGTTGAGCTTTTGTAAGGATTACGCTACACATTGAAATTATTTGTATGCTAATTTTACTAATGTAAAGAAAGGAGAGTGAGCGGGGATCTTCTCCCCGTTGTGTGATTGGTAGTGTGTGTGTGCGATTAAAAAAACTCAAGTTCAAATTGCGATAAGAATATGAAACATTCCTATGATGAAGGGCATAGGTTTATACAAATATTGAAAAAAGGTTTTTTTTCAGCCTTTTCATCGTTTTCAGTTTGCCTTTCCTCTTTTCTCTTTCCTGCTATCTAATCAAAGTTTTCGTCCTGCTATCTTCGTCGTAGATGATTTTTTCGAAGTTAAAAAGAATTACCGTTACGGCTACAAAAAGTCAATGCACTGGCTACTTTTTGTAGCCGTCTGTCTCATTTTCTGCGTATCCTGTGATCTAACCAAAGTTTTTTTTTTTTGGATGTCGTAGATGAAATAGATTTCTCATTGGCCGGCAGTGATTTGTCCTTTCGAATGTCGTAGTTGAATGGAATTCCCGTTGGGCGCCAGTGCATTGACTTTTTGTATAGCCTTAAGTTTCATTTTCTGTTTCCTGCGATCTAACCAAAGTCTTCGTCCTGCTATCATCGTTGGGCGCCATTCCATTGACTATTTGTAGCCTTAATTCCCATTTTCAGTTTCCTGCGATCTAACCAAAGCCTTCGTTTGGATGTCGTAGATGAAAAAGATTTCTCATTGGCCGACAGTTATTTGTCTTTCCGGGTGTCGTTTAAAATATTCCCGTTGGGCGCCAGTGCATTGACTTTTTGTAGACTTAAGTTTAATTTTCTGTTTCCTAAGATCTAACGAATGTCTTCGTAGTAGATGAAATAGATTTCTCATTGGCCGGCAGTGAATTGTCTTTCCGGATGTCGTATTAAATATTCCCGTTGGGCGCCAGTGCATTAACTTTTTGTAGACTTAAGTTTAATTTTCTGTTTCCTAAGATCTAACGAATGTCTTCGTAGTAGATGAAATAGATTTCTCATTGGCCGGCAGTGATTTGTCTTTCCGGATATCGTTTCAAATATTCCCGTTGGGCGCCAGTGCATTGACTTTTTGTAGACTTAAGTTTAATTTTCAGTTTCTTAAGATCTAACGAAAGTCTTCGTCGTATATGAAATAGATTTCTCATTGGCCGGCAGTATTTTTTTTTTCGGATGTCGCAGTTAAACGAAATCATTGTTTGGCACCGGAGAATTTCTTTTTTTTATATTTTTTCTGTCTCAATTTACGAACGTCTGCAAGTTCACATATGGTACTGTTAGTTAAAGTGACTTCCTTTTTCCAAGACTTTTTGTTTCTGATAAACAGTTAGTGTGAAGGCAGTCTTCAAGGAGACTAATCGCTGGGCGCCAGTACATATGTGCCTGACCTTTTGCCTCCTATTCTGTTTGCTAAAAACTTATGAACTTATCTTTTTTAACTAGAATCCACGTTGGACGCCGGACATTTTTTTATGCGAACGCTTGCAATTAAACATTTGGAAATATTTTTTAATAGAATCCACGTTGGGCGCCGGAATTTTTTTTTTTATGTGAACGCTTTCAAGTAAACTTTTGAAATCTTTTTTAACTAGAATCCACGTTGGGCGCCAGAAATTTTTTTATGCGAACGCATGCAAGTAAACTTTTGGAAATCTTTTTTAACTAGAATCCACGTTGGACGCCAATAATTTGTTGTATGCGAACGCTTGCAAGTAAATGTTTGGAAATCTTTTTTAACTAGAATCCACGTTGGACGCCAATAGTTTTTTTTTATGCGAACGCTTGCAAGTAAACAGTTGGAAATATTTTTTAATAGAATCCACGTTGGGCGCCGGCTATTTTTTTATGCGAACGCTTGCAATTAAACATTTGGAAATCTTTGTTAAATAGAATCCACGTTGGGCGCCGGAATTTTTTTTTTCTGCGAACGCTTGTAAGTAAACGTTTGGAAATCTTTTTTTAATAGAATCCACGTTGGGCGCCAGAAATTTGTTTATGCGAAAGCTTGCAAGTAAACAGTTGGAAAACAGTGGAATCTTTAGAATCCACGTTGGGCGCCAGAAATTTTTTTTCTCGCCAATATGCCTTTTATTCTGATTTCATTGAACTTCAGGTCGTTTAAATAAGCTAGTTAAGAAATCGAGGTTCAAGAGACGGTGCGCCAGCATACTTTTAGGATCATTCATTTTATGTTTTACTGCTACATAAGATTTTACATTGTTCCAATGTGGGATGCACCCTAATCCCAGCCATTGTTTAAAATGAATCAAGCCTCTTGACAATGAAATATTTTAACCTTAAATGTAAAAGCATTCATCTTGGAACCTAGGCTGTAGTTAAAGCATTGCATACTTTTGGGAGGGAGTCATTCAGTATTTTCTTGAATTTCGCCAACAAAAAAAAATATGTAAATTGAAAATAAAACCGTTTCACTTTTTTTTTTTCGTATTACATACATTATTTGACTATGGTTTCCATTTTGTCATGGCACCGCCATTTGTCGACAAGTGGATGGTAGTACGAGTAGTGCATCAAGTACAAGCCGATGGATATCCACAAACAAAATGTGATAACACACGAACGGCCACTCACTCTCTGGATTGGTGCAATGGTCTCCGAATGGCAATCGAATTTTTTCTGTCAGCAAATGCTGTATCAACGTATACGAGTATGCATGCAATCGACTAAAAGAGGAAAATTGTAATTGTATTTGCAGAATGGAAATTGAGTGAAATTCGGTCTTCGGTAACTGTTTTCTTGTTTTTTTTCTCTTTGTTCTCTCTTCTGTTTTCCTTGCAACATTTTGTATGTCAACCAATATCTTGTATTTTCTTTTCTTCGCTTTCAATTGAATACAATGGGTGGTGGGGGGGTGGTGTTGGTTGCAGAAGGAATCCATATTGGGAAAATTACAATTTTCTACGAGGTTGTTGGATACCAACGGGATGAGAGTTTAAAGCATCGCCGGAGATGATGGGCAACACTTGAAAAGTGTTTGTCCTTTTGCTGTTTAAACAGCCGATGAAACGTGACTAGTCATCAGGTTCAAGACGTGCACATCGTAGATATCCTTTCAAGTTTAACAACACAAATTTGTTTTTAATTCTCCGCCTCCCATGACAACTGCATGTCGTCGACAAATGGGACATCAATACTTTTTTGGAAATTGAAACCCAAACACGTGGGCATGCATGTGTCGAAAGTGACACCCCCCCCCCCCCCCCATTACTTCTGCTAGCGTTCTAAAAGCCTAATCCGTTTCTTGCCATTTATCATCTTTTTTTTCGCCCCCCAGTGAGCGTGAGTGGGAGGTGTACAAATATATGTAAATTGAATGTAAATACATTACAATATTGACTTGATGTCAATCACGCGTGCATGTTTGGCTGCCGTGTAAGGATGTGTGTGTGTGTGTGTGTGTCAGTGTTTTGGTGATAGGTTTCTTGGGATGTGATACATCATCAATCGTGTTTGTCATCTTGGCAAACTCAATGTTAATATATCATTTTAAATGACAACAACATGAGGAATCTCAAGCTCAAGGAATTCCACTCAAGGATTACTATCGAAGTCGAATAACAACAGTATTGATTTTTTTCTGCTCTTAGACAGAACAGTCTTATTTGTATTCATTTAAAATTTAAGGCTTCGTGTTCCACGATTTATGAAATTGCGTTAGTTTCAGAGACTCTTGTCAGTGGACACTTGAAATATTTCCATGAAGAAACAGGCGGGGAACTTTTCTCGAAGCCATGAGCTGTTCTTCTGAATGTTTCGAACTAACGAGTATTTCACAATATCGATGTTTTACGTTTGTTGGACACTGTGGACGTTGGCCACCATTGAAATTATTATGTTCCGTTGTCGCAGATATAGAGACTCCACGTTGGGCGCCAGTTATGGAATGTTCTTTAGACTTCAATTAATATTTGAAAGTCACAGTTTGAGAATTTCCACATTGGGCCCCACTTAGTTATAGCGACTCTACGTTGGGCGCCAAGGAAACTGTTGCTAACCGTTGGCATCTCTATCCTAATCTGAAAGATTCGCACTTATGTAGGAATGTGGTCGTCTTAGTTTGTTGAAGAGTCTCCACGTTGGGCGCCAGTGAAATTGACTGTGTTTCCCCTTCCATTTGCTTGGAACTAAAACAAAAAAATTTCAAGAAAGATAAAAATAAATATTGAAAAGTGATGCTTTGTTTAGGATTGTTAAAGAGACTGAATGTTGGTCACTAATAAAATTAACATGATCCCTCGAACTTGCTTAGAACTAGAACGAGTATTCAAAAGAGCATTTGGTAGTCGCAGTTTCGGCTCTCCACGTTGGGCGCCACTTATTATTCCTTTTTAGCCTTCGGCCACTTAGTATTTCGGTTTTAAGCCTTGGGCCACTCATTTAGCCTTCGTCCAATTTTTCTTTTTTTTTTGGAACATTTGGATTTCGTAGTTATAGCGAATCTTCGTTAGGCGCCAGTTGTCCCCTGCCTCCTCTCCTGAAGGCTTTGATCTTAACAACATGTCATGAATCATTTACTTTGGTCTGGTTTGGTTAAAAGTTACGAAAAGCTCCGGAAACGTTCGGAAGACACAGTTATGTGGTATTTCACTGTCCATTGACATTATTTTTATTCATTGACTTTTTGCTTAGAACATGTAACATTTCACACAATGTTTCTTTACAATTCATAGATAGGGACACTGGTCGTTGGGCGCCAGTGAAATTACTTCTTATTACCTTAGATGTCATAATAGCGATATAAGCAAATTTTCGAAGTTGTGTAGTGGAAACTTCAGCTATGTTGGGGTACAGGTCAGCCAAATCTACCAAAGTGTAATTGAAATAGTAGCCAAGTAATTGGGTTTTTTCTACAGATGCGGTTTTCATTTTCGGCAGGAGTCACATGTGGCGATATACAATTTTCCGGGCCTTTTTTTATTTTCAAATCAAGTGTTTTGCTAATTTTGATTTTTCCTGTTATTCTTTTATTCTGAAAAATCTTTAAGTGAATTTGTAGTACATCTATATCCTCCTCTCACGTTGGGCGCCAATAAACCAAGTCAGGACTTTTTTTTTTATTGAACTGAAATTTAATGTTTTAGTTTTTTTCTTCTTTTTTTTTGCCCTCCCTTTAAGTAAATTCACGAAAGGACAAACTTTTTGTCATGCTTCACATGGACTTGATATGTTTTCGTTTCACATGACATTGTATGAGAACCAGAGACAGTGACGGAGAACCCGAATCATGTGCAAGTTCAATTAAAGTATTGCTATTTACGCTCTCGATATAATTCGTATGGGTATCGACCGACTCAACAACCTCCTCCCTGCTGCCATTGATACAAAACGAATGATTGCTTTCAACTGTGACTCGCTTGTGGGTTTCCCTTTTTGTGAGTGTGGGTTTTCGTATTTGGGTAGCAGATAGCTCATGTGTTTTGATGGCTGCGTTGTTGTCTTGTTGACAGTCTTGCTTCCAGTGAACATTCCCTGCTGTCGCTCGATGCGTTACAGCAAACTTTACGACAACGACGACAAAGTTGAATTTCGAAACCTCGAAAGTCAATAAACGGAAATTCAATTTTCTTCAAGAATTTTCTTTTTTTTTTTTTGGCTGTCTGGTGGGTACGACATTGATGGAAAAAAAAGCATTCCTTCATTCCGTCATATTATATAAATTGGTTGCTGCATATTTTATTAGGGCAAACATCATTTCACCACTTGTACGAATTCCAAATGCTGCCAAATGTGAACGTGAGTGGATCTTTATGTAAATTACATTACAGCCAAATTCTCTTTTTTTTTTGTTGTTGTTCTTGTTGCTCGTTTGTCCTCATAGGAAAAGTGTGCATTTCACACATGACAGTTTGTCTGTCGCCCGGGCTTTCTCCTTCGTCTATAATTTAATAAGTTATTTATGTTATTTGCAAGAAGGAAAAAAGAAACAAGAAAAATATTTATTTAACACTTTAGCCTAAAAGTATGCGGTACAAAAAGTTATTTTTGTTTCATTGGTATGTGCTTCGTAATATTTGATTTTACGGAGGTGGTGTGTTGGACGAAAACCTCTTATAAATTTTTTAATAATTTTTTTTTTTCGAGATCCCCGAAGTATGCCACTTTATTTTCTCCATAAAATGCCCCTAAATGTATGTGGAGTGGAGTTGCTGATTTTATCGCTTTGTTCACAATTCAACTGGAAATTAATCGTCGTTCTTTGATAGCTCACGTTTTAGCTGTTAGGGTCGTTTCAGGTTTTAATGGCATTTCATAAGCTGGAAGGTGGAAGGCTGTGGGATTATGATAAATGTTCCTTAATGATAAGCAGTTAGTATAATTTTTAGGCCTGTGCACATTATCGTTGAAGATACTATTGTATGGACATCCCTGAGGATTTGAGTTGGAACTCCATCTATTCCTTAGAAAATCTTCCGACGGAGAGGCCTTAATGACCCTGAGCTGACTGTACTAGCCTGGGTCGGGCCGATTTAGCTGAATCTCAGTATTAGCAAACAATCAACATTATCAATCAATTATTCTTTGTGGTAATATCAGCAGGTATCAATGAGTTGTACACAATTATCTTTTATCGAATGGAGTCAACATATTTAAACTAGTCCTGTCCCTATATCCATCGGGTTCTCAGTCATTTACAAATCTTTCCTGGCTGAAAATTTCTTATTTAATTTCAATATTTTGGCTAACGCTATTGAGTTTTGTAGAGCTCGATGATATAGTTACAAAACAAAGCAGCGTTGCCACCTGAAACGTTACAGCGTCAAAGTGCGGATAGCTCTGTCTGAAATCCCCTACTCTAAGATGTGTGTTAGCTGGAATGTGGAAATATTTGTAGACCTTGGAAAATATGCTCTGAATCAGATGGTTTTCTTTTCGTTTAGTTTGTTTCGTTTGTATTTTGTTAATACAGTGTTGTATTTGAAATTAGAAACTTGGCAGCACTTATTTGTCCATTACAAACAAAGTTTTTCCTTAACCGAGGAATGCCTTTCACCTGTCAAACAATATCTGCGTTTTTTTTCTTCTCTATTTATTATGATTTCTTTTTTGTTGTTGGGGGTGGGGTCTTTTAATAAACTATTGCCTACTTCTAGGCAACCACCACCATTAAGGCCATACCTTCATTGTTTGTTTAATTAATTTGTTTATAATCACTGCCCTCTGAATGTTTGTAGACTTCCTTTGTGCCTTGTGTGTTTGTGCGTGAGTTCCGTTTTTTTTTCCATTCGCATATCTTTGTGGTCCATTTGCCTTCCGAATTTCTGCCACTCAAAAAAACAAGGAGCCGCCTGCCATAACTTATGCAGTGTTAAATAGCTTTTAATTAAGTTTATAATTTATATAGGCTACAAAGAGATGCCTCCCTTTGGAACTGGCTCCTCCATTCAGCTTCTCCTTGGACTTTTGTGTTTTTGCCGCAGAAACAAAGTGTTTTCTTTTTTCGTTTAGTGCAACCGCCAAAGTGTGTGTTTCCTCCTTTATTTGAGGTTACTTTCCCCAATTTTTTTGGGGAGTTTTTTTTTGGTTTGAAAACTACACTGCTGAAGTGTAGGGCATACATACAGTTGTTGTGTTTGTTTATTATTTACTTTATTAATTTGAGTGGTTCCGTTTTGTGCCGTTTGTTTTACGTGTATTTCGTTTCCTGTTTGCCTTCAATATTTTTTTCTTTTCCTTTTTTGTTGCGTGTTTTTTTTTAACTACAAACTGAATTTCCTTTTTGAAAACCATTCTGTTGGTTTTTCCTTTTGTACTTTCGTGTCGTCCGGCTAACGGAGGATATCCTTGTTATCTGAGAAGATGAAAGACCGCGGTGGGCTATGGGGGGGCTCGTTTTATTTTCAGTTGTTCCGGTTTAATTATTTCATAAACGACCAAAAATTCCGTTTTATCTCTAAGGGCGTTTTTTTTCTTCGTCTTAAAGCCTACTTTTAGGTGTCTTTTTTTAAGCGCAAACGTTGCCTACCTTTAGGCTGTCATTCAACTATATAAGTGTTTACATCGCACTATACTAAAGGAGAAAACATTAAAATCAGTATACGATGAATGGAATTTTCCGTCTTCCCCTCAATATTCCACGCAAGAGGAAATGGGGGAATTTCTCTCAGACCAAAGCGATGTGTTCACTGTAAAATGTCTCTGCCTGCCTAAAGGGACGTTAGTCCTTCCGAAATAAATTCTATTTTCAGCTGAGTATATAGCTGTGGATTACAGATTTGCGCAAGATAGTAAAGCCTACTTTTAGGTGGCACATTTCGTTGCATACTTTAGAGTGTTCACAACGTATGAATTTCAATAATAAGTCGTCAGGTGATAAACAAATTTTCTCAGTCTTTTGCATTTGTATGTGTCTTCTTTTTAATGTTTCCAATCTCACGTAGCCTACTTTAAGGTCTTCCTTGATTCAAGGCCTTCTATTGAGTTCGAGTAAAATGAGTCGATGAATATGTATCAACTAGTAAGTTGTACTGCGCCTATGGCGCCCGTTGAAATATGGAAAAAAAATTTGTTGAAAAAAAAAAATTTGTTGAAAAAAAAATTTTTTTGTTGAAAAAAAAATTTTGTAAAAAAAAAATTTTAAAAAAAAATGTTTGGAAAAAAAATATGGAAAAAAAATTTTGTTTAAAAAAAAAAATTTGTTGAAAAAAAATTTTTTTTGTTGAAATATGAGATATGGAAAAAAAATTTTGTTGAAAAAAAAAAATTGTTGAAAAAAAAATTTTTTTGTTGAAAAAAAAAAATTTTGTAAAAAAAAATGTTTGGAAAAAAAAAAATTTTGTTAAAAAAGAAATTTGGGGAAACACAATTTCTGTACAAAAAAAAAAAATTTTTTTTTTATTATTATTATTTATAGAAAATTATAGAATGCCTATTTAAATTCCTACGTACTGCGTGACAGAGTCAGTGAATCAGTGTCGAGGGTAAATATATATTAAGAAGATTGAGTTGAGCCTTTCGACAATCAACTCAGAAACAATTGTTATCACATCATCTTACCTACAATTCGAAAGCTTTGTATTACATTTTTTTTTTATAAAAAGCTCCAGCGTAGCGTGTCTGGCAAAAGTAATTAATGTTGCTAACCAAATTTCCTGTACATAACAATGAATTCCATTTTCATTTTTTGGAGGAGTTTCCATGGCAGCTAAAAGGCATTTTTTTTAATAAATCTTTTCATAAAACAAATAAATTACAAAGAAAAAAAGAGGACCATTTCTAGATTCCCTTTTTAATGTAAATAAAAGTTGAAATGTGAAAGTAACTTATGACAGCGGGCATAACTTTTTCTCTCTTTGTTTTGGGCTTTCTTCACTCGCATACTCAAGTGTTGTTTAAATATACATAAATACGCTTATTTTCAAAATTGTTATAATCATTTTCTGCCAAGGAGCAGACACTCATCATCCTGATGGCACGTTGATGGATACGCTTTGATGCTTCGTCAACAATAAGGCTCTCGCTAAGATACCAATTATTAGAGAGAGAGAGTCTGACAAAAACGCTCGGGGACTGTCATATAAAATGTAAGCAAGTAAGCAAGTAAATATTTAAATATTGGATTAACAACCAGCCACCATTCTCCTGCCAAAGTCTTTTCGGCGAAGACCAAGTATAAATATCTGCTCAAGATGCCAAAGAACTCTCGAACGGCGCAAAGTGGAAAATGTTTGCGCCACAACGTAATAACGTTCACAATGACGGGGAGGATTTGGTATTATAGTAAAATGTCATAAAGAACTTTAAATACAATTAAGATGAGGCGAACATTTTGTAAAATTACCTCTTAAGGCTTCCATGGCATCTGAAAAGGACAATAACTCGTACAGTGTTTCGAAAGGGACAAAATGTCATCAGTTAATTAAATGTTAATGTTTTTATTGGACTTACAAGAAGATATTGTGATTCATTGGATACTTGCCCCTACCCACAGTCCTTTCCAAATGTTCTCTTAATGAGAACCTCTTAATTTGAACTGATTGTAAAATGCAGACGCATCTCATTGAAGCAACACCCAAGAAGGTCACTCCTACATGGCCTCTGGAAGCTCTTGGTATTCTCTCGGGGAACCTTCAGTCTTGAAATTATTGTTTAAATCACCAGGATTCATAGAACATCATCCCGGGGCCTCCAGTAGTCCTAACTTTTGCCTCTGGTTACCTAGAGTCTTGAAATTATCACTGCATACTCTCCGGGGGGGGGAGAGTCTTCCTTATTCAAACTGGACAGTATACAACCCATTGAAGGCGGCAAAGTTAACAATATTAGATACGAATTTTTGGCATTTACAAATGATACCACTATTTTCGGCGTTACAACTGCAACAGCGCTCTGGATTGCATGTCTAACAGAGATTTGCTTAAATAAATCATCAAGAAATTTTAATTTCCAACAAGGTTAAGGCAAAAGGACAGACAGACAGACAGAAGGAAGGGCAGCTAAAGGGGGAGGAAAAGGAATCACCAACTAAATTATGAACGAACTCAAAAGAATATGGGAAGGAAGCAATGGAAGAACGATGAACGGCGGTCGCATGGAGGGACAGGCAAAGTGCCAGGCGAACACACATACACATATAGATCCAATTAAGGACTACTGTTGTAGGGAATGACATTTGAGATCTAAGGAAAACATTACATTTTTCTTTTTTCGCATGACAAACAAAAGGGAAACGCAACGTTGAGGAAAACGATGCATGACTATCACAAATAGTTTTCATAGAGCCGTGGTTTCATTCTCAGATGGATATACAAAAGACATCCAAATGTGTGCGCTTTGGCAAGAATCTGACAAACAGGTAATTATATGTGGCGGAAATGAAATTTGTGACAAAAATATGTGATTATTTGTTGTTACTTTGACAAAGAGTTGTAGTTCTAAAATATATTATCCTTAAAAATTAGCACAGCCCAAATGTAGGCCACACTTCTCCGGTAAGGATGGAGTTTGCGACATTCACTGCTAAAGGTACGAACAATTTTCCATCATCTTTCACAATCGCACAAAAAGTAGGAAAATATTTTTCCCCAGTCTGCTAGCACAGTGGGGAGAACCAGTCCTAGTCACCTCAGGGTGTTTCAAGTACAAGAATGTTTTTTTTTTTTGATAAAGAAATTTTAAATGTAATAAAATAAAATAAATTTTAAAATCAGCCAAATGGCCATATCTTTTTTATGAAATTTGACCATAACGAAATCGCAAAGTGGCTGTCCTCGATAGCCTCACGAATTCTATGTCTGAGGTCTTGAATCGACTCTGGGCTGTTGGCGTAGACCTTATCTTTCACGTGGCCCCAAAGGAAGCAGTCGCAAGCTGTTAAATCACAAGATCTCGGTGGCCAATTGTGATCCACTTTCTTCGAGAGATAACACGGTCCGGAAACTTTTCCCGTAAAAGATCAAATGTTTCGTTGCTTGTTAAAGTTAAACGCAACCTCAACTCAAACAGCTGATCGTCTACCGTCAACCGCCAAAACTAATTGGGCCTTTAAAATGGAAAATATATGGATACCAGCACACCAGAAAATGTTGTTTACAAGTCTATTAGACTACATCAGTGATGTCCGCCTCATGGAATCTGATCCGAGACTCTCACTTTTTTCTCATCCAACACAAACTGTGAAGGCGAAATCTAAAATCCAACAGATTTATTTTCGTTGCCGTTCACAGACCTTCCAAAATGAAAACAAAAAAATAAGAAAAAAACAATTTGAATTTCAGGAATTATTGTTTGCAAACTCCTAAAAGTATGCCACATTTGTTATTTTATTTTGTAACTGCCCTAGACATGTGTAATTTGGAATTTCTGCCAAAATCTTTAAAAAAAAAAAATCTAAATTTTTCTTATAACATTTTTTTTAATTTCATTTTTGTTTTTCTTTTCATTTTAGGTAAGTTACGGAACCAAAAAAAAAAATCATCATCTATTGTATAAAGGGTAAAGTCTAAAATGTGTGTTATAAAACTAAATGCAAAGGAAATTCCTACTAAGAATCATAAAAATGGTACAAAACTAAAAGCAAAGAAAATTCATACTAGGAATCATGGAAATAAAATACTTTTTGTCCGAATAAATCGACCTTTTTTTGGGTCATTTTATCCTTACTCAGTAGCATTCTAAGTCGTTTAAGCTGCGACAGTATTTGCAACATTCTTGTCTATATTATATACAGCTCAGAAAGCTCCGTTGTGCGGACACCGACGGTCGCACTGGGTTTTTCCGTCCTCGGGAGATTTCTGCTCAGCGGAGATTAATTTACTCTAAAAATATCGCATGGGGCCGAGAAACTTGTTCGTCGACGGGAGCTGTGCGCGAGTAGAGCTTTTACTGTATTTAGTTTTTTTCTTCCACACCATCCACCCCATCCTCTCCGGCAAATATTTGTTTCATTAGTTGGCACCTTGCTGTCTAAATCTAACAATAAATATACAATTTCAATTGCATACTTTGTGGCTTTTATCCCATGCACATGCAAATTCAACTATCTTAATTGTGCGTTTTTTTTTGTTGTTGTTGCAATAATTATGCTTATAATCGCATTTTAATTCTGTTGGTTTACCACATTTTCAAGTTAACTGCAAAAACTAGGCAATTAATTAAAATTCTCTTTAAAATCCTGCATCCCTGTTTCCAAACATTCTTACCGCAAATGTTGATTTCCTCTAGAGGCTGGCGCGGTAGTGGGGAGGGGAGGGGAGTGGTGATATGAAGGAGGTGAGAATAGCAACATGGAGATTATTATATAACTGATAATTGAATACGAGTATGTATGTATGTTATTAAAATGGTTGAGGGTGATTATTAGATGGCCTACTCCATGCCAAACCAAGGTGTATCGAATTGGGTTTTGCATGGTGGAAGTCGTCTATGAAATATTTCAAACCGACGTTGGGCGCCAACATTTCTCTAGGCTGGTGTTTGTTTATTAAAATCGACGGCGTTTAATAGGCGGAAACGTCCGCTGTTAAATGTTTGATGGTCTTTACTATGTAACAGTTAAGTTGATTAACTAAATTTATTTGCCCACACGTTGGTCGCCATTTATGCAAATTACTACTTCATTTAAAGAATGGCTTTTGATTGTTATAATTTACTAATGACTTAATCATTCGCTGCACGTTGGGCGCCATTTAGCATGTGCACTATCCTATGGTTTGTATGACGATTCAAAGAACTTTATATATATATATTTTAATCTTTCGTTTATATTATTATTTCTGTCGATTTGAAGAATTGTAAGTATATATATACTAGTAAGTTGTAATGCGCCTATGGCGCCCGATGAAATATGGAAAACAAATTTTGTTGAAAAAAAAAAATTGTGTTGAAAAAAAAAATTTTGTTGAAAAAAAAAATTTTTTTGTGGAAAAAAAAAATTTTTCTTGAAAAAAAAAATTTTGTGGAAATAAAAAATTTTGTTGAAAAAAAAAATTTGTTGAAAAAAAAAATTTTGGAAAAAAAAAATTGTTAAAAAAAAAAATTTGGGGAAAACACAATTTCTGTACAAAAAAAAAATAATATTTTTTTTATTATTATTATTTATAGAATTTATTTAAATTCCTACGTACTGCGTGACAGAGTGAATCAGTGTCGAGGGTAAATATATATTAAGATTCACATGATGTCTCCAACACGAAGGCCAAGCCAACAATGCCCTTCACTCGATGGTAGCTTCGCCCATAGTAACCAAATGTTAAATCGTTATACTTCCGGTTAGGTATTGCCCCTGTATGTATGTGTCGGTGTATGTTTACATTTACCACACAACAGATTATGCATTATCACATTTCCGCTACAAACCGGAAACCATTAAAAACAATACATGCACAAGTACACTTTCCACCCACCCAACACCCACACCCGCACTCAAAATTATGGCATCGCCTGTGTAGGTTTAGGGGTTTTACAAATATTGCCGTAGCTACTCTCAAATATTACTACCAATTTGTGAGGGGTTGAGTTGCTCAGATTATGGGAACTGTTTGTATGGATGAGAGAGTGTCTGTTAAGTAGCTTTTTCCCCCTCACTGATTCGATATTTTCATTAGCCCAACGTTGGACGCCAAAAACCATATTCTAAGCAGTTTCTTTTTTTTCTGTTCGGTGGGTTCTTTCTGTGAATATTTTCTGGTCTGTCGTTTTATTTTTCACATATACCCGGACATATTTGGCCTTTGCTGGCTGGTGAAGCCTGCTGATGCGTTTCAACGAATTTCAGTTGCCCAAACTCTTGGTGTCCGGCTGCTCATTTAGACTACGAGTTTGTATGTGATATTGGACATCATCAGCAGCAACATATTGTGGTTTTCCCAAAAAAAAAAAAAAAAAACACACACACAAGCTTTTGCCATTGTCAGTGTTTCTATTCAAAGGATCGTGCTACCTGTGTATGGACCGGTGCTGCTGTTGCTCCAAAGTGGTTACGTAAAATCATTAACTGCAATAAAACAAACTTTGCTTTCTGATTTCTGGATCTGTTACAGACCGGCCGCAAGCAGCTCCCTTTTAGCATCGGCCAGCTTATGTGTGTTTCCGATTGTTGTGCGTTTGATGGACGGGGCTGCTGACTCCCTCTCCGAGTTTGGTTGTCTCAGGTACTCGTAATAGTTATTGTTAACTTTTTGCTGTTTTGCAACAGTTGCCTACCGCACTCGCCAGCACATTTGCATTTGGGTGTATTTCCACTGTGCGTGTACATGCTGTTGAACTTCTGTGGGTTTTGTCAGGATGAGGGGGAGTAATTTCAGTTGTTGTTGTTGTTCGAAGTGTACTTATACAGATTTTTGCTTATGGCGAAAAGAGTTTTCAATAAAGCTCTTGTACGCATATGCACACACAGACAGTAGACCAGTACAGATGGAGGTTCTGATTAGGTGGCTGGACAAGAATTGGTTGGCTGTTAGTGGTGGTCAGCGATGTTGCTGCTTCGGTTAGACATGGGTGGTAGGGCTACCTTGTTGTCCTTGGGTCATTGTGGTTATTCGTATTGTTTGAGACTTTGAGGGTCGTTTGGTAAAAAAATGAGCTAGGAGGTGTGTGGTCTAACCAACAATTTCTTCTCATAGGAGATATTCCATGAGAAGATCATCTAAGAAAAAATCGTCTATTAGAAGATCACGTAAGAAAAAATCTTCTATGAGAAGCTCTTCTATGAGAAGCTCTTCTATGAGAAGCTCTTCTATGAGAAGCTCTTCTATGAGAAGCTCTTCTATGAGAAGCTCTTCTATGAGAAGCTCTTCTATGAGAAGCTCTTCTATGAGAAGCTCTTCTATGAGAAGCTCTTCTATGAGAAGCTCTTCTATGAGAAGCTCTTCTATGAGAAGCTCTTCTATGAGAAGCTCTTCTATGAGAAGCTCTTCTATGAGTAGCTCTTCTATGAGAAGCTCTTCTATGAGAAGCTCTTCTATGAGAAGCTCTTCTATGAGAAGCTCTTCTATGAGAAGCTCTTCTATGAGAAGCTCTTCTATGAGAAGCTCTTCTATGAGAAGCTCTTCTATGAGAAGCTCTTCTATGAGAAGCTCTTCTATGAGAAGCTCTTCTATGAGAAGCTCTTCTATGAGAAGCTCTTCTATGAGAAGCTCTTCTATGAGAAGCTCTTCTATGAGAAGCTCTTCTATGAGAAGCTCTTCTATGAGAAGCTCTTCTATGAGAAGCTCTTCTACGAGAAGCTCTTCTATGAGAAGCTCTTCTATGAGAAGCTCTTCTATGAGAAGCTCTTCTATGAGAAGTTCTTCTACGAGAAGCTCTTCTACGAGAAGCTCTTCTACGAGAAGCTCTTCTACGAGAAGCTCTTCTACGAGAAGCTCTTCTACGAGAAGCTCTTCTATGAGAAGCTCTTCTACGAGAAGCTCTTCTATGAGAAGCTCTTCTATGAGAAGCTCTTCTATGAGTAGCTCTTCTATGAGAAGCTCTTCTATGAGAAGCTCTTCTATGAGAAGCTCTTCTGCGTGAAGGTCTTCTATGAGAAGCTCTTCTATGAGAAGCTCTTCTATGAGAAGCTCTTCTATGAGAAGCTCTTCTATGAGAAGCTCTTCTACGAGAAGCTCTTCTATGAGAAGCTCTTCTATGAGAAGCTCTTCTATGAGAAGCTCTTCTACGAGAAGCTCTTCTACGAGAAGCTCTTCTATGAGAAGCTCTTCTACGAGAAGCTCTTCTACGAGAAGCTCTTCTATGAGAAGCTCTTCTATGAAAAGCTCTTTTATGAGAAACTCTTCTACGAGAAGCTCTACTATGAAAAGCTCTTTTATGAGAAGTTATTCTACGAGAAGCTCTTCTATGAGAAGCTCTTCTATTAGAACATTTTTTTTCAAACTAATCTGTTTTTATTCCGCCCCTCATAATGTACTGGGTGAAAGATGGCTTCAATGCACTGATGCATTCTTCAAAATTGCCACTCAACGTCCTTTCGTTCTCCTCCCCACCGTTCCTTCGGCATCTAACATTATGGTTTGTGTTGTGCCACAAGCAAAACATCATTAGCAGCACCACTGCTAGAACAAAAGCCACTCAGAAAATCATTTATGTGCTTTGAATTCCAACCACTGATTTTCATTCCCACAAAATCTGTTTAGAACAGATCAGCTCAAAGTGTTCAACCGCAAAACAATGCTTGACTAAATTTCGCAAAACTCTCGCCAAACAACATTTCAAATTCAATTATGAAAGAAGATATGAAATATTAAAAAAAAAAAAAAGAAATGTCGGTATGTTCCGGGAATGATAACAGAGTCAGCGCGTTGTTTGCCTTCCGTTTTCATTATGACTAGTGTTCTCTGGTCGTATAGCTGTGTTTGTCCATCCGGCACGTCTGTCCAGTCTCCGTACTGTTGTTAGTTTTTTTGTTGTTGTTGTATCATCTCTTATGTATTATCAACACATGGCTGCAACTGTCATGTTAACTGTCATATACATGTGCTTATGTATACGGTAATACATAAATTCCATATGAATTTTCTATTTATTCAAGCGAATTTTGTTTTATTTGTGAACTCGGATTCCTCGTATTTTGTTTCTGTTCTCTGTAGGATGTTTTATGTGTAAACAAAGTGGCAATGTTTACAAAACCATACAATTATAATTTTTTTTTTTTTTTCATTATTTTTTCCTCTTCCCCTTCCCCCATTATGTTTCGCTGTCAATAGTTAGAAGAAGCTGAGAGAAAGCATAAAAAGAGGAGAAATCGTTTTGTTAAACAAATCGTAAATATTTGTTTTAAAAAAAAACAACAACAAAGCAAAACAAAAAATGCAAATGACGCCGCACATCCGCCTATAAGTAGGCAATGTAATTTTTCCTGTTTGCTTTCAAAGGGCAAACAAAAAACACACAAACAGTTTCATGTTCAAAAGCATGGAAAATATAATGCCTATGAGTGGGCAATCAATTTTTGTATGAAATCTATAGCCTAAAAGTATGGCAACGTTTTATGTTTTGTTGTGGGAATAGGTCTCCAGTTTGTTATGCTGTTAATATTTTAAACGATTTCATGCTTCATTTGTGTTTGAGGATATTCTCTTTGTTGTAAACATCGTTTCATGTTATTTCAGTTGAGGAGATTACTATTAATACACAAAGTGTTTTTGCTTCTTCTCCTAATAATCCCTAAAGTAGGCTGCAGCTTTGATGGTAATCTCGGATCTATTGGACGATACCATAATGTTAATTTTTCCAGTTAACCTCATGAACCGTAAGAAGATCTTCTATGAGAAAATCTTCTGTAAGAAGATCTTCTATGAGAAAATCTTCTGTAAGAAGATCTTCTATGAGAAAATCTTCTGTAAGAAGATCTTCTATGAGAAAATCTTCTGTAAGAAGATCTTCTATGAGAAAATCTTCTGTAAGAAGATCTTCTATGAGAAAATCTTCTGTAAGAAGATCTTCTATGAGAAAATCTTCTGTAAGAAGATCTTCTATGAGAAAATCTTCTGTAAGAAGATCTTCTATGAGAAAATCTTCTGTAAGAAGATCTTCTATGAGAAAATCTTCTGTAAGAAGATCTTCTATGAGAAAATCTTCTGTAAGAAGATCTTCTATGAGAAAATCTTCTGTAAGAAGATCTTCTATGAGAAAATCTTCTGTAAGAAGATCTTCTATGAGAAAATCTTCTGTAAGAAGATCTTCTATGAGAAAATCTTCTGTAAGAAGATCTTCTATGAGAAAATCTTCTACAAGAAGATCTATGAGAAAATCTTCTGTAAGAAGATCTATGAGAAGCTCTTCTATGAGAAGCTCTTCTATGAGAAGCTCTTCTATGAGAAGCTCTTCTATGAGAAGCTCTTCTATGAGAAGCTCTTCTATGAGAAGCTCTTCTATGAGAAGCTCTTCTATGAGAAGCTCTTCTATGAGAAGCTCTTCTATGAGAAGCTCTTCTATGAGAAGCTCTTCTATGAGAAGCTCTTCTATGAGAAGCTCTTCTATGAGAAGCTATTCTGTGAGAAGCTCTTCTATGAGAAGCTCTTCTATGAGAAGCTTTTCTATGAGAAGCTCTTCTATGAGAAGCTCTTCTATGAGAAGCTCTTCTATGAGAAGCTCTTCTATGAGAAGCTCTTCTATGAGAAGCTATTCTGTGAGAAGCTCTTCTATGAGAAGCTCTTCTATGAGAAGCTTTTCTATGAGAAGCTCTTCTATGAGAAGCTCTTCTATGAGAAGCTCTTCTATGAGAAGCTCTTCTATGAGAAGCTCTTCTATGAGAAGCTCTTCTATGAGAAGCTCTTCTATGAGAAGCTCTTCTATGAGAAGCTCTTCTATGAGAAGCTCTTCTATGAGAAGCTCTTCTATAAGAAGATCTTCTATGAGAAAATCGTCTATAAGAAGATCTTCTATAAGAAGATCTTCTATGAGGAAATCTTCTATAAGATGAATCTTCTATGAGAAAATCTTCTATAAGAAGATCTTCTATGAGAAAATCTTTTATAAGAAGATCTTCTATGAGAAAATCTTATATAAGAAGATTTTCTATGAGAAGATCTTCTATGAGAAGATCTCCTATAAGAAGATCTTCTATGAGAAGATCTCCTATAAGAAGAGAGAATTATTTTCTTGTTCGTTCTGACTGCTTGTTATTATGAAACATGATTATGTTGCATGGTTTTAGGCAAACACTTCGGTAGGCGAAACAAAAGCCCCAACCTGCAACTAAAACCCAAAACTGTTTCCTTTTTCAACCCCCACCGGTGGCATTGCCTACAGCCCATGTAGATGGCAATATTGTAAACGTTTTTCCAAAAAGCGCCTCAAAACCCGACAGCGCCTTTAAAGTTTTGATCTCATATTTAAAGGCAACTCGTATATTCTCGAAGCTACCACAACATACTTTTTTGTTTGCTTTTTTACGTTTTTATTGTGAAGGTTCCTTTAACAAGTCAAAGCCTAAGGGAAGACAAACGAGAGTGAAAAAAACAGAAAACGGAAAGTCACATTCCTTATGTTTTGGTGGGTGGGGGATGGAGAGAACTGAACACAAAAATCGGGGAAATATGAAAAACAATTAAAAATCATATTTTCTTATAAACCTTTATACGCTCTGCCATAAACTGAAAACATGGTGCGTGTGTGATTTTGTTTGAAATCTGCGAGAGAATCTTGTAAATATTTAATCAACAAGTTTTTGCACGAGGTCGGTTTGGATAGAGGCGGAAAGTGTTCCATACTTTTAGGCTTAATAATGTGGAGCATTTCAAATGTGCCAGATCTTCTGGTTTCTTGTCGAGCCCAACACAAAATTATGATGACGATGAGATGAGATGATGAAGACAACCTTTTTTTTTGTTGTTTTTGTTGGCTTTTATTTATTTTTCTGTTTTTATGCAAGAAAAACATCTCATTGCTTTTAACATTTTCATAATGCCGCCAAGGGTTGTGTGTCAAATGTTTAAAGAGGGGTTGGTAGGGGGGAGGGGGGGACATCAGCAGAAGGATATCTGGCGTTGGGGTGCGGTATGACAGGATTTCAATTTTTTTTGCTGGTGTTTTGGTTGGTTCTCTCTAGCTCTCTCACTCTCTCTCTGCCATGTTATTATTATCTTTTGAAAAATACTGTCGAGCACAAAGAGCTCAAGAAAAGTACAACAACATGAGTTGTAGTTGTTGTTTAGTAGTTTATACATGATGCATCATAAACTTTTTTAATAACTACAAGTTTAACATATTTTGTTTGTAGAGACGTGTGTCGTTCGGTCTGCCTGTATAAGGGTAAGGATTTTATGTCTGTATGAAATGTTACAGATTTTTCTTTTGGCATGACATGAATTTAAAAATCTCTCAGAACACAGGCACATGGGGACAGTTAGGGAGCGGTAGCCGAAAATGCTATAGTATTTGAAGGAAATAGAGAGGGCGGGTGGTGCAGGAATTGAATATTGGTTAACTAAAATACCAGCCCCGGAATTTTGTTTTTTTTTTGGCACAAAGCTTGCCAACTCAAACTATTTTCCGGAAAGTAAGCTCGAAGACAAGGTTTCACCTGGCTGTCTTCCACTTCTAGAGTCGACGACATCTGGAAAACTTATCTGAGTCTCCTTTGAAAATCCCTTCCGCTTGTGGCCAGACCCTCGTTAGGTGCACCAACTGTCTAATAGAACAACTGTTGATACTAGTTGTTCCGTTCGTTCTTCCATCACATACCCCATATATTTCCCTTTCGGTTTCCGTTTCCGTTTGTCAAGGAAAAATTTGTTCTTATTTTTCTGGTAGACCAAGTGAAGCCAACACACACAGCCGCTGCCTTTATTCTGATGATGATGAGGATGATAATGACGATAAAGATTGTTGCAGTCTACAATTTAATTTCTGTTGTTGTTGCAAAACTGTTGAGATTTTCTTGCCGCTCTCTGCTGCTGGGATTTGTAGGTGTTAAGGAGCAACCCTCTTACTGTGTTGCTGCTGCTGTTAAACTGTTCCATTGTTTGTTAAGCCCTTAAGCATTTTATATTTTATGTTGATGTCTATTAGAGAGTAAACCAGAACAGAAACTATGTCTGCTTCAGCACGAGCACCACTCAACATTGCCAACAACATCATGCTAAGGTTACTATTTCCACTTCATTTACTATGACTACAACAAATGGATGTGTAGTCGTCACACCCATCCCACCCAAAAATATGCTACAAATATTTGTAATAATTTTTTTTTTGTTTGTTTCAAACTGGATGTTTATCATGAAGTTGAACTTCCATTAACATTTTAGATATCGATTATAATTTTTGTTGTTGTTTTATATGTCAAATTTACTGAAATTTAGTTTTTTCTCTCCCAAAAGTATGCTTGTTAAAATTGTGGTACTGTTGCCCGAAAGTATGCTTTAAAATGTATTTCTATAAATTATTATGCTTTCATCTGTTAATATTGTATTTAAAAATCGGAGTTGGCGCCTTATTGTAATTGTGTGATTTGTCTCAAGAGCAACGATCCAAATTCCGTTCCCCGAAAAACATTGAACTCTAAATGTTTAGGGTTTGGGTGTATGTCCTAAGGATTTGAAATCAATTTTCTACAACGCATGATTCTTTCCGCACGACACTACAAGGGACAAAAACTAATAACCAAAATAAAAAAAAAACTAAAGAAACTGAAAACAAACAAATGAGAAAAATAATATTTGGTCATGTGTTTTTAAATCGGGTTTGTTTTGCTTTAATCCAATACCAGATACGTGAAGTAAAACATTTCTGTCGGGCAAGGGCAGCGAGCAGTAAAAACTAAAGATTTTTTTCCCCCCGAGTTGGCAGAGTGATGTCGTCATGGCCAGTTGACAATATTTGGCCTTTGTCAAAATGTTTTTAGCTTAAATATCCACCACAGAGCGTATAAGTAACAATAATTATATTTATGGGTGGCGAATGATTAATATTATTATGTCAATGTAATTATCTTGAAGCGTATGATTAATAATAATTATATGACCGCATGATAACAACAAACACTCTCCTTATACCACATTCAAGAGGCGATTAATTGAAAATAATAACGCAAGGAAGGTTTGGACAGAGAAGAGTATTTACAAAAAAAAAATCGCAAAAAAAAAAAAACTTTAATTGCTTTTGATGTAAAAAAAGTAATTTTTTATTTGAAGTCTATTTTTACAAAAATTTTTGGTGGCGAATTTTCCCAAAACATTGTTGTAAATATTCCTCTCAGTCCAAACCTTTAAAGAACAGCGTGCATTATCTGCTGTGGAACTAATGGAGCCAATTTCGTTTTCCTAGGACGCTGTATTTCTGAAGCAGAATATTAGCACAGTCATGACAAATGAAAAATGTCTTGCACCACCACCACCATCACCCATAAATCACACGAACATTGAAATATATCAGTCTACCCATTTTCTCAAAATAAAAACTCGGCCTTTCAAATCTTACACATATGTTTACAGGCGTTTCATAATCTCTCGCCTTTGAATGCCCCGGATTTGTTCTACAAAATGTTTTATTTATAAAATATGATGTCTACTTTAAAGCTTACACTCTCCTACTCCCTAGAATTCCTATCCACCACCCCCCCTCCGTGTATGTACGAGTATTTGTCATCATCTTGTAAAATGAAACTCCCGAGTTATGCGAATGCATGTTTGCATGTAATCCTTAAATCTTTTCTCTAATTATTTTCAAGTAGAACATGACAAAATGAAAACAATAAGACTCGTATTACACAATTCACATAAATCTTTGCATACTTTAAGGATTAGATGGCTGCCAAAACCGTAGAAGAGTGGTGAGGTGGTGGTGTTGGTGTCTGTTAGTCCACCTTGTGTAGAGTATGAGGTTTGAACAAACCTGAGTGCCGTGCTTAAGCTACAGTTCATAGCATTTTGCTGTGTTTGTTTTTTTTTTTTAAATTATTTTAAAATTCTGCTTCCGATGTTGTTTTGTGTTTTGTTTACCGCTTGTGGAAAACAGCAAAACAAATCATTTGTCCTGTGGACCAACAGTAAGCGGATATCCGGTTTACAAGAACGATTTATATATCTCCCTCTCGATATATAGTCCGTATGCATATTAAGTGGCAATACACTGAGAGTATTTTGTTTTCCATTCCATCATAATACTTGAGAGGTATTTGTGTACATATGAGAAAGCGTGGCACAGATAATCATGATTGACGACATTGGCGAAAGAACGAAGAATGGGAAAAACCATGAAACATGGCATAACTATGTAAAGTCGCATTGAAGTTTCCCACAAAATCCCTTGAATTTGTTCATTATTTATAAGCAAGCCTTAAAGTAGGCTTGCAGAATATTAAAAGACCCAAATTTGAAGATGAAATTCGTGATGCTATCGAGGACATTGGGCAGCCATTTTGTGATTTCGTTGAAAAAAAAAATTTTGTTGGAAAAAAAAAATTTTGTGGAAAAAAAAATTTTGTAAAAAAAAAAAATTTTAGTTGAAAAAAAAATTTTGTAAAAAAAAAATTTTTTTAAAAAAATAATTTGAAGAAAACACAATTTCTGTAGAAAAAAAAAATATTATTTTTTTTATTATTATTATTTATAGAAAATTATAGAATGCCTATTTAAATTCCTACGTACTGCGTGACAGAGTCAGTGAATCAGTGTCGAGGGTAAATATATATTAAGAAGATAAATATTATAAAAAAAAATAAATATTTAACTAAATTCTTGATATTTGCAAGAGTAATTTTTACTTCAACCAGAACTCTGTGAAATTTGATTGAAATCATTTCAGCCATTTAAATGTGTCAAAGTTTTTTCTAAAATATTTCCAAATTCCTCCACATATTTGTGAGAAGTTCGCAGTTAGTTGCAGAACTCAATGCTTAGATGTGGAATTACTTATAATTTCACTCTAATCGGAATCCTAACAAACCGTCAGACTCCGTCGTGACGGTGGGAAATCATATTTGAAATGAAACTGAAGGCTTAACCCTCTAACCGGCAAACCTTTAGCATTCTAATTTCCCACACTCGTGGCAATGCGTGGCGGTTACAGGGTTAAGCTGTTGAGACAAATTATCAACAACATGAGCTTCAGCATTGGGTGCACTGTTTTCATGGTTTTTCAGTATCTTTCATACAGTCCGAGTCCTTTCATATCCTTGTATTAGTATATTGTAAAACCCCAAATCATTTCTAACACACGCACACCTTCTTTTAGCCACAGCAGAGGTTATGCCAACAGTGCAGGAAAATAAAAGCAAACCAACATAATTCTGTACAAACAAAATAACATTATAAAATATTTTAATATTTTATAGCTGCCGAAAAAATGAATAATACACACACACACACACAGACTCATGCAAGCCACTTGAAACAATAAACGCTAAAAAAAATATGTATTCTTTTTTCTGTGAGTCGCCCCCCCTCTGCTTCATCCCAGAACTGTCTGTGCCAGTCGCTCGAAGGACCAGAACGAATTCAAAAACGTTTATACCGGAAATTTAAATAGTTTATATGTAAACATGCCAGTGATGTTAGTCTCATACCCCTTTATTTTTTTTTTGGAAATTTTCATTTAGTTAACAGACTTTTTTTTCGCACACGTTATCATCAGCATCGGCATCATCATAAACCCAAACCCATAACAGACCATAAAACATATGGCCAGGGAAAGCATTACATACACACACACACACGCACACACACTCACCGCCGCCGCCATAGAGACATGTGTATCCTTGTTAAAGTTTTATCGCACCAACACACGTGTGTACAGTGTGGTGGGGGAGGGGAGGATGGACCCAACAGCAGTCAGACTCACCGCCAGATCCCAAAGTATACGTTAACACTCCTCAACGCTGATACTATCATCAATGTATCATGTAATGTGGATGTGGATGTGTTGGTACACATGTCGTTTGTGTATGTAAACCTTCATATATGCATGTATGGGTGTGTTACTTCAAATTCTATTCACCGTGTGTGTGAGTGTATGGGTCCTTGTTTGTTCTATCTGCATGTATGGCTTGTATATGTGTCCCTCTTTCTTCATCTGCCTGTGTGTGTAACAATAAATATCCGTTTCCATTGTTGGCATGTGTGTGTAGTTAAGTGTAAGTGATTCAAAAAGTAAACGAGTGAAAAAAAAAGGTTACATTCACATCACATTGTGTATGTGTGTTTGTGGTCCTTGTGGGTGGAGAGGCGGAATGAGAGTTGGGTATAGTAACAACATTACTTTGTGTAATATTGAAAAAAAAACATGTTTCCTTCCTCACCCTCACCCTTGCGCTCTCTAAACTTTTCCTTGTTATCGTTGCAAACAAATGAAAATGCATTTTACGCCATATCCGCCACCGATGCTTTTGTGAGCTGTCCTCGGTGCTCGGCTTTCGTTAGTTCAACAGTTTTTTTCTTTTTTTTTTTTTCGTTTTTTTTTTCTTCTATTCTCTTCATTGTTGTTGTTATCTTTCGAAAGTTTCCCGATGTTGTGGCTATAATAGCAAAGTGAACAAAATTCTCGGCATATTGAAGGTCATGTGGCAGCGGCGGAAGTTGGCAACATTTATGGCTGGCAACATTGTTGTCCATATGATTATGTTCGCACGCCAAACCGGGGATAGTATGTTAATGGAGGTCGCATTGATAATCCACACAAAAGGAGCAAATGTGTATGGACGAAATCAATCAATAAATAAAGCATCGGTACACGTCTAGGGGAGAAATCATTGTAATTTAACATATTAGTTTAGTAGCTCTCTTGGTGGCGACCACATGGATCGTAGGTCTAGGTACAGCTAGTCTGGGAAACCTATTTCGTAAGCCTAGTTAAGCTTGTCTGGCAAACCTGTCTCTTTGTGTTGACCACATGGCTCTGAAGCCTTGTTAATCGAATCACAATGGTCTAAAGTAAGCATTCCGACCCCCATGGTCATGTCAAGCATTCCTGCAGTTCAAACAAACCAATAGAGTTACCCCCGTATTTATAAAAAATTAAAACTGCTTTGGAAAGGTTTTTTAAGAAAAATATGTGAAAATTGTGTTTGTATTCATATAGGTTTGGTAAAGCTACTTTATGAATACGGGGGTTAGTCTTTTAGTTGCTCTCTTGGTGCCGACCACATGAAATACAGAATCGTTGTCAGACTGGCGGAACGAATAGTCGAAAATGGTAGCAAGACAAACGACTGAGTGACTGTAAGAAAGACGTCCTGAGGGACAACATGGTCATAGGATAAACAAAATGATCTAGAAATGGTCTTGAAAAACGCACAGAGAGGAGGAGAGACCAACAGACGAGACCGCAATATGTTCGGATAGAAAGATCTTGCGAATAACGGATGGGGATATTTTTAAAAAAAGGACAACATTATTGTAATAAAATGGGAAACTATAGGTTTCATAAAAATGCAACATGTTTTTAATAAAATTGAAAAATATACTAAAAGAAGCCACATATTCTTAATAAGATTGAAAAATATTTTTAATACCGGGGCAACATATTTAAAAAAACGACAACATAATATTAAGAGAAGGCACGAATAGTTTTAATATTAAACGGACAGAGAGGGGGAGAGACCAACAGGCAAGACCGGAATACGTTCGGATAGAAAGATCGTGCGAATAACAAATTGAAATTTACTAACAGCCGAGGTAAATATGGAAATACGCTTCTGCTTTGAGGGGTGTAGAACGGATCAATATTCATTGCATAACTTTAGGAGATTTTAATTTTCTGTTTATTAAACAAAAATGTCGACTACACTGGTGCTATATTTTTTTTTTTTTTTTTTTTTTTATTTAATTACAATACAAAGTAAATTTATATTCTAATTTTTGGGTCCAAGGATAAACCGAGTGACAAAGACTATTTGGCTTGATTTTTTGCAGCGACAGACCAAAGCCTCTGGTGGGAATCGAACCCACAACCCCCACGCTGATAGGCAAGCACGCTACCAACTCGCCTACCGGGGCGCTTGGTGTTATATTTAAATGCAGGTCAACGTAGAAAATATAAAGGGATCAGCACACTTTTTAGGGGCCATCTGGGGAGCATTTTCTTGTGATTAGGGCAGACTGTGATTTAAGGTGCTTTTCTTTAAAATTATTTTAAATCAAAAAAAAAATATTTTAAAATTAAAAAAAAAATGTAAATTAAAAAAAAATATATGAAAATTAAAAAAAAATATTTTAAAATTAAAAAAATTTATATGAAAATTAAAAAAAAAATATTTTCAAATTCAAAAAAATAATATTTTAAAATTATTTTAAAATTAAAAAAATAATATTTTAAAATTAAAAAAAAATAATATTTTAAATGTAAAAAAATTGTATTTTAAAATTAAAAAATAAATATTTTAATTTTGTCAGAAAGCCACAGGAACAAGGTTTAGGGCAGTAACAATGTTGAGGGAATTATTTTTTTGTACCTTAACCAATCAACGCCAATCAAATTTAAAAAAAAGTATTAAAAATAAAAAAAATTAAAATTAAAAAAAAAAATATTTTAAAATTAAAAAAACATATTTTTAAATTCAAAAAATAATATTTTAAATTTAAAAAAAAATATTTTAAAATTAAAAAAAAAATATTTTAAAATTAACAAAAAGTATTTTAAAATTAAAAAAGAAATATTTTAAAATTAAAAAAGAAATATTTTAAAATTAAAAAAAAATATTTTTTAAAATTAAAAAATAGTATTCTAAAATTAAAAAAAATAGTATTTTAAAGTTAAGAAAAAATATTTTAATTTTGTCAGAGAGCCACAGGAACAAGTTTTAGGGCAGTAACAATGTTGCGCAACTACCAGATCTAGTTTCTGGGGGAATGGGGTGGTATGTGGCTAAAATTGTTCTAGGTAGGCGTATGTTGTTAGATTTTTCGAACGCTGGGTCAAAAAGTTTTAATTGATTTTGAAAGTCTTTAAATTTAAAAAAAAAATTGGGTTCAACGCTTTTATTGATTTTGGTTTTTTTTCACTCTCTCTCTTTCTAGGTAAGTTGATCGACAACTATAATCTTTTACTGGAATGTTGGGTAACGTATACTCTCTATTATTACCATTGACTTGAAGGGGAAGTTCCAACATACGGATCAAATTCCTTTAAACTTATTTTATTTTATATATTATTTATTCTCTCAAATAAACGAAGATTGTTAGGCTTTTTTTTTTTTGGTATTTCCACTAATTTTTTTTGGAAATTTTGAACTTTCAACCCTACAGCGAACTTCCCAATTCCCTTTCTTCTTCTTTTTTTTGGAAAATATAACAACTTTCTAATGCTGGACTTCCGGGCCCTTTGTCATCACATGTCTAACCGAAATTTCCAGCATTTTTGGACTTACCTTAGGCGTAGTCAGCCGTCTCATTCATTATACCTTGCATATGGTCCACATGCCATACGTAGACTTTCGTTGACTAATAATATCAGCTGTTTGCTCGTATGCTTGCAATCGAGGAAAAATAACCATTTTCTACTATCTTCCCTCTATCCCCTATCCAACGACTTTTGTAAATTTGGTATCATCTCTGGGCCACATTGAGTTGATGATGATTTCCGAATGCATTCCATTAAGCACAACTTCCTGTAACATTCATTGCGGTCACAGTTGAACGAAAGCAAACTGCAACGCATACACACACACAAAAGTAGAAAACCTGAATGAACGCGAGCCAACCGACAAACGATAGGACGTTAAGCGAGGCATGACACAAATGCATGGATAAAGTGCATGATAAAAAGCTGCGTCCATCTCATCCATACCTCTCAGTGCTGTGGCTGTGCGTGTCCTTGGTCAGTGGCTAACGTTCGCGGCGGCGACGGCATGTATACGGAGTAGGAAGTAGCCATTGTGGTCCAAAGTAGTTGAAGGCAAAGGCTGTCGATGTTCGAATGAGGACGACTATTATGGTTAAATATCCAATATGCTGAATGGGGGGGGATGAGAACTGAGTGGGTAGGTGGGGACTGATTATGATGCGCTCGGCGGTGCGCCTTCAGTGCAGGATCATTTAAATGCATGAGTGGTTTGTGGGAAGCGGTTGTGTGTGTGTGTGTACTTTTCTGGGTGCGTTTATAATTCACTTGACTTGTCCTCTGCTCTTGCTGTCTCTCTCTATCTCTCTCGATATCTCTTCATCCCTCTCGTTGTCCTTTTCCGTTGGTCACTGTGGTCATATAACCACATTACGTATGAAATTGCGATAAATTATATTTTTCATAAATAATAGCGTATAAAGTCATAATAATTACATAAATAATAACATATTCGGCCACAGAACTGGAATGGGATGGATGCAGCTTTTATTACGAAAATATTTATGTCCTTATAATAGCGATGCAATTCATGAAATATTCATTACAGTTAGCATAATTTTTATTCGAACTATATGAATGGAAGACTTAATACGATATTCTTATATGAGATTAATGGTTCTGTATTCGAATTGCTATTGAGAAACTTCTAATAATTCTCTCTTCACCTGAAATTGTGATTATCTAAACAAGAGCAAATTATAAAATTCAGCCTTATGTGTAAAAGAAAAAGAATTGCCTACAATTAGGCGAAAGACAGCAACTATATTGTACATTTAACACACCTTCAAAAATACCGATCAGGATCATATACACTTGCATACTTTTAGGCCGAGCTTCATGTTTCGCGGAAACTTTTATGTGCATGTGTATGAATGTCTTCCTCGAAGAATTCTCCGATGTGGCAATAAACTGAGCAAAATATTTTAAATACAAAATGCAACATTTTTTAATAAAAGGGCAAAATATTTTCAATAAATTGGTAGCATATTGTTTGAAAAAAATGCAAAATAGTTGTAATAAAAGGACATAATATTTCTAATAATTTAAAAAAAAGGCAACATTTATTTTTTTATGAAAATGCAACATGTTTTCAATAAAAGGGCAAAATATTTTAAACGGCCAACGTATTCTTAATAAAAGTAAAAAATATTTTTTTTTAAAAAAGGGCAAAATTATTTTTATAAAAGTGCAAAATATGTTTAATAAGAGCGTAATATAATTTTCAAAAAAAAGGCAACATTTATGAAAATGCAACATTTTTTTTTATAAAAGGGCAAAATATTTTAAACGGGCAACATATTCTTAATAAAAGTGAAAAATATTTTTTTAATAAAATTGCAAAATAATTTTAATAAAAGGGCAAAATATTTTCAATAAAAGGGTAACATAATGTTTGAAAAAAATTCAAAATAGTTTTAATAAAAGGACATAATATTTCTAATAATTTAAAAAAAGGCAATATTTGTTTTTTATGAAAATGCAACATGTTTTTAATAAAAGGGCAAAATATTTTAAACGGGCAACATATTCTTAATAAAAGTGAAAAATATTTTTTTTAAAAAATTGCAAAATAATTTTAATAAAAGGGCAAAATATTTTCAATAAAAGGGTAACATAATGTTTGAAAAAAATTCAAAATAGTTTTAATAAAAGGACATAATATTTCTAATAATTTAAAAAAAGGCAATATTTGTTTTTAAGAGGGTAATATATTTTTTTTAAAAAAAGGCAACATTTATATTTTATGAAAATGCAACATGTTTTTTATAAAAGGGCAAAATATTTTAAACGAGCAACATATTCTTAATAAAAGTGAAAAATATTTTTATAAAAAAAAAGGGCAAAATAGTTTTAATAAAAGTGCAAAATATTTTCAATAAAAGGCTAACATAATGTTTGAAAAAAATGCAAAATAGTTTTAATAAAAGATCAAAATAGTTTTAATAAAAGTGCAAAATATTTTTAATAAAAGAGTAATATAATTTTCAAAAAAAGGCAGCATCTATGTTTCATAGAAATGCAGGATGTTTTTTTTTTTTTTACGAACTGCAACATCTTTTGTTGGCAAAACATTTGCAATGAAAGGGCAACCAAATTCTATTAAACGAGCAACATACTTTTCGGCAAAACAGCAAAAATTTTAATAAACGGGCGCTATGGCATAGAATTGTAGAAGGGGAAAGATATTTTTCATAAAAAAGGCTACATATTTTTAATAAAAGGGCAACATAATTTCAATAATAGGGCAATGTATTTATCATAAAATGGCTAAATATTTTTAATAAAAGGTCAAAATGTTTTTAATCAAGGAGAAACTTTTTTTCAGCAAAACGTCAAAATATTTTTACTAAAACTGCAATCTAATTTCAATTAAATGGGCAACGTATTTTAGAAAAATACATTCGCCACGGTAGGCGAGTTGGTAGCGTGCTTTCCTATCAGCGTAGGCGGTTGTTTGTTCGATTCCCACCAGAGGCTTTGTATTGTAACTAAATAAAAATAAGAAAAAGGTCAACATATTTTTAATAGAAAGGAATGCCTCTGCAATGATCCTCGATCCTTTATATGTGCTTTAAAAGAAACAGCTGTGTTGGAAACCTTTAAAAATATTGAAACAAATACAAATAATTTGGACAAAGGATGACTGCTTTTAGATCATTCTCTTTCGAAGTCCATGGTGCATACTTTTAGTTAAAATGCACGTGTCTCCTGTCTTAGCTACACAACCTAATAGACGACCCGTGTTTGAATATTTACTAGATATCGACAAACGCCCTTCTATTATTCGAATCGATCGATTACATACCGAACGGTAATGTTTTCCAATGGATGTTGCAGACTTTTGGGCTGATCACATTGCCTTCTTCTAAGATAATTTGGGCGATTACCTTTTTAGAAATTTATGAAAATTTCTTTCAAAGTTTTTTAAAATGTTGGCTATTTTTCCGTACCCTTGGCCTCTAGGGATTCTTAGATAATCCAAAATTTCTTCGCAAATCCAACTATTTACTTGTTTTAAAGATTTTGAAAAAGAAAAACAGAAAATTACTTTGTTAAAACATAATCAGAATCATAAATGGAAAACATCCCAGGCAACATGATAACAACTGACAACAATGGCAGCATCAGGAAAAAGGATGTTCACATTTTCTCGTAGACATTATTAGTTTTGTCAGTTGTTATCATTCCACAAATCCTTCACACACAGACACACACACAAACGGGTGAGATTGAAATACACACATCAGCCCGGCAGACGAACTGAAATGGTTGGATTTTTTTTTTTTTTTTTTTTTTTTGTAAAAGACAATACATATTTCTCGGACTGCTGTCTGTCTTTTCGGACCTTAACAGAGCAAACAACAATATCAAAAGAAATCTTGGCAATGCCTTAGTATCACTGAGTCCAACCAAGTCAAATATTTGGCAAGTGACCGAATTTTAGCACATGTCTGCATTGATGTGTTGAGCCCGGTCGCCGTTCTTCTTTGATGTTTGAAGGCTTAATTTGAAATTATGGTTTATTTATTATTACTATTGTTGTTGTTGTTGTCATTGTTTGTTTGTTTTGACAAAATGACATACGCACTCACAGTCACACACACAGACTCTTCTAATCAATTATTCAGCAGATCAAACACATATTAACCCACGCAACCACGTATTCGGACTGACAGTCACATTTAGGTGAACATCATGTAAAGGACACCCTTCTGCCTCTATTGGGCAAATGTAGTTTTGTGTGAGAGCGCGGGTGGTATAATAATGTTGTTGAGATGGATTGATTTCAGAGAATTGAAAAGTTGGGAAACAAAGAAAAGCTGGAATCCTTCTTTCCTAATTTCAGAGTTTTTTTTAATGATTAAGGGGTCCAATGTATAATTTCAATTCACCTGCGGTAACCTTTGAAAACAAAGCAAATATGCTACCTTATATTTCATAAGTGAGCGCCTAAAAGCAGGCAACAAATCGCAGGTGAGCATGTGAGATGTGAGTGGGGTATTATAATTTGTGAGGTCGCATTGATTTCATGGTTGAGGTGTTCAATTCACCTGCTGTAACATATACGAAACTAAAAACCAAAAATAGTCAATGCCTTATATTTCCTAAGTGAGCCTAAAAGCAGGCAACAAATCGCAGGTGAGCCTATGTGAGGTGTGTGGGGTATTAGTAGTTTTTTAGGTTGCCTTGATTTCATGATTGAGGTGTCCAATGGACAATTGTAACATTTGAAAACAAATAAAATAAAAACCAAAAATATGCAATGCCTTATATTTCACAAGTGAGTCTGAAGGCAGGCAACAAAAAATATATTGTCAGTCGTTTAACGGCCCTCTCTCCAAAACTATGCAGTGAATAGCAGACTAAGCACAAACCTATGCAGTATTACCTTTGGGAAATCCCTTTGAGCAATTGCCTGTTTTAGTTGCTTCAAAATCAAGGCTCGTTGAATGTTCTGCCATGACTGGTTGTGGTCTTAGGACCTCCCTCGTTTTTGGTTTTCCCATTATCCCCAATTATGACCTTTAAACAAACCCGAGGCTAAATCAAATACATTTACAAAACAAACATCAACAATTCATTTCATAACTCTCACCCCTCGATGTTTAACCCAAAAAAAAGGCGCAGGAGTGGATGAGGGGAAAACATAAAGTAGGACGTAGAAACGTTTTTGGGCGGCAGGAAGACTTGATGGTTTGGAGGTGGAAAGGACATGTTTCTTATGTGGTATATTAAAAATCATTTGTCTCTTTCTGAATGATCATAATATACACCATACACGACAATGTCCTTCTTCTTGTCGGTTTGTACATCCTGCCTGCCGCAGCCAGCAAAGCATGTAGATACAAATGAGAGCGAAAAGAAATTGCGTATGGGGGAGAAATACACATGTCAAACACAGGTATTAAATTCTTAATAAGTTTCCATGATGGCATTGTTACATGAGTTGTTTTGTCGTTGTCCCCCCAGACTTCAGCAGTCACAACAACACATGACAATGATGATGATAGCCAATTGTATGACCACACCAGCGGTAAGGACTTGATAACATCTCTCTCCATTATCCAACATGCTCATGGTTGTGGTGGTGTCAGCACAGTTCCCAAGTTATACCCAAAGACATTTTCTATTATCCTACACTCCAATAATCCCACTGTTTCAAATCTAGTACATTTACCCATTCAGGGCAAGCGGGGGAGGGGCCTAACTGTTGGCGCTATGAATGGAGATTGCCGGGTGATTTATGTTGTTGGCAGCCTTATAAATATGGCCTTTATCTTATCATGGTCGGTGGTGATGGGCCCTTCCCTTCCGTGGGCGACAACTTGACAAACAAAACAAAAACTCGTTCACATCTCGGCAGCTCTTCCCCTGTCGGTTTTTTTTTATGTGATTCGTTTTTTAAGAGTTTCTTGTTTTATATGTGCATGCATGAATCAGCATGCACATTTTTCTGTAAATGCAAGTAATCTTTTGAATAATAGATTATTTTGTGAATGCACATAAGAAGCAGACGACTCGGTTCTGTTCATTTGGTCTTTATTTTTCATCGCCTCAAAAGCCGCAGCCACATCTTTATCTTCATAGCCATCGTATGTTGTGCTGTGTTTTATTGTTTTCCTCCCGTCTCCGTTCGCCCTCATTTAAATATCCCTGTCATAAAGTAAATGAACTGCTCAAATTGAAGCAGCCAGAATGCAAAGAAATTGTAACAATTGTTAAGAAAAAGAATAATGAAAAAAAAAAAACAGGACCAGAAAAAACGAACGAATAAAATTAATGAAACGATTGTAATGAAATGTGCTCATGTTCCATTTGATTGGAACAGTTCCATTTTCAAAGAGCAACAAAAGAATTTGCCGCAGCAGGCCGGCTCTGTGGTGCATTCATGTCATATCAGCCTGAAAGCAGGCAATGCATTTGTATTTTCGGTATGCACGACCAAAAGCAGGCAATTAAATGGTTTTGTTGGGGGTGGGGGGGGGTAAATATGCCAATGAAGGCTTGCCGTCGCCATGTGGTATGTTCTACAATTCAGTCTAAACGATAATGGAGTTCTTGAGGGTCTCCCACAAATATGCCGTGTATTTATGTTTTATTATTATTATTATTTTTTTTTGGAATAATGTAAATCCCGACTATCGGGAGAAAGCTCGCAGAATCGCAATGAGAAATGCCTGAAAATGAGATGTTTAATTTCTCTATATCCTGAAAATATGCCACAGTTTTCTTAAAGCCCATTTAAGCTTGCAAATATGCAGCGTAGGCGATTGTGTTTTTAAAAGACTGCGAATTTCTCATAATGGCAAAAGGAATTCACTAGTTGCCTAGTTATTTTTTTTTTTTCTTACAACTCTGAGGCAGGTATAAATTTTACAGAATTGCATGGAAATTATGTGAGACAACAGTTGCGTTGATTCTTGAATATTCTTTGAGCCAAGAAATAAATTTATAAGAATTTTGTGAAAATTCGATGGCTTAGTGTATTGCATTCACAATATCTTACTATATATTTACCCTCGACACTGATACACTGATTCACTGACTCTGTCACGCTGTACGTAGGAATTTAAATAGGCATTCTATAATTTTCTATAAATAACTAGTAAGTTGTAATGCGCCTATGGCGCCCGTTGAAATATGGACAACAAATTTTGTGGGAAAAAAAAAATTTTAGTTTAAAAAAAAATTTTTGTAAAAAAAAAAAAATTGGTTGAAAAAAAAATTTTTTCTTGAAAAAAAAAATTTTGTTGAAAAAAAAATGTTTGCTGAAAAAACAATTTTTGTTGAAACAAAAAAAATTTTTGCTGAAAAAAAAAATTTTTGTTGAAAAAAAAAAAATTTGTTGAAAAAAAAAAATTTGTGGAAAAAAAAAATTTTTATTGAAAAAAAAAATTTTGTGGAAAAAAAAAATTTTTTTGAAAAAAAAAATTTCTTGAAAAAAAAAATTTGGAAAAAAAAAATTTGGAAAAAAAAAAATTTGGAAAAAAAAAAATTTTTAAGAAAAAAAAATTTTGGTAAAAAAAAATTTGGGGAAAAAAAAATTTGGGGAAAACACAATTTCTGTACAAAAAAAATATTATTTTTTTTATTATTATTATTTATAGAAAATTAAAAAATTATAGAATGCCTATTTAAATTCCTACGTACTGCGTGACAGAGTCAGTGAATCAGGGAATCAGTGAATCAGTGAATCAGTGAATCAGTGAATCAGTGTCGAGGGTAAATATATATTTTATTATTTTTCTATAAATAATAATAATAAAAAAATAATATTTTTTTTTTGACAGAAATTGTGTTTTCCCCAAATTTTTTTTTTACCAAAATTTTTTTTCTTCAAAAATTTTTTTTTTCAAATTTTTTTTTTTCAACAAAATTTTTTTTTCAAGAAAAACTTTTTTTTTGAACAAAAATTTTTTTTTCAACAAAATTTTTTTTTTTCAACAAATTTTTTTTCCATATTTCAACGGGCGCCATAGGCGCATTACAACTTACTAGTTATGCCATAGTTTCGCAATTTCTACTGAAGCCTGAAAATATGCAAGAATTATTTTGAAATGCGAATTTGAAGATATTTCATTCTGGAAATATACAACCGGTTTTTTACGGCTATGAAGAGTTTGTAAATAAACTTTGTGGAAATTGGATTATTTTTCTTGCAGGGCTTGCAGCCCTGCTCCTCCACCTCTACAAACTCAACAACAGACTTTTTAATGGAATCGATTCGGAGTATTCAAATATGGTAATTCGATTGTTTAGTTTAATCAATTCACCATAGTTTTGCAATGTCTATTAAAGCCTAAAAATATCCAAGAATTATTTTGAAATGCAAATTTCCTCATATTCCAACCTGGTATTCCATACAACAGTTTTTTTTAGTTTTGCAGTGTCTACTAAAGCTTGAGAATAATGCAAGAAATATTTTGAAACAATTCTTTGGGAATACGAATTTCCAGATATTCCATCCTGAAAATATACAACAGTTTTTGTCGTGGCCATGAAAAGTTTATAAATGAACTTTGGAGAAATTACATTATTTTTAATATACTACTGAGTTAAATAGGTTACACCTCTGTAAACCCACCACCAAAAAATTTTAATGGAATCGATTTGGAGTATTAAGCTTCTATAAATGACAAAAAAAAAATGCATCGACTTATAATATGTGGAGAACCTGTGTAGAGACAATTCTTTTTAACAATGTAAATGTACACATGTCGAAGTTCACTAATTTAGTAGAAACTATATTCTATTGCCTACTCTTGGGTGTGTGTCTTTTATCACGTGTTTCTATACAGAGACATCTTTCCGAAACTTTATTAAAGCCAAATCTTATGCTTTAAAAGTATTTTTTAAGAGGTATATTATTTATAGAACTGTTTTTTTAGAACTATATTAAAGCCAAAGGTCTTTTTTTTAGAAATAAATGATTTTTTTAAAAAAAATATATTTCATTGCCTACTTTGGGGCGGAAATCCAAAATAATGTGCTTCATGGTTTCCGAAGGTTTGTCAATTTTTTGTAAGAGTTCAGTTAACAGAAATTTAATGGCAGGCTTGGGGGCGAGTTTCATGTACTTGGTTATTAGAAATTGAAGTAGAAATAGCAAACCGACAACACAAAATATCTTCCTACTCAATGAAAACCGGCAAAACTGCATAGCAAATTAGTTTATATTCTAGACAGCCAAATTTCCCATTTCATTGGAGGATGCGGACGCAACACTTACAAGAACTGATATAAATTCGTTTACTCCGACACACTGACAGAGTGTGTGGGTGAATGTGGGCTACTCACACACCAACACCAATACATATTCCAATCGAGATATGAATGGAGGAATGAATGTGTTTTTTTTTTTTTTTGTATTTTCCCCCACAACCATTGCATATTTTTAGGCGCAGACATGTTTAGATAAAAAAAAAATAAACACATTTGAGACATACTAAAAAATGCTCTGGCAAAAAAAAGAAATAGAAAATAATCCAGAACATCACTGAAACTCTCAACGAACTCGTAACCAACCGATTACTTTGATTTTCGTCTTTATTGCAATGCCCCAATCATGAATCTACTCATAGCAACAACAACCACAACAAACATCTGTTAAAATGTCTAAACCATATTCTGTGGAGATTTGGATTTCGCTTTATGACTTAAAGGCATGCAACATAATTTTCTATGTTGGTCCTTATTTAAAGGAAATGCCTGGCGGCGTTTTTGTAATGGTTTCATATAAAGTTTTAGGTTTTGGTTTCATTTCGATATGTTTTCTCATTCACTTTTTTCCTCCATCTCTTAAATAAATAGAAAATGACAAGAACATGAGGAGAGTGAAAAAAACCGGGTTTTTTTTTGGTGTTCTTTCACTTCAATGCCGTGTAAGGGCATTGCGAGAAGAGGACATCAGGGAAAAAATGGAAATGTGAAAAATATGTGGTGTCTGTGTTTCTTTTTTTTGGGGGGGGGGGGTATATCTCAAGTGATTTGTTTACACCACATTAAGTTTTTCTTTTGCTTCGCCATATTTTGTGTGAAATATTTAAAACGCCTGGAAGTAAGCAATGTATATTTTTAGTAGTAATTTAAGCCACAAAATAAATTGTGGAGGATAATAAAATGTGGTTCTGTTTGAGGTAAGAGCATTTTCTACACTGAAATGGCCCTTGTATGACTTTTCCAATCAGAAATTCCTGGCCTTTTTAGGTTACCAATTACCATTGTCCTATTGAGCCTATTTTAGGTCATAACCATGTCCTGCACTGTCCACTGATTTAAGATCTACCCCTATCCTTCTCTTCGTTCTTAGGTTGTAGTCCTTTCTAATATGCCATAACTATTGCCTACTTTGTGGAGATTAATTCTTTCCCTCCGCATTGCCTATACATTTTGAATAAACCAAAAGCCAAATACTTTTTTTTCAGGCTCATTATTTATTAATACGTTATTTGTGTGTGTGCGCGTAAATCATATTAATGACTAGACTAGATTTGTTTTCCATATGTGTTGGTATACTTTTCGGCTTATATTTCACTAAAGTCCAGTGTCTACTTTAAGGGGTTTATCATTAACTACAATAGACTTATATTTAGTTTTTTTTTTTTTGCGTCATAGCTTATCATTAAAGTGATATATGATTACATTCATATTTTATTATATCCTTTCATGGGCTTTGCCATATTTATTAGAAATACACAGCCGACATTTAGGCTGTATTGCATACATAACATCTTGAGGGGTTTTTTATCTCTCTCTTTCCCTCAGTCATTGCTATTGAACTATGTTTATTTACAAATGAATTAATACTAAAATAAAAAATGTGTACAAAAATCAATTTTATCGATTTATTTCTCGTGGGTCATTTCCAGCATTGGACGGAGTATTCAGATTTTGGCGGTTGTTCATTTGTTCGGCCTGATGCTTCACTGATAGATTTTGTGGACGACCTGGCTGTGGTAGATAGTGTGTAAAGACCATCAAACATTATTTAGCGGCTCTAAAAGTAATAGCCATGTTAAAACTTGTCAGGGAGAAGCCGGCTTTAAACAGTAGGATATAAAAATTATATTGTGCTCACTATTTTGAGAAAAGGTCCCCATTAATTCCTTTAACTCTAGGATAGACTACTTGGTCTGGCCAGACCAAATTTGACTTTGAGCGCTTATAATTTTTTTTAAAGGCAAAAATTAAAAAATTTAGGATGTTGATATCTATAAGGGAAGTATGCTGAATCGGACGAATTCAATATTGACTCGAAAATTGCAAGCTAATGGGGAGAAATTCCCGTTGGAAAAAAATTACCACTAAACTAACCTCTTGGTCTGAGTAGACCACAGCTATGAGTTTACTCATGAAACCCTCATGAAAGGTAGAAGTTTGCTTTTGTTTGAATTTACTTCTTGAAAAATAAACATGAAATTTGATTTTATCAAAAAAGAGGATGTTTTACCTTTTTTGTATATTATTTTTTGTCAAAGGTCACCTTATTTTGGAAGTATGTAGATACAGTTTCGCTTTAAATGACTATGTATAACACATATCAACAATTTCCATATGAATTAAGACCCCATGGTTAGGTTACAGTATGTTTATAGCCAAAAATCTGTCTATTATAGTCATGTGGTCTGGCCAGACCAAGAGGTCAATTTAGTGATCGAAAGCTTATCGCCTATCCTAGGGTTAAGGAATGTTAAGGGAAAGTAAGTAGGTAAGTTTCCTCACTGATAGCTTTTACTTAGTTCTGTTCAGAGTAGGCTTCAGTCGTATGCACATGCTTGAAAGAAACCAGTATGGAATGGATATGAGATTAATCCCGTGTCGCCTTTTTGTGAATCGAATATATTCCAAAATACTTTCATTCAACCAGATTGTATAGACTAACTGAGGCATGCCCCTTATCAGTTGGTCTCCTTCGGTCTTATGCAGTTCTGTGATTTAAATGAAATGTACGGATACTCCGTCGCGGTCACCGAGGCTTTTTTTTTTTGAGGAAAGAGTGACTTGAATTTGTCATAGCAAAAACACTTTCTGGGTGAGTATTCCACATATGGCCTTTTAAATGCGGCTTCAAACGGCTACACTTTTTTCAACACACCGATCATAGGTTTTCTAAAATTCTTCTGAAGTGAGGCCTACTTTTAGGCCCTTTTTTTCTCTTGTTGGCCTATTTGGGGTATTCCCGAGCTAACACAAGTTGTACGTATTTTGTCCGCAGACAATTTAATGGATGCAGTCGACTTTCTTATTATGTTATTCGCTTGTTGTCACTGGGAGTATTGTCAGTGCCTACTTTTGGGGCTGACCATAAATAAATATCCCTTTTGTAGGTTATCAAGTGAAAACAGTTATTTTCCCATAGCCGGCGGCGTTCAAGTGAAATGAACCACAAAATTGCCGCAATAAAATAAATAAAAAATAAATAGTTTGATCCACCGTTTTGGTCCTAATGCTTTATTTCTTCATTCAACCGCCCTTTTTCTCCTTTGTGTTTTGCGAAACCCAGGAAAACCCGTTTATTTTTTTATTTGTAGTGTCAGTGCTCGGCAGCAATTTAAAAAGTGTTTGCTGACAAGCTTTTCCTGTGGGAGTTTTTTGTTGTTGTTGTTTTGTTTTCTTTGTGCTGTGACTGTTTTAGAATGACTAAAGTAGGGATAATCCAAGTGATCAATAAAAAATTACCAATATTTACTTTTTATTTCATACTGTTTTTTTTCTTTTTTTTTTGTTCATTTAAAGATACCTCCTTCTTAAGTCCTTTGAAGCATGACGACGGCGACGACAACAACAAGATATTGTCTTATAAAATAATAACAACAAATCCCAGCACAACAGGACTTAATAAAATATGAGCTCCCAGATGTGTCTCCCTCTCTATCTCGCTCTGACTTTTTCGATTTCGTTGCCTTGTAGCTTTGAATTTGTCCGTCTTTGTTTCAGGGATGTAGAAAAGTGTGTTGTTTTACCTTTTTCTGTTGCTGAGACTTCCTTTTCCTGTTTTGGGATATTTGCTGTGTTCGATTTGTATATGGTCCTTTGTAACTGTTCTACTCGTCAACTAGTGTTTGCTTCTTTCCTTCTTCTTCTCTTTTTTTTTTTTGTCCCAACTTTATTTTCTGAATGATAGCAATTTCCTTAAAATGTTTGAGTACAACAAAAAAAAACCGTAATTGTCATGGGACCATATTTTCCTATACATATTTTTTTTTTTTTTTTTTTTGTATTCGTACCTTTTTTCCCGTGTGTTCGTACCTCATCCCTTGTCATGCATATATTTCATATAATGAAAATGTTTGTCTTCTTCGACATTTCTTACCCCGTATAAAGTAATAGACATTTTGTTTGTTATAAAAATGTAAATTTCTTTTTGATAGATAGATTGTCAACTCTCTGTTGCAGGACATGATGACAAAAAAAAAAGGTTATGCTTCGGTAAGAAGTGGCTGGCTGGTGACTATGGCTAAATATACTTTTGACGAATACGCGTCACAATACTTTTGTGTACAAAGAGTTGATTGGTTGGAATGATGAAAAGTCAAATGAAAAGTGTTACTTACCAGAATGGTTTCCTCATACGACTATTTTTTAATATTTATGAGCCATTTGCTTTTATGTGTGCTCCGTCTTAATGTTTTACTTCTTTAGCAAAAAAAAAACGTGCATACCATTCAGCAAGTTTGTATGCCAAAGAAACGACTCATTTAAGATGTCATACAAACAAAGTACTACATTAATTTAACTTGCTTGTCCGAAATTAATTTGTTTTCTATAAAAGCATGTAAATTATTTGTGCAATACAACTTGCTGAAGTGGCGTCAAGTTGTAAGCTGTAACAAAAAAATTAATTAATTGAAAGTTTTAAATTGTAAATGTAAATTATTTGTGCAATACAACTTGCTGAAGTGGAGTCAAGTTGTAAGCTGTAACAAAAAAATTAATTAATTGAATGTTTTAAATTGTAAATGTAAAATATTTGTGCAATACAACTTGCTGAATTGGAGTCAAGTTGTAAGCTGTAACAAACAAATTAATTAATTGAAAGTTTTAAATTGTAAATGTAAATTATTTGTACAATACAACTTGCTGAAGTGGCGTCAAGTTGTAAGCTCTAACAAAATAATGTATTACCTTCTGCAATACCACTTGCGAAAGCAAATAATTTAAGTAGCATACGAATTTCTAAAATGAAATGCAAAATAATGTCAATTATTTGGACAATACAATTTGCTGATGTGTAGTTATGTTGTATTCTACAACAACAACAAAATATTTAATTGAAAGCTTTAAATAACGCATTGACATGTCTATGGTTAACACAAACTCGCGACTATAGACTGCGCGTTTCTTCATACTGAAGTGGAATCAATTGGAATGCAAAAAAAATTTATTGTAGTACAGATGTCTGTTGATATACAAGCAAACAGAAATCACCAAGAAAGACATTTCAAAATGTAAAATATCTCATTTTTTGAGCTGATCTTTTGTTGTGCGACCCAAAATTTTGTTTACGTGACGCGTTGCTTTGGTGTCTCAATTTCACATACTTACAGTGTAACTTCTAATGACATTTTAATAATTTTAAAACTTCTTTCACCCGGAAGCTTAAATCTTTTCTCTTCTGTTTTTAGTCAAATTATCTATGTAGGGCATAACTTTCCTGTTGTGTCCTTTTAAGTCTTACAAACTATTTAACATAATTGTATCCCTTGTGTTTGGGGTGATGCAAACTTTCGACCATCCATCCATCACCAGCAAATCACCTTTTGAGTTTTTGACATGTTGTCCCGAAGAGCTTTACCAAAACCGAAAGGACAAATTAAATACTTTAGACCATTATTTAAAAATAACCATAAGTTGGTCACCAACTAATTGATGTTCTCTTAATTATGGTTGGCAAGCAACAGTATCCCTATTACTGCACCACACCAATTGTGACCTTTTTTTTGTTGGGTTTATTTCTGTATATATAGGTGATGTTAACATCGAAATTTTATTAATTATTACGTTCTTCCACAGGATTAAAATTTAATTATATTTTGGCATTATTTGATGTTTTTTCTTGTTTGCTTTGTTTTTAATTAAATACTCGTAGCTTCTTCGATGAATTGTGTTAATGATGCCATGTTTCCTTTGTCTCTTTTTAGGTAAGTGACGTGAATGATGTGCTGGCAAATGCTCTGTTGAATCAGACCCAAGTAAGGCGATTTTTTTTTTTTAAATTTGTTTTGTCCCTGTGTTCCTCTTAACAAGGAGGCACTAAATTACTATGGTTATTGTCCTGTCGTCTGTCATTATAAGATATGGGTTTTTGTTGGGGTTTTTGACATAATCTTTTAATTTCTTTATGGAATGGTAAAAGAGATTATTTGCCCAAATAATTAATTAACTAATGTCACTGTTATTATATAGATTTTGCTACTATTGAAGCTATATAAATTGTATAACAGTTGTATAACAGTTTAAAAAGTGTTATAACAACGATATAACAGCTGTCCATCACATAACCATGTTCTATCAAAGCACATTAAACTATATGAAGGGATTTACAAATTTGTATAACAGTTTTTAAGGGCAATTAAATGTTGTATAACAGTTTATGGTCCCATTATATATACCGCTAGTACGTTTATCCCTAGTACGCCAATCAAATATTGAATTATTAAAAATAGCTAAATTTTCAGTATAACAGTTAGAAAATGAATTTGTCAGAGCAATGAAAAAGGCAGAGACAAATCAAAGATCACCAACATCGCTCACAAAGTGTTAGTGTACTCTGAATGCTGGGCCATATTTTTCTGCTCTAATGTCAACTGTTACAAAAACTCACAAAATTTTCTTCTAAATCCAAAAACAAAAACAAATCTCCCATAAAGTTTTGAGGACACATGCAATTTGTTTATTTCACTTGAATTCTCGAAAATTCTTCCTATTTTTTTTTCTCTTGCACAAATTTACATTTTAATTTGTTTTGTCAAACACGCAACGTAACGAGCATATCTTTTTCTTTTGACTTGTTGACGCCTTGCAGTGCAGTATAGAGCAGAGTAACGGACGGACATGTGTATAACAAATTATTGTGTCCTTCGCTTATAGTTGTAAATGGTTACCTTAATATGTACAAAGGTGCTTTGATGCAGCTCCAGCAGCCAACCACTCCTCTGTATAACGCAGCCAAAGAGTCTGCGGATGTGTACACATAGACCTGTGTGTACCTGTTTGCTTAAATAGTCTAGCTGCCTTGGGTTCATACCAAAGTAAACTCTGCCTGCCTTCCTCTTCGCCGGTATGTGGGCAGGATAAAGGGAACACCGAAACAGAGAAGATTACAAAGGAGACACTCTGCGTTGTAATGGCATGTGCATGTGCCAGTGTGTGTGACTGTTTGTTGGTTTTGACTGTATGTAAACTGTTATACAGCGTCAGCTAGCAAAGGAATATGGAAATTTTTCCACTTTTTGCCTTGTGACAAACAGTTACAAAGGGTTTCATATCCACAATGTTTCAGACTGTTTTCATGTTGCGATGTGGGGGGGAGGGGGGGGGGGGAGTCGTTTGCAAGTCGTTTCCCATTGGCACGGTGTGGTACAGTGTAACATCGTGATGAGTTCCATGCAAACATGGTGTAATTATCATTAGTCACCGATCCTTGGCATGATGATGGCGATAACGATGATGAGGCAGATAATGACGATAATCAGGTTGCAGTTGCAGTTGCATTTACAGTTGCAGTGCAGGTCATTGTGCGACACGGCTGTCTGTAAACAAGTTTTAAGACATGGCTTTGCGAATGTCGTCATGGCGAGGGGGAACCGTTTTTCGTGATATCATCAGAGCACCAACACAACGCTAACAACGTCTATTAGCAATGCTGCACTTACACATAAGCATTCATTATAGACGCCTAACTAATAATGTTGCAATTTTGTAATTCCACCATCATCCCCACCGAGAATAGCTCATCATGCGTTCTAGAGGATGCTCGTGCTAAAATTAGCCTCAAATTGCTTGTTGACACTTGCTTTTATTGGCATTCTCCGTTAACAAAAGAAGGCGACGACGAAGACGAAGGAGGCGAAATATGTAGTGGCAATTTCTTTTCTGCCACTTGCAGTCTTATTTTCCTAACATCGTATGTGTGATCCGTAAAGTATGCTATAAATTTTGTTGATTCTACAAATCAGCCCAAATGTGTGCAATGCATTGCGGTGTAGCTAAATATGTATTAACACACATGTCAGCAATTATCAACAAAATGCATCGTTAAGAGGAATGTTTTTTGGATTTGCTAAGCCCAAATGTATGCTTTGCATGTTTTGAAGTATCGCAGCCTAACATTTCTTTAAATTGTATGTTTGCAAAGATTTTACATGAAATTTTCTCATTGAAAATTTGTAAAACGATTTGAACATTTAAACATGTAATACATTTATTAAACGAATAACGCTTCTGAAACTGTTATACAAAGTTACTTACTTAGCTTGCGTACAACACGATCAACTCACGAATTTCTATGGTTTGAAAGTCTAAAACTGTTATACAACATTTTATAAACAGTTGTGCAACACTTTTTCTATACAGAAAATGTTATACGATGTCTCTGATACTTAAAAAAAAATGTATAAAACGTTTATAACTTTTTTTGCACACTTTTCAACTGTTATAAAATTTTCATAAATTTTAAATTATAAAAATTCTTATATATTTTAGATTTCTAGACCTACTTTCTTTGTTCTGGCGTAAAGTGTAAAGCAACGTGTCTAAACAAAAACTGTTATAAAAATTGTATGTTACAGCAAAAACACTTTCAATTGTCATACAACGTTGATAATATCTACAATTATAAATATTATGCTTTCGCCATTCTGTGATGGTTTCTATGGTTACAATTTTCTAAAACTGTTATACAAAATTTGGTAAACTTAGTATTTTAACGACTGTTTTGTTTTCCTATGTTACACAAAGAATAGTATTTCAAAAAAGTCTTATAATACCATTTTAGAACACTTTTAACTGTTATACATTTTTTCAAAAAACGTGAATTATAAAAATTAAGCTTTAGCTATTCCAAATTTCAAATATGTATAAGGTATTTCTTGGGTTTCTTGGAATTTCTTCTAAAACTGTTATACCCGATTTTAAAACTACTATATTTTAACTTCATGTGTGCTATACAAAGACTAATATTTCAACAAAATCGTATAATACCTTTTATAACACTTTTAACTGTTATACAATTTTTCATAAAATGTAAATTATAATAATTAAGCTTTGGCCATTCCATATTTCACATCTTTATAAAGAATTTCTTTGGTATTAACTTCTAAAACTGTTATACTAGATTTTAAAACCTACTGATTTACCTACTTATGTGTCGACTGTTGTGTTTTCCACTATCATACAAATTTCAAAAAATTCTATAATACCTTTTTATAACACTATTAAAAACGAATCTTTGGCTATTCCGTATTTTTAATCTTTATAAGGAATTTCTTTGGTATTAACTTGTAAAACTGTTATACAAAATGTTTAGCACTGCCACATTTTAACTACTGTGGTGTTTTGCACTATTATACAAAGACCTGTATGTCAAAAACATTTATAACACTTTTAACTGTTGTACAATTTTTCATAAGTTGAGAATTATAAAAATTAGGCTTTGGCTATTCCGTATTTTTAATCTTTATAAGGAATTTCTTTGGTATTAACTTGTAAAACTGTTATACAACATTTTTAGCACTGCCACATTTTAACTACTGTGGTGTTTTGCACTATTATACAAAGACCTGTATGTCAAAAACATTTATAACACTTTTAACTGTTATACAATTTTTCATAAGTTGTGAATTATAAAAATTAGGCTTTGGCTATTCCATATTTCAAATCTGTATAAGGAATTTCTTTGGTATTATTCTAAAACTGTTATACAACATTTAAAAAACTGCGTTATTTTTAAAGATTATTGTTGTACAAGTATTTCGAAACCTTTTATACAACTTGTATAACACTTAACTGTTATAAAATTTCATAAATTATACATTGTACAAATTTGGTTCAACTTTCCATATTTCAAAGTTTTAACAAGAATTTCTTCTGCAACTGTTATATACAATTTCAAAAGCTGGATCTAAAGGAGTTGTACATTGTTTGTAACAGCAAAAGCAGTCTCCATGACAACTTCAGGCGTTTTCGGACAACAATTCAACCTTTTGCTCCTGTTATTAAGAACATTTACTAAAATCAGGCTGTTAAGTAATTATCATCATATGCGCCATTGTGTAGGCAATGATTTTCGCTTTTATTTGTTGGTCTATTGCACTTTGAGCTATTAAATTGTTCTCCAATTATATCCAAATGTTTTCCTAATATAAATGTTTTTTTTTTGCATTGTTTTTATAACTACAGCCTGTTTAAATCCAATGACCCCATGTTTATTACTTCACCTTCTCGGGTATGTGTTATGCGTTCCATGTGCTGTACACTAATTCCAGATGCATACTCGATTACCATCTGTTAATGGCACATATCATGTCATTTGCAAATGGTTGAATGACCATACATACTCGACTCAAATCGATGGCTAATTAAGTATTAACAATATTACATATTATTTTCACGAACAGCGACAGGAGTATCATTAGGATCATTGTCATCATGCATGTGATTATTGATTTTTTTTTCTTCTCTTCATATCAAAATGCCAAAAACCAACAACACCGAACGATACTAACCCGAAACCAACCAATTGGTTTGTTGTCGGCATGGTTCGACCAGAACACACACAAAAAAGGCAAAAACAAAAAAAAATCTGGATATCCTTTCAACTGCAATTTCTACTGCATTGTAATTTGCAATTATTTTATGGCCTGTGATGTATGTTTGGTGATACGCCATCCAGACATGCGTAAGCAATTTCCAATGTATATGCAAATTTTTCACCCAAAAACACAAACCAGCAAAACAATCCACAAAAAAAAAAAAAAGACTGCAGAGGCAAAATTTTGCGATTCCATGGGGAATTGCCATTATTACATGGCATGCAATGCAACACCAACATTTGCGTCGTCGTTATATGATGGATAGTCCTTCTATCCTCTGACATGCAGTCGCACATATGGAACATTCTTTTAATCCTGCTGCTTTGAGCTGGTTTAATATTGAATGACAATGCTGCTGCTGCTGTCGTTGTCATCGCTACTATCCGACCGTCCGTCCGTCCGTCCGTTCTTCCATCCATCCATTGTGCGTGTAGTCGTGTCAGTGTTGGTGTTGAGTTGAACTCATTTTGTAGTATTATCACATGTAATCATAGAGCCATAAACAAACAATATCCTTCATTAGTCCCCCCCTCCCCCCTGCCAGCATCCTATTCGCATCGCATATTATCCATTGTGAGTCCACAGACTCATACATCTACATGCATAAATTTCCTATGAGTGATATACCAACGGCAGTAGTCGTGGGGCTGGATACCATCAGGCCTGCTAGCCGACTCGTTGTGAGAATCAATTGGTAATATCGCCTTCCTTGTTCAAGGAATTAAAATTTCCATATGGGGGCTTACGTGTTTTTCGCGGGAAGAGCTACATCTAATCATAAAATTTATTAGAAGTCCTTTACTGGGCTTAGTAAATGAGTTGATATATATTCCCAATATTTCTACATGGGTTTCCTTGGTGTGTCTAATTACTAGACATTGTTTTCCTCCCCCCCCCCCCCCCCAATATATGCAACTTACATTCATAACGGAAAGCCTTCTGGCACAACTTCTCGATCAACATTTCAAAGAATTGAAAGAAAAACTTCGCTCTGCTTTCAAAAAGATTAGTTACGAAAAATGTTTGAAAGAAGATCTGGTATGCAATGTTCCCTGTCTTTCAAAACAAGTGTCTTAAAGACGATGCTGCCTAGAAAGTGTTCATAACTCGTTTCTCTAAAGATTCGATACACACTTCGAACTCTTTTCATGCGGAGAACCTGGGGGAAGATATTTTCCCTGCCTGCCGATACACACTCCGAACTCCTTTCATGAGGAAGGCATGGAAGAATAACTTTCCCACGCCGTCTTCGTGATTCTTCCAACATCTTTCAATAACCTTTCACATTTCAATGCATTCCTATGTCACTTCTTAAAACTCTAGTGCCTTTCAAAAACAACATAATTCATCTTCCGTTTGTCTTTCAAACGATTTTTTACATATTCCTGCTGGCCATCTCTATAAATATAACATTTCTAATTCAATCTTGTGAAATCTTCAGTGGAAGCTTTCTTCTTTCATATTTTAAAGTGATTCTTCCAAAAACCCCTCCGAAAACTTTCTTCAAGCTGCAAGTGTTAGAATTTTTTCTTTCACTGTCACAGTTCAGATCTGACATAACAGGCCTTCCAAATCATTACCCTCTTTCCGGCCCTGTGCTGATTTAGATATTCATTTGCATGTCTGCTGTATTTATAGATTTCAACATTTAATTTTTCCTGTAGTTTCCACTGTATTTGTGTTCGCACAAATGGAACGTGATTTGTAAATCATTAAATGGATTTATATTAGAATATAAACAACAAGAACAACAAAACAAATACTCATATTGAATTCTAACATTACAAACATGATTAAGCATGATTTAAGCCAAACTTATTGGATTTTGTGTGTGTCGTAACGGCGCACAACACGAATTTTTGATTTTGGGAGGGGCCCTAAATTGGAATGCAATTGTAATTCAATATTTCTGTAGTGGAATAATTATGTGTCAAACAGTTTAGAAATATTACATGTTAATTATTAATTGTTGAATATTCATTTAGTTACTTTAATTATTTAGTTTATTTAATTATTCAATTATTTAATTATTTGATTATCTGATTATTTAATTATTTAATTATTCAATTATTTAATTATTTAGTTTATTTAATTAGTTAATTATTTAATTATTTAATAATATAATAATTTAATTATTTAATTGTTTCATTATTTAATTATTTAATTTTTTTAATTATTTAATAATTAAATTATTAATTAAATAATTAAATAATCAAATAATTACATAATTTAATACTTTAATAATTTAATAATTTAATAATTTAATAATTTAATAATTTAATAATTTAATAATTTAATAATTTAATAATTTAATAATTTAATAATTTAATAATTTAATAATTTAATAATTTAATAATTTAATAATTTAATAATTTAATAATTTAATAATTTAATAATTTAATAATTTAATAATTTAATAATTTAATAATTTAATAATTTAATAATTTAATAATTTAATAATTTAATAATTTAATAATTTAATTATCTAACTATTTAGTGATTTAATTCTTTAATTATTTAATTATTTAATTATTTAATTATTTAATTATTTAATTATTTAATTATTTAATTATTTAATTATTTAATTATTTAATTATTTAATTATTTAATTATTTAATTATTTAATTATTTAATTATTTAATTATTTAATTATTTAATTATTTAATTATTTAATTATTTAATTATTTAATTATTTAATTATTTAATTATTTAATTATTTAATTAATTAATTAATTAATTATTTAATTATTTAATTATTTAATTATTTAATTATTTAATTATTTAATTATTTAATTGCTTAATTATTTAATTGCTTAAATTTTATTTAATTTTTTAATTATTTAATTATTTAATTATTTAATTATTTAATTATTTAATTATTTAATTATTTAATTATTTAATTATTTAATTATTTAATTATTTAATTATTTAATTATTTAATTATTTAATTATTTAATTATTTAATTATTTAATTATTTAATTATTCAATTATTTAATTATTTAATTGCTTAATTATTTAGTTACTTAAATTAAAATTAAATACTTTGTTTAATTCTAAAAAAACATCAATTAAAATGTTAATTGTTTTCATGAGTCATTTCCTCCCTGAGTCTCCTTTTCCATTCAGGCTTAACTGGTAGTTCTTGCTTTTCCTTTACAGAAGCTCGGCTATTCATACGAAGCCATTTCATTTGTCCCTCCCCCCTCCCCCCTCTCCAATGCTAGTTCACTTAAGTAAGTTGCACAACTAAACTTTATTTTGTGTTTTTAGACTATTTAAGAATTCCCTTTAAATGAAGCATTCGAAAACTGCCATCAGAGGTGCTTTAGTCCATTCTCTGCCATTTCTGGAAATGAATACGAGCCATGTCTTTGCTGAGGACGTATAACTACGTCATACTTGTAAATACCTTGTTGACCCACTTAACAGCAGTAATATGACATTTGCATGTGTATAGGTGTGCGTGAATGGTGACATACACAGGCAGCGGACGTAACAGACAAGGCCTTAACAATAGTAAGCATTTCAGAAGGCCTTCTCAAATCTCTCATCCAGAATTTTTTTTAGGAATGTCTGACAGTAGGGATTTTTAGACCTTCCAAAAGTTGTCTGTCACACTGACTTTCTTAAGATGTTCTTCTTAGGAAATCTATCATCGTGTGATGGCTATTTCCTTTTAAGTATTTTTACAAGGCTTTCGGTCAAGAGCCTGTCAAAGTCAAAAAGACCTGCATTTGGAAATTCAAAAGTCTCATTAGATTTCTTATGCAGGGGTGGCCAAAGGTGAAGGTTTATACACAATTGAGCTTCCCTTCGTCCTGATTCTACATCTACTTTACACCGGGACATTGAAAGTGGAAAAGGCATTCAGGATTTGTTTCTTTCAGCAGTCATGCTAACAGGCCAGCCTTTACAAGATCATACAAATTCAAACTTCCTGTCCTTGAGTGGATCTGATAGTAACATGGCCCAAAAGTAAATAAAGTCACAATGTGGCCGTAAGTCCTACCCGCTCCAACGGCCAGACCATTCATTTCCTGATTTCCGCCGCTGGTATGCCCCGCATATATGAACAAATGCTCGTACGTGCATGCACATGTATTTAAACCATAAAATCCTCTTTTACATTTTGGTGTTGTTCTTTTATTTCCCTGTTTAGATTTCCTTCCTTCTTCGATTTTGTTTTTTTTTTTGTACTTTTTCGTTTCTGTTCAACATCATTTTCTCGGTCAGGAAACGGAAGCACAAGAAAACCCAGCAAAAAAAAACGAAAAACTTTACATTGCATTCAGTGTCGTTGTCATGACATGTGGTTCGATATTGTGGTGAAGTGTTTGTCGTGAGGTTTTGTGGCAATGCCATTGCTTGGTTGGTGGTAATTAAGACCTTCGTGGGATTGAGGGATTCATGGGTCTGTGCCATTTGTACTACAGATAATGAGACGTTTTTGGGTTTATTTGTCTGGAATGCAAATTAAAAATGGTTGGTGGGGAAATTTAAAAAAAGTGTTAGTTTTTCGTAATGATTTTCTAATAATAATCTTTTAATTTCATTATGGAATGTTATTACATAGATTCTGATCATTTTATTGTTATATAAATTATATATAAAATATTAATTTTTCCCTAAAATTTCAATAACTTCTACAAACAGGTGCTCTCGAATCCAAAAGCTATGAGAATTGAAATTAAATCAAGGAATTTTATTAAAAATTCTATTCCATAAACTCCGTCTAAACAAAAGAAAACCCCAGAAAGTATGCCACAAAATTTTAAGCTTTTAACGCCCAGAAATAGGCAATAGTATCTCAGCCTTTTGTACACTCAAATTGTCACCTTGTCAAATCTTCTTAATATATATTTACCCTCGACACTGATTCACTGACTCTGTCACGCAGTACGTAGGAATTTAAATAGGCATTCTATAATTTTTTAATTTTCTATAAATAATAATAATAAAAAAAAAAATATTTTTTTTTTACAGAAATTGTGTTTTCCCCAAATTTTTTTTTTTACCAAAAATGTTTTTTTTCCAAAATTTTTTTTTCAACAAAATTTTTTTTTTTTTTACAAAAATTTTTTTTTCAACAAAAATTTTTTTTTTTCAACAAAATTCTATAATTTTTTAATTTTCTATAAATAATAATAATAAAAAAAAAAATATTTTTTTTTTACAGAAATTGTGTTTTCCCCAAATTTTTTTTTTTTTACCAAAAATGTTTTTTTTCAACAAAATTTTTTTTTTTTTTACAAAAATTTTTTTTTTCAACAAAAAAATTTTTTTTTCAACAAAATTTTTTTTTTCAACAAAATTTTTTTTTCCAACAAAATTTTTTTTCCATTTTTCAACGGGCGCCATAGGCGCATTACAACTTACCAGTTTGTAAATATCGTACATTAAACTGCCGGAATTAAAGTGGTGTGGTGCGAAACATTTTCAGCTGCCTCTTTGATCTCCTAGCCATGTACAACATCTCTAGATTTTCTCAAAATCCAATAATACTCGTTTGTAATTACGTGCCCCGAAATTGTCTATGTCTGTCTGCTGCTCCCCTCAACTGTCTGTTGTCATAATGTCATAGGGAAAATATAACCACAAGATATTGACAGATTTTCCAATGAGTTATAATGGACTTGAGCAAATATGTGAATATTCTAACACCCTCACATGCATACACACTTATAGGCCGATATAAACTACACACATACACACACACACACATGCAGCCACACAAGCAGGCCAAATATCCAGTCTGACCAACCTTTTAAATGCATTGGTAAATATTAATCTTTGCTTAAGCTCAAAGTGTATTTGTATGTGTGAATACATGCGTGTGCGTAAGTATTTGTGGACCCCAACAAAAAAAAAACATACAAATTGGATTTGATCTAATGGCAATAACATCATAATATCTGCATGTATTTGTGTGGATGGCAAGAATAAACCGCAAAGTCGCAAGTGACAAGGCCTTCTTGCAAGAAACTACATGAAGGCCTTCTCTGACCTACCAAGGCCCTCACACTTATGCCGATGCACTTTTAATTTCACTGGTGGCCGATTTTTGTGAAGATAGGATGACTGTCCTGTTTTAAGTAGGAATCTTTGAAAAGCCTTCGCAATGGTTCTGATTCATATTTTATTTTACCGGCGAGCATTCCTCGTGCTTTTGCACTTGACCTGGAAGGTGAATAGATCTTTTACCATGACTGAACTGCTTTTAAGAGGGTGCTCTGTGTGGATTAATATAGGGTGCCTCTGTAAGAGTGCATTTTTGTAATTTAGTTTAATTTTTGTTGGCAGCTGTCACAGATGTTTCCTCCGATTACTAAGAATAGAGAGCGTTAGAATTCTGCAAACTTATTGCAAATATTTGGAAAGCTATGCTGACATCGCTTTAGTTTTAGCTTTGTTTTTTTTTTTGAAGTGGCTATTTCCAGGACATTCAGAATTTAATAGACAGACTCTCTTGATTAAATCCTTGCTGCGTCGAACATTTATCTTCAAAATCCTTGTTAAAAATCTTCGCCATTCAGAGCCGCCTTTAAACCGATTCCACCAGTGTCCAGCGGTAAACGACGGGTCTTCAATGGGAACTTAAACGCGCTTTTAAATTAAGACAAATCGTAATATTCGTTTCGTATTTTCAAAACATTCATATGTGTGGCCTTCTTAGAGCAGCGACATAAGAATCCAGAAATTAGAAAATTCTTAAAGAATTATATGTGAATCTGAAAAGAAGACACTTCAGAGTTTATATCGCTGGACATAAACATTCCCCCAGTTATTCCTTATTTAGAAAGGTTGTCTACAAGGCCTCCTAAGACACCGGAGAGTGGTTGACTTTACCTTCCATCGCAATGCCGAGGAATGATCTTCTGTCAGCTGTCTAATGGCTCACGCCGCTGTTTAAAAAATGCAAAGGAATTCGGAATGCATATTTTTAGAGTTTCCTTAAGAATGTATTTTGGATGTTGGCCCTCTTCATTTCCTATTTTGGAAGGCATTCCACTTAAGGCCACTTAAGAGAGGTGGCCGTGAGAAGGTTAAAACCTTCCAATGCCATGCAGAGAAATGATCTTCGGGCGGCTTTATAAAGCTTTCAATGCGGCCTTCCAGTTACCTCTGTCGGCCGCTACGTTTAAAGGGGAAAGAAGACGGAATGAGACAGGAAGACCTGCCGGATCCTGTAGCAGAATTGATATGTGCTGTGCTTTCAAAATATAATTCATGACATACAACACACTCATTTGCATATGCACGAGGCTGGTGTAATAAATTTGTGTACAACTAAAATGACATTGTCAATTTATTTGAAACTAATATTTGAGCAAAACAAAATACTTTTCAGAGTCTTTAACACTGAAGATGCTGCTCGTCAACAGAATAGAAGGATTAATATCACGCAGAAAAGTACAAATTTGCATACATCTCTTCAGTCACATGCTGGTAATAATTTCACCTCCTGGTCACACTTCAATTTTTTCAATTTTATAAATTATTCAGTTTTCATATACATGACGTATTAAAAATTATAATGAACTCTCGATGCTGCTATCCTTTGCACACCACGACCCCGCCCACTCACCCAAAGCCTTCTTGCCGATATTCGCTATATATTTGTAAGTGGACTCAATATTATAATATGTGAACCGAATTGCATAGGGTGTGCTTGTCTGCTACGACCGAGTTTTAATCAATATTCAAATTGAGTTTTTATTATGATCTCCTCGTGTGCGGGTGTTTGTGTTTGTCTCGTACACAAACAGTTTGTTTTGAATTTAAATTTGTTGCCTGCGTATGTGTGAAACATCCATAATAATGAATAATTAAATAATGGGAATAATCCATGCAAATATAATTAAAAAGATGAGAAAAAAAACCTAAACAAATTAAAACTGAAATGTTATGCATGAGTTGACGAAAGGACGGACACAGAAAGTATTTGCCGGTCGAGGGCAACGCAATGATAATGATAATATTGGGTTTAACCTAAAACTATGCTATGGTTTTGGTTTTTTTTTTTTTGATTGGCAACATTAGCAGTTTTTCGAAAACAATAAGAGTTATCAATAACATGTTAAATGGTGGTGCCAGTTTCGAAATTTCCAAAAAAAAGAAACAAGTATGCTGGAATTTTCAAAATTTAACGAGTTATTGCGGAAATAGTTAAAAAATGAAAGTTGTCCTAGTGCATTATTCTTTAAAATGATAGAATAATGCACTAGGACAACTTTCAATGCGGACTTTTTGAAAAACAATTTTTTTTTCCGTTTTTGGAAAACTGAAAATTTTGGTAAATGGACAATTTGTTGTAGATTGATGGGCCGTTTTTATTTTTTTTTTTGCTATTTTTGCTAAATACATAATTTTTGTAAATTGCTGTACGGTTTTTTTTTTAGAAAAATGTCAATTTTTCAAAATGCGCCATCATCGCAATTTTTTTTTCGAAAACTGAAAATTTGGCTTAATACAGAATTTTTGTAAATTGATTTTTTTTTTGAAAAATTGCAATTTCTCAAAATGCGTCATCATCGCAATTTTTTTTTTTCGAAAACTGAAAATTTTTGTAAATTGATGTGCCTTTTTTTTAAATATGGCAATTTCTCAATTTTCTCATCGCAATTTTTTTTTTCGAAAAATTAAATTTTTCTAAATACATAATTTTTGTAAATTGATGTGCCGCTTGGTTTTTTTTTTTTTTTGAAAAATTTCATCGCCATTTTTTTTTGAAAACTGAAAATTTCGGTAAATACAGAATTTTTGTAAATTCATGTGCCGTTTGGTATTTTTTTTTTTTTGTTGAAAAATGTGATGTAATTTTTTTCGAAAACTGAAAATTTTACTAAATACAGAATTTTGTAAATTGCCGTCAACACACATAGTCTTAACATATATTCCCCATTACATTTTACCAACTTCCTTAATTCTAGCATACCTTATGGCTGTAAAGACGATTTTATAGTCCACAAAACAATGGCAATGGCCAATGTGTGACTTTTATTTTTGGCAAAACATATTGTCTAATTTATATTATGGCCAAAAAACATCTTGTCGGCCAAAGTAACATCTTTGTCCTCATCATCTTTAAATTGTATTTTAAATGTGCAATGAAAATGCTGGCCAGCAACGTCTTTGCTTTAGCTGTTACTGCCAATTTTTCGGTAATAAAATAACACAATTCGTAATACGTTATGTTCCAAAAAAAAAAAAAAAAAGATTGCCTACTTTTTGGCTGCCTTGTAGAATAATTTTAATTTGGACACAAATTTTTTTAAAAATGTCCTACTGCCACCATTTTCCAGTTACTGGCCGTTCTAAATCACCATGAATCTCATTATGCAAAAATAAATAAAACGACGAAATCTTCCAGAAAATTATAGCCTACCTTTTGGCTGTTGCATAAAACTTAATTTATTGTTTGCATAATTTAAAATGTGATTTGGTTTTTCTGCATTTACTGCCACCAGTTCGCATCTGGCAAACAAAGAAACCTCTTCAGATCTTGCCGTGCCGGGGATTCAAGCACCTTTTGTGTGCTACAAGTAACAGTGTAGCCCCTATCTTAGATCAGTACAAGTAAGCTGCTTAACTGTGGCCAAGCAAACGAACAGGAAACACATCAAGTATTTGCTTTACTGGCTGCTTGAAATATTATGGCTCTCAATATTTTTTTTTGTCTTCAGATTTTAACGTATTGTTATTTGAAGCATACTTACAGGCGGCCTATAGTGTAAGGGACAGCAAAGCGTGAGCTGAATGGCGGGTGGGTGGTTGGGTGGTGTATGGGGTGGTTGGGGAATGACATGACATGCTGAGAAATCTGAACCGACATTGCTGATAACCTTGAGTGTAATAATAACACAATTGTATTATAAATCTCAGCCAGGAAAAACGTGTAGTGATATTTGTGTTAGCATGAATGGAAGTGGCTGATAGTCAACAGCCATTGAGGTGGTGACACAGCAAATGCGTGACGCATGTCGCATACACTCGCCAGTCCATCGTATCATATTTCGTTGTGTGCCTTTTTCAAATTTGAAGGTCATTTGCTTCCTTCGGTAGAGTTCCTTCGCAATGTGTATGTGTCGGTCGCAAAATCGGTTTTTGTTACATTTTAAAATTACATTTGTTATATTTGTCGAAAGTTTTTGCAAACACACACAAACTTTTTTTTTTTAAATAAAAAACTATAGCCTACTTTAATGATTATACATTAAAGTGTCGACTTTAAGAAAACTGACAAAAGACAATATTAAGACAATAAGAGTCGTATAAATTAAGGAGGTTAAATTAAATTTTTTAAATTTTTAAAATCTGTAGCATGCATTAAGGATTTAGTTCATAAATTGTCCGCAATGTCAGCCTGCTCATTCCATCTCAACAAAACATAACCGTCCATGTCATTTCAGCAAGTTCGTGGATAAAGAGTAGGATTTCCCTAACTACACAGGGAAGACGAGAGACGCTGGCAAGTGCACACCTATTCGATGAAATAACAATAATTTGTATCTCTTTGTGCCAATAATTAATTGAATATTTTCTTTAATATATCTTTCACAAGAGGAATTAAGTTGTATGCTGAAGTTCAATCAAGTTGTATGCTAGTAATTAAATTTACCAATTTTCATTTCATATCATTTATGACTTATGGATTTGTAACTTTTTTGGCCTATAGGCCGATTAAAAGCTAAAGCAAAATTCATAAAAAAAAAACCAACAAAACACTAACATTTTCGTTTCTGCAATACAACATGCTGAATCGGACGCCCGGTGTATGCGAGTAATGAGTTTAATCATTTTCTCCACTACAACGGTTTAAGGTGGGACTGAGTTATTTGCGGGTATTTAATGTAGTTGTTTGCTTTAATAAAACATGCTGATAGGGAATCAAGTTGTCTGAGAGGAATTCCTATGATGTTCTCCAACACTCGTCACTACAACTGTATGAGGTGGCTGAATGGAAAAGTTCTCCATCTCCATTATCGGTCTTCATGACCCAGCGGCATAATTACACGTCCAGTCTGTTATTAGGCCTTTTCAAAGACATGAGGCCGTAAGTTCGGATCCGTTTCCAGTCTACTCTCACCCGTCGCTGAACAAAGCATACTATTAGGCTTTGATTTAAAAAAAATTTATATAAATTTCAATAAATGTCCAAAAATCATTTACAAACTATTGTCGTATTATACTCGCATGTCATGTAATTAAAATAGTGATTTGTCTTTTAACACCACCCGAAAGGCCACCCACTCATTGACATAAATCATCAGTTTATATTTTCAATTCTATTGCCAAACTTTTGAAATTGTTTTTGGAGACAATTGGTTTATAATGCGACAATTATGGATATAAATTACAATTGTCATAAAACATCACATACATAAAGGGGTGGCAGCAATCACAATGAGCCCGTTTGATTATTATGAACCGGAGCCTATATATGTAGGCCTCTCATATGTAGGCATATGTATATACGAGACATTTGTAAAACTGTTTAAATGTTTCGTGGTGGCCGTGAAATAAAAGCAAAACTAACAGTCACATTGCATGACAGTTCTGTGTGTATTTTTCATTTCATTCATCATTGAATGACTATTTTTTGCACTTTTTCGGCACGTTCCGGTTATTTGTATTTGGTGGGGTGGTGAATTTGGGAGCAGTAAATCTTTATAAAGATCAACTAAGTTTAGTAATTTTGAATTTTTACACGTTTCAATGCAATGGTCACATTTTTGCTATGTGTTATACAGGGTCGTCATATGAGGGAACCTAAATATATGAACTCATTTTAAGATAAAGGGTGTTTTTTATTGAGGTATAGAACTTCGAATTGAAATAAAACACAAGAAAATCGTTTTAATGTCCATCAATTTGGCTTTATTGGAAGGATAATTTTATGCCATTAATGTTTAAATATGATTTCGGGCATGTGGCCGCCGCGGCTGGCTCGAATAAAGCCAATTATACAGGTCCAATTTTCCTCCACTTGTTGGAACCACAACTCATCCACATTCATGCCATCCAATTCGGGAACAAAATAGTCGGTTATCATGACTCTATACCGGTGTCCATTAACGGTAACTGACTCTCCAGCATTATTTCGGAAGAAGTATGGCCCAATGACTCCACCAGCCCATAGAGCACACCAAACAGTCAGTTTTTGTGGATGTAATGGCATAAAATGGACGGAGCTTGCGGTGAACTTCGCGAACTGAACCATTACTTTCGAAATAAATTTGCACGATTTGCAAGCGTTGTTCTTTTGTCAACCTGTTCATGATGAAATGGCAAACCAAACTAAATATTAATCACTTGACAGCTGACAAAATGGCCGCCAGTTAAAAAAGTGATGCCAACTTAAAGTTGGCAATAAAAAACACCCTTTATATGTTTGTGTATGACATCGTATTTGTTTTTAGGGAATAATGTTATTTGAATGGAATTGCAGTTCATTGTTTCTGCATACATATTCTAGAAGTTCATACGTTAAGCCAAATTATCGCTGAGAATTTTACATTGAAATTTGATTTAGTTTTTGAAGAAAATCTGTGGATAAGTTTGGAAATTCCGATGTATTTTTGGTAATAAATGCAAATTTTACTTAATATTGGCAGATTTATCAAAAAAAAAATAATAATAATGGCGACCAACGAGGAAACATCCAATTATCATTCTCTAATTAAACAAAACCCAATTTCTGTAATTGCATTGTTAATTACAGGACTAAGGAGTTGTCTATATCTATCGGAATTGAAACATTTGGCGCCCAACGTGAATGAATTATCCGTTTTATGAATGGAAGAGTATTCTACCATAGAAACATTTGGCGCCCGAAGTAGATAAATTGTCCGTTTCTATTCGTTTTATGAATGGAAGAGTATTCTAACATAGAAACATTTGGCGCCCAACGTGAATGAATTATCCGTTTTATGGATGGAAGAGTATTCTACCATTCTCTGTGTTGATGATTATTCATTTATTCTATACAAAATAATTGTTAATTAATATCATGGAAATAATGGATTTATAATTTGGACTTGGCGCCCAACGTGGATCAATTATCTGTAATTCGGTCTGCCTAAGTTTCTGTCTTCATTTAAACTGAACAAAAAGTAAATTTCCGTTACGAAACTTCTAAATTGAACGACTAAGGATTTATAATTCAGAGTTTTTGAGCCGAATCAGGAATTTTCCTACAGTTTGTTGATGCTGGCGTCATATTCTACAGAATGTACCATCCGCGAATGAGTAAAAAATTACAATAAAAGATTGAAAGGGCCTAAGGGTGTTCGGCGCCCAACGTGCACCAATAATCATACCTGTGCTTTATAGATGCGTTATATTCCTTTTTAATGAAGGGACTAAGGATTCTTATCTTTACAGTAAATAATCTTAATATATATTTACCCTGGACACTGATTCACTGACTCTGTCACGCAGTACGTAGGAATTTAAATAGGCATTCTATAGTTCTATAATAAATAATAAAAAAAATAATATTTGTATAAATTGTTTTCCCCAATTTTTTTTTTTACCAAAATTTTTTTTTTCCAAAATATTTTTTTTTTTACAAAATTTTTTTTTCAACAAAAAATTTTTTTTTTACAAAAATTTTTTTTCCACAAAATTTTTTTTTTTTCCACAAACATTTTTTTTCAACAAATTTTTTTTTTTGAAGAAACAATTTTTTTTTTCAACAAAATTTTTTTTTTTCAACAAAAATTTTTTTTTCAAGAAAATTTTTTTTTTTCAACAAAAATTTTTTTTTTCCACAAAATTTTTTTTTTTCAACAAAATTTTTTTTCCGTATTTCTAGTGAATTAATAATCCTTCATTCGGTCTGCTGATGCTAGAATCTTTTTCTGTCATAAAGAAAAATATGTGTCTGTAGTTTTAAGAAAGAAAAAAATGCACCCAAAGTCGAATTTTCTTTAAGTCGTTCCACTTCTGATGGTCGTTAAGTAGACAAACTCCCTTAAACAATTTTATAAATAATTCCATTACTCAAAGTCTCCGTAAGTCGAACTTTTCTACGAGAGTGGTGGTTCGAGTTATGGACGTTTGTTTGTAATTATATGATGGACTTACGATTGTTATATCCATAAATGGAGACTTCTGGCAACCATAGTACGTGGAGAATTCTACATTTCCTTAAATATGTCATGTTAGTTTTCTTTTTCGGATTTTAGTCTCTGATGGGAGACACTTGGCACCCAATGCAATATTCCTAGCGGATGAATGAATAGAAAAACAACAAAAGCTAATTTAGCCATACAGAGCCAAATTTAATTACTAGGTTACTGCCAGAGAGCACACAAATTGTATCTTTTGTAGTCCACTGAAGTGCCAGAAGTTAAAAAGGAATCTCATTCCGAAGAAACTCTAAGAATTTTAATCTTTTGAATTGAGAATGTATTAAGCCAGTGACTGCTGTGATTCATAGATATCCTGTTCCTAAAGATATCTATCTCTCCTAATTGTAATCTTTGAAAATAGCCACAATTGAATCTAATCCATTTCTCTAGGTATGACCATTGTAGCCCCACGTTGGACGCTATTTTTTCAATTTGTTCTGTTTATTACTAAGATATAGAATAGGACAATGAATATTATATTTAATTTACTATGCTGACTATAATTCCTAATTCCTATTTGTAGATTTTTCGCAATGAAAAGAAAGTCTACCTACAGGGGAGAGCAGGGCGCCCTGAACATAGTCAGGTCTTTCGTTCCAAAGTAATTATTTTTTTTTTCTTTCGGTGGACTATCATAATTAACTCTACTAATTTATGTCCACCCCTGCTGCAACCCCTCTCACGAATGTATACATAATTATATCCAAAAAAAATAGTACAGCATACCTTTGGTTGCTATTAAATAATATAATTAATAGCATACTTCTTGGGCGCATAACTATTTGTTGCTGCAGCTATTTGGCTATGTGACTTAACATCACTTTTTTTTTTGTTTTGCCATAATTAAATGCTTAGCTATGCCTATGATTTTTCTTACGCGAGACAGAAGGTGGTGGCTGGTACTCGCATACATTTCATTCATTCGGCGAAGCAGTTGTTGTGTATGGGCGGGCGTCTTATTAAAATTCATGTTCATTTTCCTGCTTTAGTGTAAATTACAGACGTCCTTTTCCAGCGATGACGTTGTGACCTGGTGGAGAGTGGCGCCTGGGGTGCGGGCGAGGGCCAGGATATTCTTTGCCGGTCCCGGTGTTGATGTCAGTGCGTGTTTGCTGTAAATAAAACAGCAAGCCCAGGACAAACAAAAGCAGCTCCATGCATTAGCATTTGGTTAAAAGTACATTTGTTAAAGAAATCACGTAATTTCCACATAACACTCAGTACTCATTTGGTTGTTGCGGCAAAGCCCATAACACCGCACACACCAATTGTAGATTGTGCTGTGAGGACTTAATTCTTGGCAGCTATGAAAGAGTTTCTTCTTGCCCTCTTCACTCCCACGCTGAGTGTGAGTTCTTGTGGTTGAGCTCGTAAATGCTACAATTTGAGCGACTTCTTCTTCTTTGTCTTGGGACCTTTTAACCAAAAAAAAAAAAAAACATTCTACGAGTTTTGTTCTTGTATGACGTTAACATTTATTTAAATTACTTTTACTTGTGGAAAGCCGGGGTTCCGGCCGACCGAGGCACACACAGAGCGTTTTTGTTTTTTTTTTGTGGCAGTGCTTGTAGTCTTTGGGGCTAACGAAAATAGGAAAATATTTGCGTGCTGTTGCTACCTTTAAATGCTTGCCAAGTTTGTGTTATATTTTCCTCGGATTGTTGTTGCTTTGCCAAGTGTTGAAAAAAAGTACACAGTTACACCTCGAAAAGTGCAAAACACTTTATTGTTTTCATTTTATAACAATCATGTTGTTGTTGTTGCTGCTGTTGACTGGAGGCGCCTTGATGTCACCAACTTTAGTTTTTGTAGCAGGACAGTGGAGGTTCGGTGTGTTCGTTTATTTTTGTATTTTATGGCGCAAACAAGTTTTACTTTTATGTCTGACGAATGGCCTGTGATAAGTTGGGAAGAGTTGAAATGATGGAATTATAAACAAGAACACCGACTGATACGTAATAGAACTGGCTGCATTGAAATGGTGACAATATCTGATTATGTGATATTAAAGCCTAGATCCGGTCTCAGAGTTTACGAACATTTCAAAATATTAAAGTGTACTCGTGTTTCGTTGTATTCAAATCAGGGCAGTGATTAAGATAGATTCAAGTGATTCGCTGGCTACGGATTTTTGTGTCTCACCTCTTGGTAATTCTTTGTGCCAGCTAATGAGACAATTCGATTTTGCCTACGAAGTTCGATTTGATGTACTAAAAGACTTCGCTCTCTCTTTTCGGTATCAGCTACTGAGTCGATGTGAAACACACTTTTCTCAGCGACTGAGACACCTTTTTCTCAGTCATTGAGATACTTTTCTGCCAGCTACTGAGACACCGCTCTCAGTTACATAAACACTGTTTTAACAGCGGAATCTCTTGGATCTCCCAGCTATTGAGACTCTTTCTCTCGCCACTGAGACACATTTTTCTCAGTCCCAGCTACTGAGACACATTTTTCTCAGTCCCAGCTACTGAGACACTTTTCTCCCAGCTACAATAAAAACTGTCTAAACTTCGGAATCTCTTGGGTCCCAGCTACTGAGACACTTTTCTCCCAGCTACATAAAAACTGTCTAAACTTCGGAATCTCTTGGGTCCCAGCTACTGAGACACTTTTCTCTCAGCAACTGAGACACTTTTCTCAGCAACTGAGACACCTTTTTCTCAGTCACTGAGCTACTTTTCTCCGAGCTTTTGAGACACTTTCTATCAGTCACTGAGACACCTTTTTCTCATTCTCAGCAACTGAGACACTTTTCTTTCAGCAACTGCGACACCATTTTCTCAGTCATTGAGATACTTTTCTCCCAGCTATTGAGACACTTTCTCTCGTCACTGAGACACATTTTTCTCAGTCCCAGCCACTGAGACACTTTTCTCCCAGCTACAATACAACTTTCTAAACTAGGGAATCTTTTGGGTCCCAGCTACTGAGACACTTTTCTCTCAGCAACTGAGACACCTTTTTCTCCGTCATTGAAAAACTATTCTCTGAGACATGTTTCTCTCGGCCACCGATACACGTTTCTCTTAGCCACTGAGTTACTTTTCTCCCAGCCAATGCGATAACATTCTCTCAGCCACTAAAACACTTTCCTCCAAGTCACTGCGTCTCTTCTGTTTGAACTACTTTCTGTCTAAGCTACGGAATCTCGTTCGTCTTAGGTATTGAAATATTTTTCTTCTACTGTGACAGTTTTCTCTCAGCCACTGAGAACCATTTTTCTCAGCTACTCTTACCCACTGAGATAATTCTGTCTCAGCTACTGTTACACTTCTACCTCACCTACCCCACGTACTGGCAAACTTTTCATTTAAAAAATTAAATGGTTATTTGCTATTTGCTTTTTTTTGGTCTCCATGTTTCCCAGCCATCTTATACATCCCCCGTAATTTAGACTATGAATTGTCTATGGTTAAAAGCCAACAGCCAGCCTTTTTGTATCCTCGCTTTCATGTGAATAATTTACATACAATCATTTTGTGTTGCCGTTTAAAATAAATTAAATATTTTATTCAAGCGAACGCCTAAAAGTAGACCTTGACTTTTCGGTGAACATAAAGTATTATTTTTTTTTTTTTTTGAATGTTTTGCAGAACTTTGCTTAATGTTTAAAGGAAATTGTTTTAATGATTTTTTAACTAAAATATTAAGAATACTTTTGTGATATTCCGCAGTAGCTACTGGTGTGACTTAAAGTTTTGCGGTGGAGTGACATGGGGTGGGGTGGGTGTAACTATATTAAGTTCCTGTGGCTGAGTCTTCCAGTTGACAGTTTTTTCACCATGTGTGTTCACCTACGATAGATTGGGGTAAGCTATGGCACTGTCGTTTTCTCTCTTGGTAGAGCAGAGCACGGGGGAATGGCCGGCATCTCTTGCCCACACACTACACATCCGTATCTGTGTACATGCTTGCATGCTAAGTTTAAAAACATTTTAATTTGATTTCATGTTTGCGTGGCTTAATGCATTTTCTAACTAAATTACAGCTTTTACAGCAAATGACAGGAAAAAAGAATGACAGTTAATCATACACCAGCGTACACGGGTGTAAAGAAGGACAAAAGAGACACATCGAACCGAACCGAACAAAAAAAAACACGGACACCGAAATTGAGTTTCGAGATTCATTGCAGTCAGGGACTGAAACTAACACCAGCACACATGCAAATGAAACCCATGTGGCCGTATAGAACTACACACATGGGATGTTCTTTTTTAGCATTTTATAATGTGTGCATGTGTGTGTGTGTGTGTGTATGTATGCGGCAGTAGCCACATGGAGGGACATGAACATCTAATTCAGCATGAATTTAATAAGCTGTCAGTGTCATATACTCACACACCCACTCGGACACTTGGAAGGCATCCCAGCAGCGGAACGATGTAACAGCAAGGCCTTCCTTTCGCTTTTCATCTTCAAGGCCTTATACTCTTCCTGTCTCATAACAACAATCTGCCTGTTCTGACTTCTTTGGCCAACCTTACTCGTTCCGCCCCTGGGATGTACAATTTATTGGACTGTCCTGCAGAGACCACTAGAGCACTTACTCTACATGTGCCATATAAAGCGTACAAAAAAAAAATCAAACTTAAAATCGATTTTTCTTTACTTATTTCTTCTATTCTGTGTATATGTCATGTTGTTTTTTGTTCTTCTTTATCTGCCATGCTCTGACAGTAATAAAAGTATCATCTGTCGTCCTTTTTGTCGTAGATACCTTTTTTCTTTGGTTTTGCTGTTGTTGTTGACTTATACCACTCATTTCAAGTGCTCTCTCATGATAATTATATTTGCCTTTTGATCAAATATCCAAACCTTTTCACAAATTGTATGTGTGTGTGAAAGTCCTTCTCATAAGACGAATATACACTCACACATATCCTTATACATTGAAAAGTATCTCTTACAAGGTGTGTGCAATTATTTATCGTAAAGGTAAGGACAAGAAAAGTCTATTGTTTCACACAAAAAATATAGCAAAAAAAAAAATACACTGATCAAGGATAATGCTGAATTTTTCTTGGTTGAAAATATGCTCCCAGAGGTCAATATTTGTTAGTTTTTTGTTTCGTGATTTATGACTAGGCCTCAAAGTAGGCTATGTAAATTACACTTTCTATGTACAGTGTACTCTCTCCTTGCGGACGCCTCTCTTAAGCGGATACCTCTCATAAAGGTACACTTTTTTTCAGTACCAATCCGCTTCAGTCCTCTTGTGTAATTCTCTCATAAGCGGAGAAAATTCTCAGTCCCTTAGGTGTCCGCTTATGAGAGAGTACACTGTATTGCCGTCTCTGTATTCTATTTCAGAACAAATGGGAAGTACTGTAAAATCAGTGGAGCTATAATTCGGGACCTGGTGCGTTCTGTTTTAAGATAGCTCTAGGCCTTAATCTCTTTCTCGTAAAGTCGCCGGTACTTACGCGTTGAAATCGGCCGTAGAAATATCGATTTGATGTCCCCACCCGAATTCGTATTTGGTGTTTTCCCACCACAGATAACCACGCCCATGGGAAATATTTGTATAAACTTACTTACTTACTTAAGTTGGCTGTACAACCTGCTGTTGGTCTTGGCCTGTTTAATAAATGATTTCCAAGCATTTCGGTCTTCTGCTTGGCTTCTTCAAATCGTGATACCAAGGATTTTCATGTCTTTCTGGTTCCTCAACCGGATTTTCGGTCTTCCCTGTCTGCGCCTTCCGTGATAGTTGACGTCCAAGGCCTTTCTGGCTGAAGCGTTTGTATTCATTCGACCGACATGTACCAGCCAGCGAAATTATTCTTAACCCATTAAAACTACCTAAACCAAAATCAGCGGATCCCGTCGTCATACGCTGTGCACTGACGTGAATGTGAATTTAGCCCAGAGTTGATGTCTCGATCTCAACAACTCAATACTTCACGCACCAACCGGTTGGACATTTTCGGACTAATGCTCCGCATTGTTTGCCTACAACGTCCAATTAACTCAGAAATTACTGACACTCGACCATTCGCTTCGTTGTCGCTTCTCAGAAATGGACAAAGATTTTTCTCAAAAAATCATCTTTTCTGCCAAAGTGCATTCTCAACAGGCCGTCTATGTTAACAAGCAAAACTGTCGCATCTGGTGATCGGAGAACCCAAACGTGATCACCAATGTTTCCCCGGATTTTGGTGGATTTTGGAGCAATGGCAATATTGACCGAAATTTCTTTGAAAATTTAAGTTAAAAAAAAGAGGTCCATTTACTCTTTATTTATTTGTAAGTCATCTATAGCTACGAAGCAGAATCGTTAGATCAAAGCACATGCCAATTAAACCATCACATATAGATGGCGCCACTAGAAAACACTCTGACTAATAACTTCATCATGCAGCCGGCAGGCTTTCTAAAAACAGGAAAATAATTCGGCCCCATATTAATGCCGCAACATTTAGCACATGCATTGCAACGATGACACACTTCACATGTAGATGGCGTCACATAAGTCCTATTAGAAAACAAACAAGTGGACAAATAGTAAGTTCAGCCGGGCCAAATCTTATATACCCTCCATCATGGATTCGTTGCATTTCGATACCCATATGTCCATGTTTGTCAGGGGCCGGTTTTTGGGCCGCTCGTGACCCGATAGTCCCAGGAACCCGATCACAAATTTTATCCAAATCATGAAAATAAATGCATATTTGGGTTCGTGAGTAAATTTTGTTGCACTTCGATACCCATATGCGCATGTTTATCATGGGCCCTTTTTTGGGCCCCAAGGGTCCACGGAACCCATGAGCACGCCCATTTTTGGGATTTTTTCCCCATCTATAAATTATATAAACTTAGAACAATTTTACCAAAAAAAATCAGATGTAATGAAAAAAAATATTTGAAAAATTTGATTATGGCCGGGATATATTTAGTCCCGTAAAGGGGAACTTTTTCCCCTTTGGTCCGATATTGCCCATTCTCGAACTTAACCTGCTCTTCCTACAAAATTTCAGCTTCTTAGCGTTGGTCGTTCGCACTCTATCGTGATTTCAACAGACAACAGACGGACGGACAGACGGACATCGCTAGAATGTCTTAGAATGTTACACTGACCGATAATATATATACTTTATAGGGTCGCAGATCACTCTTTCGAGGTGTTGCAAACGGAATGACAAACTTAGTATATACTCCATCCTATGATGGAGTGTATAAAAATGGTAATACATGAATTTCTTTAATTTTTGCAATGAAATGTTTTATTGGATGGAAATTAATGTGATATTTCATAGAATCTATGAACATTTTCATAGATATTACGAATAACTAAATTGCGGTTTGGTCGTATTTTCCTTTTCATCGATTTCTGTTTGTCTGTGTCACCCATCGATTCTGGGTGCCCTTGCTTTTGCGAATGTCTCCGTGGCCGGAGATGGTATAAACCTGGTGTTATTCGATTTGGTTACGAAAAAGCGTACCCATATTTTTTCATTCTTTAGTTTCATAAATATATTCTAAAATAATAAAATATTGCTAAATTGTTCTCCTTTACAAATCGTAATTTATATTTTTATCTCTCTTTTCGTTGTAGGTAAGTTTAACGAATGCTCTTTTGGAATCGTTGGTAAAGTACAAATGAAAATAAATATTTAATAGGAAGTACATATATTAATAGTTGGTCTTCATAATGGAGATTGTGTGTTAATGCCGGCACCAGTTGGTCTGAATCTGGAAAGAACTAGAGGCTTATTTGTGCAGAATTTACTTTTTTTTTTTAAGAGTTTCCAACTTAAATTTGTATTAATAAAAGCGGTACCTTTTGCCTTCGCTTCCTTAATAGCCTTAATTTCTGGTTGTAATAATATTCCACATAAAGGAGAATTTCATCATTAATTCCATTCCATCTCATGATATTCAAATACCCCCCGCAGAAGATAATGCTAAACTGAAGTTTCCACCTTTTCATATGCAGAGCCCAAAAGAGTATGCTTCACAAATGCCAACCCCAGAGCCACCCGCAGAATATGCTTTAAAATTCAAATTCAACGAAATCTCGTTTTCTGTAACTCTCCTCTGTGTTCAGTGGTATTTTTTCGTTCTGTTACTTCTCTTCATATCCTTTCGCGACGTACACTTAACAAGTTTTTATTATCCTTTTAACACAAATATTTTCAGGGGAAACAAAAAAAAAACAGAAAAATTAAAAAATTTTGTTTTTCTTTTCTCAAAAGCATACATTTGGGGGATAGGTTATATATCTTACTCAGTCTCTCTCTCTCTCTCTCTCTCTCTCTCTGTGTGTGGGTGTCTAAGTTGGTTGTAGTTGTCTTGCCCACCATTACTTGTGAACTTGTAGAACAGCCTTCAGCGTTGCAGCCGCTAGTACGGCGTCTACTGTCACTGCCAACAACTGCTACTCATTCACTTGGACTGACTATCAAGTGGAACTAACACAACAAGTACTTTTTATGACTTTCTAAACCATTACAATTACAAGAACGAACGACACACACCGACTAACACCGGTCGGGGGCCCGGAAAGTTATTCAGTTCTTGTTTTTTTTTTTGTCTTGCTTACAAGATGACTTTGTTGAAGTGCATACTTTTAGGATGGAATTTCTTTGCACTGAAGAAAACAGAAAACTTTGAACAAGAAAAAGTTTCAATAACATTTTCTCACTTTTTTTTTTTGTGTGCTGAGAAATAAAATTGGGTTTTGTTTCTCTCTATCTCTATCTCTCGCTGTATAGTCGCTTGATGACTATTAGATTTCTCTGGATGCCCAGGGATAGGGTAATTTAATTTAATAAGGGACAGTCGGAGAAATAAAAAGTTGTTGCCGAAGTTTCCAATTTCTAGGTTGTAAAACAGAAATTTTACTTTAAGTAACAATTAATTTAATTCTTGTTTAATGAATTATTTTGAACTTTTATAACTTTTTAAAGCGCCGACGTTGCAGTGTGTTTATTACACACAATCAAAAAGTATTGCCTACCTTGTGGGCTGAGCGCACAGTGAAGCAATTAAACCAGAAATAAGTGTGTATTTTTCGAACCGCTTATTTGTTTAAAATGAAATTTTACAAACAAATAAAGCTGAGGTGTTGCTGAGCTTAAGGTCCGACAATGAGATGTGATAGACCGAATTTCATTGGCTCTATGATAAGTGACCCAAAAAAAATTACGAATACCCCTAATTAAGAATTCCCCAAAATAAATGAAAAATCCAATATGAAAAATTTTGTACAATCCCCCAAAAATTTTATGAAAAATTACCCAATGCAAAATCCCCTAAAAAAAACAAAATTTTAAAAAAAATTACTCGCTGACGTGGGCGATATATGATTGACTTTTTTAAGAAAATATCCCCAAACAAAATAACGAAAAATTTGGACAATTTTCATTGTACATTTTTTCATATGAAAAATGCCCGAAAAACAAAAAATGAAATGTTACCTAAAAATTATGAAAAATTTCCCAAATTGTTATGAGATTTTTTTGGGCATTTTTCATTGAGACATTGGCATCGACTGGGCCGACAATGACGCTTTCGTGGTACGATTTGATCGATATTTATTGTTTGGTTTGAAAGACCTAGACCGAATCAGTGAGCTGACCGCGACCTACTGTTTAAAGCCGGCTCCGAACGGCTAGTGCTTTTCTCGAGAAGTTTTACATGGCTTAGAGAATGCTGTCTTACTCGTAAAGTCGCCAACATTTACGAGGTGGAAACAGCCGCTGAAAAATGTTTTATGGACTTACCCGGTTTCGAACTCGGGTTCTTCTGTGTGATAGTCGCACACACTACCTACCACACCACGGCCGTCCTCTTTAAAACTACTTTGTTAAATTTAGAAAAGAAATATTATTAATTTCTCTTTATCCGGGTTTTATTGTTTAACCTTTGCCGTTGGTCAATCAACCTGTTTGTGCACGTCATAAATGTGAAGCATACTTTTGGGGTTTCTCAAAAGATGTTTCAGTTTAACTTTAGTTTTTTTTTTTTAGTTTATGTTTAACGGTATCTTTACTAACCCGAATATATTTCTGGTTTGTTTACAAATGAGAATAACGAATTACGAAAAAAAAGTGCTGTCTACTTTTTGGCGTTGAAAGGTTTAATGACTTTACGGTCATAGTGTACTGCGTTTATGGTGTGATGGCAAGATCATTTCCAACGATCGTGGAAGACTTCAAATAGTAGTGAATATACAAATTATATTGTGTTAAGCTTTCTAATTGGACAAGAAATTTTAAGGGATATACGCACCTACAGACAATTGTTGCATACTTTTTGGCGGCTTAGTTTTTATTTTAATGCTAGCATAAAAAAACTCTGCTCTTTACGAAATACTTATATCCACCATAGCTTTTAAACTACAAGTATCGCACGAAATTCGCCCCGTCGTTTTGCAAGACAACTGCTAAGGACATTTTCTGGAAACTCAATAATTATTCTAGAATTACTGCGGTAATGAGCCTCTCCAGTTTCTTCTGAATTTAAATAAGTAGCTGAATCTGGTATTCTTTGAAATGTATGTTTATTTTTCCCCCACCCCTAATGCCATTCGTGAAAACGTCATGTATGTATGTGAGTTTTCAACTACATAAAATTTAATTGCATACTTTTAGTCGAAAGTAATTAAATTAATTTTCTAATTTCATTTAGTAGCCTTCTCGACTGCCGCCACCGTTCAAGACAAACAAAACGAAACGAACAGCAGCCGCATTATACAAAACATTT